>JBBPFJ010000019.1:1912500-3112500 GCA_037975025.1 Excoecaria agallocha | reverse complement strand
CTTGGATATTTTTATTATAATTAATCAAAGTGTAATTGATTAATAAATTACTCGAATCTTGGATATTTTTATTATAATTAATCAAAGTGTAATTGATTAATAAATTACTCGAATCTTGGATATTTTTATTATAATTAATCAAAGTGTAATTGATAAATCATCATAAAAATTTTGTTTGAATGTCATTTCAAGTTCAACCATGTATACATTTTCACCCTCATCCATCCAACCAGGTATATAATGGTTCAATAATCTTCCAGTCCGAGTATTTTCTTGATTCAAAAATGATAATTTCTTTCTTTCTTTCCTTTTATTAAAAAAATTTTCATTTATGTTATAAGTAGATATATATAAGAACACCAGAGAAGCTATATATTCAATAAATAAATTTCTCTACTTAACAAAAAAAAATTACGTTACCTTTTCTAGGATATATTTATATATTTGATTCATAAAATAATTCAGGTTGTGCTAATATTTTCTTTTAAATTTAAAAATTTGAACATCATTTTGAATTCAATGGATATTTTATTATTATAAATATATTCACCAGATATTGCTTTAACTCGCTATTGGGTTACCTTATTTGATAGTACCAGAAGACTACTTCTGCGCAGAAATAGTTACATCCGCGCAAATGTAGTTCAGGATTTTTTTTATTTTTATTTTTACTCTCTGAACTATTTATATCCTTTACATTCTGATTAATCAAAGTATAATTGATTAATAAATTACTCGAATCTTGGATATTTGTATTATAATTAATCAAAGTGTAATTGATAAATCATGATAACAATTTTGTTTAATGTCATTTCAAGTTCCAACATGTATACATTTTCACTCCCATGCATCCAACCAGGTATATAATGGTTCAATAATCTTCCAGTCCGAGTATTTTCTTGATTCAAAAATGATGTTTTCTTTCTTTCTTTCCTTTTTTTTTTAAAAAAAAAACCTTTTCATTTATGTTATAAGTAGATATATATGTAAGAATACCAGAGAAGCTATATATTCAATAAATAAATTTCTCTACTTAACAAAAAAAAATTACGTTACCTTTTCTAGGATATATTTATATATTTGATTCATAAAATAATAAAGGTTGTGCTAATATTTTCTTTTAAATTAAAAATTTCGAAAATCATTTTGATTTCAAAGGATCTTTTATTATTATAAATATATTCACCGGATATTGCTTTAACTCGCTATTGGGTTACCTTATTTGTTAGTACCAGAAGACTACTTCTGCGCAGAAATAGTTACATCCGAGCAGATGTAGTTCAGGATTTTTTTTATTTTGATTTTTACTCTCCGAACTGTGTATATTCTTTACATTCTGATTAATCAAAGTGTAATTGATTAATAAATTACTCGAATCTTGGATATTTTTATTATAATTAATCAAAGTGTAATTGATTAATAAATTACTCGAATCTTGGATATTTTTATTATAATTAATCAAAGTGTAATTGATTAATAAATTACTCGAATCTTGGATATTTTTATTATAATTAATCAACGTGTAATTGATAAATCATCATAAAAATTTTGTTTGAATGTCATTTCAAGTTCAACCATGTATACATTTTCACCCTCATCCATCCAACCAGGTATATAATGGTTCAATAATCTTCCAGTCCGAGTATTTTCTTGATTCAAAAATGATAATTTCTTTCTTTCTTTCCTTTTATTAAAACAATTTTCATTTATGTTATAAGTAGATATATATAAGAACACCAGAGAAGCTATATATTCAATAAATAAATTTCTCTACTTAACAAAAAAAAATTACGTTACCTTTTCTAGGATATATTTATATATTTGATTCATAAAATAATTCAGGTTGTGCTAATATTTTCTTTTAAATTTAAAAATTTGAACATCATTTTGCTTTCAATGGATATTTTATTATTATAAATATATTCACCGGACATTGCTTTAACTCGCTATTGGGTTACCTTATTTGGTAGTACCATAAGACTACTTTTGCGCAGAAATAGTTACATCCGGGCAGATGTAGTTCAGGATTTTTTTTATTTTGATTTTTACTCTTCGAACTGTGTATATTCTTTACATTCTGATTAATCAAAGTGTAATTGATTAATAAATTACTCGAATCTTGGATATTTTTATTATAATTAATCAAAGTGTAATTGATTAATAAATTACTCGAATCTTGGATATTTTTATTATAATTAATCAAAGTGTAATTGATTAATAAATTACTCGAATCTTGGATATTTTTATTATAATTAATCAAAGTGTAATTGATTAATAAATTACTCGAATCTTGGATATTTTTATTATAATTAATCAAAGTGTAATTGATAAATCATCATAAAAATTTTGTTTGAATGTCATTTCAAGTTCAACCATGTATACATTTTCACCCTCATCCATCCAACCAGGTATATAATGGTTCAATAATCTTCCAGTCCGAGTATTTTCTTGATTCAAAAATGATAATTTCTTTCTTTCTTTCCTTTTATTAAAAAAATTTTCATTTATGTTATAAGTAGATATATATAAGAACACCAGAGAAGCTATATATTCAATAAATAAATTTCTCTACTTAACAAAAAAAAATTACGTTACCTTTTCTAGGATATATTTATATATTTGATTCATAAAATAATTCAGGTTGTGCTAATATTTTCTTTTAAATTTAAAAATTTGAACATCATTTTGAATTCAATGGTTATTTTATTATTATAAATATATTCACCAGATATTGCTTTAACTCGCTATTGGGTTACCTTATTTGATAGTACCAGAAGACTACTTCTGCGCAGAAAGAGTTACATCCGCGCAAATGTAGTTCAGGATTTTTTTTATTTTTATTTTTACTCTCTGAACTATTTATATCCTTTACATTCTGATTAATCAAAGTATAATTGATTAATAAATTACTCGAATCTTGGATATTTGTATTATAATTAATCAAAGTGTAATTGATAAATCATGATAACAATTTTGTTTAATGTCATTTCAAGTTCCAACATGTATACATTTTCACTCCCATGCATCCAACCAGGTATATAATGGTTCAATAATCTTCCAGTCCGAGTATTTTCTTGATTCAAAAATGATGTTTTCTTTCTTTCTTTCCTTTTTTTTTAAAAAAAAACCTTTTCATTTATGTTATAAGTAGATATATATGTAAGAATACCAGAGAAGCTATATATTCAATAAATAAATTTCTCTACTTAACAAAAAAAAATTACGTTACCTTTTCTAGGATATATTTATATATTTGATTCATAAAATAATAAAGGTTGTGCTAATATTTTCTTTTAAATTAAAAATTTCGAAAATCATTTTGATTTCAAAGGATCTTTTATTATTATAAATATATTCACCGGATATTGCTTTAACTCGCTATTGGGTTACCTTATTTGTTAGTACCAGAAGACTACTTCTGCGCAGCAATAGTTACATCCGAGCAG
This sequence comes from Excoecaria agallocha, assembly GCA_037975025.1. Lineage (NCBI taxonomy): Eukaryota > Viridiplantae > Streptophyta > Magnoliopsida > Malpighiales > Euphorbiaceae > Excoecaria > Excoecaria agallocha. The sequence goes on along the minus strand of JBBPFJ010000019.1, from coordinate 3,109,054 downwards.
ATGTAGTTCAGGATTTTTTTTATTTTGATTTTTACTCTCCGAACTGTGTATATTCTTTACATTCTGATTAATCAAAGTGTAATTGATTAATAAATTACTCGAATCTTGGATATTTTTATTATAATTAATCAAAGTGTAATTGATTAATAAATTACTCGAATCTTGGATATTTTTATTATAATTAATCAAAGTGTAATTGATTAATAAATTACTCGAATCTTGGATATTTTTATTATAATTAATCAAAGTGTAATTGATAAATCATCATAAAAATTTTGTTTGAATGTCATTTCAAGTTCAACCATGTATACATTTTCACCCTCATCCATCCAACCAGGTATATAATGGTTCAATAATCTTCCAGTCCGAGTATTTTCTTGATTCAAAAATGATAATTTCTTTCTTTCTTTCCTTTTATTAAAAAAATTTTCATTTATGTTATAAGTAGATATATATAAGAACACCAGAGAAGCTATATATTCAATAAATAAATTTCTCTACTTAACAAAAAAAAATTACGTTACCTTTTCTAGGATATATTTATATATTTGATTCATAAAATAATTCAGGTTGTGCTAATATTTTCTTTTAAATTTAAAAATTTGAACATCATTTTGCTTTCAATGGATATTTTATTATTATAAATATATTCACCGGAAATTGCTTTAACTCGCTATTGGGTTACCTTATTTGGTAGTACCATAAGACTACTTTTGCGCAGAAATAGTTACATCCGAGCAGATGTAGTTCAGGATTTTTTTATTTTGATTTTTACTCTCCGAACTATGTATATTCTTTACATTCTGATTAATCAAAGTGTAATTGATTAATAAATTACTCGAATCTTGGATATTTTTATTATAATTAATCAAAGTGTAATTGATTAATAAATTACACGAATCTTGGATATTTTTATTATAATTAATCAAAGTGTAATTGATTAATAAATTACTCGAATCTTGGATATTTTTATTATAATTAATCAAAGTGTAATTGATTAATAAATTACTCGAATCTTGGATATTTTTATTATAATTAATCAAAGTGTAATTGATAAATCATCATAAAAATTTTGTTTGAATGTCATTTCAAGTTCAACCATGTATACATTTTCACCCTCATCCATCCAACCAGGTATATAATGGTTCAATAATCTTCCAGTCCGAGTATTTTCTTGATTCAAAAATGATAATTTCTTTCTTTCTTTCCTTTTATTAAAAAAATTTTCATTTATGTTATAAGTAGATATATATAAGAACACCAGAGAAGCTATATATTCAATAAATAAATTTCTCTACTTAACAAAAAAAAATTACGTTACCTTTTCTAGGATATATTTATATATTTGATTCATAAAATAATTCAGGTTGTGCTAATATTTTCTTTTAAATTTAAAAATTTGAACATCATTTTGAATTCAATGGATATTTTATTATTATAAATATATTCACCAGATATTGCTTTAACTCGCTATTGGGTTACCTTATTTGATAGTACCAGAAGACTACTTCTGCGCAGAAAGAGTTACATCCGCGCAAATGTAGTTCAGGATTTTTTTTATTTTTATTTTTACTCTCTGAACTATTTATATCCTTTACATTCTGATTAATCAAAGTATAATTGATTAATAAATTACTCGAATCTTGGATATTTGTATTATAATTAATCAAAGTGTAATTGATAAATCATGATAACAATTTTGTTTAATGTCATTTCAAGTTCCAACATGTATACATTTTCACTCCCATGCATCCAACCAGGTATATAATGGTTCAATAATCTTCCAGTCCGAGTATTTTCTTGATTCAAAAATGATGTTTTCTTTCTTTCTTTCCTTTTTTTTTTTAAAAAAAAACCTTTTCATTTATGTTATAAGTAGATATATATGTAAGAATACCAGAGAAGCTATATATTCAATAAATAAATTTCTCTACTTAACAAAAAAAAATTACGTTACCTTTTCTAGGATATATTTATATATTTGATTCATAAAATAATAAAGGTTGTGCTAATATTTTCTTTTAAATTAAAAATTTCGAAAATCATTTTGATTTCAAAGGATCTTTTATTATTATAAATATATTCACCGGATATTGCTTTAACTCGCTATTGGGTTACCTTATTTGTTAGTACCAGAAGACTACTTCTGCGCAGAAATAGTTACATCCGCGCAGATGTAGTTCAGGATTTTTTTTATTTTGATTTTTACTCTCTAAAATGTTTATATTATTTACATTCTGATTAATCAAAGTGTGATTGATTAATAAATTACTCGAATCTTGGATATTTGTATTACAATTAATCAAAGTGTAATTAATTAAATCATGATAACAATTTTGTTGAATGTCATTTCAAGTTCCAACATGTATACATTTTCACCCTCATGCATCCAACCGGGTATATAATGGTTCAATAATCTTCTAGTCCGAGTATTTTCATGATTCAAGAATGTTGTTTTCTTTCTTTCTTTCCTTTTTTTTAAAAAAACTTTTCATTTATGTTATAAGTAGATATATATAAGAATAACAGAGAATCTATATATTCAATAAATAAATTTCTCTACTTAACAAAAAACAAATTACGTTACCTTTTCTACGACATATTTATATATTTGATTCATAAAATAATTCAGGTTGTGCTAATATTTTCTTTTAAATTAAAAATTTGAACATCATTTTGCTTTCAATGGATATTTTATTATTATAAATATATTCACCAGACATTGCTTTAACTCGCTATTGGGTTACCTTATTTGGTAGTACCATAAGACTACTTTTGCGCATAAATAGTTACATCCGCGCAGATGTAGTTCAAAATTTTTTTTATTTTGATTTTTACTCTCCGAACTGTTTATATTCTTTACATTCTGATTAATCAAAGTGTAATTGAATAATAAATTACTCGAATCTTGGATATTTTTATTATAATTAATCAAAGTGTAATTGATTAATAAATTACTCGAATCTTGGATATTTTTATTATAATTAATCAAACTGTAATTGATAAATCATCATAAAAATTTTGTTTGAATGTCATTTCAAGTTCAACCATGTATACATTTTCACCCTCATCCATCCAACAAGGTATATAATGGTTCAATAATCTTCCAGTCCGAGTATTTTCCGGATTCAAAAATGATAATTTCTTTCTTTTTTTCCTTTTATTAAAAAAACATTTTCATTTATGTTATAAGTAGATATATATAAGAACACCAGAGAAGCTATATATTCAATAAATAAATTTCACTAGTTAACAAAAAAAAATTACGTTACCTTTTCTAGGATATATTTATACATTTGATTCATAAAATAATTCAGGTTGTGCTAATATTTTCTTTTAAATTTCAAAGTTTGAACATCATTTTGAATTCAATGGATATTTTATTATTATAAATATATTCACCGGATATTGCTTCAACTCGCTATTGGGTTACCTTATTTGATAGTACCAGAAGACTACTTCTGCGCCGAAATAGTTAATCCGCGCAAATGTAGTTCAGGATTTTTTTTATTTTTATTTTTACTCTCTGAACTATTTATATCCTTTACATTCTGATTAATCAAAGTATAATTGATTAATAAATTACTCGAATCTTGGATATTTGTATTATAATTAATCAAAGTGTAATTGATAAATCATGATAACAATTTTGTTTAATGTCATTTCAAGTTCCAACATGTATACATTTTCACTCACATGCATCCAACCAGGTATATAAAGGTTCAATAATCTTCCAGTCCGAGTATTTTCTTGATTCAAAAATGATGTTTTCTTTCTTTCTTTCCTTTTTTTTTAAAAAAACCTTTTCATTTATGTTATAAGTAGATATATATAAGAATAACAGAGAATCTATATATTCAATAAATAAATTTCTCTACTTAACAAAAAAAAAATTACGTTACCTTTTCTAGGATATATTTATATACTTGATTCATAAAATAATTAAGGTTGTGCTAATATTTTCTTTTAAATTAAAAAATTTGAAAATCATTTTGATTTCAAAGGATCTTTTATTATTATAAATATATTCACCGGATATTGCTTTAACTCGCTATTGGGTTACCTTATTTGTTAGTACCAGAAGACTACTTCTGCGCAGAAATAGTTACATCCGCGCAGATGTAATTCAGGATTTTTTTTATTTTGATTTTTACTCTCTAAACTGTTTATATTATTTAAATTCTGATTAATCAAAGTGTAATTGATTAATAAATTACTCGAATCTTGGATATTTGTATTACAATTAATCAAAGTGTAATTAATTAAATCATGATAACAATTTTGTTGAATGTCATTTCAAGTTCCAACATGTATACATTTTCACCCTCATGCATCCAACCGGGTATATAATGGTTCAATAATCTTCTAGTCCGAGTATTTTCTTGATTCAAAAATGTTGTTTTCTTTCTTTCTTTCCTTTTTTTTAAAAAAACTTTTCATTTATGTTATAAGTAGATATATATAAGAATAACAGAGAATCTAGATATTCAATAAATAAATTTCTCTTCTTAACAAAAAACAAATTACGTTACCTTTTCTAGGACATATTTATATATTTGATTCATAAAATAATTCAGGTTGTGCTAATATTTTCTTTTAAATTAAAAATTTGAACATCATTTTGCTTTCAATGGATATTTTGTTATTATAAATATATTCACCGGATATTGCTTTAACTCACTATTGGGTTACCTTATTTGGTAGTACCAGAAGACTACTTCTGCGCAGAAATAGTTACATCCGCGCAGATGTAGTTCAGGATTTTTTTTATTTTTATTTTTACTCTCTAAATTGTTTATATTCTTTACATTCTGATTAATCAAAGTGTAATTGATTAATAAATTACTCGAATCTTGGATATTTGTATTACAATTAATCAAAGTGTAATTAATTAAATCATGATAACAATTTTGTTGAATGTCATTTCAAGTTCCAACATGTATACATTTTCACCATCATGCATCCAACCGGGTATATAATGGTTCAATAATCTTCCAATCCGAGTATTTTCTTGATTCAAAAATGTTGTTTTCTTTCCTTCTTTCCTTTTTTTTTTAAAAAAAGACCTTTTCATTTATGTTATATGTAGATATATATAAGAATACCAGAGAAACTATATATTCAACAAATAAATTTCTCATCTTAAAAAAAAACAAATTACGTTACCTTTTATATGATATATTTACATATTTGATTCAGAAAATAATTCAGGTTGTGCTAATATTTTCTTTTAAATTAAAAAATTTGAACATCATTTTGAATTCAATGGATATTTTATTATTATAAATATATTCACCGGATATTGCTTTAACTCGCTATTGGGTTACCTTATTTGGTAGTACCAGAAGACTACTTCTGCGCAGAAATAGTTACATGCACGCAGATGTAGTTCAGGATTTTTTTTATTTTGATTTTTACTCTCCGAACTGTTTATATTCTTTACATTCTGATTAATCATAGTGTAATTGATTAATAAATTACTCGAATCTTGGATATTTTTATTATAATTAATCAAAGTGTAATTGATAAATCATTATAACAATTTTGTTTGAATGTCATTTCAAGTTCCAACATGTATACATTTTCACCCTCATGCATCCAACTAGGTATATAATGGTTCAATAATCTTCCAGTCTGAGTATTTTCTTGATTCAAAAATGATAATTTCTTTCTTTCCTTCCTTTTTTTTAAAAAAAACCTTTTTATTTATGTTATAAGTAGATATATATTAGAATACCAGAGAAGCTATATATTCAATAAATAAATTTCTCTACATAACAAAAAAAATTACGTTACCTTTTTTAGGATATATTTATATATTTGATTCATAAAATAATTCAGGTTGTGCTAATATTTTCTTTTAAATTAAAAAATTTGAACATCATTTTGAATTCAATGGATATTTTATTATTATAAATATATTCACCGGATATTGCTTTAACTCGCTATTGGATTACCTTATTTGGTAGTACCAGAGACTACCTCTACGCAGAAATAGTTACATTCGCATAAATGTAGTTCAGGATATTTTATATTTTTATTTTTACTCTCTGAACTATTTATATCCTTTACATTCTGATAAATCAAAGTATAATTAATTAATAAATTACTCGAATCTTGGATATTTGTATTGTAATTAATCAAACTGGAATTGATAAATCATGATAACAATTTTGTTGAATGTCATTTCGGGTTTCAATATGTATACATTTTCACCCCCATGCATCCAACCAGGTATATAATGGTTCAATAAACTTCCAGTCTGAGTATTTTCTTGATTCAAAACTGATGTTTTCTTTCTTTCTTACCTTTTTTTAAAAAAAAACCTTTTCATTTATGTTATAAGTAGATATATATAAGAATACCAGAGAAGCTATATATTCAATAAATGAATTTCTCTGCTTAACAAAAAACAAATTATGTTACCTTTTCTATGATATATTTATATGTTTGATTCAGAAAATAATTCAGTTTGTGCTAATATTTTCTTTTAAATAAAAAAATTTGAACATAATTTTGAATTCAATGGATATTTTATTATTATAAATATATTCACCGGATATTGCTTTAACTCGCTATTGGTTTACCTTATTTGGTAGTACCAAAAGACTACTTGTGCGCAGAAATAGTTACATCTGCGCAGATGTAGTTCAGGATTTTTTTTATTTTGATTTTTACTCTCTGAACTGTTTATATTATTTACATTCTGATTAATCAAAGTGTAATTAATTAATAAATTAATCGAATCTTGGATATTTTTCTTATAATTAATTAAAGTGCAATTGATAAATCATCATAACAATTTTTTTTGAATGTCATTTCAAGTTCCAACATGTATACATTTTCACCCCCATGCATCCAACCAGGTTTATAATGCTTCAATAATCTTCCAGTTCGAGTTTTCCTTGATTCAAAAATGATGTTTTCTTACTTTCTTTCCTTTTTTAAAAAAAAAAAAACCTTTTCATTTATGTTATAAGTAGATATATATAAGAATACCAAAGAAGCTATATATTCAATAAATAAAATTCTCTAATTAACAAAAAAAAATTACGTTACCTTTCTAGGATATATTTATATATTTGATTCATAAAATAATTCAGGTTATGCTAATATTTTCTTTTAAATTAAAAAATTTGAACATCATTTTGATTTCAATAGATCTTTTATTATTACAAATATATTCACCGGATATTGCTTTAACTCGCTATTGGGTTACCTTATTTGGTAGTACCAGAAGACTACATCTGCGCAGAAATAGTTACATCCGTGCAAATGTAGTGCTAGATTTTTTATATTTTTCTTTTTAGTCTCTGACATATTTATATCCTTTACATTCTGATTAATCAAAGTATAATTGATTAATAAATTACTTGAATCTTGGATATTTGTATTATAATTAATCAAAGTGTAATTGATAAATCATTATAACAATTTTTTTGAATGTCATTTCAAGTTCCAACATGTATACATTTTCACCCTCATGCATCCAACTGGATATATAATGGTTCAATAATCTTCCAGTCCGAGTATTTTCTTGATTCAAAAATGTTGTTTTCTTTCGTTCTTTCCTTTTTTTTAAAAAAAAAACCTTTTCATTTATTTTATAAGTAGATATATATAAGAATACCAGAGAAGCTATATATTCAATAAATAAATTTCTCTGCTTAACAAAAAACAAATTATGTTACCATTTCTATGATATATTTATATATTTGATTCAGAAAATAATTCAGGTTGTGCTAGTATTTTCTTTTAAATTAAAAAATTTGAACATCATTTTGAAGTCAATGGATATTTTATTATTATAAATATATTCACCGGATATTGCTTTAACTCGCTATTGGGTTACCTTATTTGGTAGTACCAAAAGACTACTTTTGCGCAGAAATAGTTACATCCGCACAAATGTAGTTCAGGATTTTTTATATTTTTATTTTTACTCTCTGAACTATTTATATCCTTTACATTCTGATTAATCAAAGTATATTTGATTAATAAATTACTCGAATCTTTGATATTTGTATTATAATTAATCAAACTGTAATTGATAAATCATGATAACAATTTTGTTGAATGTCATTTCAAGTTCCAACATGTATACATTTTCACCCCCATTCATCCAACCATGTATATATTGGTTCAATAATCTTGCAGTTTTTGATTCAAAAATGACGTTTTCTTTCTTTCTTTCCTTTTTTTTAAAAAACATTTTGATTTATGTTATAAGTAGATATATATAAGAATACCAGAGAAGCTATATATTCAATAAATAAATTTCTCTACTTAACAAAAAACAAATTACGTTCCCTTTTCTAGGATATATTTATATATTTGATTCATAAAATAATTCAGGTAGTAATAATATTTTCTTTTAAATTAAAAAATTTGAACATCATTTTGATTTCAATGGATCTTTTATTATTATAAATATATTCACCGGATATTGCTTTAACTCGCTATTGGGTTACCTTATTTGGTAGTAGGAGAAGACTACTTCTGAACTGTTTATATTTTTTACATTGTGATTAATCAAAGTGTAATTGATTAATAAATTACTCGAATCTTTGATATTTGTATTATAATTAATCAAAGTGTAATTGATTAAATCATGATAACAATTTTGTTGAATGTCATTTCAAGCTCCAACATGTATACATTTTCACCCTCATGCATCCAACAAGGTATATAATGGTTCAATAATCTTCCAGTCCGAGTATTTTTTTTATTCAAAAATGATGTTTTCTTTCTTTCTTTCCTTTTTTTTAAAAAACCTTTTCATTTATCTTTTAAGTAGATATATATAAGAATACCAGAAAAGCTATATATTCAATAAATAAATTTTCCTACTTAAAAAAAAACAAATTACTTTCCCTTTTCTAGGATATATTTATATATTTGATTCATAAAATAATTCAGGTTGTGCTAATATTTTTTTTAAATTAAAAAATTTGAACAACATTTTGATTTCAATGGATCTTTTATTATTATAAATATATTCACCGGATATTCCTTTAACTCACTATTGGGTTACCTTATTTGGTAGTACCAAAAGACTACTTCTGCGCAGAAATAGTTACATCCGCGCAGATGTAGTTCAGGATTTTTTTTATTTTGATTTTTACTCTCTGAACTGTTTATATTTTTTACATTCTGATTAATCAAAGTGTAATTGATTAATAAATTAATCGAATCTTGGATATTTGTATTATAATTAATCAAAGTGTAATTGATTAAATCATGATAACAATTTTATTGAATGTCATTTCAAGTTCCAACATGTATACATTTTCACCCTCATGCATCTAACAAGGTATATAATGGTTCAATAATCTTCCAGTCCAAATATTTTTTTGATTTAAAAAAGATGTTTTATTTCTATCTTTCTTTTTTTTAAAAAAAAAAACCTTTCGATTTATGTTATAAGTAGATATATATAAGAATACCAGAGAAGCTATATATTCAATAAATAAATTTCTATACTTAACAAAAAAAAAATTACGTTCCCTTTTCTATGATACATTTATATATTTTATTCATAAAATAATTCAGGTTGTACTAATATTTTCTTTTAAATTAAAAAATTTGAACATCATTTTGATTTCAATGGATCTTTTATTATTATAAATATATTCACCGGATATTGCTTTAACTCGCTATTGGGTTACCTTATTTTCTAGTACCAGAAGACTACTTCTACGCAGAAATAGTTACATCCGCGCATATGTAGTTCAGGATTTTTTTTTTATTATTACTCTCTGAACTGTTTATATTTTTTACATTCTGATTAATCAAAGTGTAATTGATTAATAAATTACTCGAATCTTGGATATTTGTATTATAATTAATCAAAGTGTAATTGATTAAATCATGATAACGATTTTGTTGAATGTCATTTCAAGTTCCAACATGTATACATTTTCACCCTCATGCATCCAACATGGTATATAATGATTCAATAATCTTCCAGTCCGAGTATTTTTTTGATTCAAAAATGATGTTTTCTTTCTTCCTTTCCTTTTTTTTAAAAAATCCTTTTCATTTATGTTCTAAGTAGATATATATAAGAATACTAGAAAAAGCTATATATTCAATAAATAAATTTCTCCACTTAACAAAAAACAAATTACGTTCCCTTTTCTAGGATATATTTATATATTTGATTCATAAAATAATTCAGGTTGTGCTAATATTTTTTTTAAATTAAAAAATTTTAACAACATTTTGATTTCGATGGATCTTTTATTATTATAAATATATTCACCGGATATTGCTTTAACTCGCTCTTGGGTTACATTATTTGGTAGTACTAAAAGACTACTTCTGCGCAGAAATAGTTACATCCGCGCAGATGTAGTTCAGGATTTTTTTTTTATTTTGATTGTTACTCTATGAACTGTTTATATTTTTTACATTCTGATTAATCAAAGTGTAATTGATTAATAAATTACTCGAATCTTGGATATTTTTATTATAATTAATCAAAGAATAATTGATTAAATCATGATAACAATCTTGTTGAATGTGATTTCATTTTCCAACATGTATACATTTTCACCCTCATACATCCAACCATGTATACATTGGTTCAATAATCTTTCAGTTTTTGATTCAAAAATGATGTTTTCTTTCTTTCTTTCCTTTTTTTTAAAAAACATTTTGATTTATGTTATAAGTAGATATATATAAGAATACCAGAGAAGCTATATATTCAATAAATAAATTTCTCTACTTAACAAAAAACAAATTATGTTCCCTTTTCTAGGATATATTTATATATTTGATTCAAAAAATAATTCAGGTTGTGCTAATATTTTCTTTTAAATTAAAAAATTTGAACATCATTTTGATTTCAATGGATCTTTTATTATTATAAATATATTCACCGGATATTGCTTTAACTCGCTATTGGGTTACATTATTTGGTAGTACGAAAAGACTACTTCTGCGCAGATGTAGTTCAGGATTTTTTTTTATTTTGATTGTTACTCTATGAACTGTTTATATTTTTTACATTCTGATTAATCAAAGTGTAATTGATTATTAAATTACTCGAATCTTGGATATTTGTATTATAATTAATCAAAGTGTAATTGATTAAATCATGATAAAAATTTTGTTGAATGTCATTTCAAGCTCCAACATGTATACATTTTCACCCTCATGCATCCAACAAGGTATATAATGGTTCAATAATCTTCCAGTCCGAGTATTTTTTTTATTCAAAAATGATGTTTTCTTTCTTTCTTTCCTTTTTTTTAAAAAACCTTTTCATTTATCCTTTAAGTAGATATATATAAGAATACCAGAAAAGCTATTTATTCAATAAATAAATTTCCCTACTTAAAAAAAAACAAATTACTTTCCCTTTTCTAGGATATATTTATATATTTGATTCATAAAATAATTCAGGTTGTGCTAATATTTTTTTTAAATTAAAAAATTTGAACAACATTTTGATTTCAATGGATCTTTTATTATTATAAATATATTCACCGGATATTCCTTTAACTCACTATTGGGTTACCTTATTTGGTAGTACCAAAAGACTACTTCTGCGCAGAAATAGTTACATCCGCGCAGATGTAGTTCAGGATTTTTTTTATTTTGATTTTTACTCTCTGAACTGTTTATATTTTTTACATTCTGATTAATCAAAGTGTAATTGATTAATAAATTAATCGAATCTTGGATATTTGTATTATAATTAATCAAAGTGTAATTGATTAAATCATGATAATAATTTTATTGAATGTCATTTCAAGTTCCAACATGTATACATTTTCACCCTCATGCATCTAACAAGGTATATAATGGTTCAATAATCTTCCAGTCCAAATATTTTTTTGATTTAAAAAAGATGTTTTATTTCTATCTTTCTTTTTTTTTTAAAAAAAAACCTTTCGATTTATGTTATAAGTAGATATATATAAGAATACCAGAGAAGCTATATATTCAATAAATAAATTTCTATACTTAACAAAAAAAAAATTACGTTCCCTTTTCTATGATACATTTATATATTTTATTCATAAAATAATTCAGGTTGTACTAATATTTTCTTTTAAATTAAAAAATTTGAACATCATTTTGATTTCAATGGATCTTTTATTATTATAAATATATTCACCGGATATTGCTTTAACTCGCTATTGGGTTACCTTATTTTCTAGTACCAGAAGACTACTTCTACGCAGAAATAGTTACATCCGCGCATATGTAGTTCAGGATTTTTTTTTTATTGTTACTCTCTGAACTGTTTATATTTTTTACATTCTGATTAATCAAAGTGTAATTGATTAATAAATTACTCGAATCTTGGATATTTGTATTATAATTAATCAAAGTGTAATTGATTAAATCATGATAACGATTTTGTTGATTGTCATTTCAAGTTCCAACATGTATACATTTTCACCCTCATGCATCCAACATGGTATATAATGATTCAATAATCTTCCAGTCCGAGTATTTTTTTGATTCAAAAATGATGTTTTCTTTCTTCCTTTCCTTTTTTTTAAAAAATCCTTTTCATTTATGTTCTAAGTAGATATATATAAGAATACTAGAAAAAGCTATATATTCAATAAATAAATTTCTCCACTTAACAAAAAACAAATTACGTTCCCTTTTCTAGGATATATTTATATATTTGATTCATAAAATAATTCAGGTTGTGCTAATATTTTTTTTAAATTAAAAAATTTTAACAACATTTTGATTTCGATGGATCTTTTATTATTATAAATATATTCACCGGATATTGCTTTAACTCGCTCTTGGGTTACCTTATTTGGTAGTACTAAAAGACTACTTCTGCGCAGAAATAGTTACATCCGCGCAGATGTAGTTCAGGATTTTTTTTTTATTTTGATTGTTACTCTATGAACTGTTTATATTTTTTACATTCTGATTAATCAAAGTGTAATTGATTAATAAATTACTCGAATCTTGGATATTTGTATTATAATTAATCAAAGAATAATTGATTAAATCATGATAACAATCTTGTTGAATGTGATTTCATTTTCCAACATGTATACATTTTCACCCTCATACATCCAACCATGTATACATTGGTTCAATAATCTTTCAGTTTTTGATTCAAAAATGATGTTTTCTTTCTTTCTTTCCTTTTTTTTAAAAAACATTTTGATTTATGTTATAAGTAGATATATATAAGAATACCAGAGAAGCTATATATTCAATAAATAAATTTTTCTACTTAACAAAAAACAAATTATGTTCCCTTTTCTAGGATATATTTATATATTTGATTCAAAAAATAATTCAGGTTGTGCTAATATTTTCTTTTAAATTAAAAAATTTGAACATCATTTTGATTTCAATGGATCTTTTATTATTATAAATATATTCACCGGATATTGCTTTAACTCGCTATTGGGTTACATTATTTGGTAGTACGAAAAGACTACTTCTGCGCAGATGTAGTTCAGGATTTTTTTTTTATTTTGATTGTTACTCTATGAACTGTTTATATTTTTTACATTCTGATTAATCAAAGTGTAATTGATTAATAAATTACTCGAATCTTGGATATTTGTATTATAATTAATCAAAGAATAATTGATTAAATCATGATAACAATCTTGTTGAATGTGATTTCATTTTCCAACATGTATACATTTTCACCCTCATACATCCAACCATGTATACATTGGTTCAATAATCTTTCAGTTTTTGATTCAAAAATGATGTTTTCTTTCTTTCTTTCCTTTTTTTTAAAAAACATTTTGATTTATGTTATAAGTAGATATATATAAGAATACCAGAGAAGCTATATATTCAATAAATAAATTTCTCTACTTAACAAAAAACAAATTATGTTCCCTTTTCTAGGATATATTTATATATTTGATTCAAAAAATAATTCAGGTTGTGCTAATATTTTCTTTTAAATTAAAAAATTTGAACATCATTTTGATTTCAATGGATCTTTTATTATTATAAATATATTCACCGGATATTGCTTTAACTCGCTATTGGGTTACATTATTTGGTAGTATGAAAAGACTACTTCTGCGTAGATGTAGTTCAGGATTTTTTTATTTTGATTGTTACTCTCTGAACTGTTTATATTTTTTACATTCTGATTAATCAAAGTGTAATTGATTAATAAATTAGTCGAATCTTGGATATTTGTATTATAATTAATCAAAGAATAATTGATTAAATCATGATAACAATCTTGTTGAATGTAAAGCTAAAAGTTTTAAAAAATAAAATATTATGTATAGTTGACGAGTTGTTCTTAAGTTGTTTGGAGACAAAATGTAAGAATACAATTAGGCATTATAATTTAATAAAGATATATAAGGCATTATAACATATTTTTGAGCCTAATTTTTAACAGTTAGAAATATCAGTCTAAAATTGTTTGAACTCTTTCACCCTTTATCCTTTGGAAAAAGAAAAAAGAAAAGTAAAATTTGGAATTTTAATTTATTTCATTTATCTTTTTAGATAAAACATGGCAAACCAATAATGACTGAGTTATTGCAATTTGCTAAAATCTCAAATCAAATAATGTGAAACTTAAAGGCAAAATTGATTTGCAATTTCAAAGAAATAAATTCAATGTATACGTAAATTAAAAAAAAAAGAAGCAAGTACGAAACCTGTTCGGTGGAAAGAAGATGTTGATTTTGTGGTTCAATACTTTGTTGGTCTCTTCCTGTGATTAATAATCCTGATGAACCACCAAATGATCTCAACTTTGGACAATTATCATAGGGAATTCAAGGAAACATGACCATCAGCATAAAAAGCCACCAACTCTGATAGATTCCAAATCCAAATTGAATTTAGCATAGGGAAGACTGTTTCCTCTTGTCTTCCATCTGCAACTCCAACTATATATTCCATCTTCTCACAGTTGAATATGCTTAAATATTTAAGCTGCACCAATTGTTGTGCCACAGAAGATGCAAATGCTACTTTTAGCATACCACATCCTTCCAAGCGGAGTTCTCGAAGATTTGATAAACGTAGCCAAATAGGTAATAATGTAGAAATCACTTGGGGACTTCCATTAGATGCATTTGGTTGTACCATGCTATCTGGTACCTGTCCATTTTTATAGTTGTTAGCTTGCTTGAATATGTTGTCAAAATTGATAAAATTGATTAAAAAAAATACAATTATGGGATCAGTTCAATAAATTATCTTTTAAAAATTAAAAGTTTTCTAATGATTTCATGATAGTTTATACATTTTTAATGATATTTTTTCTCTATTTTGAAATTTTAAGGATAAATTCAAAAAAAAAACATTAGTGAAAAGAAAATACTTTTAATTAAAAAAACGAAAATTTACTTTTTCCTCTGCTATAAACAAAGGAAAGAAAATAACAAATCAGTTAAATAATGATAACGAGGATATAAATAATTCAACGTAGAAACTAGAAATGCCTTTTTTTATTTTTCTTTTTTCTTTTTTTTCTCTGAAGAAAGTATTCTGTTTTTTTCATTTTCGAAACTATTTTCAAATTAAGTGTTTTTTGCCGTTCAAATTTCTGACACAAAAGGACAAAAATGAAAATGAAATTTCATAAATTATGTATTTTATTTTTTTATTTTTGGTGGGATGTGAATTTAACAAATAAATAATTTAACGGATTAATCAAAATAAAATAATAATTACTTGACAGCAAAGTATTTTGTCACTCAATTGATTTCCTAATTTATCATCTTACTCTATTTTAATTGATATAATATTTCAGTATAATGTAGAATGCCTTTTGCTTTAATTAATGTATATTCGAATAATAAATCTCCAAAATGTTGAGAAACATAAATACCTCTTTCTTCATGCTTCCATTAATGTCTCCCTCCAATGCATACCTTCTTCTGTTTCTCTCTATTTCTTCCAGTTCCGGAGTGTTATATGGCCCATAAGAAAAACTTCTCATCTGATTGCATTCTTCAATTCTCAGGTATTCTAATGACTGCAATTCAACTGCACTACTTCCAGCACAGAAACTCTTGAGATTAGGCAATTCTCCAAGTTTCAACATTTGTAATCGCGGAAATTCAATTTTATCCGATGCAGATTCTGGTGCTTCTTCATCCTCTTTTCCAACAATAGCTTCCATCTTCTCACATGAATCAATCCGCATAAATTGTAGGCTCACCAGAAGTTTGGGCAAATGAGGTGGGAAAATATGCATGAGACTGTCACAGTTAGATACTCCCAACACTTTCAGGTTTTGAAATCCCATAGTTTCTGATGGAATCTTGAACCATATATGCGTTAGATTCTGAAATCAGATAAAGATAAAAATTTCAAAGAATTAACAGCTCCAACAGCAAAACGATCGAATGAATATATCACTTTACAAGCATCGCTACCACCAATGCTTAGAGTTTCCAAATTGAGGAACCACTCCATCAAATTGGATAGAAATGCAGAATAGTCATCAGCATGGCCTCTAGTTGAGTCCTTATTCTTGACAAGTGAAACCTTCCAAAAATCACCAAATTAATTGCGTTAGATGTCTTATGTCTGACAGGTAAGCTTAGGAGTTTTGTTAGGATTTATTTTAGGAATGTTGAGGGTTATAAAATTGTAAAATACGGGATTTTATAATAATTGTATTTTCAAAAAAGAAAGTTTTTAAAAATATAGTTTTTTAATAAAAAAAAAGTTTGTGTGTTTGGATGATTGGTATATTGGTAGCCATAAAGTGATCAACAAAATACCTTTTCTTCTACTTAAAAATTCAAACAATAATAATCCTACCATCTCTTCTCTATATGTAAAAATAATAATAAAATTTACTTCAAAAATATTAATCCAAAAGAAAATCAGAAGAGAATATTTAATATTTAAAACATAAGAATAGCAATTGAGTTTCCTACCTCTATAGTATAATAACAAAACTAATATCTTATATATGAATAAAAAGCACTTCTGATTTAATCTAAAAACTTAAATTAAACCAGTACTGGAGTTATATGTAGGCCAACCAATAATCCCCTCTATGTACGGAAAGCTATATAAAATTTAAAAGTAAACTTGATTTGCAATTTGAAATATTGAATCAAATTCAATGTAAATATAAACCAAATACATACCTCTTTCCGTGAAAAAATATGTTTATTTTGTGCCTCAATACTTTCTTCCACTCTTCCTCTTCTTACTGATCCAAATGTTCTCAATTTAGGACATTTTTGCACCCTTAGTTCTTTCAGAGAGTGGCGATTCCAGAAAACATGACCATCAGCACAGAAAGCCACCAACTCTAGTAGATCTTGGAGCTTGAGTTTATTGAGCACAGGGAAGACTGTCTTGTCTTCCTCCTCTTGTCTTCCATCTGCAACTCCAAATATATATTCCATCTTCTCACATGCATCTATTTCTAAAGTCTGAAGCTGCACTAATTGTTGTGCCACAAAGGGTGCAAATGCTACTTTCAGCAGACTACATCTTCGCAATATGAGCTCTTGAAGATTTGATAAACATAGCCAATTAGATGATGATGGAAATAATGTAGAAATCAGTTGGGGACCTCCGTTTGATGCATTTGGTTGTTCCATGCTATTTGCCATTACCTGTCAAATATGAAGTCTCTATTTTTAATAAGTTTTTTTTTTCACTTAATACAGATATCAATTTCACAATGAATGGATTGTATATCTAAGAACATAAAATCACACGTACCTTCATGTCTACCAAAAAACCTTTAAGTTTTGGAAGGTCCTTCAGCTCCAAAAATTTTAGATTAGGAAATTCAATCTCATTAGCTGTTATCGTCTCATCATCCATTGCCTCTGTATAGAAAATTCCTTCCATATTTTCGCAGCTGCCTATATTTATCTTTTGGAGTTGTCTCATTCCTCTAGCCACATATAGTGGAAACACGTATTTCAATTTCTCACACAAAAATATATCGATATACTGCAAACTCTCGAAGCATAGAAGCTGAATTTCTGGAGCTATCTCTATTTTTGGAAATGAGCCATGCCATACTTCTTTCAAATTCTTTAAGCTCCTTAGTTCTAGACTCTCCAACTTAGAGAAACCTGCAACTGAAATATCCTTCGATATCGTTGCATCAACTACGTACTCGAGTTCATTGCAATCTTCAATCGATATTACTCTCAACTATGGAAAACCATCATCTTTGAGCTCACACATGTTCTTTATATCCACCATATTTTGTAATTTGAAGAGTTCAGTTGTCCTCAACAAACAACACATCTCACTTGCTTTAATTTCCGCTACACTGCCACCTTTTGTGTACAACCCATTCCCCAGGTATTTGCCAATAGTACCATCATTTGATTCACTTATCAGAATATTAAATCTTCTTAGGTTCCTAAAAATTGATTTAGGAAGCCCAATTAATAAATTTGGTACCCGAATTTGTAATGCAGTTAAAGGAAGACAATCTATCTCCTTAAGGCTTGCATTGGTTTCCTCCCCATCTCCTTTGAAGTCCCACTTGCCAAACTCAAATGTCACATACAGCTCTTCTAGTTTTGACAGCTTTGATAAAACACCTGATGGAATATGATCAAGCCTCTCAATATTCATCAAGTCCAGCAACTTCAAATTTTTCAACAATGCAATTTCTTTCGGAAGCTTCTTTAAATGTTCAGTCTCAATCTCAAGAATTTCCAGATATATCAGATCTCCTATTTCTTCAGGCAACTGTCCCAACGCAAAATTAAGACATAAGACGCTAAGATACTTTGGAAAATCGAGTGATTTTGGTAGTGATGGAATCCCCAAAAGTAGGACTTTTAGTTGTTTCATCCTCGAAAAAACATTGTACTTCAGGTCTTCAGCAGAACTTTGATAAACAATGAATAAAAATTGAAGCATTGGACATTCTATATCAGCAAGGAATTCCTTAATCTCCTCAGAGAAAATTGAAATTACGGTGGAATCTTTGCACATATATGCATCTGGCCACTTCTTCACTACAGCATCACAACTTACTAAATAATTCTCATCTCTTTTGGCAATTGATATGGCTACATCACGTATCACATCATGCATTTTGACTGACTTTTTGCTATCATCATCACCATCAAGCAATAAAAATGAATATTTTAGTTCATCAACGAGTGTAGAGACTCTAACTCTTGCTTCATGAAAGTCGGCAACATCTTTAAACAGCTTCAAGCCCATCCCATATCTAACCAAACTTTCAACTGGAACATTAAAATCTTCTGGAAACAAAGAACAAAGCAAAAGGCACGACTTAGCTTCCTGATTTATCAAAGAACTATAACTTAATAAAATTCCAGAGTAAACTTTGTCCATTCCATATACACGTCTGATATTGAATTTCTTTAGCATTCGGAGGGCATCATTCCAAAAATATTTTGTCTTGTTTTTTAATGCTCTCGCAATAGTAACAATGGAAATCGGTAAAGCGCCACATTCAGCTACAATCTCCTTTGCTATATAATGCAAATCTCGATCAACGTAATTACTGACTACACTTGTAAAAAGATCCCAAGCTTCTCCATCTTCAAGAACTTTGATTTCAAAGTTTCTCTGACTTCCCAAATGGATGCACACATATTTGTTTCTTGAAGTTAATAAAATTTTGTGCCTTTTAAACTTCTCACTTGCTGAAGGTATTCCAATAGCTTTAAAATTCAACTCCCAATCCCAAACATCATCCAATATTAAGAGGATATTCTTATCATATTCCATAAACCAGTCACTTAACTTTTTAGCTCTACATTCTAAAGTTTTTTCCTCAACTTCTAACCCCAACTGCTCTATAATTGCACTTTGAATGTTTTTCAAGTTTGGATTTTGGGAGATAGTGGTCATTACAACATTATCATACAAATTCCCTCCTTTAATTATTTGCACAAGCTTTTTGACCATCGTGGTTTTACCCACGCCCCCCATTCCATAGACACTGATCATGGAAACATTATCATCATTCAAAGCCTTCAAGACGTCTTTCATAATTGATAGCCTTGATCCAAAATCTTGTATGCCTTCAGTAATGAGGTTAAATCCTATCTTTGGTGGAGGACGAGGATAGGATACAGGGCCCAAATTCAAAGCGTCTTGACACAGAGTACCAACCTCCGTAGCCATCTTCGTAGCTTTCCTAAAGGAATAACGTGACTTCACATCTGGACACATTTCTTTCAAGCACTTATTATTGTTTCCTTTGATTTCTTCATCAAGGAATCTCCTGACCTTTTAAATCATAGGATCCACTTTTTCTTGCCAATGGAGAACCTTAGATGACTTTTCTTCAAACTTCTTCTTTGCTGCATCTACACGGAGAGTCACTCCATTGTTATCGTCTTCTAATTTCTGTAGCTCTTGTTTAAGATTCTCGATGTTACTGTGGTAGTGAATCAGGTAGCCAATTTTTCGCTTAATGAAGGCTATGAACTCTTTTGCAATCTCACCAACAGTTGCATTTGCAACGGGACCCTCCATCTGTATCAAAAACAAACATGGTTTATAAAAGAACTTTCTCTTGATAAGTTTATAAAAAAAATAAAAGAGAGAACATAAGGGATTATTAGCCGTGCAAAAAAAGTATTTATCAATGATAGATGTCTGTTTTAATTAAACACTTGCAATTCTATTCAATAGAATTAATTAGCTAAGAACAATGATGAAATCACACTGTATGAATAGAAAAACAAGAATTAGAATACCCTAAAATTTATTATATGCACTTAAATTTAATTACTAAAGCTACCCTAAAATAAGAATTAATCACTAGAATTATTAAATAAATGTTACAAATTTTAAAAATTTAATTACTCATCTTCTGTTCTAAAATAATGGTTCGCTTTTTTTCATACAGATTAAAAAATAATAGCTATTATGGTTGAGGGATAAAATTTTCTATAATTTTCATATTATATCTGCTTAAATATAGAATAAGTAATTAAATATTATTGAAACAATTAAAATCATGGTTAATAATATAAGATGGGAATTGTAAATTGCAAATTATAAGATAAAACTAAATAGGGATATAAAAAATAATTTATAGGTTAACTATGATATTAAAAAAAAAATTGAACTATATTTTGGGACATACTATCAAAATGAAAAAATAGATCGTAATTTTTGGCCGAAGAGGTATAAAACTTGAAAAAGGAAGGAAACGTAACCATCTAAAAATATGTTTGAGAGGGTTTTGCATAATTACAATAAAACATTCTGCTAGTTGATGGACTTTATTTTGTTTCGTATTTACAAGGATGATTGTAGGAAAGTAAAATATGCTACATCTAATCATTTCATAATAGCTTTCATGTTAATTTTTCATTCCAGAAGTTTCCAATAAAACACTATATATATGTAAGTAATAAGGCTGTGAAATTATTTAAAATCTCAATCCAAAACCTTAATGTAAAATGTCAGTTAATTATCAGGAAAAGTAGTAAGATTTTAAGGAGTGGAGAGAAAATCAAGCATGAGGAAATTTGGATTAAGTTATCGATAATTTTTCAATTTTTTTTATGAGAATAGAAATCATTTTTTTAAGTTGCAATATTGTATAATTAGATAATAAAATAATATTTTTTTGAAGTAAATATTAAAAATTGAATCAACTAAAATAATAAATTCTATTTTTTAAGCCATAGGTAATACAAGGAGGCAATTTCAAATTTTTTTTAATCTAAATAAAACGATCTTGAATGAAAAATAAAACTATTCTCGTATTTTTCTTCAAACAAATAAAATATAATATATTAGGCCCTTCATTTCGATATGCTATTTCCACAATTATATTTAACATTTCATATATAGAAAAACTTGGAAATTAATCAAGAAAAGATGAAAACTAAAAATTCAAAAATGTTCTCACAATTAAGGGTGCCTTCAACTTATACTTTCTTTTTTCATTTGTCATTTTCTTTTGTTTAGTTTATCAATACACAATATAAGAGTTTTAAAAAGAATTTTCACTTAATAAGTTGAGAAAAAACAAAAGGATATATTATTATTACCTGTGCAAAGGAAAAAAGAGGCTTTGTCAATGGTAGATGCCTACTTAATCAGCCAAATTGCAGCCCTTTTTACCAGAGTTAATCGGCCAAGAACAGTGACGAAATCAAACTGTACAATTCAGTTTTCATCCAGCACAATGATGTCATTGCTAGCATCAGATAGCTTCTTGCTAAAGATTGGATCATAAAGTTAACTCATGTGCACCTGAAGGTGAATATGGTAGCTGACAGCTTAGCTAAATTGGCAATGGATCAAACTGAAGATTTTAAATGCTTCCTTTCTGCTCTCGATGAAGTTGCTACTCCCAGAATGATTGTTCGTTAGTCTTGTTTGTTTGTTTTCCTTTCAGAAAAAGAATGACACAGATAAATCAAGATTATTAACTATATGAGTTTTAAGGAGTAGAAAAATAAAATCATGATTTCCTCATATGAGTTTTACATCTTAGAAAACTTACACTACCATTTACTTGATAACCTTCAAAAGGGTATATGGGGAAGGAGTGTTATAGTAAGACCATAAAGGAGTGAGAAAGGACAGTCATAACATCTAAGATATATTCTTTAATAACAAGAGCGGGGAAAATTTGGTGGACCTCAATTCATAAGTATATGTTTTGCCATAAATGTCTTTCGTTTATGACTATTGACTGGTAGTCTAACCTCCAATAGAGGCTTAGCTTTAACAAAAGCTAGACATCTTAAGTGTTATAGTTACAAAACAAGATCATACCTTTGCTTTGTATGAACAAAGAATAAATCAACTTGAAGAAACACAAGCTAAGATTGTGGAAACTGAAAGTACTTCTAAAGAAGACAAAATTTAAGCAATTATTGGATGAATTACTTGATTTTAATACTCTATGAGTTGAAAAAAAAAAGGATATATTATTATTACCTATGCAAAGGAAAAAAAAAAGAGGCTTTGTCAATGGTAGATGCCTGCTTAATCAACCAAATTACAGCTCTATTTGCCAGAGTTAATCAGCCAATAACAGTGATGTAATCAAACTGCATGAATGGTAAAAACAAGAATCAAGATATAAAGATTGATATAAATAATACAAAAATAATAATTGGATTATAAACCTAGCTAATTAGCATTTAACTTACATAATAAATTTTAAAAAACTTGGTTTCTTTTTACTATATAATATTCAGAAAGTATAGTAGTAACCGCAGATTATAAGCTATTTCATGAAAAGGTTTATACATTTTTTTCAAAACTGCTATATATGAGGATCTTTTGAAAAAAAAATGATTCAGTCAACAATAATATATTATGGATTTTTTTTTAATAAAATCAGATTTTCAGGAATCAATCTCATATACTCTACATTGTATAATCGTGTTCGGTCTAAATAAATATTGTCCAAGAAATTCCAGTTCTCAGTAACACTAGAAAAAGATTACAAAGTACAAATTCTTATAATTACTATAAAAAAAGAATATAAAAAACACTATGTAATATAACATTAATTATGGAAACTTACCATATGAAATTGATCGAACCAAATATTTAGCTATTCGGTATTTGAAATTCACTTATATACGATGAATCCGAGGTCACATCAGGTAAGCTCACAAGAGGCAAGGTGATATCAAATGCAAATGATTCAAAAGAGAATACTATTTTCCACCAAAGTGTTCTAAAGTTGCAAATAATTACAACTCAAAACTCAAGAAGAGTACTAAAATCACAACTCAAAATATTCTGCATTTCAAATTGAATGTAGGCCACAAGCCAATTGTTAATGGTTTGAACACCAATAACACAACGAGAAATTATTACCAGTGCAAAGGAAAAAAGACAATAATCAGCCATATTGCAGCTTTATTTACCAGAATTAATCAGCTAAGAACCGTGATGAAATCAAACTGTATAATTCAGTTTGCATCCAGCACAATGATGTCATTGCTAGCATCAGATAGCTTCTTGCTAGGGATCATAAAATTAACTCATGCGTACCTGGAGGCGGATATGGTAGCTGACAGGTTAGCTAACTTGGCAATGGATCAAACTGAAAATTTTCAATGCTTTCTTTCTGCTCTGGATGAAGTGAAGCTAGTCCCTGCTGTTTGCTGATTTAGTACAAGTTGCCACTCCCAGAATGATTGTTAGTTAGTCTTGTTTGTTTGTTTTCCCTTTAGAAAAAAAATGACACAAATAATGCAAAATTAATAATTGAATTATAAACGTACATAATATATTTGACAAAATTTGGTTACTTTTTACTATGTTTAGAAGGTATAATATTAATGACAAATTAAAATATTTAATTAGAAGATTTATACATTTTTCATAACTAATAATTATGGAATTTTTATTTATTTTTACCTAAATCAGATTTTCAGAAATCAATATCATCATATTCCAGGATGTATAACATATAACTGAATTTGGTCTCAATAATTTTATCCAAGAAATTTCAGTTCTCATAACTGCCGGGAGAAGACCATAGAGAACACATTCTTATAATTATTACGAACATAACAAAAACAACATATAATAAATCTACACTAAGTGTTTATAATCTCGAGATGTTGATATAGATAAATATCAATTGAAAATAATCTATAAAGTTCTAGAAATATATAGTGTTTAGAACATCAAAGAACAAGAGGAAGACTTAAAAGTTGATGCCAACTGACTTCAATGAGTATAAAAGGATCGAAAGCTACACTAAGTGTGAGTGTGCTAGTGTGTGTAAAAATTAAGTGCATAAAGTGAATGAGGAAATTGTGTGTGCATATAAGAATAAGAGAGATAAGTACTTGTGTGAGTGGCAGACTTTATGAGATTCATGAGTAATAATTTCTAATTAATATAATATTTTACTCTTTCAATTTTGTAAGGCCCCAAAAAATATCCTAAAAATAATGTGGCATATTAAGAGTGAATTAACAAGTGAACATAAAAGATTAAACAAGTAGAGTGTAGTAAAAGACATGGAGAGAATTAATTTAAAAGATGAGGGCAATTCGATAATTTGTTTGAATTGATACAACATGTACAAATAAGTGTAGGACATTAATTAATATGTATGTTTTAGAAACAAGTTACATGTAAAGGTGAGAATTGGATGAAATAAAAGTATGGAACTACATAAATCCTAAGGTGACAAATGGATCAATCATAGGGTGGCATGTGTGTATGTCTAGAAACTTGCAGGAATTCATATTAAAGGGAGAGGAGAGGAAGGCAACTGAACTAAGAGGCCAATATACAGATTTTTCCTCTTCATTTCTTTCCATAATCACATACAAAAATTGAATCTTAAGGGAATACGAGGAAAGGGGAAATAGTGAAGCTTGAAGAAGAGAGTTGCCATTAAAGAGGTATAGGAAACTTCCTATTTACTTTGTGTGTGTTTTACATGATCTAAAAGTGTATGTATATGAATTAGAATATGATATTGAACATGAAGTGTGGAATTTAAGTGTATTTGCATGATAGATCTTGACTTTAGCTATAAGAGATGCTTTGGTAAAATTTTGTTAGAAGTGTCATTGAACAAGTATTTGGGCTGTTAGAGTAAATAATATCTTTATTTAGTTGTGTATTTTTCTGTTACAACAATCGTGTATTTTCCTGTTACAACAATCTAGCAGCTATATCCTTCCAGCTGTCATGTTTATCATAACAGCTCTGGCCTCATATTGTATATATATATATACTCTGTACACGTACTGAAAAACAGAGCCTTTAATACAAATTATCAATTCCTCTAAATCTCACGTTTGACATGGTATCAGAGTTTGACTCCAAAACAATGACTGCTTCTTCAACTTCCTCTCCCGCACCCACCATCTCAGCTACACACACATTTACCATTAAACTGAAACCCACAAATTTCCTTGCCTGGAAGACTCAATTTATTCCTATTCTAAATTATCAAAACCTGCATGGATTCATTGATGGAACATTCCTTGCACCTCCAAAAACAATTGCTTCAGATTTCGATCCCTCCCAGCAAATTCCGAACCCAGATTATCACGAGTGGTTTAAGAAGGATCAGCTTCTCCACTCCTGGCTGCTCTCTACTCTCTCTGAAGATGTCTTCTCCTATGTTATTGGCCTGGAATCCTCTTTTCAGGTGTAGCAAGCATTATCCAATGCCTTTGGTACTATTTCACAAAACAGGCAACTCCAGTTACACATTGAACTTCAAGAACTCAAAAAACATGATCTCTTCATTACTCAATTTCTTCAAAAGGCTAAGTCTCTTGCTGATGAGTTAGCAGCTGCTGGACGCCCCATATCCATAGCTGAATTTAACGCAATTATTTATCGTAATGTAGGCACTGAATTTCATCCAGTAATCACAGCACTAAACTTGCGTCCAGAACCTGTTTCTTTCTTTGAACTTCATGGACAACTTGTTGCTCATGAAGTCCTTCTCAAAAATATCCATGAGCCCGTTGCAAATATTTCTCTCAAATCCAATCCACCTCTACTACCTACTCCACCCTTCACACAGCAATTTTGCCCTCGACTTTCCAACTCAAACTCCCGATCTTTTCAACCCAATAACCACACTTCACGTAGCCGCAATGTCATGTGTCAGATTTGTGGTAAACCCAACCATAATGCCTCTGTGTGCCGTCGGCGTTATCATCGTGATAATACCATCCCACAACAGCCACATTTTTCTTCCTCCACACGTCCCTTCTCCTCTCCAGTAGCCAACCATACCACCACCATGCCTTATGTTCCTCAACCTGTTTCTTGGTTTCCAGATACAGCTGCCAATTACCATATATCTCCTGACCTTCAAAGTTTGGCCTCCATAAATGAGTATCATGGACATGACCAACTTCATGTTGGTAATGGTCAAGGACTTCATATCACTCACACTGGTAATGGTACTCTTCACTCTTCTAATGGTAGTTTACACTTGAATAATATTCTTTGTGTTCCAAGCATTAAATCTCACCTTTTATCTGTTCAAAAATTCACAGTTGGCAACTCTTGTTTCTTTGAATTTTGGCCTTCTTTTTTTGTCATCAAAGACCAACGCACCAAGCAGATTCTGATGCAGGGTCCAAGTGAGAATGGGATCTATCAACTTAAACCAACCAAGCAGGCCATGATTGCCACCAAGTCTACTCTTGATGACTGGCATCGATGTCTCGGTCATCCTAATATTAAAAAGCTCTCTTCTTTACTTCGTAATAACCATATTTCTAGTTCCAATAAAGTCTTGAGTCCGTGTTCTAGTTGTCAGTTAGGAAAATTATCTAGAGTTCATTTAGCTTCAGTACCCCACTCTAGTTTTGCTCCTTTTGATATTATTTTCTCTGATGTTTGGGGTCCAGCCCCTATTCAATCAAAATTGGGACATCGTTATTTTGTTATTTTTATAAATGATTTCACTCGCTTTACATGGGTTTATTTCCTCAAAAACAAAAGTGATGTCTACTCCACTTTTCTGAACTTCGAACAAATGATTTCACGCTAATTTAATAAAAAAATTCGCGCTTTTCATTCTGATTGGGGTGGCAAATTCCAACGCCTCCATACTTATTTTAACAAAAATGGCATTCTCCACCGCATTGCTTGTCCCTATACCCATGAACAAAATGGGACAGTTGAACGTAAAATTCGCCATCTTGTCGATACTGGCTTAACCTTGTTAGCTCATGCAAAACTTCCCTTAAAATTTTGGAATTTTGCTATTGAACAAAGTGCAATGTTGATTAATGTTCTTCCATCCAATGTGCTTAAAAATGTCTCTCCATTTCAGTTGTTTTTTCGCAAAGTACCCAATTATCTGGCCTTTAAGCCATTTGGTTGTGGGATTTATCCTCTCTTGCGTCCTTATAATTCACATAAGTTTAGCTTTCGTTCTTCTCAATGTGTCTATTTAGGCAACAGTCCACTTCATTCTGCCTTTAGGTGTCTTGATCCTGTTACTGGTCGTATCTACTTGGCCCGCCATGTTCAATTCCATGATCAAATATTTTCCTTCACTTCCCTTTCCTCATCCGCCAACTTGTCCCACACCGAAACTCCTTGGTTGCAGGTCACAATTGGTTCCCATTCTCCACCGAACTCTGCATCGGCATCCACCTTGGGTAAGACTTCTACTATATCTTCAACTCTTTCTCCCTTATATTTCTCTACCTCATCTCCTCATCCGGATAACACCTACCCACACTCAACCTCATCCCCACCTACCTTATCCACTATCAATCCCATTATTCAATCCACCTCATCCCCACCCACCTTATCCACTACCAATCCTATTATTCCACTTGTTGTGGATCTCACAAAATATTCTACACCTACCACCACTTCCCCACCTACCACCACTTCCCAAAATACCTCACGTGTTCACCACATGAGGTTGAGGCTGATAACTCCAATTTTATTGTTTAATTTCAGTATATTTTTGTTTTTGTCTATGTTTTATTTTGCATGATTTTCAGTGTTTTGTGTAATAACTTTCTCTTTTTATGCCAAACGAAAATATATTGATATTTACAATGTTTTGATGTGTTTAATGGGATAAATTTGACTTTTGTGCAGAAAAATAGGCAAGAGCACGACTGAGACAAAATGGTCCCAGCTGTGCCCATTGAAGAATCCCTAATCCACACCATTTCATTTTTCGAAATGATCTACAGACCTCAGAATCCAATCTCCACCGTTGAAAATGTAGATCAAGATGCTACAAAGCTATGGTTAAAATTTCAGCTCGATTCAACGGTGAAATATTTAAAAACGGATAAATTAATAGGACTGGTTTTTCTTCTCTCAGGGGCCGCGGCCGAGACATTTTGTCCCGGCCGTGGCCCATACATAATTCGAGCTGTTTTAGTCCAGAAGGTGGCCACGGCTAAGATAAAAATGTCCCAGCCGTGCCTAACCTGATTGGCCACGGCTGGGACACTTTTGTCTCAGCCGTGGCCATCTGCAGATCTATAAAAACTGCATTTTCTTTGGCAAAAAACGAAGAGGGAAGATGGGGGAGAGCCGCCACACTTAGATTTAGGGCTTTTTCCTCCATTTTTCTTATGTTTTCCCTCCATTTTATGTTGTAGGTTAGATTTAATTCAATGTAAACCTTAAATTAGATTTATTTTCCATTGTAAGTTAGGGTTAGATTAAATTTTCTGCATTTCCTTTAAGTTGTGTTCTTCATTTTGCTTAGAGCTTTGAAGAAGGAGACTTGGATTCGGATTGGAGCTTCACAAGCTACAAATGGCTTCATGGGTTTCCTCTTTCCTCTCTCTTTTTACTTTATTTATGTTTAATATGTAGTTTTGTTGCTTGGGGATCTTTGAATCCCCTACCCACAATGTGGATCTTGAACTAAATTTGATTTTTACATGAATAATTGGTCTATTTTACTGTTACTTATTTGTATCTCATGGTTTTTCGATCTATTAAGTTATTTTCCATGTATGAATGAATGGTTTTTATCATATGTCTTGGATGGGTATTGAGCTTAGTGGATTGGATTCTATGAATGATTTTGCTCAGTTTTTCTTTCATGAATGCTGTATTATTTTAGACGGCTCCGGAATGGGATTCTAAATATGCAGTAATTGTGATTTTAGGACTTGAGTGTGGAGTAAAATGGATGAGATTTGGGTTGTTTGGCTCCGGAATGGGAAGGCAAACCAAACTTAGGATGTTAGACCCGTGCATAGGCTAGTTGTTGGGCTGGTTCCGGAATGGAAAGTTTAGCAACTAGAATAGCTGGCTCCGGAATGGGAAGCTTGGGTTAAGAGGGTTATCCCGAATTTGTTCATGTATACTTTAAGATAAAATTAATTCACATTTGGTATGGGGTGGATGAGTGAACCCGAGCAATGTTTTAACTATTGTTTTAATCTCTAGTTTAATTAGCTTTATCTTCTTTATTTATTTATTTTGTTAATTAGATTTAGGACGCTCTCTAAATCAAAAACTTGGAAATTTATTTCAGATTAACTCGCTCAACTCTAGATATCTAGCTTAAAACAGCCCTTATCCCTTGGGTTCGATATTTGCGGGTCCTAACTATACCCCACTTTATTACTTGTCGATCTAGTGCACTTGCTAGGGTCGCAACAAGTTTTTGGCGCCGTTGCCGGGGATACGGTGTTGTTTGTTTTATATCTTTATTTGAGCTTAGTTTGAGATTTTATTTTATTTTTCTTTGTTTTTGATTTGGTGTTATTCTTTGCAGGAAGATTATGATGCATTATCAAATGATGCATAGTTCTCTCCAAGATGATGAAATGGTTCTATTGAGAGCACAAATGAAAGAGTTGAGGAGGGAAATGCGGGAAATGCAGTACTCACATCAGCCTTCAACATTCTGCTCATTGCCATCTTTTGAAGATCCTGGTTCACAATGGGTATCGCAAGAGTCATGTGCCTCCAAAGTTCAAGTCCTTATTGAATTGCTTGAAAGTAAGGATAGGCAATTAAAAGCTGAAAGAGAAGAATGGATGGCCACAATTAATTCTCAAGAGAAAAAGATTAAAAATCAAGAGGCTTTATTGCAAAATCAAGAGAATTTGTTGAAGACTCAAGAGCATCTACTGAGAGATCAAGAATTGGGACTTAAAAGCCTGGAATCTAAGTTAGAATTCTTGAGTAATTCTATGGAGAATCGAGATGATGGTGATAAGGAGAAATTGAGTCATGCACAACCAGTAGATAATGAAGAAATCAAGTGTGGGGTGCATGCATTGGAGAAGGGACCAATCATTGTTGAAGACAAGAGCTGTAGCTTAGAGAATGAATTCCAATCTCTTGTGAAGGATATATCACCAAAAGAACAAGAATTGTTTAACTCTCAAGTGGAAGCACTAAATTCAATCCACTTAAAGAGTTTATTAAGGCTAGAAGAGCCGGAGGAGTACATGTATGAACAACCCAAGGTGGAGGGGTACTTCATCGAAGATATGGTGTTGCCTACCTTGGTGAATTTCGATAGGTTTCTCCTACCGATGGGGGAAAACGAGGAGCAGAGTCCGGAGAGACCAACATTTGGGTCACAAACTCGGCCGCCTGACAGTAACACGAGTCAAGCTGGGACTCATTAAACCAGAACTATTTCTCTCTCTACTTTTTAATTAGTTTGTTTATTTTGCTTGCTTTTATTTTAAGTTTTTAGTTTTTGTGTGTGTTTTTGTTTGTTGCTGTTATTGCATGCTTTTGCACCTTAGTTAGCTTACCCTCGTAGTTGTTCCTGTGAACAATCTTGAACTTAGAATTAGAAAACCTTATTTAGATTAGTTGGAATAGCAAGAGAGTGGTTGATTGTTGAATGAATTTTTTTATTTTTCGGTAGGTTTCAATTAGACCAATACCAGTAAGTCTCTTAATAAATGTACACTTTGGCCCTTTTTCTTAAAAAAATAAAAAAATAAAAACCAGTGCATGAAGTTGATTGAGTTGGAATTTTAGAGCGCTAGAACCTTCCTCATCACCCTTCAAAGCAATAAAATGACTCAAAAATGAGATTAGAAATGACTTAGACAATATATTTTTAATCGAATTTTGAAAAGGCCTTTGACCAACCTTTGTTTTATAATATCCCTTGCAAGCCCCATTGAGCCTATTTGAGCATGCTTAATGCGTGTTTATTTTATATTTGTTGCTTATACCTGCATTTTGATCCATTAAGCCTAAAAAGTCTTTGTCTTACCCTTTTTGAACTGGTCATTCTAGAAGTAGGTGAGATAAGTTTTTCTTGGGAAGTGCTAGTAAGTAAAGGGTTGTTATTCAAATGTTAGATTCTAGTAGCGGGGATACATTGCCAATATCAAGTGAGATTGAAAAATTTCAGAATGTAGTTCCTCTTTAAGAAGAATTTTTGTGAGTCCCTACTTATCAATTGTAAAATCGATTGTTTTAGCTATTAGAAAAAAGGAAAAAAAAAAGAAAAAAAGAAAAAAAAAGAAGAAAGCTAGCAATCTTGGTTTCATCTAAGTGTGGGGTACTCTATGTATAGAGGAGAAGGATTCTAATCTCTTTAAACGTCAATTGAGCTAAAACCTTGGTAAAATATTTAGAGAGGATTCTTCTTCTTTATTATGCTATTTCCTTGAGAAATGTTCTACATATTTTGATACCTAAAGCTTGGCAATAATGATGAGTGAGTAAAGGTAGAGTTGAAGTCTTATTTTTAGAAGAAAAAGGGTGAGTTGAGGTAGAAATGGCAGTTCAAACTTGTGTATCTTAATCTTTTTCTTGATAGTCATACCTTAGCCACATTATAACCTTTTAAGTCCTAAGGATCTTTTCTTATTGAGAGTTATGTGTGGAGATGACCTTTGGGTTTCGGTGCTAAAGGAGAGGCATATGGCGTCTCTTGAGTTTCAAGAGCGAAATCGCGTATGCAATCTTTTGTACACAAATTCTTTTCTCAATTATTGGATTGCATTGGAAATTTTTGGTTTTAAAAGTTATTTTAATTTTTTTTTTTGGCCTAGCACACACATACAAAGAGATTTGCTAGTATGGTCTAATTGAGTCTTTTCGATTTAAGACTTCGTTTAGTGACTTCTGCTAAAGTGTTGTTCTACTTTTTCTAAATTTGTGTTTTCTTTCTTTGAGTTTGAGTATATAGGAATGTGGTTTGTTCATTTGCTCGAGGGCGAGCAAAAGCTAAGTGTGAGGTATTTGATAACTCCAATTTTATTGTTTAATTTCAGTATATTTTTGTTTGTGTCTATGTTTTATTTTGCATGATTTTCAGTGTTTTGTGTAATAACTTTCTCTTTTTATGCCAAACGAAAATATATTGATATTTACAATGTTTTGATGTGTTTAATGGGATAAATTTGACTTTTGTGCAGAAAAATAGACAAGAGCACGACTGAGACAAAATGGTCCCAGCTGTGCCCATTGAAGAATCCCTAATCCACACCATTTCATTTTTTGGAATGAACTAAAGACCTCAGAATCCAATCTTCACCGTTGAAAATGTAGATCAAGATGTTACAAAGCTATGGTTAAAATTTCAGCTCGATCCAACGGTGAAATATTCAAAAATGGATAAATTAATGGGACTGGTTTTTCTTCTCTCAGGGGCAGCGGCCGAGACATTTTGTCCCGGCCGTGGCCCATACATAATTCGAGCTGTTTTAGTCCAGAAGGTGGCCACGGCTGAGACAAAAATGTCCCAGCCGTGCCTAACCTGATTGGCCAAGGCTGGGACACTTTTGTCTCAGCCGTGGCCATCTGCAGATCTATAAAAACTGCGTTTTCTTTGGCAAAAAACGAAGAGGGAAGATGGGGGAGAGCCGCCACACTTAGATTTAGGGCTTTTTCCTCCATTTTTCTTATGTTTTCCCTCCATTTTATGTTGTAGGTTAGATTTAATTCAATGTAAACCTTAAATTAGATTTATTTTCCATTGTAAGTTAGGGTTAGATTAAATTTTATGCATTTCCTTTAAGTTGTGTTCTTCATTTTGCTTAGAGCTTTGAAGAAGGAGACTTGGATTCGGATTGGAGCTTCACAAGCTACAAATGACTTCATGGGTTTCCTCTTTCCTCTCTCTTTTTACTTTATTTATGTTTAATATGTAGTTTTGTTGCTTGGGGATCTTTGAATCCCCTACCCACAATGTGGATCTTGAACTAAATTTGATTTTTACATGAATAATTGGTCTATTTTACTGTTACTTATTTGTATCTCATGGTTTTTCGATCTATTAAGTTATTTTCCATGCATGAATGAATGGTTTTTATCATATGTCTTGGATGGGTATTGAGCTTAGTGGATTGGATTCTATGAATGATTTTGCTCAGTTTTTCTTTCATGAATGCTGTATTATTTTAGACGGCTCCGAAATGGGATTCTAAATATGCAGTAATTGTGATTTTAGGACTTGAGTGTGGAGTAAAATGGATGAGATTTGGGTTGTTTGGCTCCGGAATGGGAAGGCAAACCAAACTTAGGATGTTAGACCCGTGCATAGGCTAGTTGTTGGGCTGGCTCCGGAATGGAAAGTTTAGCAACTAGAATAGCTGGCTCCGGAATGGGAAGCTTGGGTTAAGAGGGTTATCCCGAATTTGTTCATGTATACTTTAAGATAAAATTAATTCACATTTGGTATGGGGTGGATGAGTGAACCCGAGCAATGTTTTAACTATTGTTTTAATCTCTAGTTTAATTAGCTTTATCTTCTTTATTTATTTATTTTGTTAATTAGATTTAGGACGCTCTCTAAATCAAAAACTTGGAAATTTATTTCAGATTAACTCGCTCAACTCTAGATATCTAGCTTAAAACAGCCCTTATCCCTTGGGTTCAATATTTGCGGGTCCTAACTATACCCCACTTTATTACTTGTCGATCCGGTGCACTTGCTAGGGTCACAACAGAGGCCCTCCACTATAAACCATAAACATGAACATACAGCTGTCATCTCCTCCACGCCCACCTCTCCCTCCCTACCACCTATTGAACCTAAGAATATTACTCAAGCAAAACGCTATAGTGAGTGGCGTAATGCTATGCAGTGTGAACTAAATGCTTTGGCTCAAAATAAAACTCTGTTCCACGTCCTTCTGATAAGAATATTATTGGAAATAAGTGGATTTTCAGGATCAAGCGACACTCTGATGGGTCTATTGAGCGCTACAAAGCACGTCTTGTTGCCAAAGGTTACTCTCAACATTCTGGTTTGGACTATAAGGAAACCTTCTCTCCTGTAGTTAAGTTCTCTACCATACGCATTGTGTTATCCATTGCCACCATAAACTCATGGCCTCTTAGGAAATTGGACATCTCTAATGCCTTTCTCCATGGAGTCCTCGATCTTGATCTGTATATGGAACAACCAAGTGGTTTTCGAGACCCATCTAAGCCTGATTTTGTATGTAAGCTTTACAAGTCTTTATATGGACTCAAACAGGCTCCGCGTGCCTGGTTTCAACGTCTATCAGAGGTTCTTATTCATCTTGGATTTCGTTCTTCCCAATCCGATCACTCTATGTTTGTTCTCTCTCAAGGATCTTTACTCTTTTATGTACTTGTATATGTCGATGACATTATTCTTACATGCTCAGATCCAGGCAAGATAGATTGGTTTATACAGCACATCAAATCCCATTTTCCAGTTCGAGATCTTGGCCCTCTCAATTACTTTCTTGGCATTGAAGTCACCTCCACTACTAATGGTCTTCTACTTTCCCAACAGAAATATATTGATGAGCTGTTAGATGAAACCAATATGCAAGATTCCAATACTTGTGCTACTCCTATGGCCACCACTCCCAACTTGAGTAAGTATTCTGGTTCCCCACTTGACGATGCTGTTCCTTTTCGACAGATTATTGGAGCATTACAGTATCTCACCATGACAAGACCCGATATTGCCTTCAGTGTTAACAAATTGGCACAATTCATGCACTGTGCCACGGATAGTCACTGGCAGGCGTGCAAACGTTTCCTTCGTTATCTCAAAGCCACAAAGTCCTACGGTTTGTTCATCTCTAAGCACTCAACTCTTAATATACAGTGTTTCTCTGATAGTGATTGGGCTGGATGTCCTGACGATCGCCGCTCGACAAATGGTTATCTCATCTACTTGGGTACAAATCTCATCTCATGGTGCTCCAAAAAACAACCTAGTGTGGCTCGTTCTTCAACTGAGAGTGAATACAAGGCTATGGCAAATACAACGGCTGAAGTTATGTGGATCACTACACTTCTTCGTGAACTTGGTTGTCCAGTTTCTTCCCCTGCCACTCTTTGGTGTGATAATATTAGTGCCATCTACTTGTGCTCCAATCCAGTCTTTCATGCCAGGACAAAACATGTGGAAATTGACTATCATTTTATCCGAGATCAAGTCAAGCGTGGCCACTTAACTATTAAATTCATTTCCAGTGCTGATCAAGTTGCTGATATTATGACAAAACCACTAGGTTTATCTCTGTTTGAACTGCATCGGAACAAGCTTCGCCTTTGCTCCACTCCGGCTTCAGCTTGCAAGGGGGTGTTAGTGTAAATAATATCTTTATTTAGTTGTGTATTTTTCTGTTACAACAATCGTGTATTTTCCTGTTACAACAATCCAGCAACTATATCCTTTCAGCTATCATGTTTATCATAACAGCTCTGGCCTCATATTGTGTATATATATATACTCTGTACACTTACTGAAAAACAGAGCCTTTAATACAAATTATCAATTCCTCTAAATCTCACGTTTGACATGGGCCATATCTCGGTCTATAGACCTCCAAATGGAGCGATATACAACTTTTTAGAGAAATTGAGGCCTAATTCTACCCCTATAGCCTTGAAAATCTGATTGAAAGTGTTGACTTGATGCTGCCCTTGTTTTGGAGCAGCTTGTGATGTTCGGTGCATATCTCATGATTTAGGAGTCAAAATTACTTGATTTTTGATGATATGAAAATTAGAGACATGGTAAAACATTTTTTATAAAGAAAAATTACCCATAAATATCATTGGCCTATCCAAAAATGCACCACAAAGTTGGCTTGGGAAACTGTCCCCAGGAAATATAAAGATCTTGCATTGCACGGCTGTTACAAAATGGGTTATAACCATACATGATGCATTTTAGACTCAAGAATTCATCCTAAGACTGATATGCATGGCTGTGAGCTGAAGTGTAACATTCGATTATTACCCCATTTTAGTCCAAAAGTGAGTTTTTCTTACCTGAATGCTATAGAATTGCATTTGAACCTTCTCGATTTTTTATGAAACTTTGTGAACACTTACATTTAAATGAAATATGACCTACTATATGAGAAATGAGTGATTATACATTGAAATAAATGATTGAAGAAATCTATGTGAGAAAAATTACATGGTTATTAGTGGGATTTATGCGCTTCTGTTAGTTTCAAGTTTATAGCTTGTACATATGAACTTGAATACATATTTTACTATTATAATTGAATATGTTATGGCATGCTAAAGTATAAAAGGTAAATAATAATTGAGTATAACCAATTATCATGTGAATAAAATGTATGCAAGGAACATATACAAGTAATTGATGATTATACATTTCAATTGGTTATGAGTATTTGGCATGCGTATAGGAATGTGAATATTGATACACAACTATAGTGTGTGTGTAAATTGAAAGTGTATGAAATGAAAAGTAAATTAGTGAATAGCCATTACATGTTTATGAGTGAAGTGTATATCGAATACATGAGTTTTTGACATGTTAAGTGAAATATATAGTGATTGAAGCATTAATCTTGTACCTAAATTGGACATTATATATATATATATATATATATATATATATATATATATATATATATAAGTAAGTAAAATACAAAGGGGTACCCCTTTGAGTTTTTGGCTAAAGACTGAGAAAAAATGAAGAAGGGTCACCCATTTGAGTTTTTGGTGGAAAACTAAGGTGAAAAACAGAGGCAAAATGCAAAGGGATACACCTTTGAGTTTTTGGTGAAAATTTGATGTAAAATACAAAGGGGTACCCCTTTGAGTTTTTTATGAAAAACTGAGGCAAAATGCAAAGGGGTACCCTTTTGAGTTTTTGGGAAAAACTGAGGAAAAATGAAAAAAAACTCAAGTTAGTATCCCATTGCATTTTGCCTCATTTTTTCAACAAAAACTCAAAAGGTTTCCCCTTTGCATTTTTGCCTCAGTTTTTTAACAAAAAAACTCTAGGTGGTATCCCATTGTATTTTGCCTTAGTTTTCCACCAAAAACTATATATATATATATATATATATATATATATATATATATATATATATATATATATATATATATATATATATATATATATATATATATATATATATATATATATATATATATATATATATATATATATATTTTGGTATCTAGTGTTAGCATTATAATGGTATCTATTGATTTGATACATTTTGATATCTTGTGTTGGTACCGTAATGGTATTTGGTGATCCGATACCTTTTGATATCTAATGTTGGCACCGTAATGATGTCTAGTGATCCGATATCTTCTAGTATCTAGTGATCCGATACTATTTGGTATCTAGTATTTGTACCATAATGGTGTCTAGTGATTTGATACTTGTTTGATATCCATTGTTCCTATTATTCATACTTTTATTGAGTTCAAGCTACAACGTGATTCATGTAATGTCCCAGAAATCGCCGATCACATGAATAGTACTTTTCGAGGTGAATAATGCTACCCGGGACCCACTAAGCTCATAAAATATTTTATTCACCATTGAAAATTACTATTTTTTACGAGTCCGGTGATATAATTTGGATTAAAATTCAGATCAAATAGACCTTCAAAAGTGAAAAATAAAATAAATAATGGAATTGATATAGTTGATCGAAAACTTTGACTGGCTTAAAAATATTTCATGAACTTCATAAAATTATTCTAATTGCACCAATTGACTATAAATTATTTATATGAATTTTTGGAAGGGTAAAATAAATTTTTTGAAGATTTTAAAAATTCAGCTTTCGGACTGGTTAAAATATGCATTCGGGTTAAATTTGATATCGAAAAAATCTCAAATTGATCTGAAATTTTAAGCATGAACTAATTAATATTTTTAGAAATTTTTGATCTAATTTTAATCAAAAATTGACAATTAAAAGTGTTTTGATCAATTAAATGATGACATATAGCATTGGACCCACTTAGGACTTAATTAATTTTGTCCTAAAATAGGTAAGGCCTATTAATGGAAAAAAAATCAGATTTTATTACTCATTTGGCCGGCCATCTTTTCCCATTTCTGTTGTGGCCTTTCTTTCTTCTTCAAGTGGGTATTTTAGTGAGTTTAGAAAAAATTGAGTTTGACTTGATAAATAGATTAAATGTTGATTTAAGTTTGTATAAATTATTTGAGCAAAAATTTGACTTAATTTATGGTGAATTTGGACATGAATATGTTGCCAAAGAGAGGGGCAAGGAGAAGGAAGCAAATCAATAAAAAAAATAAGGGAAAAAACAAAATTGTTGAGTAATTTGGAGTGAATTTTGGTAAGTGAATAACTCAAAACTCTTTAATTTCACATATACATTGTATATATAATTAGAAAAAATATTTAGGCTAATTATAAATTAAATTGAAATTGAGCTTAGAATTGAAAAATTGCCATAGGGACATTACTGTAACCGTAGTAGCAAGTCATGGCGACTTGCATAGTGATAATCTTGATATGATTCCACGATTGTAATGGAGTGTTTGGAGGAAAAAGAATATGTGTGTACCGGAGTACTGGGACCCACATGATCCATAGTTTTGTTCATCCTAATCAGTGATATATTTTCATGGATAATTGAGTAATTAATAGTATGATAAATTTAATTCAAGTACACTTTAAATTTTATTTTATTTGCTATTTATTGTTAATTTCATATTTTATTTTTTCTCGTAATTTATAAATTAGGTGAAATTAAAGATAGAAGATGGTGGCGTTCTTCTATAAGTTGAGTTTGGATAATTATTTTTGTTGTTGTTGTTAGTGGTTAATTATTATGTAATATATGTTTGGAAGAATTTTTAACTTGTTTGTTTGTAGTAATTTTTAAATATTTTATGGTGGTGGAACATGAATGTTTTTTATCTTATTGTTTATTTGGATTTTAATTCAATAATAAATTTTGACATATAAATTTAAAGAGAAAAAAATTATCTTTAAATCAAAAAAATTATTTTGTTTTGGTCGGGTTTATTGGATTTGGCTTTGAAATAGTTGGGTTGATCTAGGGCCCCAAATATTATTATGGGTCAGTTCAGACGAGGGATTTAGGAAAAACTAAGGCGCCGGGTTGTTTGAACTTCAATAATAAAAAATATATACAAAGAAATCTGGAGGTGGGTGAAAGGCTTTGGGTACCAAACCTAATTTGACTAATTTTAGGGTTAAAAATAATTAAGTGTGAGCAAACTTTGGTTAAAATCGAAAAATCGAACCAAACCTACCGATATTTTTTATTTGGTTCGATTTTTCGATTTTTCTGTTCGGTTTCAACTTGATATTTTAAAGAAATTCGGTTATTTCAATTCGGTTTGGTTTTTGAAGGAGAAAATCGTAGAAAAACCGAACTGACCGAAATTCTACTTAATTGGGTAATTTTTTGGATTTTTTAATTAGATAATTATTTTGTATATGTAAATTATCTTATTTTGAGTTGCAAATTATATTAGTACATTTATTAATTATTAATATCTATCTTTTTAGGTGATAATTTGAATATTTTTACGATTGGATTGAAACTCGATGGAATGAAAAAGTTTATTGAACGGTTTTTGTTGTATTTTTTTATTATGTATTTTAGGATTGTATCTTTAATTTGAACTTGTATTTTGTATAATTTAGTATATTATGATTTGTAATTTTGTATAATTTTTAGACATAATTTTTTATTTTTTTAAATAGTTTTAATTTTTGATTTTTTGATTAACCGAACCGAAATTTTCGATTTGTTTAGTATTCGGTTATTTTATTAATTCGGTTCGGTTGGTTAAATTTTCAAAAAATCGCTTTTCGATTATTTCGATTCGGTTCAGTTATTAAATTGAACCGACTGTGGCGCACCCCTAAAAATAATAGTAACCTTTTTGCATTATTGGAAGAGTAGATATGAGAATTATTATAGATATTGAAAGGGATTGACAAACTATGCTACGGTATAACATCAAATATGAATGTTCCATCTTATTATTCTTCACTGTGTATATATAGCAATTAATACCACTCCTAATCATTTCATCATCTCAATCCCAAACTCTCAAATTGGAACTCAGATCTTTTAAATGTTCTTTTTAATTTAATAGAGATATAGTAATATATATAAAGGATTTTGTTTGATTCTCTATGCATAGCATGTCCTTTGTTTTGTAAAAGATAATGGATAATGATTTTTCGATTTCTTCTAATAATATTTAGAGTCATAGTTAGATATTATACTTCCCCCTCATAAAAAATAAAAAATAAGACAAATTATAATATTTTTCATTTATACATATATAGAGAAAAAAACTAGGAAATTAATGGAGAAAATATGAAAATTAAAAACGTAAAAAAGTTTTCACAACTGGGGGCGCTTTACCTGTGCAAAGGAAGAAAAGAGGCTTTGCCAATGGTAGATGCCTACTTAACCAGCCAAAAAGCAGCTCTATTTGCCAGAGTTAATCAGCCAATAACAGTGATGTAACCAAACTGCATGAATGGTAAGAACAAGAATCAAGATATTATGAAGATTGACGTCATTATAATACAAGAATAATAATTGGATTATAAACCTACCTAATTAGCAATTATATAAGCTACTTCGTAAGGAGGTTTATATATTTTTCAAAACTCCTACGTATGAAGATCTTTTAAGAAATTTCAGTTTTCATAACTGTTATAAGAAACAATCAGATCTCCAAACTCAACAAGAATACTAAAACGAACATTTTATTGTTGAGATTATTTCTAGCCAACTTGGGACCAACGACATAAAATTAAAGCTACTTTGACAAAGAAATAAGAAAACTTACTAACACAATCCAAAATGGGAAAGTGGATTTCTTCTTCGGAAGCACACAAAGAGAGAAATAATACGAAATCACCACCAGAAAAAAGAGCTAAGGATTCAACCGAAATCAGCTAAAAACAAGAAAAGGAAACTATGAGTGGCTGTGGAAATTAAGAACACACAAATTCAAAGATTAAAAATAAAAACTTACACAAAATCACTGCCGACAAAAGCCAAATGAACAGAATTCAGATGAGAAATAAGAGAGTATAGCTGTGGGAATTAGGAATATGATGTAGAATAAGTAGAAAAGCAAAAGATAAAGCCAATGTCTGTCAATAATTTCTTATACTTTTAATTTCTTATGCCCACCGTGTTGGTAAGTCAATAATATAGAAAAATAAAGAAGAGGAAGAAGAAGAATACTTCTCTCTCTATATTTCATATATTAAAACAGAGCTGAACAGAGTTCTTATATACAAGCAAAAACGGGAAAGAACTATAGTTACAAGAAAAGAAAAAGTAACTATGGTTAAAATAACGGTAAAATTGTTTGCAGTCTTCAAATAATAACAAAAGACAAAGCAAAAGTTCATTAATTATACAATAATGACACCCACTAACGACATCCCCAATAATTTCTTATACTTTTACTAAAGTTATCCCACTATCACTTTGAGTTGCCCAATAATTTGTTGCTTTTAGAAACGTGTTTATGACAAAAGATCAGTTTTTATAAAAACGCATGTATATTTCCAATATCCATAATTATACAAATAATGTTATTAGTGATTGAATGGAGTTTCAGATTAATTTTTCACCACTTCAGTCCAGTGATTGAGAGGTAGAAAGCAATGTTATTAAAATTGGACGGGGCAAAAAATTCAGAGAGGCAAAGAGTTTTTGGTTCCACCTGTAGAATTCAATCGATCCAACTTTATGTGCTGGCATGCACTTATTATCCACTTAGTACCCCATTAAAAATCTAGTATCTGATCCCTAAAGTCTTTTTAATTAAAAAAATAAGTCCGCAAAGCTTCAAACTTGAATATTGATAGAGTTTGTCTTTAATTTTATGAATTAAAAAATATTTTTTAATCAACACACTTCGCTGAAAAATATAGTTAATTTTATTTATACTTATTGAATTTATATTTTAATAATTATTTAATATCAAATCAAAAAAATCATCGTATAAAATATTTTAACTTTTTAAATATTACTATTAAATTCACCAAAACATTAACGAATCTGATGCTAACCGGGTAATTAATATTAGTTTAAAACATTCTATGGGACATATTTTGAAAAGTTTTATATTCAAAATTTGGTGTTGAATTTATGATTTTTCAATTAAATTAAATTAGTTGAACTATTTTTAAAAATTGAGATATTTTTGTGAGATACAATTTTTTTACAAAATAATTATTATTGGATTAATTTTACATACAATCACTAAACTTATAATCCATTAATAGTAAAATTGACAGGTAGGACTTAGCCTTGTTTGGAAATCAGAAATAGATTTCCAAGAGCAAACTGTAACAAATAATGCACAGAGGTAGAGGAAAGTATTTTTGTATATATTGTATTATATCACGTTACATCAGCTTTATATGAAGGTATACAAGTGTAAAACTAGGAAGAGATGGAGTTTAACTAAAACACAAATACAAAACAAAAATAGAGAAGTTGTTTATCTTGATAACATGAGCTGTTATCTTTATCTGACTCTATTATCCTTATCTAACACCCCCCTGCAATTCCTTGGCCGAAAACAAAGGCAGTTGATCACGAAGGAGAGAGAAACGATTGAAGGATAAGGACTTGGTGAAAACATCAGCTAGTTGGTCATGAGTGTTGATAAACTGAACATGAAGAGCACCTGTTGCTACCTGTTCTCGTACAAAATGATAGTCTAATTCAATATGTTTGGTACGAGCATGCATAACTGGATTGGATGACAAATAAATGGCACCAATATTATCACACCATAATGTAGCAGTAGAGATAGGAAAACCAAGTTCTTGGAGGAGAGATTGAAGCCATAAAAATTCAGAAGTAGTATTAGCAATAGCTTTGTATTCACTCTCAGTAGAAGACCGAGCAATAGTGGGCTACTTTTTAGCTAACCACGAGATCAAGCATGGCCCAAGAAAGATGCCAAAACCACTTGTTGAACGGCGATCATCAGGATCACCACCCCAGTCACTGTCAGCATAACAATGAATATCCATGGAAAGTTTAGAAGATAGAAACAACCCAAGTGTGGATGATCCTTTTAGATAGCGAAGAAGTCTGTTTAAAGCTTTCCAATAGAGATCAGTAGGTGAGTGCATAAATTGACATAGCTTGTTAACAACAAATAAAATGTCGGGACGTGTTAAAGTAACATATTGCAGTGCCCCGATCAACATACGGTAGAGGGTGGGGTCAGAGAAGAGACTACCTGAATGTTTAGATAATGGAGGAGTGACCGACATAGGAGTGAGAGAGGAGTTTGCCTCAGCCAACCCAGCCTTCTGAATAATATCATTTATATACTTGGAATGAGAAAGTAAGATACCAGCAGAGGAACGAGATACCTCTAGACCAAGGAAATAATGCAAAGCACCAAGATCCTTAACAGGAAATTCCTTGTGCAAAAGGGAGAGAGTGTGATCAAGCAAACTTGTGGAGGACCCAGTAAGAATAATGTCATCAACATATACCAACACAAAGATTACATCAGCTTGTTGGCGATAGATGAAGAGAGAAGAGTCAGCTCTAGAGGCGACAAAGCGATGAAGCTAGAGAAAGGATGCAAGGCGAGAGAACCAAGCCCGAGGAGACTGTTTCAGTCCATAAATAGAACGATTAAGCTTACAGACATATTGAGGATGAAGAGGATCCACAAAGCCAGGAGGTTGAGTCATATAAATAGTTTCCTTCAAGTGCCCATGAAGGAAGGCATTTGATATATCAATCTGCTTCACAGGCCAGTGTTTCATGCTAGCAAGAGAAAGCACCGTGCGAATGGTAGTAGCCTTGATAACGGGACTGAAAGTCTCTTTGTAATCGACACCTTCCACTTGAGTAA
This sequence comes from Excoecaria agallocha, assembly GCA_037975025.1. NCBI lineage: Eukaryota > Viridiplantae > Streptophyta > Magnoliopsida > Malpighiales > Euphorbiaceae > Excoecaria > Excoecaria agallocha. The sequence goes on along the minus strand of JBBPFJ010000019.1, from coordinate 3,064,542 downwards.
AACCCTTTGCTACAAGACGGGCTTTATACCTGTCGATAGAACAATCCGGTCTTCGTTTGATCCTGAAAACCCACTTGTTGGAAACAACATTAGAATGTAAAGGTTTGGGCACTAAGTCCCAAGTGTTAGTGGACTTTAAAGCAGAAATCTCAGCTGACATAGCATGCTGCCATTCACTAAGTTTACTAGCTTGATGATAAGTAGTGGGTTCATATTCCAAAAAATTGAGAGGTGGTTTAGATTTGGTAGTAAGGTGGGCATGTTTGGCCATGGTAGAAGGGCGAAGATCCATTTTATGGGTACGGGAAGGAGAAGATGGTGAGGAGAGATGAGGAGCAGGATAATTTGTGAGGTCAACAAACAAGTTTAAACTAGGAGCAGTAGGCAGAGAAGGAGCTGAAGTAGAAGAGGATGGTGAAGTGGGAGAAGAATCCAAAATGGCGGGTTGTGGAGAGGAAGTCGAAGTAACTGGTGGGGAAGAGGAAGTAGGTGAGGGAGAAGAAGAAAAAGACATACCTGTGGGCAAAATCGGTGGCAAGGAAGGAGAAATGGAGGTCTGTACCGTGAGCCATGGAGAGGGAGGATGGGAACCTATACGAGAATTTGTAAAAGGGGAACGTAACTGGAAGGGAAATAATCTTTCATCAAAGTGAGCATGACGGACAATGTAAATATGATCATTGTCAATATCCAAATAGAGAAAACCATGATGAGAAGGTGATTGTCCAAGATAAACACATGGTTTACTGCGAAAAGAAAATTTGTGAGTATTATAGGGGCGAAGGTAGGGGAAAATCATACAGCCAAAAACTTTACAAGTGAGAAAAGATAGATCCCGACCATGCAAAAGAGAATAGGGAATTCGATTATTAATACTTGAACCAGGTAACAAATTGATGTGATTAACAGCTTGTAAAAAGGCATAAGGCCAGAAACGAAAGGGAACCGAGGCATGAGCAAGTAAAGTTAAACCGGTATCAACAATGTGTCTAATTTTTCATTTAGAGAGACTATTTTGTTCATGAGTATATGGACAGGCAATGTGGTGAATAATGCCATTTTGTTTAAAATATGGATTTAACTTTTGAAACTTACCACCCCAATCTGAATGAAAAGCGCGAATGGGAGTATTAAAGTGTAGTTTAACATAAGACTCAAAATTTTTAAATGTAAGAAAGACATCACTTTTATTGCGCAATGGAAACAACCAAGTAAATTTGAAATAGTCATCAATAAAAATAACAAAATATTTAAAATTTAAATTACTAAGCACTGGGGATGGCCCCCAAACATCCGAATGAACAATATCAAAAAGTTGATGACTGGAATGATCAACAAAAGCAAAAGGAAATTTAGCTAATTTTCCTAATTTGCAAGCAGAACAAGGAGGAAGATGACATGAACCAGATAAAGGCAGTTGATGATCAGCAATTATTTTAGAGACAGTCTGAGAGCGAGGATGACCAAGGCGGGCATGCCACACATCAAACGAGATGCTGGAATTAAGAAGAGCCTGAGGTTTGGGTGAAAAAAGCTCATAGAGACCCCCATTACTCTTTCCTTTCAAGAGGATTGCCTGTGTCTTCAAATCCTTAACAAAGAAAGAAGAAGGGTAAAATTCAAAATAACAATGGTTATCTTTAGCAAATTGTTGAACAGAAAGTAACGGTTTGGTAAGAGAAGGAACATGAAGAACATTCTTAAGCATCAAATTAGAATTCTTAAATGAAGGGAAGAACACATTACCAGAATGAGATATAGCCATAGAGTCCCCATTACCAATGGATACATGATCACCACCCTTGTAGGCTTGAGGCTCAGATAAGTTAGAATAGTGAGGAGTCATATGGTGAGTGGCGCCAGTATCAGGAAACCAAGGTTGAGGAGAGGGAGAAGCTGATGGAGGGAAGAAAGGTTGAGAGGAGTCGGGATGCCAATTGAAATGGGCTTGGGGACGAGGAGAGAATGAAGATTGAGAGGGATGACGGGGTGCATAACGCCTCCTACATTTGTCAGCAGTGTGGTTGTGGTAGCCACAGATTTGGCATTTTCTTTTGTTATTCTAATAAGGTGGATTGGAGGCAGCATTAATGTTGGGTCGTTGAGGAGAGTGAGTAGGGGCAAATGGTCTGCTAGCAAGGTTGGCCATGGGATTAACCTGTTGACTTTGAAGCAAGATCTCATTAGATAAAAGTTGACTATATAATTCAGAGAAGGAAACAGGATTAGTTCTAAGATTTAAAGCAGAAATAATTGGATGAAATTCAACACCAATGTTACAATAAATAATAGCATTGAACTCAGCTGGATTAATTGGTTTCCAGCAGCTTGTAACTCATCAGCAATAGATTTGGCCTTTTGAAGATATTGAAGAACCGACATATCATTTTTCTTCAACTCTTGAAGCTCCACATGTAATTGAAGTTGGCGATTTTGTGAGACAGACCCAAAAGCACTTGCTAGTGCTTTCCATGCTTCAGCAGATGTAGTACATCCAACAATGTATGGAAAAATGTCTTCAGATAGAGAAGATAATATCCAAGAGAGAAGCAATTGGTCCCGTTTGAACCAGACAGAGTAGTCTGGATTTACAATAAGTTTTTCACTATTAGTGGGACAGGGGACTGTTTGAGGTGGAGTAAGAGTATCACTAAGGAGATTGTTCATGCCGAGATAATTGAGAAGAGGGAGGAACTGAGTTTTCCATGAAAGGTAATTATGAGCAGTAAGTTTAATGGCAAAGTTGTAGCTAACAGTGGTTGGATTTGCTGTAGGAGCAACAGCAACAGAGGTAGAGACAGTAGAGTCATTAGGAGTAATATTTGACATTGTGTGCTCTGATACCATGTAACAAATAATACACAGAGGTAGAGGAAAGTATTTTTGTATATATTGTGTTATATCACGTTACATCAGCTTTATATGAAGGTATACAAGTGTAAAACTAGGAAGGGATGGAGTTTAACTAAAACACAAATACAAAACAAAAACAGAGAAGTTGTTTATCTTGATAACATGAGCTGTTATCTTTATCTGACTCTATTATCCTTATCTAACACAAACTGCATCAGTCAGATGAAGGAAATAAGTAATAGAATAGATTAAGAAATGGATTATAATGCTAATTAAATGTTAACTTACCAAATATAATTGACAAAAAGCTATTACACATGATTTTTAGTAATCACATCCAAAGCCGTATCAACTTGGGAGAGAACACTGGCCATGCCCATAATCACAACTTAAATACTAAAATAATCTAAGTTGTAAAATTTGAGAAAGAAAGAAATTGTATAGAATTTCCTATATATATATATATATATATATATATATATATATATATATATATATATATATATATATATATATATATATATATATATATATATAGATGATTAATTACATAGAAATTAACTTAAAGCTAGTTGAAGTTAACTAACTCATCGATACAATAGAAATTTATGTTCAATCAAATTTATTAACCATTAAAATCGAATTTAAAAATTAAGTCCATATTTATATTCAATCAGATTCATTAACCATTAAAATCGGTTTGAATTCCATTTTTAATTAAATTAATAAGTTGCTAAATTTACATGATATTACTTGATTTTCACTAGCCTTTTTGCATTGATTTTTAGTCGAATTAGGAGTTGTTTATCCTGAATATTTTAATGCATAATCAATTTAATTACATGATATTAGAGTTTTTTTATCCATAATCAATAAATTAAAATTTATACCGTGAATGCCTTTAATTAAAATTTTCTATTCATTATTTTTAATTTAATTAATTTTCTATATTTTTATTTAAATATTTTAATTCAATATTTTTAGTTTTTAGTCTACAAAATTCCCTAATTTTATTTTTATATCATAAATTCTGGTTGTTACAAATTAAAATTGATACTAATTTCTGTGAATTCAATCCTTATTCATCCTTTTGCTAAAAAAATTAAAAATTATTTTTAGTAACTCTGCCATCCATCATAAATTGATTTAATGAATGAATTAATCTGTTCATGATAAATATCCAATTCAGTCTAATTCCTAAAAAAGAAATTCATGGCTGAAGCTTTTGTGGACTTGTTCTTTTTTTAATAAAAAAAGACTTGACGACAACTAAACTTTAATGATCAGATACTAACTTTGAATGACGTGGTATTGTATCGATGATGGGGGACATGTAACTTCGGAATTCTAAGTGCATTCCAGCACATAAAGTTGGCACCTCCACTGCCATTGCACCTTATGTGCTACACTAAAGGACGAAGTTAAGTAGGCAATGAGGTCGGTTTGCCTCAATTATTATTATTATTATTACACCAGCCATTATGCAGATATTGTCCACTTTGAACTTTAAGATCTCATGGTTTTGTTTTTGAATTTTTCCAAAAAATCTCTGTAGGGAGAAAGTATCAACGGCCTTATGAGATCAACTTTCAACTTATCTCTAACCGATGGGAGATAGGATGAAAGGTGAAAAAATGGCGAAGAGAGAAAGGTAAGTGATCTCTACTTGGCTCATTAAGCACTCATTTACCCGTAATAATCATTTATTTTTTCTTAAACATGTTAATTATGTCAAACAGTCTTCTTAAATGTGTCTATATACACTATACACTTTAATTATTTCTATAGTTACTAGATTTATATTCTAATAATGGCTTGGATAAAAAAAATTGCCCTTTAAAAAAATTTATTTTTTTAAACATTACAATTAAAATCATTTTAGCAAAAAAATTATAAATTTGGTATAAAGTATTTATGTGATAGTCATATCAATTTGGAATATTTCTAAAAGAAAACTTTAGGATGAATAATTAAATGAAAATTATTATGAATTGATTAAATGTAACACGTTTTACTTTCCTACATCTTAAGAATCTTTTACTGTAATCTTGCAAATCTCTGCTCTAATATTTGATTTAGAAAGCTAAATTTCATTGTTTCCTCGAGTTTTATGCTACTTACATCTCAAAATAATATTCCATTTTTCGATTTTGTTCTATCAAAAAATACAGTCCACTTGTTTTAATTGTTTTATAGCACATTAAGTTAATTTTTTAAAAGAAAATTTGAAAGAATGAATTAAATTCAATATAAATATAAATACATACCTCTTTGCTAGAAAAAAAATATGTTTATTTTGTGTTTCAATACTTTCTTGTTCTCTTCCTCTTCTTACTAATCCAAATGTTTTTAATTCAGGACAATTTTCCACCCTTAATTCTTCTAGAGAGTGGCAATTCAAGGAAACATGACTATCAGCACAGAAAGCCACAAACTCTGCTGGCCCAAAACAGAGTTCATTTAGCATAGGAAAGACTGTCTTGTCTTTCTCCTCGTCTTCCAACTGCAACTCCAACTATGAATTTGATCTTTTCACTTTCATATATTATTAAAGTCTGAAGGTGCACTAATTGTTGTGCCACAGAGCTGGGTGTAAATATTACTTTCAACAAACTACATCTTAGCAATATGAGCTTTTGAAGATTTGATAAATGCAGCCAATTAGGTGATGAAAATTTTGTCCTTTTTTTTAGCATGTGAAATTTGAACTGAAACATTAGAACTAAAATTATTCTTTTTATCAAATATTAGAAACAAACTTGTACTTTAAGCCTAAAATTTATGAAAAATTGAGGAAAAGTTATATGATTCATTCTTAAGGAAGGAGAAGAAAAAGAAACTTTATAAACGGTAAACGGCTTCTTAGTTAGCCAAATTGCGGCCTTTTTTGGATACTAGAAATAGATTGCCCAGAAGAAACTGTACCGATGGATAAAACAAGAATCAGGGCATCAATTAGACTGACATAAAAAATAGAATAAATTAAAAAGTGCAATATAAAGCTAATCAAATAGAAAATTTAACTGATGAAGTATAATTGTGGAAAAGCCATTGTGTGAATCAGGAGTACTCACAGCCAAAGACGTACGTATCAACTCGAGAGAGAGAGAACACTAATCAAATCATAATCATAACTTAAAGGCTAATATGAATAATAAAAATTGTAAATTATAGAACTGGGAAACATTAAAAAATTAAAATATAAGCTCCGAGAAAATTAATATCGTCAACTTTGACTTGAAGAGGTGCTATGGATATTCCCGGAAAAACAAATGAAGAAGGAGCTAAGCTTTGTCAAGTGCGATTTAAAATAGGAATATCATAGGCAATGTTTTCAGAATCGGTTCGGAGATCGACTCGGTCTACCAACTGAGTCAAGAGTCAATTTATTGGATCGGTTCGACTCGGAGTTTTTACTTTTTATTAAATATAATTATTTATAAAAAAATAAAAATATAATATATCAAAAGACATTGAAAATTTTATTAATTAATAAATATCAATGTAAAAATATTAAGACCAACAAAGTTAGTTGTGTTTCTAAAATTATTTGTATGCTACTTATATACCAATTGCAACATGGTGATGCTTAATTAGTCAACATTAATTGTCATTGGATGGTGCTTATCAATATCTAATTGCAGCTCTATTAACATGCAATTTAACCAATCAAAACTTAATCCAATTTCTTATCAGCTTTTTATTTCTTATAAACTAATTATATATTCAAATATTTCTATCATTTCAAAATTTTCAATCATAATTACCAATTCATTAGTTGTAATTACTATCAAAAGATTTTTTTCGATTTATATATAATAAACTCTTATATATAAAAAATAATAATTAAAAAAATTATCTACTGTTAGGATTAAACATAAAAAATTTTTATGGTGATTCAATTCTACATTTAGATATGTATTATAGACATTGTTTTTGTATATTTTGAATATATATAATAATTTGTTATGGATTTAGTTAAAAGAACACATTATAGGATCTTTAAATTTTATGTTTTTAATTATATCACTGTATTTTTTGGGAATTTAGGGATTGATTTCTTAAAATGCAAATTTTTTTGGTTGAACCGAAATCCGGTCCGAGTCACCGGTTCAACCCGATTTTTTTCGAGTCAATCCGAGTTTTTAACCTTTCCGATTTTCATGTTGAATCGACTTGGATTGCTTGCCGAGTCACGGTTCAACCGGTCCGACCGCCCGAGTCAACCTGAGTTTAATAACCATGATCATAGGTATAGGTCCCAAATGCTTGGGGTCGTGGTAGATCGAATCATAAATGAGTCAAAATTTTGCAATTATAATCATGATTTAAATGGGTTGAGTCAATTTTTATAAAATTATTTTTTGAATCTTTTAAAAAGTTATTCATAAAGAAATTATAAAAAAAACATTTTTATATTTACATTATAGAAAAAAGTTAAAAAATTATAAAAATTTAAATGGGTCATAAACCAAGTTGGGGTTGGATCATGATTCAAACAAATCAATTATCAGATCGAGTTATTTGGTAGATCAGATCCAATTTGGATAAACAAATGCAGATTATATGGATGGGGTTGATAGAAAAACTTCCATTGCATTAATTTATGATTTTCAATCATTAGGAGTAAATTTGCATTTTATGCCTATATTTAAGAAAAAATGAAGAAAAATTATATGATTCTTACCAATACAAAGGAAAGAAGAAGAAGAACAAGCCGCTGCTTTAACAACGATAATGGCTTCTTGATTAGCCAAATTGCAGCCTTTTTCGGAGACTTAATGGGGCGACTTTTTTAATAATGCATTTTAAATAATTATTTACAATTTTAAGATGTGTCAGAAATTATTTACAAAAATAGGAAATTGGTATGAAACCGCTGTCATGTATAGCAGTTTTATCAGAAAAGTAGCAGGGGACGGGATCGGTTTTACCATGAAACCACAGCAATAGCGGTTTCATAGTTTGAAACCTTAACTCCTTGTAGCGGTTTCAGACTCTAAAACCGCTGCAACTGTCAGCGGTTTCATGATGAAATCGGCCCCTATTTTTCCAGCATTGAAATAAAATTTTCCCTTTGTCTACACAAATGCTGCCCCGATCATTTTCATTTGCTCAATCTCAAATTTTTTTCATTTTCTTCGTGTCAAATTTTCTTAATTGTTATATGTAAAATTGTCATAAATTTTATAATTTAAGAAGATAATATATTTTTCTCGGGTCAATAGTATTTTTTAAATATGGTTCTGAAAGGTAAGTACAATTTTATAAATTTTGATTTATAATTTTATATGTTTAATTTTAGGTTGCTTATACAAGAGTCAATACCTCCTACTACGACTCAAAGTGCTATGTCTATCTGTTTGACTATCCATATCATTAACATTTAGATATTGGAGCACTGGTATGACATCACTATAATCACCGCTGTATAGTGGCTGGTCAACTAAGCCCTGAGTACTGACCAGATTTGGGCCACTAAACAATTCATTGAAAAAATCATCATGTGCCATTGATGGCACCGCTTGGGCAAATGGATCAGAACCATATTAAAATGGTTGGCATGTTTGATCATATAGGATGGACTCATATGGAATTGATGGACATGTCTATGCAAGCACATCAACATTTAATCTAGATGGCCCCGCTTCAAAGTCAATACATCTAGGTGGTCCAGTTGCAGTATCAAATAACTAATGCTGACTATCTGGATGCAAACTGAAAGAACAAAAAGGGTTATCAGGAATATATGGCCACTGAATAGGTTCAGGACCATACTGCACTCCAGATGGAATAGATTCAATAGTTGGAAGTCTTTCTCCCATTCCTCTCCTATTGCGTCTAGACTAATAAAAATGCTCAAAAGGAATAGGCTATAATACCCTTATTATACCTAACACTGTTCCGGTACACTGCAAGCCGAAAAAAAAATTCTTTTTCAACTTATTCGTATCAACTTATTAACATATACTTAGTTATCTTAATTATCAATCGCCGATGACCTGTAACTGTCCAATTTACTATGCATTTAATAAAATTTTGGCAATATAATGGCTATAAATTGCTCTAATCCCCTAAAAAGCAAACAATATCCACAGCCTCTCAAAGGCACAACAGTCACATATATTATCATATCAAGCATTATATATCCAAACCATACATCTAGATCTATCACGTACATTCCATTTCACCAACTAAGTCTCATATACATCACCAGATAATGACATATTACAGTCCAAAATATCAACTCCAAAGTTTATTTACATCATACAAAACCATAAGTATTATGTTCATATATATACATGCCACAAAAAATTCAAAACTCTACTTTAATCAAAGAAGTCCTTCAGGGAATATTTTTGCTCCCGCTCCTGCGTACCTGCACGCAGTCACAACTACGTGCTGAGCATTTGACATGCTCAGTGATGACTAACAATCTAAATATTTTCTATACTTAACTTAAATAATTGAATTATGCAAAAATTCTCATCTTTAATTTTTCAAGCAAACCTAAGTAAATCATTTCTTTCCAAATAACATTTTAATTTTTATTACACTTTTATTAATCAAATACTTAATTATTACAGAGTTTTACATTTTTTTATCTTTTTTATCAATTTAGTCCATTTTCTTGTTAAATTGCGAATTTAGCCTTTTTATACTCCTTTTTGACATTTAAGCTATTAATTAAGGTGCTTAACTTAATTTTATATTTAACCAAGCATTTTTTTGCAAAATTACATTTTAGTACTTGTTGACCACAAAACTTCATTTTAATACATTTTAAACATTAATTGACCGTTTTATCATTAATTAAGCAATTCTAAATTAATTTGCTTAACTTTTACTCTTTTGAAAAAAATTACAATTTTTCCCCTAAACTTTCTTTTTCTTTCAAATTAGTCCTTTTCCACTTTTAATTAACATTTTTCATTTCTTTTTTCACATTATCTCATATTATTTTTATTATGCCCCTAGTTCTGACCCGGCAGAAAACTCCAAACCGGATACACGGGATGTGGACCCTACAGGGCCACAACAGAGATAGAGAAATGACCCCCGGAGGGCCAATTCTCACAGAACAGAGAACAGAGACAGAGAAGTCATGGTGATCAAAGATCCAATCCATAGCATAGCAAGTCGTCATGACTTGCACCGCGGTACAGAGGTATCCCTATGGCCAGCCAATTATATCACGAGCTAGTTTTTACCGCCTGATTATTTCTAAGGGAATTACTGTATATACTTTTACTTATACATATTACACTAGTTATTTCAAAAATACCTTAATATTGCATATACGAGGGTATCCTAACTCTGTATCCATATTCAGCCATCTATATTTCATCACTTTTCTTGGCTGGTGATTTAATTGGAGGAAAAGTAACATGCTTGTCTTTCTTCCAAGTGGTGATTTAATCGCCCTTATATGCAATTTTTAGCGTCTCTTTTTAGTTTTACTTTCTTGGATTGAAAATATAATTTAAGTGCCTTGATTTAAGATTTCAATTAAAAATCACTAAATTTGATAAATAAACAAATTCAATTTTTTTAAAATATCTATATATATAGCAAGCAAAATGCATGCATTTGAGAATTTATACTTACGAAGCTAGGTGGTCTCATATGTTTACTAGCTAGACCTTGCGAAATGGTAGCAGTGATGACTTTGTGTAAGACTTTCAAATGGTAAAAACTTTGTGGCAGGAAACTGGATCCTCAAATACAAAACCTATATGTCTTGCTCTGTGCTTGCGACATTATTATTTGCCATTAATTGTAATAAAAAAAGAAAACTTCCTTTTGGAAGATTATTTGCTGTTTATGTTTTTCTCTCCCATTCATCAACATTTTGCTTGTAATGCAACAAATTAGTGCCTCTTATTTCATTTCAGGGGAGTTTCGAGTGATCAATTTACTTAACTCAAATGGAATCCAGATTTTTTCGCTTTCTAAAGATTGTGGGTGTTGGATACAGAGCCAGAGCTGATTATCACAGAGCAGGATTTTGTATTAAATTAAAGGAGTTCGATATAACTAAATCTGTTGGCAATGCATGATGTATATATAACCAGGTAAAACCTTTGGCTTACACTATTTTAACTCATTTAATATCCAGCTATAATATATAATTTATTTTGCTTTAATTAATATTCATAAAATACTGCTATACACTGTAACTCCAAAATGTTGAGAAAGCTTTAAAGGATGAAGAATGATTGACGTAATGAAAATATCACTTTTAATAGATCGCAATCTCTAATGTCTAGAGATTCCAATTTCAGCAATCTCTCCATTTCCGAATGGTCATCAACAGATGAGTCCCCCATTCTTAATAAGTAAAACCTTCCAAAACATCATAAAAATTAACAATTTAGTACGTAATCTAATTGAAATAGAACAAATGACTTTTTATTGCAATTAGTTTTTCAATGTTTTACTTTAGATAATAAAATGTTATTATCAACTATATATAAGTAAAAAGGAAATAACAACAGAAAAACATTAATATGATCCAATAGTAAATTTTTATGTTGAAACCATCTGAGTTATGGGCCAACTAATGATGCAGCTTGTACAAATAATATGAAATTTTAAAGTAGACTTAATTTGCAGTTAATTTCCACACATGAAAGCAAGTAAATACCTGCTTGTTGGTTGTGCTTCAATCCTTTAATTGTTTTAAAGAGTGCCAATTCAAGCCAACACAAAGACCCACCAACTCTAATAGATTCCAAAGGCAGAGTTCATTTAGCATTGGGAACACTGTCTTGTCTTTTTCTTCTTGCCTTCCATCTGCAACTCCAACTACATGATACTCCTTCTCACAGTCTTGCATATGCAACTCTTTAAGCTGCACCAGTTGTTTTGCTAGTGTGTGGGGGCGTGCTACTTTTAGCAATCTACAATTGACCAGTTCAAGATGTTGTAGATTTGATAGACGTGGCCAAAGTGATGAAAATAATATAGAAATGACTTGTGGAGGACTACTTGAGCTTTCCTTACTCTTAGATGCATTTGGTTGTTCCTGTAAAATATAAAATCTCCATTTTAATATCTATCTTAGTGGCATTAACAAAATATAAACCTAATATTTAAAAAAAATTCTAAAATATAAACCTAATATTTAAGCATTTTTTTCTAGAATATTATGTACATATGATCGGTCATGAATGAGTCATTTTAAGTATGACACATCAATTTTTTACAAAAATTTCTGATAACTTTATCTTAATTTATTGGTCAAAATAATATTTCTTGCAACATTGTTTCCGTTTTTTACAATTTCTTTTATGACATTATATAAATTCATCCTAAGTCTAGTGAGCAAGAATGAATTTAACCCATAATTTTCCTGTCAAAAATAAATAAATAATAATAGTAATTCTTTTTTTTTAAAACACACATTTTTTACTATTTATTAATGAATGTCTATTGTTTTATTAAATTATAATAGTTTTGTATATTTTTCATAATCAACAATTCATAATTAATACATTTAATCTATATATATATATATATATAATCTCAATTTTGATATTTGAAAAAGAAATGTTTAATGTGAATGTAATAAAACATTCAGAATCAGTGGGAACACATTGAAATTGAAATATAGTTTCGTTTTCCCAATAAACTACGGTTTGATCTTACCATAGTTTAACGTAATACACAATGAATTGTGGTTCCACATTAAAAGGTTTAGTGTGAACAGAGCTTCAGATTGAGTTAATTGAATGAATAACCGAAATTCACTCAGACTATTAAACGAATTTAACTTATTCACAATTTGGACAGCCTGATCAATTAAAGTAGGGATTTTTTTTTCATTTCTATCTACTTTTCTTTTCTATCCATTTTTAAAAATATATTTTTTTGCTAAAAACAAAAGACTTTGTCTATGGCAAACTTTCTTTTTAATACAAAATCTTTTCTTTTATTCTTGTTGTCTCCTTAAGATCATTTCTAATTGCAATTAATGTAGTTCTAATTTTTGCAATTAATCTTTCTTTTTATGCATTTCCTGTAAAGATGTTTGTCTAAAATTTTCTGTTATATCTTCTTAAAATTGATATTCATTTTCATTATTATATAATGCTTCAAGTTGTTCGTTCATTTCACTTATTATTTCGTTGATATTTTCTATAGAATTTAAATTTAACAAACTTAAATATTCTCCAAATTTTTCTATTATGCTAGCCATTTTATTTAATTTTATATAGTTTGTAAATTTTGTTTAGAAAATTTTTGATCATCTGTTAATAGTTTTATTTTATTTTGATTCGCTTTTATTTTCTTTATATAATTAATTCTTTTAATTATTTTTGTTATATATATATATATTTTTTTTTGTTCTATTATTTTATGTTCAGAATTCATTTATATTTCTTCTAGTTTTTGAATAGTTGTGTTCATATCTTCTTTAATTTTATCTTATCTATTTCCATTTCTATCTCATTTTTTACTGTAATTAATTCTTCCTTTATTTCTTGTAATCTAGGTATTCTATAATCTTCCCTAGTATTATTTATTTCCATATATTAACATTTATTTTTTATTTTTCTTATTTTTTCTTTATAATATATTATTTTTCCTAAAATTTCATAGAAAGATTTTAACATTTTATCTATAGTTTCTTTTATAGTGAAACTTACTATATAAGATATTTTAAATTTTATTATTTTTATTATCTCAAAATTACTTCTATAGTCTCTGATACCAATAAAGATCGGAATTCGTTACGGATCGTTACAGAAATAATTTTGACTCAATATCTTTATTTTAATAGAATTATTAGAATTAATATTATACTTTTATGTTTATTTTCTTAAAGGTACGTGGCAGAAGACCATGATAACTAAGTTATCCTTTGGAAACCAGTAGCCTGCAGATCTATCTTGCAGCCGATATACCTTAAAGTATTTATTTTAATTTCTTCTTCTTCTAAAATTATTATTATTTGTATTTATATTTATTTCTTGACAAGTTTTTATTATTTCAGATATTATTGTATTTTTAACAAAATTATCTTTATATAAATTATCTATGAGCTGTGTTTTTATGTTATTTTCAAAATTAGTTGCTCTTATTATATCTAAGTTTTGTTGAAAATTATGATTTATATTATTTTTTACTATGTTCATATCATTTATAACTTGATTTATTTCTCTTTTTTTACTTAAATCTTTTGAGTTAAAATAATTAAATATATTCACCCTAAAGGTATTCTATTTATTGTATTTTTTAACATCAGAATTCTTGATTTATTTAATCTAATGATATATTTTAAATTTTCTATTCTTTCTTCTATATTATATATTGGATTTAAATTAAAATCTTCTATAAAACTTTTTAATATTTCTTCTTGTTTTAATTGTTATTTTAATTGACAATTATATCTATATATATCATTTATAGTTGTTTGTAAATCACCAACTTGTTGTTTTAATCTTTCCATTATGAATTAAAAAATCTTAAACAATTTCATATTTTAAAAGTATTATTTCTTTTCACCTTTTCCTTAACATGCATAATTCCAAAATAAGAAATAGAATTGAAAATTATATCCATAACTAACAAAGATCAGGATTTCGATATACCTTTAAATCTCCTTCAGTGTCCACTATGCTTCCTTCAATGTTGCCAGACTTCTGTTATCAACAATTTCTGATAACAGTTCACCCTTAGAATGTTGACGTTCTGGGTTAAACTGATCTTCTCCAAACTTGTACTCTTCTGTCCTATTTCACTCAAACATGGGTTTCGTAATACCAGGAGAGACTACTGAAAAATATTCAGCTAGCAACATATATATAGACATGTGAATTTTTTGATGAGAATTTGTGGTATATGAGTGATCTGACTCTCTTAGTGTATCAAAAATAATTTTCTATATTTCTTACTGGATTTGCAATTGCTAACTACTAAGGTTACTCAGAAAGAATGATTTCTGAAATTAGAATTTCATTTCTTGAAAAATATTTTTACAAGAGATAAGCAGGCTAAAAGCTTTTTAAGAACAAACTTAAACTTTGCAGTTTTCAGTCGTGCCTATACCATTATATGAATGGGTTTTTATAGAAGTTGCACCCTGCCTCTATTGCATTATTGAATTACATTATTACAATCTATTATTGCTCTATTACATCATTGCTTACGTCTACATTTCTATCTTCTTTCTTTAATTATTTCTTGATTTTCATCAAAGGGGGTCCAGCTCCACTAAGCCTTGTCGCGAGTTTTTTCTTTCGGCTGAAGATTCCTTTTTTATCTGCTTTTTAAAAAATTCTTTGGTTGTTTCTGCCATTGGTAATTAAAATTTCTTCAATTATTGTATCGAGATATCCTTCAAGAAGATATTTTTGATGCCATTCCGTAGACGGATTTGTGACAAGGATACTATTTTGAAAAATAGTATAATATTTTTTATTATCTGTCAAAATTTCTCTTAGTCCACGAATATTGGTTTCTGTTGTCTTCATTCGCATTTCTGGGATATTTTTGAGAATCAATGGATGTAAATTGAAAGTCTTTTGTTCATCTGGAATAAATTCTTGTCTGGTAGTGCCCATTCTGATGAAAGTTTCTGTAGAAATTTTCACATTTTTAATATCATCTCATTCAGGAATAATGCTAAAAATACGGACATATATTTTATTTAATTTAATGATTCCATTAAAAATCTCAATTTGAGACCTAATGGTTGCTGGTAATTGCTGAATTTTTTCTAAGTTTTCTCTAGGATATATGGTGTGAATCAGTCCAAAATGATAAAGTTTTTGAATTGTTCTTGGATCTGCTCCTTTTCTGATGATTGCCTTGTTGTAAGTGCAATTGATCAGAATAATGCTAATTCCGACTGCATTAGTAACCTTTGCTAAATATTGCAGAGCTTTAAAAAAGTCTGTTTTCCATTGCTTCCAAATTTTTGTATTATTTAATTGAGATCTCTCATTATCATTCCATTACTGAGATGATAATAAAATATCTCTGGGAGTTATCAATCGAGAATTAATATTTCCAATTAAAAAAGTTCCCATATTTGTCAAATTTACTTCCTGAGATGATTCAGGACTATCCAAAAATTAAACAGAACGTCTGATCATCATATTTCTCAAAATTTTTTGCTCTAGTTCTTTCTTAGCTGTAGTGCCAAGAATAGTCATTTTTTGAGAACTAGTGCTTTCTTCCTTAGATTCCTTTTGACGCAGAAATGCCTGTGCATAATTCATTGAAATTTGACTAATCTCATTATCTACTTCTAGAATACGAGATATAGCCTTTTTCATAGATTCCATTACTTTCCTTTTCTCTGCAGTGAGTTTAATTAGAAACTCTATCTGGGTTTCTTTCCATTAGTTCTTTATTCCTGCAAGAAAATGGTTAATCTTATTCTTTAGATATTGGTCTGCTTAATAGATCTGCCAGTATATTATCCTTTTCTGGAATATACTCAATATTAAAATTAAAGTTAGTAAAATATTCTTGCCATCCCATTTTTCTTCTTTGGACTAATTTTTCATTATAATTTTTTGTAATGAAAGATTTTACCTGTGTATTATCTGTCTTAACTGTAAATCTTTTTGGTAACAAAACTAATTCAAATTTTTCTATAGCTTATTTTACTGTTAATTATTTTTTTCATTACTATGATAATTTTTTTCTAAAATTTCATGTTTTAAAAGTATTATTTCTTTTCACCTTTTCCTTAACATGCATAATTCCAAAATAAGAAATAGAATTGAAAATTATATCCATAACTAACAGAGATCGGGATTTCGATATACCTTTAAATTTCCTTCAGTGTCCACTATGCTTCCTTCAATGTTGCCAGACTTCTGTTATCAACAATTTCTGATAACAGTTCACCCTTAGAATGTTGACGTTCTGGGTTAAACTGATCTTCTCCAAACTTGTACTCTTCTGTCCTATTTCACTCAAACATGGGTTTCGTAATACCAGGAGAGACTACTGAAAAATATTCAGCTAGCAACATATATATAGACATGTGAATTTTTTGATGAGAATTTGTGGTATATGAGTGATCTGACTCTCTTAGTGTATCAAAAATAATTTTCTATATTTCTTACTGGATTTGCAATTGCTAACTACTAAGGTTACTCAGAAAGAATGATTTCTGAAATTAGAATTTCATTTCTTGAAAAATATTTTTACAAGAGATAAGCAGGCTAAAAGCTTTTTAAGAACAAACTTAAACTTTGCAGTTTTCAGTCGTGCCTATACCATTATATGAATGGGTTTTTATAGAAGTTGCACCCTGCCTCTATTGCATTATTGAATTACATTATTACAATCTATTATTGCTCTATTACATCATTGCTTACGTCTACATTTCTATCTTCTTTCTTTAATTATTTCTTGATTTTCATCAAAGGGGGTCCAGCTCCACTAAGCCTTGTCGCGAGTTTTTTCTTTCGGCTGAAGATTCCTTTTTTATCTGCTTTTTAAAAAATTCTTTGGTTGTTTCTGCCATTGGTAATTAAAATTTCTTCAATTATTGTATCGAGATATCCTTCAAGAAGATATTTTTGATGCCATTCCGTAGACGGATTTGTGACAAGGATACTATTTTGAAAAATAGTATAATATTTTTTATTATCTGTCAAAATTTCTCTTAGTCCACGAATATTGGTTTCTGTTGTCTTCATTCGCATTTCTGGGATATTTTTGAGAATCAATGGATGTAAATTGAAAGTCTTTTGTTCATCTGGAATAAATTCTTGTCTGGTAGTGCCCATTCTGATGAAAGTTTCTGTAGAAATTTTCACATTTTTAATATCATCTCATTCAGGAATAATGCTAAAAATACGGACATATATTTTATTTAATTTAATGATTCCATTAAAAATCTCAATTTGAGACCTAATGGTTGCTGGTAATTGCTGAATTTTTTCTAAGTTTTCTCTAGGATATATGGTGTGAATCAGTCCAAAATGATAAAGTTTTTGAATTGTTCTTGGATCTGCTCCTTTTCTGATGATTGCCTTGTTGTAAGTGCAATTGATCGGAATAATGCTAATTTCGACTGCATTAGTAACCTTTGCTAAATATTGCAGAGCTTTAAAAAAGTCTGTTTTCCATTGCTTCCAAATTTTTGTATTATTTAATTGAGATCTCTCATTATCATTCCATTACTGAGATGATAATAAAATATCTCTGGGAGTTATCAATCGAGAATTAATATTTCCAATTAAAAAAGTTCCCATATTTGTCAAATTTACTTCCTGAGATGATTCAGGACTATCCAAAAATTAAACAGAACGTCTGATCATCATATTTCTCAAAATTTTTTGCTCTAGTTCTTTCTTAGCTGTAGTGCCAAGAATAGTCATTTTTTGAGAACTAGTGCTTTCTTCCTTAGATTCCTTTTGACGCAGAAACGCCTGTGCATAATTCATTGAAATTTGACTAATCTCATTATCTACTTCTAGAATACGAGATATAGCCTTTTTCATAGATTCCATTACTTTCCTTTTCTCTGCAGTGAGTTTAATTAGAAACTCTATCTGGGTTTCTTTCCATTAGTTCTTTATTCCTGCAAGAAAATGGTTAATCTTATTCTTTAGATATTGGTCTGCTTAATAGATCCGCCAGTATATTATCCTTTTCTGGAATATACTCAATATTAAAATTAAAGTTAGTAAAATATTCTTGCCATCCCATTTTTCTTCTTTGGACTAATTTTTCATTATAATTTTTTGTAATGAAAGATTTTACCTGTGTATTATCTGTCTTAACTGTAAATCTTTTTGGTAACAAAACTAATTCAAATTTTTCTATAGCTTATTTTACTGTTAATTATTTTTTTCATTACTATGATAATTTTTTTCTAAAATTTCATGTTTTAAAAGTATTATTTCTTTTCACCTTTTCCTTAACATGCATAATTCCAAAATAAGAAATAGAATTGAAAATTATATCCATAACTAACAGAGATCGGGATTTCGATATACCTTTAAATTTCCTTCAGTGTCCACTATGCTTCCTTCAATGTTGCCAGACTTCTGTTATCAACAATTTCTGATAACAGTTCACCCTTAGAATGTTGACGTTCTGGGTTAAACTGATCTTCTCCAAACTTGTACTCTTCTGTCCTATTTCACTCAAACATGGGTTTCGTAATACCAGGAGAGACTACTGAAAAATATTCAGCTAGCAACATATATATAGACATGTGAATTTTTTGATGAGAATTTGTGGTATATGAGTGATCTGACTCTCTTAGTGTATCAAAAATAATTTTCTATATTTCTTACTGGATTTGCAATTGCTAACTACTAAGGTTACTCAGAAAGAATGATTTCTGAAATTAGAATTTCATTTCTTGAAAAATATTTTTACAAGAGATAAGCAGGCTAAAAGCTTTTTAAGAACAAACTTAAACTTTGCAGTTTTCAGTCGTGCCTATACCATTATATGAATGGGTTTTTATAGAAGTTGCACCCTGCCTCTATTGCATTATTGAATTACATTATTACAATCTATTATTGCTCTATTACATCATTGCTTACGTCTACATTTCTATCTTCTTTCTTTAATTATTTCTTGATTTTCATCAAAGGGGGTCCAGCTCCACTAAGCCTTGTCGCGAGTTTTTTCTTTCGGCTGAAGATTCCTTTTTTATCTGCTTTTTAAAAAATTCTTTGGTTGTTTCTGCCATTGGTAATTAAAATTTCTTCAATTATTGTATCGAGATATCCTTCAAGAAGATATTTTTGATGCCATTCCGTAGACGGATTTGTGACAAGGATACTATTTTGAAAAATAGTATAATATTTTTTATTATCTGTCAAAATTTCTCTTAGTCCACGAATATTGGTTTCTGTTGTCTTCATTCGCATTTCTGGGATATTTTTGAGAATCAATGGATGTAAATTGAAAGTCTTTTGTTCATCTGGAATAAATTCTTGTCTGGTAGTGCCTATTCTGATGAAAGTTTCTGTAGAAATTTTCACATTTTTAATATCATCTCATTCAGGAATAATGCTAAAAATACGGACATATATTTTATTTAATTTAATGATTCCATTAAAAATCTCAATTTGAGACCTAATGGTTGCTGGTAATTGCTGAATTTTTTCTAAGTTTTCTCTAGGATATATGGTGTGAATCAGTCCAAAATGATAAAGTTTTTGAATTGTTCTTGGATCTGCTCCTTTTCTGATGATTGCCTTGTTGTAAGTGCAATTGATCAGAATAATGCTAATTCCGACTGCATTAGTAACCTTTGCTAAATATTGCAGAGCTTTAAAAAAGTCTGTTTTCCATTGCTTCCAAATTTTTGTATTATTTAATTGAGATCTCTCATTATCATTCCATTACTGAGATGATAATAAAATATCTCTGGGAGTTATCAATCGAGAATTAATATTTCCAATTAAAAAAGTTCCCATATTTGTCAAATTTACTTCCTGAGATGATTCAGGACTATCCAAAAATTAAACAGAACGTCTGATCATCATATTTCTCAAAATTTTTTGCTCTAGTTCTTTCTTAGCTGTAGTGCCAAGAATAGTCATTTTTTGAGAACTAGTGCTTTCTTCCTTAGATTCCTTTTGACGCAGAAACGCCTGTGCATAATTCATTGAAATTTGACTAATCTCATTATCTATTTCTAGAATACGAGATATAGCCTTTTTCATAGATTCCATTACTTTCCTTTTCTCTGCAGTGAGTTTAATTAGAAACTCTATCTGGGTTTCTTTCCATTAGTTCTTTATTCCTGCAAGAAAATGGTTAATCTTATTCTTTAGATATTGGTCTGCTTAATAGATCCGCCAGTATATTATCCTTTTCTGGAATATACTCAATATTAAAATTAAAGTTAGTAAAATATTCTTGCCATCCCATTTTTCTTCTTTGGACTAATTTTTCATTATAATTTTTTGTAATGAAAGATTTTACCTGTGTATTATCTGTCTTAACTGTAAATCTTTTTGGTAACAAAACTAATTCAAATTTTTCTATAGCTTATTTTACTGTTAATTATTTTTTTCATTACTATGATAATTTTTTTCTAAAATTTCATGTTTTAAAAGTATTATTTCTTTTCACCTTTTCCTTAACATGCATAATTCCAAAATAAGAAATAGAATTGAAAATTATATCCATAACTAACAGAGATCGGGATTTCGATATACCTTTAAATTTCCTTCAGTGTCCACTATGCTTCCTTCAATGTTGCCAGACTTCTGTTATCAACAATTTCTGATAACAGTTCACCCTTAGAATGTTGACGTTCTGGGTTAAACTGATCTTCTCCAAACTTGTACTCTTCTGTCCTATTTCACTCAAACATGGGTTTCGTAATACCAGGAGAGACTACTGAAAAATATTCAGCTAGCAACATATATATAGACATGTGAATTTTTTGATGAGAATTTGTGGTATATGAGTGATCTGACTCTCTTAGTGTATCAAAAATAATTTTCTATATTTCTTACTGGATTTGCAATTGCTAACTACTAAGGTTACTCAGAAAGAATGATTTCTGAAATTAGAATTTCATTTCTTGAAAAATATTTTTACAAGAGATAAGCAGGCTAAAAGCTTTTTAAGAACAAACTTAAACTTTGCAGTTTTCAGTCGTGCCTATACCATTATATGAATGGGTTTTTATAGAAGTTGCACCCTGCCTCTATTGCATTATTGAATTACATTATTACAATCTATTATTGCTCTATTACATCATTGCTTACGTCTACATTTCTATCTTCTTTCTTTAATTATTTCTTGATTTTCATCAAAGGGGGTCCAGCTCCACTAAGCCTTGTCGCGAGTTTTTTCTTTCGGCTGAAGATTCCTTTTTTATCTGCTTTTTAAAAAATTCTTTGGTTGTTTCTGCCATTGGTAATTAAAATTTCTTCAATTATTGTATCGAGATATCCTTCAAGAAGATATTTTTGATGCCATTCCGTAGACGGATTTGTGACAAGGATACTATTTTGAAAAATAGTATAATATTTTTTATTATCTGTCAAAATTTCTCTTAGTCCACGAATATTGGTTTCTGTTGTCTTCATTCGCATTTCTGGGATATTTTTGAGAATCAATGGATGTAAATTGAAAGTCTTTTGTTCATCTGGAATAAATTCTTGTCTGGTAGTGCCTATTCTGATGAAAGTTTCTGTAGAAATTTTCACATTTTTAATATCATCTCATTCAGGAATAATGCTAAAAATACGAACATATATTTTATTTAATTTAATGATTCCATTAAAAATCTCAATTTGAGACCTAATGGTTGCTGGTAATTGCTGAATTTTTTCTAAGTTTTCTCTAGGATATATGGTGTGAATCAGTCCAAAATGATAAAGTTTTTGAATTGTTCTTGGATCTGCTCCTTTTCTGATGATTGCCTTGTTGTAAGTGCAATTGATCGGAATAATGCTAATTCCGACTGCATTAGTAACCTTTGCTAAATATTGCAGAGCTTTAAAAAAGTCTGTTTTCCATTGCTTCCAAATTTTTGTATTATTTAATTGAGATCTCTCATTATCATTCCATTACTGAGATGATAATAAAATATCTCTGGGAGTTATCAATCGAGAATTAATATTTCCAATTAAAAAAGTTCCCATATTTGTCAAATTTACTTCCTGAGATGATTCAGGACTATCCAAAAATTAAACAGAACGTCTGATCATCATATTTCTCAAAATTTTTTGCTCTAGTTCTTTCTTAGCTGTAGTGCCAAGAATAGTCATTTTTTGAGAACTAGTGCTTTCTTCCTTAGATTCCTTTTGACGCAGAAACGCCTGTGCATAATTCATTGAAATTTGACTAATCTCATTATCTATTTCTAGAATACGAGATATAGCCTTTTTCATAGATTCCATTACTTTCCTTTTCTCTGTAGTGAGTTTAATTAGAAACTCTATCTGGGTTTCTTTCCATTAGTTCTTTATTCCTGCAAGAAAATGGTTAATCTTATTCTTTAGATATTGGTCTGCTTAATAGATCCGCCAGTATATTATCCTTTTCTGGAATATACTCAATATTAAAATTAAAGTTAGTAAAATATTCTTGCCATCCCATTTTTCTTCTTTGGACTAATTTTTCATTATAATTTTTTGTAATGAAAGATTTTACCTGTGTATTATCTGTCTTAACTGTAAATCTTTTTGGTAATAAAACTAATTCAAATTTTTCTATAGCTTATTTTACTGTTAATTATTTTTTTCATTACTATGATAATTTTTTTCTAAATTTTTTAAAGTTACTTTTTTCATTTTTCATTTTCTTCTGGTAAGGGTAACTTTGGTAATTGCTTACAATATTCCTTTATTTCTTTTACTGCCTTTATGTCGATATCTGTCCAAGTCCAAGGCTTATCACCTTTTAATTTGTCTTGTAATACTTTTCTCTTTTTAGCGTATTCTTGTATAAAGTTACTAGCATATGTAACGTGTCCTAAAAATTATTGAATCATTTTTCTACTTTCTAATTGATCTGAAAACTTTAATAAAGATTTCGTTATATGTGGTTGTAATTCAATTTCTTTTTTTGATATCATATATCCTAGAAATTTTATTTTTCTTTTTGCTATATCTGATTTTTTTTAGATAACATTAATTCATTTTTAATACATCTTAATGAAAATTGTTTAATATGTTTATAATATTCTTCTAATCTTTCACTAAAGATAATTATGTCATCAATATATACTAGACAAAAACATCTTAAATCTTTAAACATATCATCCATTTTTCTTTGAAATAATTGAGGGGCATTGCAAAGTCTAAATGGCATTACTAACCATTCATAATGTCCTCTTGGTGTATTGAAAGTTGTATATTTAATACTTTTTGGATACATTTTTATTTGCCAAAATCCAGATTTGCAGTCAAATTTAGAATACCATATTTTTTCTTTTATACTATTTAAAAGAAGTTCTTTATTAGGTATCAAATATCCATCAAATTTTGTTGTTTTATTTAGTTTTTTATAGTTGATTACCATTCTGGATTTATTTCTGCATGTTTTCTAACCATAAAGGCTGGACTACTATAAGAACTCTTACTTGGTCTAATAAGTTTTTTATTTAATAATTCTTTTATTTGTATATCAAATTCTTTTTCATCATTTTTATTATAAAACATTCTTTTACTTCATATAGGTATATTATTTTTAAATTTATTAAAGCATAAATATCATTTTTCTCCCATTTTTCTGTAGGATTTGTTCCTATACATTTTTCTAATAAAAAGATAATTTCTTATGGAGTTGTGATTTGTTCTGTAAGTTGAGTTTCTTCACATTTTCTAATGGGTTCTTTTTCTATATTCTCACCACGGTTCATTGTGCGAGGCATTAATGGTGAAGATTTCCATTTAAATGTGGCCTGAAGTCTAGGATAAATTACTCGATGCTTACAAGGGGTTGTTAATCTAATATATTAAGATCCGATACTTAAAGGATAATAATTCGTTAACCAATCATTTCTCAATAAAATATCACATCCGTGATTTGTTGATTGAAATACTCTAGAGATTTGAAGTATATTAGATTGTACTTGAATTGTTATTTTTTTCGTGGCTAGATCATATTTGGTGGTATTGCCAGTAATATCAATTCCTATTTTATAATCCGTAGTTTTCTTCCATAAGTTTTTTGGAAAGACATAATGTTGTGCTAAACTTATTGCAGATCCTGCATCTATGAAAGCATGATATGAGACTGTATGGTAATCTTCATAAATGATTTCTATGTTAATATAAATACTATATAGGCTAGTTTCTATTCCTTGGAACTTTGTATTCATTTCCATCATAGCGAAACATAAGATATTCATCAGTAAGATTATATGGTATATTTTCTAAAAAGTCTAATCCCAATAAAATTGGAATTTATGTAGATGATATTATGTCCATATTTATTTTCATTGGTATAATTACTATTTTTTCTCGAATATCTGTTAGGGCAAGATTTATCTTTACGTATTTATTAATTGTACATTTTTGTCCCGAATAATCTAAAAATTCATAATTTTCTATTAAATAATATTTTTTGAATGAAAAGACTAAACTTTCATTTATATGACTTTTTGATGCTCCAGTATCTATTAATATTTTCAATAGTTTCCATTCTCCTCCAATATCTAGTTCAGCTTCAATATAACATTGTTTTGCTTTTAATGATGATCTTAAATCAATATTTCTTCTAGACTGAATATGTATTTTTCCTTATTCATCTATTAATAGTGTATTATTTCCTTTTAATAGTTTTTCTCTAGAACTTTCTCCTGATGATATTAATAATCTTTCTCCTACATGTTGTATTCTAGGTATAATTCTTATATTTTTATTTATGTCTTAAATCCATTGTTAACTCATCTAAAATCGTCATACTAGATGGTGTTAATTGTCTTGGTGGTATATATTCAACTAAGTTTGAGAATGTATCATCAATATCAACTTGTAATCGTATGTTACTTTTCTGTAATTTCTTATGGTGACTAGTAGTAAATGCATATATTGTTCTATATATTACTGAAAATACTTTTGATCCACTTGTCATTTCTATATATTCTATGTAATTTATGATATAAATTAAGAGCTTGATCTATATTTTTATCCTGTAAGCTTACTAAAAAATCTGGTATTATAATAAATTTTAATTTTTTATATACTAAATTTCCTGATACTGCTCCTAATCTATTGGGTCATTTAGAATTCTATCATCCATACAAAATAATTGAATAGGACTATCTATTCCTTGTCTAAAATGTGCTTTAGTAATTATTTGTATTGCTTCTAAATATAAATTTATTTATCTATTTTTATCTGGTAATTTTTCTAAAACTTTGTTTATTTCATATTTATTTATTAATGGTATTACTGTATTTCCTTTGGCTTGATGTATACCTATAGCTGACTCATAATGTTTTACAATATAAGTTGCCCTAATTAATCTATTAAACCATCTTCTTTTGAATATATCTTCTTCCTTAATACTTACTCTCTGATTATTTAGTTGTCCGAATTTTTCTTCATCAAATATTTTATTATAATTGAAAATATTATTATTATTATCTATAATTTCAAGATCTTCATTATCTGAACTCATTTTTAATATTATTCTGAATAAATTTGTATATATCAATATTCTTTTATTCTTCAATTGCTATTTCTGATTCAACTTCAGAATTTATTTCTGATTCTTTATCGAATTCTGAATAATTATCTGAACTATAACTATCAGAATTATATTGGGAATCTATTTTATATATACTTTCATTTTCTAATATTTCACTAGTCTCTATTGGATCATAATTTTGTTCTATCAAATCTTATATATTCTATATATTTTATGATTTTCTTTATTTTTTATTTTTGGACATTCATTTGCATAGTATCCTTTTTCTTTACATATCCAACAAGTACATATTTTAGGATTTTTCTTACTATATCTTTGATTTTTCCTAAAATATCATCCTTTATTAAATTTATTCTTTTTAAAGGGTTTAAGCTTTCTTTTATAAAAGTTTTTATATTTTGGTTTATAATTTTTTCTTTTTGATATATTATATTTATTATATTTTTTATATCTTTTATTTTTGGTACAACATTTCCAATGTCACAACAAAAAAACTGCCAATTAGCAACTAAAATTAGCGACGGCACAATTTTCGTCGCTAATTTTGAGACGGATTCGCGACTGTTTTATAATTCCGCCGTGAGAAGGATATTTTCTATTTTTGCGACGAAATAACGACGAATTTAATAAACAGTCGCTAATTATTGGCGGCAAGTGTATGCGCCCTGTTTTGCGACGAAATTAGTGACAACTTTTTCCGTCGCTAAATTTTATAATTTTTTATTCAAGAAATTAGTTCCAGAAATTTTAGCGACTAACATTTTAGTCGCTAATTTTGGCAGGAAAATTTAGCGCCTTTTTTGCGACGGTTTAGCGACGAAAATAGTTCTGCCGCTAATTAGTATTTTGTTACGGTAATACGATTAGCGACGGAGGTATTTAGTCGCTAATCCGTCGCAAATAAATTAAAAAATAAGTTTTTTAATTTCACTCCCATGGTTTATGTATAATTTCAAGTAATTTTAATATAGACCATATAAAATGAATATTTTCTTTTGTAATAGAAAATTATAAATTATTTTATAAATTGATAATAATTTTTTATCAATTATATCAAAATCTAATGTTATTTATTTAGAAAATTTACATTTTTAATCATAATAATAAACTAATTGTTATGATTATTATATATTTGCGTGTTCAAGATTAATAAAAATAAATATTTATAAAATTTATTATTTCATTTAAAATAATAATAAAAAAATTTGTAATTTATTTTTATTTTAAAAAATTTAAATCAAATATTAAATTATTAGGAATTAAATTGATTTGTTTATCAATTATCCCGATTTTAAAAGTGTCCAAAGACTATTAAATATGAAATTCGGGCTTAGTCAGCATGAAATATTTTGAAAGACCACGAGACTTTGTGTGGCAACAAAATTTTATAAAAGAAAGTAACATTTAAAAAAAAGAAAAGAAAAGAACTGAAAAGGGACCTAAATAGAGAGATAGTGAAGCAAGAACGTGAGGGAAAGGAAGGGGCGCTGCTCTCCCCATCACCGGTCACTGGCGCAGCTCATCGGCGGTTTTTCTCGCCGTTCTCTCTCACCACCGACTGCCTCGCATCATCGTTTCACCCCTCAACATCGGTCACTAAGTGTAGCACCCCCTATGCAAATACCCCATTATACATGTATCATGAATACTATTAATCATGCTTATGCTACATGTTCATTTAATCATCATTTAGCCATTAATCATGCCACATGGTTTCATATGCCTGTAATCGTGCTACAAGTCTATTCCTGTCTTCCATTTCATACCTATTAACATGCATACTAGACTATATGAATATTACTTTAAGCATATCACATGCACATATATTCTGTCTTAGCTTTACTACTAGTGAGTTACAATATTCCACATAGGTTTTATACATAACATAAAATAACTGGCCTTTATACAAAACATATGATAATTGTATTACAAAATATCCTACATCAAGGCTATCAGTCGATGGTTGGCCCTTCCTGATGCAGAGAACGTCCCTCAACAAAAGTCTTGCTATTTGAACCTACACGGATAAAATAACCCGTGCTAAGCTATAAAGTTTAGTGGGGAATATCTACAGATGGATGACCACACACACAGGTCATCAAACATACATATACAATGTATACAATTAATAACATATGCAACATATCATGTCTTTAATACCAATTATTTTAAAGCATAGCATATTCTTCCATGTTCCTAATCATTGTACCCAGAAGAGTAACAATTATGATCATATTCATAATTCATATAGACAGCAATTTCCCATGTAAACATATTCAAATAAAACATAATTCCTGTGGTAAAACAACATGATGATCCACAATATCAATCTTTAGTCAAATCACTTTAACTGTTTAATTTCTTTATCATTACTATGAATAACGTTTAGCTTGCCTTAGCTTTATCGGTGGATAATGGGAACTGTGGATACACATCGGTATCAAAGAAGGATATCCAAAGATATCAAATCTATAGACCCAAACGGGGCCAAACTATACTATGGACCGATCAAGCATACCCAAACGGGGTAGCCTATCAACCCAAACGGGGCTGATCATGATCCAAATGGGATCATACATATACTATGGACCCAATAGGGCCAAACTATGGCAGCTGCAATTTCCCTATAGGCGCCTATCTATCCACATCTAAAACTGTATCGCAAGCAGAACTATATTCGAGTTCAATTCACATATTAATACTGTATTCATAGTATATTGTTGTGCACATATACATAGTCTTATATAACTATGAATTCTATGGTGCATAATCAGATATATGCACATTTCACAAGCCAAGTTATACATCTGGCATATTCAAACCTATATGACTATATAATTTGCATCATAACATATAGGCATGACATATAATCTTCATATCATATACTTGATCATGTTCTCATTAAGCATTTCATATGCTCATAGTCATGCTAATTCATCTTCTATCTCATAGGGCAATTACATGCTCATATACTCATATATATAATCATAAATGTACATACCTGTGGGTACATTCGCGTATAGTTGATTTATTTTTATAAGCATGTTTCCAAGACACACACATATATATATATATACCTTTATCATCATTCAAGTCATGTGCTACACAACATGTCAACATATTTTCATATGGGCACATACACATGCCAAGGTAATACTATTATAGTCTCTGTTTTATAGCTTAGGTACATGTCAATATATGCACTCTCATGTCATAGGATTTACATGTGTATAAGTATATCAATTTGTCATATGACCATCATGCACAAGACTAATTACATGTATAGGTTAGATATTTCACCAATAGTCTTTATTCATATACACAATTGAATGCATCTGTATTCATATAAATCCTTTATTGATAG
This sequence comes from Excoecaria agallocha, assembly GCA_037975025.1. NCBI lineage: Eukaryota > Viridiplantae > Streptophyta > Magnoliopsida > Malpighiales > Euphorbiaceae > Excoecaria > Excoecaria agallocha. The sequence goes on along the minus strand of JBBPFJ010000019.1, from coordinate 3,035,210 downwards.
TCATATTACATGCCTTATTCAATTAACTTTACTATCACATAAGCAACTATCTGTCTCAATCAATTTCAAATCATATTATCAAGTATAGCAACATTCTGCACATAATTGCAATTTCTATTACCTTGAACAGTCTAGAAAACAAGTCTGGATTCAATCCTAGATTAAAGGTACTTAGAGATAGATTTAAACTTAGGTTTCTTCATATTAAATATAGGTATGGAAGTCTATTTTTCAATGCAAAAAGAATCATTCAATTTTCTGTTTTATAGCTCAACTTATGAGCAAAACATTCCAGACAGGTCATTCAGTCGTGAAGGGGGAGTTCGACTAGTGAAGAGCTTCACAAGTGAAGCAAATAAGGCAAATCTCACGACTCGTGAAGGAGTTCACGAGTGGAGAAGAAAGGCTATACATCACGACTAGTGAAGAAACTCACGAGTGAAGAAGAAGATCTGTACTTCATGACTCGTGAAGAGCTTCACGAGTGGAGAAGAAAAACTGCACTTCACGACTCGTGAAGAGCTTCACGAGTCGGACTAATGTTCACGACTCGTGAAGTCATTCACGACTCGGCAAGAATAGTCTTCTTCTTCAACCTCACATCGTTAAAATTCCAGAAAAACGTAAATTAAGTTCTGTAAATCCTACTCAATTCCAGAAATCAACTTCACATGCACTATGAACAGCCTAAATTCCCATACCTTAGCTGATAAACCCAAAGTCTTCAACCTCTATCAATTCCTTTTCCTTTGTTCCTTCTTCCTTCCTCTTCTCCTTTACAAATTCCATCACCATCATCATTTAAATTTCCAGCAAATACACTTTCCTCATTTAACTTGAAAAGAAGAAGATGCAAGATGATGGAGGGTTAAATTAGGAGTTTAATTACCTTTATTTACTGCATTTAATTCTTGCTTAATCAACAAACATCATCCTTAATGCATTTGAGATAAAACATTGGAAATCAAAAGGAAGAAGAAGAAGATCTATTTTTCTGGATTTTACTCTTCACTGCCGATTCTCACTATTTCTTGACACCTACAAATTCCACTAACTCCTTCTATTTATATTAGTGGTAAAATCTCCCTTTAACTCCCTCAACATTTTGCATGTCACATGAAAACCTAGCAAAACTTTGCATGAATAACATTAACCCCTCCACTAACTCTTCTTATTAATTCTACCTAACAATTTAATCATTCTTTCAAATTAACCTTGAATTAAATGCTTTTATTCACAATTGGCCACCAAAATGCCACAATTAGAAATTAACCCCAAATTAACACCTATTTACTTCAATTACATCCTCAATTACTATTAAACCATATTATTATATTTTATTTTCATGCAATTAACATAATAGCATGCTAATTTACCCTTTTAACTTAATCATACAAATATGCAAATTAAATTAGGGTCATGTTAGGGGCCTTACAATTCTCTCCCCCTTAAGAATTTCGTCCCCGAAATTCATACCTGTTTGGAATAAGTGAGGATGTTGTTCCTTCATAGCTGCTTCTGGCTCCCAAGTAACTTCTTGTATATCATGATGTTGCCAGAGTACTTTAACAAGTGGAATTTGCTTATTTCTAAGCTGTCTAACTTCTCTAGCTAGAATTGCTATAGGTTCTTCATCATAAGTGAAATCTGGCTGTACTCGCACATCTTGAACTGGTATCACATGAGATTCATCTGATCGATACCTTCGAAGCATAGAACATGAAACACATCATGAAGTTTGGCTAGTTTCATAGGGAGAGCCAATCTATATGCCACTGGCCCAACTCTTTGAAGAATTTCATATGGGCCTATAAACCTCGGACTTAGCTTACCCTTTTTCCCAAATCTCAATACTTTTCTCCAAGGGGACACTTTCAGAAACACTTTGTCACCCACTTGATATTCAATATCTCTTCTCTTCAAATCAGCATAAGACTTCTGTCTATCACTAGCTTCCTTCAATCTCTGCTTGATAACTTGCACCTTGTCTTCTGTGTCTTTGACAATATCAGGACCAATAACTTTGCGCTCAGACAATTCAGTCCAGTAAACAGGAGTTCTACATTTCCGGCCATACAAGGCCTCATATGGTGCCATCTCAATGCTCCTTTGATAACTGTTATTGTAGGCGAACTCCATTAATGGTAGATACCTATCCCAACTTCCTGCAAACTCTAAAACACATCCTCTCATCATATCCTCTAGAATCTGAATAACCCGTTCAGATTGCCCATCCATCTGAGGGTGGAATGCTGTACTGTAACGAAGCTGAGTTCCCAAAGCTTGTTGCAAACTCTGCCAAAATCTTGATGTGAATCTCGGATCTCGATCAGAGATTATTGACACCGGAATGCCATGCAGTCTAACAATCTCATTAACATAAAGTTCTGCCAACTTATCCATAGGGTAGTCCATCCGAACTGGTATGAAATGAGCTGATTTAGACAGCTTGTCAACTATAACCCAAACAGCATCATGCTTTTTCTGTGTAAAGGGCAACCTGTTACAAAATCCATAGTGATATCCTTTCATTTCCATTGTGGAATTGGAATGGGGTTCAACAAACCAGAGGGTAGCTGGTGCTCTGCTTTTACCTGCTGACAAGTCAAACATTTGGAAACATAGGCTACCACATCTTTCTTCATGCCAGGCCACCAATAACTTTGTTTCAAATCCTGGTACATCTTGTTCCCACCAGGGTGCATAGTAAATACTGTATTGTGAGCCTCATTCAAAACTGTTCTCTTTAATTCTTTATCATCAGGAACATACAATCGATTCTGATAATACATACCCCCATCTTCTTTCACTGAGTACTCAGACTGGGTCCCTTCATGTAAAGACTTCAAAATCTGTTGCAACTTTTCATCATGTTTCTGTGCATCAATCACTGTTTGCCTCAAACAAGGTCTAGCCTTCAACTGTGCTATTAGAGCGCCATCATAAGCAATTTTCCATCTACAGCGATGTGCAATCATAGCAGCCATCATCTTATGGCTCAAGGCATCAGCTACAACATTAGCTTTGCCTGGATGGTAATCCACTATACAATCATAATCTTTAAACAGTTCTAACCATCTTCATTATCTCAAGTTAAGTTCCTTTTGAGTGAGCAAATATTTGAGACTCTTGTGATCTGTATAGATTCTGCACTTTTCCCCATACAAATAATGTCGTCAAATTTTCAAGGCAAACACTACTGCTGCTAACTCTAGGTCATGGGTTGGATAGTTTTGTTCATGTGGCTTCAACTGTCTAGATGCATAGGCAATTACTTTGCCATCTTGCATTAACACACAACCCAAGCCAACTCTAGAAGCATCACTATACATAGCATACTCCTTTCCTGTAACTGGCTGTGTCAAAACTGGAGCCTCTGTCAGAAATTTCTTTAACTGATCAAAACTTACTTGACATCGATCAGTCCACTCAAACTTTATACCCTTTCTCAGAAGTTTAGTGAATGATGCGGCTATAACTGAAAAGCCTTTCACAAAGAGACGGTAATAACCTACTAAGCCCATAAAACTTCTCACTTCTGTCACATTTCGAGGCGGCTTCCAATTCACTATAGCCTCTATTTTAGCTGGATCCACCCTAATGCCTTCAGAAGATACTATATGACCAAGGAAATAAATTTCCTTAAGCCAAAAATCACATTTGCTCAGCTTAGCATACAGCTGATTCTCCCTCAGAATCTATAAAATAATTTTCAAGTGCTCAGCATGTTCCGTTTCATTCCTCGAATACACCAAAATGTCATCTATGAACACAACAACAAACTGATCCAGGTAGGGTCTAAACACCCTATTCATAAGATCCATAAACGCAGCCGGTGCACTTGTTAACCCAAAAGGCATCACCAGAAACTCATAATGCCCATATCGGGTTCTAAAGGCTGTTTTGGAAACATCCACATCCTTAACCCGAAGTTGGTAATAACCCGAGCGCAAATCAATCTTGGAAAACACTTCAGCACCCTTCAACTGATCAAATAAATCTTCAATTCTTGGTAAAGGATACTTATTTTTTATTGTTACCCTGTTTAACTGTCTGTAGTCTATGCACATCCTCATAGACCCATCCTTTTTCTTCACAAATAAAATCGGTGCACCCCAAGGTGATGTACTAGGCCTAATGAAGCCTTTGTCAAGCAACTCCTGTAGTTGAGCTTTTAGTTCTTTCAATTCCAAAGGAGCCATCCGATATGGTGCCTTCAAAATAGGAGCTGTACCAGGTAGAATGTCTATAGACAATTCAACTTCCCTTTCAGGTGGAAGACTAGGTAAGTCTTCAGGGAACACATCAGGAAACTCTTTCACCATTGGAATCTCTTGAAGATTCACATTCTCTATTCTTGAATCAAGCACAAGTGCTAAGAAAGCTTCACACCCTTTTCTCAAAAATCGCTTAGCTTGCATAGCTGATATTACATTAGCTATAGGTTCAGATCGAATGCCCTGTACTAAAGTTTCTTCACCATCAGAACCAATGAGAGTTACAGTTTTAGCTTCACAATCAATCACTGCATGATGTCTAGACAGCCAATCCATACCAAGTATAATATCAAACTCCCGGAATGGTAACTCAATAAGATCAGCAAGGAATTCTTTCCCTTGAATTACAATAGGACACTGTTTAAGCACTCTATTAACAACAACACTGTGACCCAATTGGTTGGTTACATAAATATCATATTCTAGTTCATGAACAGTAGACTCATTTCTACCCATATCCCCAGTGCAAATATAAGAATGAGTGGAACCAGGATCAATAAGTGCATGCATATCAGAATCAAAAAGAGAGAATGTACCAGCTATGACTTCTGGAGCACTCTGATCCTCTCTAGCTTTCATTGCATAAGCCCGAATAGGAACAACTGGAGCTGTGGGCCTGTCAACTGATTCAGAAATGTTCCTGGACTGGGATCCCTGATAACTCGATCCCCCACGTCCTCTTCCCCTGCTTCTACCTGAAGATGGTGCTTTAAAAGTTTCTCTACTGCCCTGCTGTCCCACATCATGTTCCCTCTTCGATGGACAACTAGCCATGAAGTGATTGGTACCACCACATTTGAAACATGCCCCAGACAATTTTCTGCAACTACCCCAATGTTTCCTAGAACAACGGGGACACACTGGAGGTTGCCCCCACTCAGATTCCCTGAAGCTTGCTTTCCTTGTTTAGACATTGCAGAAGATTCTTGTCTCCTGTCCCTTTTTGCAGAACTATAGCCAGATTCAGCTGGTTGATTTCCTTGTACTCCTCTAGTTCTCTTTCCTGTAAAAGATCCACCCTTGGACCCACCTCTTCTCTGTTCTCTCTCCCTTTTTGCGATTTCATTCTTTTCAACTCGCAAGGCTGCTGTAACCAGTTGAGTGAAGTTAACCACTTGCAAAGATGTAGACCCAATCAATTTTTCTCGGATACGATCATTCAACCCATCTTTAAACTGTCTACATTTAAAAGCATCAGTTAACATCTCATCGGGAGCATATTTGCACAGGTGACTGAATTTTTTCTCATATTCAGCCACAGACATAACTCTCTGTTTCAAGTGGAGGAATTTCTTTAACTTCTCTTGCTTATACTCCTCAGTAACATACTTTCTCTTGAATTCAGCTGTGAAAAATTCCCATATAATGGGATCTGGTAACTGAGGTTGCTTCAATACCAACTTCCACCAGTCATAAGCTGCACCCTGTAACAGAGACACTGCACAAGATGCTTTATGACTCGCTGGACAACTGATTTCATCAAAAATTCTCTGTAGCCTTTCCAGCCAAAATTCAGCTTCTTCAGACTGTTCCAGATTAGTGCCTACAAATTCTTCAGCACCATGTTTTCTAATTTCAGAAATTGGAGCTTTGGGTGCTGTCATTCTCTGAAGAACTTGAGCCATATCCTATGATATTTTTAACAATGCTTCTGTAGGGACGGCTGTGGGGACCTCATTTAGATTAGAGGATGAAGGTCCAATATTGGAAGGATTAGTTCTAACCGGCCTGTTACTTTCAGCCGATTCCTCAAATGCATCTCTAGAGCTCTCCATCTTTAATCTATAAGAAAAACAGGGACTTCTGCATCAGGCCAACAAAACACTATATCATACTATAGAATCCTAGGTTCATTTTTACCCAGAAAAGGCTAAACCTAGGGCTCTGATACCACAAATTGTAGAACCCCCTATGCAAATATCCCATTATACATGTATCATGAATACTATTAATCATGCTTATGCTACATGTTCATTTAATCATCATTTAGCCATTAATCATGCCACATGGTTTCATATGCCTGTAATTGTGCTACAAGTCTATTCATGTCTTCCATTTCATACCTATTAACATGCATACTAGACTATATGAATATTACTTTATGCATATCACATGCACATATATTCTGTCTTAGCTTTACTACTAGTGAGTTACAATATTCCACATAGGTTTTATACATAACATAAAATAACTGGCCTTTATACAAAACATATGATAATTGTATTACAAAATATCCTACATCAAGGCTATCAGTCGATGGTTGGCCCTTCCTGATGCAGAGAACGTCCCTCAACAAAAGTCTTGCTATTTGAACCTACACGGATAAAATAACCCGTGCTAAGCTATAAAGCTTAGTGGGGAATATCTACAGATGGATGACCACACACACAGGTCATCAAACATACATATACAATGTATACAATTAATAACATATGCAACATATCATGTCTTTAATACCAATTATTTTAAAGCATAGCATATTCTTCCATGTTCCTAATCATTGTACCCAGAAGAGTAACAATTATGATCATATTCATAATTCATATAGACAGCAATTTCCCATGTAAACATATTCAAATAAAACATAATTCCTGTGGTAAAACAACATGATGATCCACAATATCAATCTTTAGTCAAATCACTTTAACTGTTTAATTTCTTTATCATTACTATGAATAACGTTTAGCTTGCCTTAGCTTTATCGGTGGATAATGGGAACTGTGGATACACATCGGTATCAAAGAAGGATATCCAAAGATATCAAATCTATAGACCCAAACGGGGCCAAACTATACTATGGACCGATCAAGCATACCCAAACGGGGTAACCTATCAACCCAAACGGGGTTGATCATGATCCAAACGGGATCATACATATACTATGGACCCAATAGGGCCAAACTATGGCAGTTGTAATTTCCCTATAGGCGCCTATCTATCCACATCTAAAACTGTATCGCAGGCAGAACTATATTCAAGTTCAATTCACATATTAATACTGTATTCATAGTATATTGTTGTGCACATATACATAGTCTAATATAACTATGAATTCTATGGTGCATAATCAGATATATGCACATTTCACAAGCCAAGTTATACATCTGGCATATTCAAACCTATATGACTATATAATTTGCATCATAACATATAGGCATGACATATAATCTTCATATCATATACTTGATCATGTTCTCATTAAGCATTTCATATGCTCATAGTCATGCTAATTCATCTTCTATCTCATAGGGCAATTACATGCTCATATACTCATATATATAATCATAAATGTACATACCTGTGGGTACATTCGCGTATAGTTGATTTATTTTTATGATCATGTTTCCAACATATATATATATATATATATATATATATATATATATACCTTTATCATCATTCAAGTCATGTGCTACACAACATGTCAACATGTTTTCATATGGGCATATACACATGCCAAGGTCATACTATTATAGTCTCTGTTTTATAGCTTAGGTACATGTCAATATATTCACTCTCATGTCATAGGATTTACATGTGTATAAGTATATCAATTTGGCATATGACCATCATGCACAAGACTAATTACATGTATAGGTTAGATATTTCACCAATAGTCTTTATTCATATACACAATTGAATGCATTTGTATTCATATAAATCCTTCATTGATAGTCATATTACATGCCTTATTCAATTAACTTTACTATCACATAAGCAACTATCTTTCTCAATCAATTTCAAATCATATTATCAAGTATAGCAACATTCTGCACATAATTGTAATTTCTGTTACCTTGAACAGTCTAGAAAACAAGTCTGGATTCAATCCTAGATTACAGGTACTTAGAGACAGATTTAAACTTAGGTTTCTTCATATGAAATATAGGTATGAAAGTCTATTTTTCAATGCAAAAAGAATCATTCAATTTTCTATTCTATAGCTCAACTTATGAGCAAAACATTCCAGACAGGTCATTCAGTCATGAAGGGGGAGTTCGACTAGTGAAGAGCTTCACGAGTGAAGCAAATAAGGCAAATCTCACGACTCGTGAAGGAGTTCATGAGTGGAGAAGAAAGGCTATACATCACGACTAGTGAAGAAACTCACGAGTGAAGAAGAAGATCTGTACTTCACGACTCGTTAAGAGCTTCACGAGTGGAGAAGAAAAACTTAACTTCACGACTCGTGAAGAGCTTCACGAGGCGGACTAATGTTCACAACTCGTGAAGTCATTCACGACTCGGCAAGAATAGTCATCTTCTTCAACCTCACATCATTAAAATTCCAGAAAAACGTAAATTAAGTTCTGTAAATCCTACTCAATTCCAGAAATCAACTTCACATGCACTATGAACAGCCTAAATTCCCATACTTTAGCTGATAAACCCAAAGTCTTCAACCTCTATCAATTCCTTTTCCTTTGTTCCTTCTTCCTTCCTCTTCTCCTTTACAAATTCCATCACCATCATCATTTAAATTTCCAGCATATACACTTTCCTCATTTAACTTGAAAAGAAGAAGATGCAAGATGATGGAGGGTTAAATTAGGAGTTTAATTACCTTTATTTACTGCATTTAACTCTTGCTTAATCAACAAACATCATCCTTAATGCATTTGAGATAAAACATTGGAAATCAAAAGGAAGAAGAAGAAGATCTATTTTTCTGGATTTTACTCTTCATTGCCGATTCTCACTATTTCTTGACACCTACAAATTCCACTAACTCCTTCTATTTATATTAGTGGTAAAATCTCCCTTTAACTCCCTCAACATTTTGCATGTCACATGAAGACCTAGCAAAACTTTGCATGAATAACATTAACCCCTCCACTAACTCTTCTTATTAATTCTACCTAACAATTTAATCATTCTTTCAAATTAACCTTGAATTAAATGCTTTTATTCACAATTGGCCACCAAAATGCCACAATTAGAAATTAACCCCAAATTAACACCTATTTACTTAAATTACATCCTCAATTACTATTAAACCATATTCTTATATTTTATTTTCATGCAATTAACATAATAGCATGCTAATTTACCCTTTTAACTTAATCATACAAATATGCAAATTAAATTAGGGTCATGTTAGGGGCCTTACACTAAGTATATGAAACTCTACCCGACCTAAATAATCATAATAACTCTATCTAAATATCTAATTCGGATCGAATTATTCGATTTATTTGGATAGAGTCAGATTTTGCACATTCCTAAAGAGGTTGATAGACAATAGAGTTCAATCCAAAACTTAAACTCAGACAAGTCTAAATGAATAAATTTTCTAATTATATATATATATATATATATATATATATATATATATATATATATATACACACACACACACTTTTCAATTTAATTTTTATTATTTTTTCTAAATGTTCAAAACTCCATCTAAACTCATCCTTACCATTTAATTTCACTACCGCGGTTACCTAATTGAGTGGTACAGAAGACTGAGAAAACTTACTGATTTGAAAATAGAGAAATGGCTTTGAAATTCTAAACATGGCCAGATTAATAAATAAGTTAAGATATTATCTAATAAATCCAAATAACCCATTCGAATATGCATGTTTACGATTTGGTTGGATCTTCAAATACAAATTGAACAGTTTTTATACGGAATAGTATAAGTAAAGATTCAACGTACGGTTAAGTATTTCATTTAATTAGAGATTTAAGATCCCAATTGAACATAAATTTAATTAAGTGATTGAATTGAAAAATTTTGATAAGTTAAGAGGATTAAAATATTTTGTTTGTCTAAGAAAAATATAAATAGAAAAGGTGATGATAAAAAGATAAATGCATGTGTGCTTATTATTGTATTAGTTAGCCATTTTCTTTGTTCTATGGTCAAATTAAAAAAATAATCACATACTTAATGATTTTCTCATTATATATATATATATATATATAATTTATTAAAAAATATATATTATTAGTTTTTTTTATAATAATAATAATTATTATTATTATTATTATTATTATTATTATTATAACCCCATATATATATATATATATATATATATATATATACCCTCTCTTGACCTAGACCCCATTCTATTTCTACCTCTCCCTCACGACAGCCGCCGCTCGCCTCTATTCTAGGAATCCGCCGCTTCTTCTCGTCGGCAGCCGCGCACTATACTCCGATCTCCACCTTCTCGCTGACACAGCCACTGCTCCCGTCTAGTCGAGTTCCCCTTGCAGCTATGCGTCTCTGTGGCAAACTCTGGCAGCCTCTATTTGGTCACATCTTAAGCTTCTGAAGAAGCAGTGGAGGCGATCACGTGAGGTTAGAGATCTCTTATCAAATCTGGGTTTTCAATTTAAATTTTTGTTTTATTCTAGGTTTTGTTATTCCTGGAAAGAAGATTCTTACAAATTCTCATGTTAGCAATTTATTTCTTTTGACTCTACAATCTTGATGCGCATATGATGCAATTCTGAGGTTTATAAATTTGCGAAATTGCAGAGTAACCCTGGTTGGGCATTTTCATTAAAATAAAAGTAGGGTCGTATACAATTGGTGTGAATGTTATAGTAGTTGTGCAGTTGTTTCCCCAACTGCAATGAGCTTACTTGGTTACTGAACAATTACTTCGCTTTAATTATCTTCAATAATTGTTTAGAATTTATTATATCATGCAATTTGAACGTTCCTGATATAGACTAGAGATAACATTGTTTTCCATTATAGGGCATTTCACGTGCACTCTTTTAATTGTCATTGTGGGCAAGGAAGGCCAGTTTGACTGCAAACCACAAGATATAGTGATAAGGACCATCTCATCATAAATAAATTGATGGCACCTTTAGTTTTGCTGTTTTGATCTGTGTCAGTTACTTGTCAGTTCTGCTGTTTGTTTTATTGCAGATTATGATTTAATGTGCTCTGGAGTTGCAGGGAGAAAACAAAGGTTTTTATATGTCAACTAAGTTATTGCTGTTTTTCTCAGAATTGGTGGCATATACTTCCTGTTAATATTAGAATGCTTGTTTTTCTATGATCATTCATCAAGTAATAGTTGTATTTTCTGCAGGTATCATTATAATGTTATGGGTTCAAGAATTGATCAGCATTTAGAGAAAGGGAAGGAAGATGGTTTGTATATCAGCTGTGTGGCTTCAGCTGTAAATATGTGGGCAACAATTACTATATTACTTCAGTTGCTGGCACTGCCAATGGAAGTGCCTTGGTGGTTATGTCGAAGGGTAAAGACAAATACATGAATATCTTTTTGTTCATATGTTGTCATTTGCACATTCTTGTGCTCGTATGTTGTCCTTTCAACCATTTAGCTCTGCTATCAAGGTTTTCCCATTCCTTGGTAGTTGTAGTGGAATATTTAATAATTGCTTTAGGTTGCAAGCAAAGACAAACACCCTTACTTTGATGATCTGAACAAGGCCATGTTCTGAAGAAATAGGCAATCCTGTTGTTCAAGACCAGTAGTGAAAACTCTGTACTGGAAATATATTTGCTTTCCTCGAGCATACTTGAGATAATTTGTCTTAGGATGGATGATTAATTGCAATTTAGTTTAATATAGCTTTTGCTAATTCCACATCTCATTCTTCTGAGTCATTACGATAATTAACTCTACAGTTTAGTTTTAGACTTTTGCTTGTTCCACATCTCATTCTTTGAGTTTAATATAGCTAAAGCATCGCTTGACTTTTTACGTAATGATGAACTTATTGTGTTATATATGTGTTATTGTTTTAAAACTTATTTCTTTTAGTAATCACATTTTATCATTCTTGCAGCTACTGGTGTGTGGACACATGTGATGACTACTAGAATTGGACCTTCTGCGAGATTTTCTGTGGCTGGGGATTGTTCAGATCCACAGATGGGTGGTGTACTTGTGTTTATAGGTGGTTGCAATGGGAGTCTTGAGGCACTGGATGATATGTATTACTTGTATACAGGTTAATACACACTTTGTTTTGGACTTTACCTTTCATTGAAATACACACACACACACACTCTATTTAAGCAGTAAATTTTTGTATTTACCAGTCATTGTCATCCTATTGCAACTGGTTGAAAATCCATGCACTTGGTATTTTAATTTGTTTGGAATCTTTTGCCTTGAGAAGAGGTTTTTATCATTCTAGCTTAATATGCATATATGAAGTCTTAGTCTTTTCTTGCACCTGAAAAATTTTGGGCTATATAAATTTATCTGTTTGGTGCGGAGTATCTGGACAGTTATATTCCAATTAGATGGTTTTATCTTAGAACTAAAATCATTGTGCTTTGGAAGCACCATAAGCCTTCGAAACACTTGGTTTCTTCAGAAGTTGCAAATAGGATTTAATCTGAAGAAAATACAACTTTCTCATTTTTTACTGGAAAACTCAACTAGGAGAAACTATGAAAAAGTGGTATAGGGATAAATATTTCCAGTGACAGTTTACTTGTCATTTCATGGAATCTTATTTTATCTTAGCCATAAGCTTGAGGGTTTTTTGCAATCAACTCATTTACAATTTTCTTTGTAGCAGAGACGAATGCTATGTGAATAATTATATTGTGTATTTATAGATTACATGATCTGTTAATTTGGTGAGCCAACTCTAATCTTTCAGAGTTTTAGCAAATAAAGTCAACCAAGAGTATTCATTCTAAGATGATATGAAATATCATCTTTTATTGTGTTAATTTTTTAAAAAAGTAAAATACATGCATATATATATATATATATATATATATATATAGGAACTTCTCATCAAGATGTTCTCAGTGCATCACAAAGTCTACCTTTGCTTTATGATATATTGTTTTCCTGAGTGTTAGGGTTATGGAATGCCTTATTATCCTGGACTTTTTCTATATGGATCAGATTTTGGGATGTAGTTACTGGATCTAGCCTCGATCTAAATGACAATAGGTAATTGATTCTTTTTTCCTTTGCTAGGTCCCCCATGTTTGTGGACGTGCATGTTTTTCATGGCTTGTTCTTTTATATGATCTTTAGTCATGCAGAAGTTTAGTTTATGTAGGGCCTTCGATGTAAGTTTCTTTTCCTTTGTTTTTTATTTTTTTCAGTAATTCAGTAGCTGATTTCTCTAAATTCGCTGCTTTTCAATGTCCATCTTGTTGTTTCATGAAAGGCATAGCTTGTTTATGGGTGCTGTTATTTGGTCTTATTTCATGTGCCCAAAACCCAGTCTCAATAATAATGTTGTTGATCTTTTGGTGGAGTTGCTTATTATTATTATTTTTTTTCCACAGATGGTATAATTGGCATTGGCATTGCTGTAACAATTGTGGGAGTGGTTGCTAGTGGCATTGCTGCAACTCTTGCATGAAGAAATTATCTTCCTTTTTTTTGAATATATTGTTTTGTACATTCTTATTACAGATGCTAATCGGTTCATGGTGGTGGTTCTGCTTCCCAGTAATTTTAGCCGCACTATATGTTTGATCGTTATTTTATTTAGATGACATTGTTTGTGCTAATTAGTACAATAATATTTGTTATTTTATTGTTTCATGACAGATTAAGGATAATATTATGTAATGTTTCAAATTATTATCTGTATATGTATATTTTGGAACATATTTTGATTTGAAATCAATATATATTTATATGTGTGAGATCATTGCTGTTTACAGGTTGAAAATAAATAAATAACGATCTTTGTATACAGGATTAAAATTTTAAAATACAGCAAAAGAAAAATTCAATTAATAATTTAGCGACGAATTTGGGACAGAAAACTGTCGCTAATATGTAAAATATATAATTTCGGAAATAATTAGCGACTAAATTAGCGACAAATATTTCGTCGCTATATTTTACACTAAATTTGAATTTAGCGACGGAATTAGCAACGGAAAATTTAGTCGCTAAATATTATTATTATAATTCGGCGACTAATTACGAATATAAATTAGCGACGAAAAAAAAATTTGCGACGAAATATAATTAGCGATTGAATTTGAAATCCGTCGCTAATATGTTAGCGACTTGCCTATTAGCGACTTTTCGTCGCGGCGTCACTAATTTTAATTAGCGACGAAAAAATGGTATTTAGCGACAGAATTTTTCGTTGCTAATCTGCAGTTTTTTTGTAGTGTGTGTTGGTTCAGCTAAGATTGGACAACATAATCCTTAATTAATTGCTTTTCTTATTTTTTTATTCTCATAGGCTTGATTACATATTTCATTTATTCTTTTAAATATGTATGTTTGATAAGATCCTAATGTTCCTTCTAATATTTCATTATTATTTTATATTTCATTAAATAATTTTAATTCCCATGGTTTTGGTAATTTAGTTACATAAGATTGTTTTAATAATTTAATTTCTGGTCTTTGTAATATATCTGTTTTTGTTATATTATAATAATAATTATTGAATTCACATGTATATTATTTTAGATAACACATGTTATATATTGTTAAATTTTGTATTTTTCATAAATTTTATTGTCCAAATTTTTTTAATTATTATGTAGGGTCTAACCAATGACCTCCTAAAAATTCTCCTTTTATTATAAATTCAAATCTTTGTAAAATATCTTTTTATAGTGTCTGTTGCTATAAAATTTTTATTATTTAGTCCATATTTTATAGTTTGTCTATCTTCTGTTCTAATAGCATTCCACCATTTTTCTACATTTCCTGATAAAGTACTAATTAAAAAATTACATGCTCTTTGTAAATCATATCCGTATAATATTATTGATAAATTATCCATTTTTATCCATTTTTCAATTTCTTTTTGTATGTCTTCTTTACAATCTATGTCTAGTATTATTCCATTTGGATTAACAGGTTCTGTCTAAGATGTTTTTACTGAAAATTTTGAATTATTATACATTGGTCTTTGCCTAGGAATTTTTTGTTTATATTTTTCATATTCTCTTATTCCTATATTATCAGTCATTATATTTTCTTCGGTTTCATTTATTGTTTCAGAATATTCTCTTATTCCTAGGAATGTTTCTACTTTTGTTTGTGTAGATGTTGGATTAGTATTCATTTTTAAATTTTCTAAATTATACGTTAAATCCAGCATATTTTCTTCATTTATTTTATTATTTTCATATAACTTTAATCCTTCCTCTAAAGTTAACATTCGAGTTTTTATTGTTACTCCTTCTTGTGTATGTTCTTTTGACTTTTCTTTTCCTTTTTCTATTTTTTCTACTCTAGCTTTTAAATTTGTAACCTCTTCTTTAGTTTCTATTAACATATTAAATATTTTATCCATTTTATCTTCAGTATTTTCTTATTTAGGTTTTTAAACATGATTGATGGTAAGCTTAAACTTCCTTCTTCATATTTATCATCTCCATTTAGTGTACTTGTAAAACTATATTGTTTTGTATTTATTTTTCGAATATTATGATTTAAAATTTTTAAATCATTATTTATTTGATAAAATTGTTCATCATATGTATATCCATTTATGTCTCTTATTTCTTCCATTTATTTTATCCATTATATCCCATTTTTCTAGCTACATATTTTAGATAATTTTCTATTTGACTTAATTTATTTAAAACTTGGTTTTCTAAATTTAATTCACTTAAGATTCTATATTTTATTAATTCTAGATCTTCTATACTTTCTATTTTATTTAATAAATTTTTTTATTTTTTCTGCTTTAGGGCTTAATTGTAATTTTATTTCCTGTATCGTTTTTCTATTATTCATATTTATAGTATCAATTTTATCCAATTGTTTAATTATATCTATATCATCTTTATCTAATTCATTTAAAATAGACATTGTTTTGGGATTTTTATATAATTTATATATTCTTTATGTATGTTTATTGATAATTGTAAAGTTTAACTATAAGAATGGTGGTATTTTTTAAATTTGACTTTAAAAAGAGGTATATGATATAATTATCTCGTTAAAGTAAAATAATGGGTTGTCCACAGCTAGAGATCAGCCCAAGTTGTCTTCTTTTGTAATGAGAGTAATGAACTTTGAGGACTCTATTTGTAATTTCTCTCAGTTTCTCTTTTATTAATTATTGATTTTCTTTGTCGTGGACTTAATTGTGGAAAATTGTGTTTAATTTTGTTTATCAAAGGCAGGCTTCGAGTGAAAATGGCTTGAGGTGAAAGAGTAATTGGTGACTATGAAGATTAGTATTTCTAATTATAACGAAAAACGGTAAATTTGCACGCGAAACAAACTCCTTCAGATATTCTATATTATTGACTTTCTTTTAGTTTTGAGCAACGCAAAGATATCATCGACCATTAGTTGTAAGTAACAAAAAAAAATTTAACAGTTATTGTCAAAAAAAAAATGTAATCATTATAGTAAATCTTAGAGATTCATTACATAAAAAAAAATAAGACAACAAATAAATTATAAGATATTTATTAAATTTCAATTTATAGCTATCAAAAGATTATTGGTAGTCGCATTCAAAGATGACTCCAGTACCATTCTTTGGTCATTTACGAAATACGAAGTTTTGAATTTGTAATAGCCGTTAGTTATAAGTAACAAACAAAAATTGTAATAGTAGTTATTGTAAAAAAACTTAGAGATTCATTACATAAAAAAAGACAACGAATAAATAAGATATTTATTAAATTTCAATTTATAGTTATCAAAAGATTATTGGTATTCGCATTCAAAGATGACTCCAGTACCATCGTTGCATTTAGCCTTAGCACACCCCACCTTACTGAATTTAGAATTAATGATATTAGCAAAATTTCCACAGTACTTGTTCGGAGAAGTGCAGTTGCCAGATTTCACGTCGTAGAAGTACTATTTTTCTGCAATCCACTGGGCATTTACGTAGGTAGTTGAATGCTTAGCAAACCAATATATGCAACAACAATCAACTATGAATTGTTCACCAATCTTTTAAATCTTTATTCACCAATATATAAATTGAAATATCAAACAAAGCTAAACTTCAAATTAATAATTGTGCCTCTGCCTTTGGCTCATCCAAATAAAGACTGCCGACTTCTGAATGTAATTTATTCCATGAAGTTTATTAAAAATCAGCCGATATAATCACCATCTTTCATTCACATCTTACTCTTTCTCTCTTTCAACCCTTTCCTCCTCTGCAGGTGCTCTAGCAGGTTCAATCTATATAAAACAAATAAAACACCAAAAAGGGCATCATATGAATTCAAAATTATGGGATTTTGTAGTAAAAGCAGACTTAGAGAACCAAATATGCTGGCAATATACATGCAATAAAAGCAGATAAAATCTTCTTCTTATGCTATTTTAATTGATTTAATATTCGAGTACCATCTCCAACTTCTTTTGCTTTAATATATCTCCAAAATGTTAGAGATGGGTTTAATTAGGATGAGAAACATACCTCTTTCTTCATGGTTCCATTGATGTCTTCCTCCAGTGCATAACTCCTTTCATTTATCACTATTTCTTCCAGCTTCGGAGTGTTGGATGGCCCATAAGAAAAACTTCTCATCTGATTGCATCCTTTAATTTCCAAGGATTCTAATGACTGCAATTCAACTGCACTACTTCCAGCACAGAAACTCTTGAGATTAGGCAATTCTTGAAGTCTCAACACTTTTAATCGAGGAAATTCAATTTTGTCCGTTGCAGATTCTGGTGCGTCTTCATCCTCTTTTCCAACAATAGCTTCCATCTTCTCACAAGAACTAATCTCTATACGGTGTAGTTTTACCAAAAGTTTGGGCAGATGAGGTGGGAAAATATGTATGATACTGCCACAATCCTCTACATACAAGTTTTGCAGGTTTTGAAATCCCACAGTTCCTGGTGGAATCTTGAACCATATATGTGTTAGATCTGTTAAACCATATAAAATTAAATTTTCCAAACTCCGCAACCTCTTCATCAAGTCGTATGGGATTAATGCAGAATGGTCATTAAGATGGCCAACGGATGAGTCCCCGTTCTTGATAAGTGAAACCTTCCAAAATGTCAACAAATTTGTTGCGTCACAAACAAAACTTAAAATCATAATAATTTCTACACCAAATTAATCGTGTTAGATATCTTATATATAATAACTAAGATTTTCAAACTTTACTTGAGTAAGGAATCGGTAAAAACACATGAATTGAATATAATAATTATTTAAAATTAAATAGACTTGATAAAATGGAAATGTAGAATGGTCGCCCCATTCACCATATTAAATTGCATGACTTAATTTTCTGTTTGTATTTAAATTGTTATCGCTCAAGCAACTTAACAAGTATGTTAATCTATTCTTCCTAATTAGCCCCTTTCCTGGTCAACCTATTTACATTTAACCTTGGTAACCTTAATTACTCTTTAAGTTTTGATCCTCCTTTAATTATATTGAGGCCTGAATTAATTTCTATGCTTTTTTTTCTTAGAGGTTTTTCACTAGCGAAGCAAAAAGTTTTTTAAAAATAAAATATTATGCATAGTTGACGAGTTGTCCTTATGTTGTTTGGAGACAAATGTAAGAATACGATTAGGCATTATAATTTAATAAAGATATATAAGGCATTATAACATATTTTTGAGCCTAATTTTTAACAGTTAGAAATATGAGTCTAAAATTGTTTGAACTCTCACCCTTTATCCTTTGGAAAAAAAAAAAGAAAAGTAAAATTTGGAATTTTAATTTATTTCATTTATCTTTTTAGATAAAACATGGCAAACAAATAATGACTGAGTTATTGCAATTTGCTAAAATCTCAAATCAAATAATGTGAAACTTAAAGGCAAAATTGATTTGCAATTTCAAAGAAATAAATTAAATGTATACGTAAATTAAAAAAAAAAGCAAGTACTAAACCTGTTTGGTGGAAAGAAGATGTTGATTTTGTGGTTCAATACTTTGTTGGTCCCTTCTTGTTATTAATAATCCTGATGAACCACCAAATGATCTCAACTTTGGACAATTACCCACATCCATTACTTTTAGAGAGTGGCAATTCAAGGAAACATGACCATCAGCACAAAAAGCCACCAACTCTGATAGATTCCAAATCCAAATTGAATTTAGCATAGGGAAGACTGTTTCCTCTTGTCTTCCATCTGCAACTCCAACTACGTATTCCATCTTCTCACAACTCCATATCTTTAAATATTTAAGCTGCACCAATTGTTGTGCCACAGAAGTTGCAAATGCTACTTCTACCATATTACAATTTCCCAAGAGGAGTGTTTGAAGATTTGATAAACGTAGCCAATTAGGTGATGGAAATAATGTAGAAATCATTTGGGGACTTCCATTAGAAGCATTTGGTTGTTCCATGCTATCTGGTACCTGTCCATTTTTATAGTTGTTGGCTTGCTTAAATATGTTGTCAAAATTGATTTAAAAAAAATACAATTATGGGATCAGTTGAATAAATTATCCTTTAAAAAATAAAAATTATCTGATGATTTCCTAATAATTTATACATTTGTAATGATATTTTTTCTCTATTTTGAAATTTTAAGGATAAATTAAAAAAAAAATTAGTGAAAATAAAATACTTTTAATTAAAAAAAAGAAAATTTACTTTTTCCTCTGCTGTAATCAAAGGAAAGAAAATAACAAGTCAGTTAAATAATGATAATAAGGATATAAATAATTCAACGTAGAAATGCCTTTTTCTATTTTTATTTTTTCTTTTTCTCTCTAACGAAAGTATTCTATTTTTTTCATTTTCGAAACTATTTTCAAAGTGCTTTTTGGAGTTTAAATTTCTGACACAAAAGGACAAAAATGAAAATGAAATTTCATCAATTATGTATTTCATTTTTTATTTTTTCTCTATTTTTGAAAAATTAAGGATAAATTCAAAAAAAAAAAACATTAGTGAAAAGAAAATACTTTTAATTAATATATATTCGAATAATAAATCTCCAAAATGTTGAGATGCGCTTAATTAGGATGAGAAACATATATACCTCTTTCTTCATGCTTCCATTAATGTCTCCCTCCAATGCATACCTTCTTCTGTTTCTCTCTATTTCTTCCAGTTCCGGAGTGTTGGATGGCCCATAAGAAAAACTTCTCATCTGATTGCATCCTTCAATTTCCAAGGATTCTAATGACTGCAATTCAACTGCACTACTTCCAGCACAGAAACTCTTGAGATTAGGCAATTCTAGAAGTTGCAACTCTTGTAATCGAGGAAATTCAATTTTGTCCGATGCTGATTCTGCTGCTTATTTATCATCTTTTCCGACAATAGCTTCAATCTTCTCACAGTGACTAATCCAAATAGTTTGTAGTTTCACCAGAAGTTTGGGCAAATGAGGTGGGAAAATATGCATGAGACTGTCACATCCAGTTACTTCCAACCCTTTCAGGTTTTGAAATCCCATAGTGTCTGAAGGAATCTTGAACACTTTATATTCATCGCTACCACCAATGCGCAAAATTTCCAAATTGAGGAAGCACTCCATCAAATTGGATAGAAATGCAGAATAGTCATCAGCATGGCCTATAGTTGAGTCCTCATTCTTGACAAGTGAAACCTTCCAAAAAAACACCAAATTAATTGCGTTTTTTTGTGAAATTAAATTTACTTCAAAATTATTAATCTAAAAAAAATTTACTTCACAAATATATCATCTCTTCTCTATATGTATAAATAATAATAAATAGATTAAATTTACTTCAAAATTATTAATCTAAAAAAAATCAGAAAAGAATATTTAATATTTAAAACATAAGAACAGCAATTGAGTTTCCTACCTCTATATTGTACATCATGACAATTGAATTTACTGTATGTTTTGATTTGGAAGAAATTCAATTATTAAAAAAAATAAAATTCAATGCACACATAAAGAAAATAAATACCTCTTGGTTGGAAAAAAGATGTTTATTCTGTGGTTGGGTACTGTCTTGCTCCCTTCCTCTTCTTGCTCTTCCAAATATTTTGAATTTAGGACATACTTTTAACTTTAATTGTTTTAAAGAGTCCCGATTAGAGGAAACTTGACCATCGTTGCAAAAAGGGACATCCTGGTTTATATTGTTTAATAAACTCTTAGTTATAAGATTATTAAATATTTTGATTAATAGTATAATAACAAAACTAATATCTTATATATGAATAGAAAGCACTTCTGATTGAATCTAAAAACTTAAATTAAACCAATGGAGTTATATGTAGGCCAACCAATAATGCCCTCTATGTACGGAAAGCTATATGAAATTTAAAAGTAAACTTGATTTGCAATTTGAAATAATGAATCAAATTCAATGTAAATATAAACCAAATACATACCTCTTTCCGTGAAAAAATATGTTTATTTTGTGCCTCAATACTTTCTTCCTCTCTTCCTCTTCTTGCTGATCCAAATGTTCTCAATTTAGGACAGTTTTGCACCGTTAATTTTTTCAGAGAGTGGCGATTCAAGGAAACATGACCATCAGCACAAAAAGCCACCAACTCTGGTAGATCTTGAAGCTGGAGTTTATTTAGCATAGGGAAGACTGTCTTGTCTTCCTCCTCTTGTCTTCCATCTGCATCTCCGACTATATATTCCATCTTTTCACATGCATCTATTTCTAAAGTCTGAAGCTGCACTAATTGTTGTGCCACAAAGGGAGCAAATACTACTTTTAGCAGACTACATCTTTGCAATATGAGCTCTTGAAGATTTGATAAACGTAGCCAATTAGATGATGATGGAAATAATGTAGAAATCAGTTGGGCACCTCCATTTGATGCATTTGGTTCTTCTATGCTATCTGTCATTACCTGTCAAATATGAAGTCTCTATTTTTATTAAGTTTTCTTTTCACTTAATATAGATATCAATTTCACAATGAATGGACTGTATATCTAAGAACATAAAATCACACGTACCTTCATGTCTACCAAAAAACCTTTAAGCTTTGGAAGGTCTTCCAGCACCAAAAGTTTTAGATTAGGAAATTCAACCTCATTAGCTGTTATCTTCTCATCATCCATTTCCTTTTTATAGAAAATTCCTTCCATTATTTCGCACCTGCTTATATTTATCATTTGGAGTTGTCTCATTCCTCTAGCCACAGACAATGGAAACATATATTTCAATTTCTCACACCTAAATATAGAGATAAACTGTAAGCTATTGAAGCATGGAAGCTGAATTTCTGGAGCTATCTCTATTTTTGGAAATGAGCCATGCCATATTTCTTTCAAATTCTTTAACCTCCTTAGTCCTAGGCTCTCCAACTTAGAGAAACCTGCAACCGAAATATCCTGCAATATCGTTGCATCAACTGCGTATTCGAGTTCGTTGCAATCTTCAATCGATATTACCCTCAACTGTGGAAAACCATCATCTTTGAGCTCACATATATTCTTTATATCCACCACATTTTCTAATTTCCAAAGTTCAGTTGTCTCAACAAAGAACACATCTCACTTGCTTTAATTTTCGCTACACAGCCACCTTTTATGTTCAGATCTGTGCTTTTCTGCTTCAGCTGAGCAGATCCCCGAAATCTCTAACAGTGGCCATCTCACTGATGCTGAAGCTTTGTAAAAAGGCAGCTCCTATATTGCAGAGATTGATTGAAGAAACGGACGGTGTGGATTTGGGGAAAAGGAAGAAAAGGAGAAAGGAGTTTGGAAATGGAAACGTGGGACAGAGTGAGCATGATTGGGTGTGCTGTGTGTGCATGGAAAGAAATATTCAGGTGCAGGAACGCATAGTTGTTACCGGTGCACTTGATTGGTGTTTTCAAATAAAAGTCGAATATAGTGGCGGTGTTGCTTGCATGGCGTATTTTTATTAGAGATGGGACTGATAAAATCAATGAATGTGATGTAGAAGAAAGAACAGGGCTGTAATTGATGGCAGCTGGAAATGTCGATGCTCATATGGTGACATAAGAATGAGCTATATAAAAGTGGGAGAATCAGGTGTAGTCCAGCCTATTGTGTTGAAGATGTTTCTACATGGTGCAATCAATCACGTGTCAATCTCTTTTTGTTTTGTTTTGAACAAATGTTTTACACTTTTTGTTCTTCAACATTATTCTTGAGGTGGGTCCCTTTTCACATTGGATTCTTGTTGGCCATGTGTAGCAGCAATTGTCCCATGGCGGGGGCATGGTCAAGTCACAGCAATTGTCCACATTTGAAGTTTATATCAAGAAACTAAATGATGGATACGTGTATCCTGAACTTATCAATTGAAATTCCTTTTCAAAAGTTTATATTGTCCATTGATACAGAGATGGAGACTTTCTTTTAAATTGACCAAAAAAATATGAAAACATTTTTATCTTTTCTCCATTAATTTTCTAATTTTGTTATATTTAAATGAAGATTATTATAGAATTGTTAAATATAACGTGTCGAAATTAGCATATCGGAATGGAGGGACCTAAGACAATATATTTTATTTCTTCCAAGAAAAATGCGCAATTAGCTTTATATTTTCTTCAAGATAGCTTTATTGAGAGCAACAAAATTACAGAAAATTGAAAAAAAGGTAGGCTATATATATATATAATTTTGTTATTTTATTATACAAGATTACAACTTAAAAATTTCTTTTTTCTCAAAAATGATGAAAAATATTGATGAATCATCCAAATTTCCTAATTCTTGATTTTCTCTCAGCTCTTCAAAATCTTATTATTTTTTTTATATAAATAAATAACATTTGATAGGAAGGATTTCGATTGAGATTTAATTTCACAGCCTAATTTACTTTTTTTTTTTTGAGTTTCATTCAGTATTACGCTCAAAGTTTGCCATTAAAAATAAGGTTTTAGAGTTACAAAGGCTCTTTGAATTTGTTTTAGTAGCCAACTAACCTCATGAATATTTAATTGGATTAATTTAATCTTTTTTTTTGGCACGGGGTATCCTGGGTGGGCTCCAACCGTGGACGACGCCTTTAAGCCTTAACCATGCCCAAACCAACCCTCGTTCGCATCGGAAATGCCCATTAAGGGGTCAAAGTGCTGACCAACCCCTGATCTCCACTTAAGGGATGAGAGTGCCTAACCACTCACACCAACCACATTTGGTTGGATTAATTTAATCTTTAAAATTAGGCCATATACACCCTAATTGAAATACGGTATTTTATCTATTTCAGCAGGTTAACATGTTTTTGTTTATTTTTTTTTCTTTTTATTAGTATTTTCAATTCGCTTCATGTTTAATTATTGAGTATTTTGCCGTCTAATCCTTGCTAAATCAGGTTCCTTTGGACTCAATTTTAATTTTTTTTTCAGTAAAATTGGTTTCAATAGAATTATGATTAACTTATTTGACGGAAGCAAACTAGAGATGTTTATTGATATTTCAACCTCGAAAATAATCATAAAAAAATCGATTAACAGGAGATATTAGAGAAGGGATGATTACCCGGAAACAAGACGAACATGGTTCTCATAACGTTGTCGATGTCGGCCTGTTCTTGCTAGCAGAGGAGACTTATTTTATGTATGCTTTAGCTTCCATCTCACGCTCAGAAATAAACTTTGTTCGAAGTGATTGCATGCAGGTACGGTAGCTTATAGTCATGACCAAATTCAGCTACACCCCTTACAAAGTCAGCAAAAGATTGCGCTTCAACAACATCGAGGGCAATGTTATTTGAAATAATGAATTTAATTTGGTGAGCTTTCTATCCACCATGCTTTTGTCCTTTTCACTTGTCTTAGGCATACGACTTTGATGGTGACCTTTTGACAAATTGACCAAGAGTGCTGCATCCGTATGATTTTCCTCCACATCATTTGAACCAACTATAGTTTGGATTTCTTGCCGGGATCAGCACCAAATATTGCTATACGAGAATCCTCCTGGACATCCTTGGGTACTATTGTACATATGTCAATGCTACGGCCTCTGATTCCAGCCAAATGCGATTTAATCCACGGAATGCCCACAGAAAAACAGCGTTTACAGAAATTGCATGTAAAACCGGTATCATGTTCTTCTGCATGCTCCCAGAAACGATATTTTCTCCTAACCATTGTTGCTTTCTACCTTATTCAATGTTAAACTAAACAAATATTAATAGAAGTTCTGAGTCATAATCATTTGTGGGATTAAAATAAAACAGAAAAGGTTAAAGGAAAACTTAACAACAGACAAAAGATTGAAATCTACAAGCCCACAAAATAGTTAGATATAAAAGTTTCAGTTTATAGTGCTGCTTTTAGCTAAGGAATCGAACAAGGGCCAAGAAATGCATTTAGACAACAGAAGAACTTTTCAATGTGTATATTGTTGTGTATTAGATTGGAATTATTAGTTCTCTTTCTGCAAATCAATCTGTGTACTATAGATTAGCTTGCTTGATTCCTACGTGTACTTCCAATGCCTTAATTCAAGGAGATATTTGGATTAGATAACATTCATATAATCCTTATATGTTGTTGAAAGAATAATAATTTATGTTGACTTAAGTTGCCTTATTTAGAGATACTTTTCTTGAGATTGCAGAATGTCTGGTGCAAATTTACAATATTTGTTTTTGTTGAAAATAGTTTAAATTGGAGGTTCAAAATTAGGGTTGTTGGTTCAAGCCATATCTAAATTTTGATGATAATCAAATTTTAAATAAACTCTGTTGTGAATTCTATTCTAAGCTATTTCTGCAGGATATTCTATACATCCTTCTGTATATATCAACAATTTAAAATATTATGTACATATGATCGGTCATGAATGGGTCATTTTAAATGTCCCACATTAACTTTTCACAAAAATTTATGATAACTTTATCTTAATCTACTGGTCAAAATGATATTTCTCGCAATATTGTTTTTATTCAAGTATTTTTTTTTTACAATTTTTTAATGACATTATCATATATTCATCCCAAGTCTAGTGAGCAACGTGAATTTAACGTGTAATTTTCCTATCAAAAATAACAAATAATAACATTTATTTTTTTAACACAGACTTTTTTTTTACATTTATTAATGAATATCTATTGCTTTTTTAAAAAAAATAATATTTTTATATTTTTTATAATCAACTGTTCATAATTAATATATTTAATCAATATAATGTATTAATCATTTGCTTTCTATAATCTCCAATGTGAATGTAATAAACATTCAGAATCAAGGGGAACACATTGAAATTGAAGTATAGTTTTCATCTTACCAATAAACTATGGTTTCATCTTACCAATAATGATTTAACGTAATACACATTGAATTATGGTTCCACCTTACCATAATCTCAATTTTTATATTTGAAAAGAAAAGGGTTAGTGCGAATAGAGCTTCAGATTGAGTTTATAATAAAGAATATTTTATACCAAATAATGGTCATAAATTCTTACGTACCATGAAAGTCTTAAAAATATAGAGATGTAATACATAAAAGGAATTATATATTATGCACCGAAAGGAGTGCGAAGACAAAAGATATTTAAAAATCATTAAGTTGTATACCCATAATATAAAAACCATTTATAGTAAGCGATGGAAGCATATTAGTAATATTGTATTTCGTCAAGGCCACGAAAGGTTGACATCTTTCTTGTTGCTAATTATGAAGTTCTTTTGAACTATGCTGTGGACATTTTTGTTTTCCACTTCTGTGATGTGATGGTATCATGTTTATAACATTAAATTTACAAAAGTTAGCAAAATTTTAAACAACAGCCTATTTCATCTAATTTGCAGTATTTATGTCAAGAAGTGGTTAATGGATATTTGACAATGAAAATTAACCAACATATAAAATAAAGGGAAAAAATATAGGTAGAGGTTAGCAGACCGAGCATAATTCAATTTACGATTATAATCAAATTAAAATAATTAAAATTTAAAATTTAATAAAAAATATAAATTAAAATTAAGCCAATTTTTAATATTAATTGAATAATAACTGAAATTCTCTTGTCCTATTAAACGAAATTTAACTTATTCACAATTTGGATAGCGTGATCAATTAAAGTAAATAATGGGCTGTCCACAGTTAGAGATCAGCCCAAATTGTCTTCCTTTGAGGAAGAGTAATGAACTTTGTGGACTCTATTTGTAATTTCTCTCCCTTTTTTTTAAGAGAAATTTACATCAAATGTTCCTTTTTCTATCATATTTTTTAAAAATGCATGCAGCCATTCATTTTTTAAGTTTAAGATTAATTTTTTTTAAATACCCTTTTTCTATTTTAAACCCTAAATAATGTTACCCACATCCCATTTCCTCTCTTCTTCATGCATCGGTGTGATTTCCTCTCTTCTTCTGCAAATATCTCTGTGCATTGGTCTGATTTTGTCTCTTTTTCATCAAATCGGTGTGATTTTTCTCTATCCAGATCTGAGTTTTTCTCTGTTCCTTACACGTTGAGTCGTCGTCTACAAATTCCTTATGATATTTCCATCAAGCAATTCTATTAAGGTGTGATTTTATTTTCTTATTTTTTTATTTTGTATTATTCTTTTGTTATTTTTGTTTCTTTACTGATTTGTTAATGGATTTGTATTTTATATTACTTGAATCTCTGGTGATGGATTTTGTTGATTCTTGTATTTTGCATTCCGGTTTTCTCTATTTATACCTGTTTTCAATGGGAACGAACTTTAAGTGTTCCAATGCTTTGGATTCATTAGTGGAACTGATAGGTTCTCAAAATAGGGGATTAAT
Organism: Excoecaria agallocha; assembly: GCA_037975025.1. Lineage (NCBI taxonomy): Eukaryota > Viridiplantae > Streptophyta > Magnoliopsida > Malpighiales > Euphorbiaceae > Excoecaria > Excoecaria agallocha. The sequence continues at coordinate 3,007,365 of JBBPFJ010000019.1, read as the reverse complement.
GGTTGAAATGCGAACGAACTTTGATAAGCTGTAGTCCTGCATTGAGTATGTATTTCATGGCCTGTAATAATGTAGCTGTTACACTTGTACTCAAAAGTCAAAATTCCTTCATAAATTCGCACTAGTTATCTTCTAAGATAGTATGGTGCACGAGTATGATAGTGTATTGATTATGATGGTTCTTCAGAGCATTGTCCGCATGCATGTTTCACTGTCTTTGATTTGATTATTTTATCTCAAACTTTACCAAAAAAATTGTTGCTAGTAGTAGAAAAAGCTTAAGGGAGGACAAAGTATGTGAAATACTATAATGATATTTGAACCTTTGTTCAGATATATGAAAAGCAAATTGTTGTTCTTCCCTGGAGTAGCAGATGCTATTTTGGGATTGGGAAGCAGCAACTCAGCATTGAATATGGAGAGTTTAGATTATTTTATCAACTAATTAATTATTTACTGATTTCCCAGAGTTGATGTTCTGGTTGATTTTCTTGATTTCTTTTTGAAAACAAGGGCGGTGCATTTTGATTTGGTTGATTTTCTTTATTTCCTTGAGAACAAGGGCAATGCATTTTGTTTTCTCTATTGTATTTGTATTTCGTCTAATTTTGGCATGGACTGGTTTTTATTCTCTTGTTTCCGGCAGTTGTAGTTTTGATGCAGCTTTGAAACTTTGACTGTGAATTTATAGTCTAATAGATCGATTATGTGAATATGATACCGTTGGAGAAGTATTGATACATCTATTTATTGTCATTAAAAAGGTTTTAAATTTATTATGACTTAATGATATTTTAAACAAAAAGTCTTCAATATATATTTGATGACATTGTTGGAGTTTTGAATTTTAATTTACCAATATATATCAGTACTAATAGTTTATAAACGTGCCTTCAATTAATGTGAAGACATATTAAAATCAAGGCGTATATATGAATTTGTCTTAATCAAAACAAAAAATAAAGAAACGTGATTGTTGAAGTCACGATTTTACCAGGAACAAGCGCGATTAGATGTTGAAGCAGATGATATCAGTGAAAATTTAGTTAATAATACAAATACAAACTCATATTTTTTCTACCTGCTTGGCTACTTATGATTCCAAAATTGCCATACAAAAAGGTCCAAAATCCAAACATAATAAAAGACTATACCCCTCAGTTTTAGGTGAATCACCCCACTGATTCTGATTCAATATGAAAACAATGTATTGTACCAGCACAATTAAGCTTAACAGATTCTCCAAATGCAAGGAAAAAACACAGGCTATTGAATCACCGGTAGTTTAAAATAGTAAAACTCCTTTTAAGATAACACCTGTTCTGCAATAAATGCCATGAGTGGAACAACACTGTTCACCACAACAGAACATGAACACCGTTCAATGCTTAAAAATCATCATAAAAACATGTTAGGAATCGCCTTGCACAATAAATGAATACAAACAAAAGACCAAAAGCTAAAATTATTCTACAAATATTACCAACTTTTTTACCCTATCCGGGATTCATTGTCCACCATCAGCTTTAATTTCCAAGAATGTTGCAGTAACAGTTGGAGGGCACTTGCCACTACTTTGTTACACTAACATAACAACAAGCACCAAACACTAACTACCGAAATCCTTGAAAAAAAAAAAAGAAAAACAAAAATTACAAAAACCCAAGTAAAGCACTTATAAGATGCACATGAATGCTACAACATAGAAAAGTATATAGAGCAAGTGAAATCAAGTTCAATTTCATAAGATGCACATGAATGCTACAACATAGAAAAGTATACCAGACGGTATATCAAATTCCAGAATGCAAACATGTTCTCAAATTTGGTATACCAGATATACTAGCAGGTATACAGAATGCTAATTATATTATGAAATTTGGTATACCAAATTTTAGATTACAAAAATATTCTGAAATTTGGTATACCGGACGGTATACCAGATGGTATAACGGTATATCGATCAGTATACTAGATATATCGATCGGTATACCAAATTTCAAAATGCAAATATATTCTGGAATTTGGTATACCAGCCGGTATAACAAATTTCAGAATGTTAATTATATTATGGAATTTGATATACCGGCTGGTATACTTAATTGCAAATATATCATCCGATATGCTAACTTTCAGATTGCAAATATATTTTGAAGTTTGGTATACCGGATGGTATATCAGGTATACCAAATTCCAGAATGCTAATCATGTTCTTGAATTTAGTATGCCGTATAGCTTCTGATATACTAAATTCTAGAATGTAAATCCTGTTCTAGAATTTGATATATCGGACTGTATACCAGGTATATCAGCCGGTATACCAAATTTAAGGATGAAATTTTTAGGTGTTATAAATTGAGAAAATAAATAAAAGGTTAAAGTACTAGCAATATTGCCTCAAGGCTGTGAGTGCATGGTGTTGCAGATAATGTAACAAAGAATTGTGCATATGCAATTATATAAATATGAAATATATAATACATAAAATTAGGGATGAGCATGGACCGGTTAACCGGTCCATTAGCAAAAAAATTAACCAGTTCATATACATCGGTTTTTTCAAAAGACTAACCATTAACCAGTCCATTGCAATCGGTTAACCAGTCCATCGGTTTTGGTTTTTCGAACTGGTTAACCAATTTTTTTCGGTTAACCACTACAATTATAAAATGCAATTAACTGAATACAAACCGAATAAATTGTATCTGCATTCAATTTAGCATTCACTTCCAATAATTGTATTTACTTTGCCCAAAAATAATATATTGCATTCACTTTTATCCACATTTAATTTGATATTCACCGAATATATGAAGCAAAAAAGCAAAAAGAGGATAACAATGATGACTTAATTATCTTTTTATAAGCCAAATATGGCTTGAGGTTAAAATGGCTTAGATTTGACTTAAATAGCTTCAAATATCTTACTTTTATAAAGGTTAATTTTTATCTTAAAAAATAGTAAAAAATATATATTTACATTATTGTCCCCATTTGAGTGACTCAATTTGAGCCACTTATCTTTTTCGTATTGTAAATAGAGTTGGAATGAATTTATTTATTAAAGGAAAAAAATTAACAGCTCAAATTGAGTGACTCAAATAGGGATAATAAAGTAAATGTGCATTTTTTAATTTTATTTAGCGCAAAATTAATCTTTATAAAAGTAAAAAATTTAAAGTTATTTAAGCCATTTTAAGCTCAAGCCACGTTGGGCTTATAAAAAGGTGATTAAGTTACACTCACTCATCTCGTCACGTGGATCCCACGGAAGTAAAGCTGTTCATTGCTGAATTAAAATTTTAATATATAATTGTTGATTTTTTTGTCTAAAATAAATACTATAGATTCAGTTTTTAAAAGTGAATACACTTTATTAATTTTAAATCTATGTAATATAATTAATTTGCTATGTAATACACTGTATACACTTATTGATTTTGATATGTAAAACATTGTATACACTTATTAATTAATAAACCTTCTCATTATTTTTATTACATGTAAAAAGAGATTAAAGTTAATAAACTTATAAATAATTGATGTATTATTTTAACAAATAGTATAATCTGAAATTATTTTTTCTTTAATCTTATTGAAGGGCATTGGAGGAGTGTATGTTTTCATGTGGATCTAAAAATGATCTTGAAAAAAAAAAGTTTCTAATTTAAATCCAACAATTGAAAAGGAAAAAAATAATCAAAAGTTAATATTACTATTACTTGTTAAATTGATTTACAAATTAGCTAGTGCAAACTGTTTTTAAAATCATTTCACGCATTTTATCAAATAAAATTGTTACTAATAACGTCACTCAAATTGCAAAGTGGAAACAAATTATTCAATTAACTTGGCCAACCATGTGATTTGAAAAAATTTATGTATAATTTGGAATATAAGAATATATTGTGATAAAAAAAAACCTTTACAAGTTTGAGATACAATTTCATTCAAATATTTTTAATTTAATTAATTTAATTTAATTAATCTGGTTAACTTAAAATTTAATTTTTAACTGGTAAATAAAACAAATAATTTAAAATGGTAAATATATATATATATATATATATATATATATATATATATATATATATATATATATATATATATATATATATATATATATATATATATATATATATATATATATATATATATATATATATATATATATTATCACGTTGCCTATATAATTGGTAGAAACATGCATTGGCCCATTGTTTGATTTTTGGGGTGGTAAGGGAATAGAAGATACACGATTAAGAAGATAAACTTGTAAAAATGAATACCCAGTATACTCATATCTACATGCCATGTCAAGCAAATCAAGGGAAGAAAAGTAAATAAATATGGAAAGCCTAGAAACCCGGCAAATTTTATTTTATTTACTTTTTTTTTTGTTTTAGTATCTTTGATTCTATTTTGTCCTTTTATTAGTGAACTCATTAGCAACTCTTCCCATATAAATTTTGGCAGTTTATCCACTTTTGCCAAAAAATAAATTGAATTCATTTCTATCCAACTGAATGTATTGTGTTTATTTTTGTTCAAACTAAATACACTATATTCAATTGTCCAAAGAATATAAATTCAATAAAAATTTTTAATATTTTTATTATTTATAAAAGTTTATTAAATTTATAATAAACTTGAACTATCACTTTCGGTTGATAATTGACTCGATAATTGTTCTTTAAATAAATAAATTTGTAAATTTATTATAATATGCATCCCATTCTTTGTTTTTATATAATTTGGCTAAATTACAAACGAATGTACTGGTAATTTTCTTAATCTCGAAAAATTCAAATATGCAGTGTGCGGAATTAGCTCACGAATACTCTATAATATACTAATGTTCATTTAACAGTATATCATATTAAATTTTAGCTACGTACATGTTTAAGTTTAATTCAAATCATACATAAAAATAAAACAATAAAATATATAAATAATAAGTTCTAAAATTTAAAAATTATCACGAAAAATAAAATTAAATAAAAGCTTTCAAAAATTATAGCTATAAATGAAACGGATGGGATATTACTTAAAGAAAGGATGGAATTTAATCATTTATCTGTGAGTAAGAATTAGAATTATTACAAAAAAATTAAATGCCAAACTATAACAGCGTAAATTGTTGTTACTATAAATTACTGGCCCTATAATGCTATTATTAGCCATTACTAATGAGATTGCCCCAATTATAAATGTAAAAAATGCAGATGTAAATTGCCTAATCTCTTTCCTTAATATATAGATATCTCTTTAATGTGATATCCTATATCAGTATAAGTTGTTAATTAATGACTTTTTTTATTTTATATATAAAGCTAAAAATTGTAGGATTCATTTAAAATTGAATTAGTTGATTAAATCCAATTGAAATTAAGTTTGCAAATTCAATTTGAATAAAAATAAGATTGAATTTGAGTTCAATTAGGATAATTGAAAAAGTGACTATAGTGTAATTAGTTTGGTAAAAGTGAATACAATTTATTTTTTGGCAAAAGTAAATATACCATATTCACTTTAGACAAAAGTAAATACAATATGTTTAATTTGGAAAAAAATAAATGCAGTGTATTCACTTAATTGCAACATTCAATTAACTTAATGTATACCCTTACTTAGCATCAAACAATGTATACCCTTACTCCAATATATTGAATTCACTTTTTATCCAAACTAAATACTACCAATCAGAGCCTAATTAATAAGTAATTTTATTCAACCTATTACCACTAGTAGTAGAAGTAAAATCGTAGGGCTTAAAAAGTTTTTGCCTTTCCAATACATTTTCTCCAAGGGTTGAGTCACTCAATTTGAGTAGAATGAGTAAATAGAGTTAGTCTTTCAATATCTACAGCTCAGCCTGCAACTTCTTACCATATGTACTTTTGGGACACTGACTACTCCTTCGCCACTCTGTCATGGTGTCTGCAATGACTTGTGACCAATGAGAGAGTTTGAGAAATGGCTTATATATATATATATTAAAAAAATAAATTAAACCGGTCGGTTAACCGAAACCGATGGTTTTTTAAAATCGTGGACCGGAACCGAACTGAAAACAAAAAATCCATATTTTTAAAAACCTTAACCATTTTTTTCGATTCGGTTAACCTTAAAAATCGATTCGGTTTCGGACCGATTTTTCGGTTAACCATTTTTTCGATTTTTTTTGCTCATCCCTACATAAAATCCATATTTTTACCTAAATTCTATAAATATTATATATTATATAGCATTTATATCAGAATATATGTTTTCTTTCTTCCAAGTCTAGTGAGCAACGTGAATTTAACGTGTAATTTTCCTATAAAAAATAACAAATAATAATATTTCTTTTTTTAACACAGACTTTTCTTTTTACCATTTATTAATGAATATCTATTGCTTTTTTTAAAAAAAATAATATTTTTATATTTTTTATAATCAACTGTTCATAATTAATATATTTAATCAATATAATGTATTAATCATTTGCTTTCTATAATCTCCAATGTGAATGTAATAAACATTCAGAATCAAGGGGAACACATTGAAATTGAAGTATAGTTTTCATCTTACCAATAAACTATGGTTTCATCTTACCAATAATGATTTAACGTAATACACATTGAATTATGGTTCCACCTTACCATAATCTCAATTTTTATATTTGAAAAGAAAAGGGTTAGTGCGAATAGAGCTTCAGATTGAGTTTATAATAAAGAATATTTTATACTAAATAATGGTCATAAATTCTTACGTACCATGAAAGTCTTAAAAATATAGAGATGTAATACATAAAAGGAATTATATATTATGCACAGAAAGGAGTGCGAAGACAAAAGATATTTAAAAATCATTAAGTTGTATACCCATAATATAAAAACCATTATAGTAAGCGATGGAAGCATATTAGTAATATTGTATTTCGTCAAGGCCACGAAAGGTTGACATCTTTCTTGTTGCTAATTATGAAGTTCTTTTGAACTATGCTGTGGATATTTTTGTTTTCCACTTCTGTGATGTGATGGTATCATGTTTATAACATTAAATTTACAAAAGTTCGCAAAATTTTAAACAACAGCCTATGTCATCTAATTCGCAGTATTTATGTCAAGAAGTGGTTAATGGATATTTGACAATGAAAATTAACCAACATATAAAATAAAGGGAAAAAATATAGGTAGAGGTTAGCAGACCGAGCATAATTCGATTTACGATTATAATCAAATTAAAATAATTAAAATTTAAAATTTAATAAAAAATATAAATTAAAATTAAGCCAATTTTTAATATTAATTGAATGATAACTGAAATCCTCGTCCTATTAAACGAAATTTAACTTATTCACAATTTGGATAGCCTGATCAATTAAAGTAAATAATGGGCTGTCCACAGCTAGAGATCAGCCCAAATTGTCTTCCTTTGTAGGAAGAGTAATGAACTTTGTGGACTCTATTTGTAATTTCTCTCCCTTTTTTTTAAGAGAAATTTACATCAAATGTCCCTTTTTCTATCATATTTTTTAAAAATGCATGCAGCCATTCATTTTTTAAGTTTAAGATTACTTTTTTTAAATACCCTTTTCTATTTTAAACCCTAAATAATGTTACCCACATCCCATTTCCTCTCTTCTTCATGCATCGGTATGATTTCCTCTCTTCTTCTGCAAATATCTCTGTGCATCGGTGTGATTTTATCTCTTTTCATCAAATCGGTGTGATTTTTCTCCATCCAGATCTGAGTTTTACTCTGTTCCTTACGCGTTGAGTCGTCGTCTACAAATTCCTTATGATATTTCCATCGAGCGATTCTATTAAGCTGTGATTTTATTTTCTTATCTTTTTTTATTTTGTATTATTCTTTTGTTATTTTTGTTTCTTTACTGATTTTGTTAATGGGTTTGTATTTTATATTGCTTGAATATCTGGTGATGGATTTTGTTGATTCTTATATTTTGCATTCTGGTTTTCTCTATTTATACCTGTATACATGTTTTCAATGGGAACAAACTTTAAGTGTTCCAATGCTTTGGATTCATTAGTGGAACTGATAGGTTCTCAAAATAGGGGATTAATGGTTGAAATGCGAACGAACTTTGATAAGCTATAGTCCTGCATTGAGTATGTATTTCATGGCCTGTAAATAATGTAGTTGTTACACTTGTACTCAAAAGTCAAAATTCCTTTATAAATTCATACTAGTTATCTTCTAAGATAGTATGGTGCACAAGTATGATAGTGTATTGATTATTATGGTTCTTCGAAGGAGCATTGTTCTCATTTTTCACCATCTTTGATTTGATTATTTTATCTCAAACTTTACCACCAAAATTGCTACTAGTAGTAGAAAAAGATTAAGGGAGGACAAAATATGTGAAATACTATAATGATATTGGAACCTTTTTCAGATATATGAAAAGCAAATTGTTGTTCTTCCCTGGAGTAACAGATGCTATTTTGGGATTGGCAAGCAGCAACTCAGCAGTGAATATGAAGAGTTTAGATTAATTTATCAACTAATTAATTATTTACTAATTTTCCAGAGTTGATGTTCCGGTTGATTTTCTTGATTTCTTTTTGAAAACAAGGAGGTGCATTTTGATTTGGTTGATTTTCTTGATTTCCTTGAGAACAAGGGCAGTGCATTTTTTTCTCTATTGTATTTATATTTCGTCTAATTTTGGCATGGACTGGTTTTTATTCTCTTGTTTATAGTAGTTGTAGTTTTGATGCAGCTTTGAAACTTTGACTATGAATTTATAGTCTAATAGATCGATTATGTGAATATGATATCGCTGGAGAAGTATTGATACATCTCTTTATTGTCATTAAATAGGTTTTAAATATATTATGACTTAATGATATTTTAAACAAAAAGTCTTCAATATATATTTGATGACATTGTTGGAGTTTTGAATTTTAATTTACCAATATATATCAGTACCCCTCAGCTTTAGGTAAATCACCCCACTGATTCTGATTCAATATCAAAACAATGTATTGTAACAACACAATTAAGCTTAACAGATTCTCCAAATGCAAGGAAAAAACACAGGCTATTGAATCACCGATAGTTTAAAATAGTAAAACTCCTTTTAAGATAACACCTATTCTGCAATAAATTAATGCCATGAGTGGAACAACATTGTTCACCACAAAAGAACATGAACACCGTTCAATGCTTAAAAATCATCATAAAAACATGTTAGGAATCCCCTTGCACAATAAATGAATACAAATAAAAGACCAAAAGCTAAAATTATTCTACAAATATTACCAACTTTTTTACCCTATCCGAGATTCATTGTCCACCATCAGCTTTAATTTCCAAGAATGTTGCAGCAACAATTGGAGGGCGCTTGCCACTACTTTGTTACACTAACATAACAACAAGCACCAAATACTAACTACCGAAATCCTTGAAAAAAAAAAAGAAAAACAAAAATTACAACAACCCGAGTAAAGTACTTATAAGATGCACATGAATGCTACAACATAGAAAAGTATATAGAGCAAGTGAAATCAAGTTCAATTTCATAAGATGCACATGAATGCTACAACATAGAAAAGTATATCAGATGGTATATCAGGTATACCAGCCGGTTTACCAAATTTCAGAATGCAAATATATTCTCAAATTTGGTATACCCAGACGATATACTAGATATACCAGCCGGTAAACTGAATTTCAGAATTCTATTTATATTATGGAATTTGGTATACCAAATTTCAAATTACAAATATGTTCTGAAATTTGGTATACCGGCATCGACCAGTATATCAGGTATATCGATCGATATACCAAATTTCAAAATGCAAATATATTCTGGAATTTGGTATACCGAACGATATATCAGGTATACCAGCAGGTATAACAAATTTTAGAATGCTAATTATGTTATAAAATTTGATATACTAGCTGGTATACGTGATAGCAAATATATCATATGATATACTAAATTTTAGATTGCAAATATGTTATGAAATTTCCTACCCCAGATGGTATATAAGGTATACCAGCAGGTATACCAAATTTTAGAATGCTAATCATGTTCGTGAATTTGATATACCGGTCGGTATACTTGGTATACCGTTCGATATACTAAATTCTAGAATGCAAATACTGTTCTAGAATTTGATATATCGGACGGTATACCAGGTATATCAACCGGTATACAAAATTTCAGGATGAAATTTTTAGATGTTATAAATTGAAAAAATAAACAAAAATATAAATAAATAAAAGGTTAAAGTACCAGCAATATTGCCTCAAGGCTGTGAGTGCATACATGGTGTTGCAGATAATGCAACAAAGAACAGAACCAACACTTTGTGCATCAGCAATTATATAAATATGAAATATATGATACAAAAAATCCATATTTTTAGCCAAATTCTGTAAATATTATATATTCTATAGCATTTATATCAGAATATATGCTTTCTTTCTTCCAAGTCTTGTAAAATGTACTAAGTATAACATTAAGAATATTTCAAAAAACAATAGTGGAGATATCATAACAATACAAGACCATAAAGTAACAGTTAACCTGTTGTGTGACATTAGGATCACGAGTTTGAGAGAGAGGCTCACCCCATACCACACACATTCCATATATTTTGTCAAACACTTGGTATGAGTTAATTCAATGTAACCAAAATGCTTCAATTCAATGATATCACATAGATTATAACTCACCATTAAATTACAAAAATAACATCTAAAATAAAAACACAAAATTCGGCATTTACACCTAAAAAAAAGAGATTTATCTTTCAATAATAGAAGATTTTGTTATTTTTACGGAGAAAACACCCAACCTGAAGCTCGATGATGATTTCGTACCAGGCCACGGGAAGATGGATTTAAGTTGATGTTGAAGCCTTGCATCCAATCTCCTGTTTATAACTGGAATTTTCCTTGCTTTGAAGCCTTAAATGAAGAAAGAGTGAATGAAGAAGGAGGAAAAAACAGAACCATGAAAGAGGAGGAGTTTGAGTTGAACGTGTTAAATTAAAAAAGGGGTATTTTTAAAAATTAAAATTTAATAAAAGATCATTTTAAAAGGAAAAAAAGAAGAAGAAGGTTTTTTTTATTGGAATCCCATTTTTTTGGGTATTTTTGTGACACTTCCTTTTTTTAATTAATTATTATTTTTCTTTTTTCTTTTGTCTTGGACTTAATTGTGGAAAGCTGTGTTTAATTTTGTTTCTCAAAGGCAGGGTTAGAGTGAAAATGGTTTGAGGTGAAAGCGTAATTGGTGGCTATGAAGATTAGTGTTTCTAATTATAATGAAAAATGGTTAATTTGCGCTCAAAACAAACTCCTTAAAATATTCCGTATTATCAACCATCTTTTAATTTGTTGTTACGGCTTGCTATTTAGTCAATCGTTCTCCATCAGTTCCAATTGGCTTCAAGACTCCAGAAGAAGCTTGGTCTGGTAAACCTGCAAATTATTCAAATTTGAGAATTTTTGGCTGCCCAGCATACATGCACGTCAATGATGGCAAGTTAGCACCAAGAGCGAAGAAGTACATTTTCTTGGATATCCATCAGGGGTAAAGGGATATAAACTTTGGTGTCCCAAATTATCCAAAGTGATAATCAGCAGAGATGTCACATTTGACGAAGGTTCCATGCTTCACTCAAAAAATGAAGTCTTGGTACCTTGTAGTTCTGATAAGCAGGAGGAGGCCAGTCAGAGGCAGGAGATGGATGTTGCAGACTATCCTGCTCAGCAAGTTTCTACCTCACAGTCAGATTCACATCCATCCAGCTCTCAGCAAGGTGATTCAGACTCCAACTCAGTTGAACTGGAGCAATCATACTCTATTGCCAAAAATAGAGAAAGGAGAGAAATAAACAAGCCAATAAAATTTAAAGATTATGCAAACTTGGTGGCTTATGCTTTGTCCGCAGCTGAGGAGATCAACAATAATGGAGAACCATCCACATATTCAGAAGCCATTTCAGGAGCTAACTCAAATAGATGGTTGATAGCTATGCAAGAAGAAATGGAGTCCTTGCATAAGAATGGCACTTGGGAGCTCGTTAGACCACCAAAAGGAAAGAAGATTATCGACTGCAAATGGGTTTTCAAGAAAAAAGAAGGCACTCCAGGTGTTGAAGAAGCAAGATACAAAGCTTGCTTAGTTGCAAAGGGGTTCAAACAAGTGCAAGGTGTGGATTTCAATGATGTCTTCTCGCCAGTTGTGAAACATTGTTCCATTCGCATGTTGCTTGCAATGGTGGCCAAGTATGATTTAGAATTGGAGCAGTTAGATGTCAAAACTGCTTTTCTACATGGTGAACTTGAAGAACAAATCTACATGCAACAGCCAGAAGGCTTTAGGCATGAAGGCAAGGAGGACCATGTTTGTTTGCTGAAGAAATCTCTATACGGCCTTAAGCAGTCTCCCAGGCAGTGGTATAAGAGGTTTGACTCCTTCATGATCAGCAATAATTTTTCAAGGAGTAATTATGACAACTATGTTTACTTCAGAAGGTTAGTTGATGGGTCATTCATATACTTATTGTTATATGTTGATGATATGTTAATTGCTGCAAAGGATACTTCTGAAGTTAAAAAGCTGAAAGTTCTGTTGAGTAAAGAGTTTGAAATGAAAGATCTTGGAGCAGCAAAGAAGATTCTTGGGATGGAGATTCAGAGGGACAGAAAAGCAGGAAAGTTTTTCCTTACTCAAAGGAAATATGTTGAGAAAGTTCTGGAGCGTTTTGGCATGAAAGATGCAAAGCCTGTAAGTACTCCATTAGCTGCTCATTTCAAGCTTTCAGCCGCACTATCACCACATACAGATGAAGAGAAAAAATACATGGATCATATTCCATACTCTAGTGCAGTAGGTAGTCTTATGTATGCCATGGTATGTACTCGACCTGATATTTCTCATGCAGTTAGTGTTGTGAGTAGATTCATGGTAAATCTGATGGAATATAACATGATATGTATATGATGATCACGCAGCGGAAAAATAATAAAATCGATCATACATACCACGCAATCCATAAACTAGAATCGAAAACATGCAATTTTAGAGTTTTGAAACTTACAATTTTAGATGCACTTCAAGACTTGATTTTGATGATGACCAGCAACTAAAATTGCAATACATAGTTGTCTAAATTTATTTAAATAAAAGTCTAAATTAATTTCCAATACAATTTTAAGCCCAGTGCTTTATGTGCGATCCTATAGGTCCATTTAATGTTGGCAATGAATTAATAAATTAATTCAAAGGCTATATATATTCTCTAGCAAGATATTATAGCATTCCAAATTAAATGAAAATGCATATGGCATTTGGTGACCTAATGCAATTTCGCATAGTCCCTTACCCATAAATATCAGAATTAATATAAGGCATGGAACTAGTCATCCTTATATACATTAATTCATTTCTTGATATTCCAGTGACACTGAACTCTCAGATAAATAATGATTACTCATTATTTCATCTCGGTATGGCCATACACTTCTCAGTTCACTGATCAAGTGGCCGGTGATATTTTTCTCTCTTATCGAGAGGGGTAATCCCTTCACTTCTCTCATGCTCTCTAACATGAATCAGTGCATACCCAATCATACCCGTACTTGTCACTCTGTTACGAGCACGTTAGGTGTATGTCAAAGTACACAGTAATTCATAAAGAGTTTCATAGAGATTTCAGGTCTAAGAACTCCGATACAAAACTTGCATATGAGAAACACTTATGACTTGTACCATGTAGTGTTCTCATGAGCGGATCGAATCCAGATACCATGTTCTTTAACATGTATCTATGATCTCTGATTGACACTCTTGTCCTAATGATCCGTAAGACAGAACTCATAAGATCAGAGAGAGCATACTAGTCTTAATTCATTTGTTATTCCCATAACAATGACTGACTAGGGATATTTAGAATGATGTCTCATTTGTTTCAAGGTCTTACAATCCATGTGCCTCACACATGATAACTTAAACCGAAACGACATTCTTGGATAGTTTTATCAATTGATATGCACAGGAATACAAAAGATAAAACTAATGCCTCATTTTATTAATTTCAAGTGTTTCGTTACAATGCATTGGGGCTAGGGCTTACACTAACAAAATCCTGGTAAAGTTCACTGGCAAGCAGTGAAGTGGATTTTGAGATACTTGAAAGGTTCAGTTGACACCTGTTTGGAGTTTAGTAATGGTGATAGCAGTTTAGTTGGTTATGTCGACTCTGACTATGCAGGAGATCTCGACAAAAGGAGATCTTTGACAGACTATGTATTTACATTTGGAAACAGTGCTGTCAGTTGGAAATCTACATTGCAATCTACAGTTGCATTATCTACAACAGAAGCTGAATACATGGCAGTGACTGAAGCAATCAAAGAGGCTATTTGGTTAAGAGGCTTATACAATGAGCTCAATTCAGATCATCAGGTGACTGTTGTCTTCTGTGATAGTCAAAGTGCAATACATCTGACCAAAGACCAGATGTTTCATGGAAAAATAAAGCACATTGACATCAAGTACCATTTTGTTCGTGATACTATCACAAAAGAAAATGTTAGAGTTCACAAGATTGGTACTGCAGACAACCCAGCTGATATGTTAACAAAGTCTCTTCCTACTAACAAGTTCAAGCATTGCTTGAATTTGATCGACGTATATACATAGCACTTAAACTTATTTGGAGAATGTGGAGTTAAGTTCACTGTGGATAAAATTCAAGTCAAGGTGGAGATTTGTAAAAGAATGCCTTGAATTTAGTCAAAGAAAGCTGTTTTGGTTTCTTTGTTTTTTGTCAAAGAAAGCAGCACCGAATGTTGAATAAAGCAGCCTCATCTTCAATCTTCAATGCCACTGAATTTGGAATTGACTTTGGTGGTATAATGTATGCCTATAAAAGGAGAGTTTTCGTTGGCATTTTCATAGCGAGCATCAAGAAAAAGAGAGTTGAGAGAGATTGTTGTATAATTGCTCTAATTAAATTAGAGGTAAATTAAACCTCTTTTTTAAGAGTGCAATTTTGTGAGTGGGTGTAATTGGGTTTTGGGTTGAGTGTTACTCCACTTGTAATATTGTTTATTCCATAGTGAATTTATTGCTCCCCTTCTCCCGTGGACGTAGGCACATTGCCGAACCACGTAAATTTTGTGTGTTTTTATTTTTTTCTTATACTTTTGCTATTTCTTCATTATTGCCATTAAAATTACTGTCAAAATAGCTCATCGATCCTAACACAAACTCTATCTCTTGCTCCATGGAAGTCATCAACACCTTCAAATAGCTGCAAGCCCATCCCATATCTAACCAAACTTTCAATTGGAACATTAAAATCTTCAGGAAACAAGGAACAAAGCAAAAGGCACGACTTGGCTTCCTCACGTATCAAATAATTATAACTTAATTCAATTTGAAAATTAACTTTCTCCATTTCCTCGATACCTTCCAGATTGGAATTCTGTAGCTTTCGAAACACATCATTCCAAGCATATTTTGGCTTGTTTTTAGTGCTCCAGCAATAGTGACAATGGCAATAGGTAAACCATCACATTCAGATACAATCTTCTTTGCTATATCATGAAAATCTTGATCAATAAGAATGCCAAACGATCTCTTAAAAAGATCCCAAGCTTCTCCTTCTTCAAGAACTCCGATTCGAAAGTTTCTTTGGCTTCCCATATTATTGCAAACAGCTTCTTTTCTTGAAGTCAACAAAATTTTGTACCCTCTAACCTTCTCCAATGCTGATGGGACTCCAATTGATTCAAAATCCATCCTCTCCCAAACATCATCAAATATTAAGAGTATCCTTTTACCACAATTCATAAGATGCTCACGTAACCTGCCAGCTCTTCCTGATAAAGTCTCCTCACAAAGATTCAACCCTAGACGGTCTGCAAGTTCACCTTGAATCTTTTTCAAGTCAGGTTTTTGAGTGACCACTGCCATTGCAATTATATCATACAAATTTTGTTCTTCAGCTCTCTGAACAAGCTTCTTTACCATTGTGGTTTTACCAACTCCGCCCATTCCACAAACACCGATGCTGAAAAGTTCATCACCCTTCAAAGCCTCCCAAACTCCATCCATAATTGAGTTCCTCGATTCAAAATCTTGTACATCATGAGTGCTGAAGGTTGATCCCATCTTTGGTGGAGGACCGGGACAGGTTATTTTGCCAAAATTTGGAGTTTTTTTGAGTAGAGGAATAACAATTTCCGTAGCCATTTTTGCAGCTTTCCTACTCAGGGAATAACGTAACTTCAAATTTGGACACATACCATTCAAGCACTTGTTGTTCCCTTTGATTTCATTGCCAAGAAATTCCCCGACAGTTTGAATGGCAGAAACCACGTTCTTTTTCCAAAGGTCCACCTCAGGTGCTATGACGTGTGAGTTCCTCTTCTCTGCCTCTACAAGTAGCATCACTCTCCTGTTCTTGGCTTTTAGTTCTTCCAGCTCTTCTTTAAGATGCTTAATGTTGCGATTGTAATGAATCAGGTATCCGATTTGTCGGTTGATAAGGCCCACCGACTCATTTGCAATCTAACCAGCAACTGCCTCTACAGCTGGAGCAGCAACAATCTCCATCCTTGTATCAAATAAACATATTTAAGAAGGATATTGATATAATTAATAAGCTTAAGAAAAATTAAATAAAAATATATGATTATTACCGATAAATGAGTGCTTAATGAGCCAAATTGCAGGCTTGTTTGGAGAGTTGATGAGATTAGAAATAGATTGCCACGAACAAACTGTAACAATGGAAAAACATGAATCATAACATCAGTGAGATAAAGCAGGAATAAGCTATTATATGTGGATGATTGTACTCATGGCTAAATAGGTATCAAATTGAGAGAAAACGCTGACCATCCCAAGAATAAGCTATTGTATTATTCATAATTCTTGATTATATTATAGGTTAGAGCTGCAATTCTTGATTGGGATATTAATAGAGTTTATCTATATTTCCATAAATTAAAAAGATTTCAATGTTCCTAACACACCTTGCCAAGACGTACTATAAAAATTTATAAATAGTTGGCTACATCTCGCATAATCCTCCACATATATCTTTCTCACTTAATAATATTATTCTTAAATAAAATAAATAAATAAATAAATCAAGGGGTCTATAAGAGTAGGCCTAAGCTCCAAATTGATGAAACCCAAATTCGGCCCAAGTGTAACAGAAAAGGTCAGATCCAAGTTTAAAGAAAGACTTAATCAATATAAGGGGCTGACATTTCAAATTCACCTCTCTTATATTAACCCATTTCGGTTGTTTATATACGTTCTATGTCACGTTCACAAATCACGTATAATTTAAATAGAATTTTTCTTTTTCCAGTTTTCTTTAATCTCAATTCTTAGGTTTATTCCATTTTATTTACAATTAAAAAAGAGAAGCACTATAAGAATTTTTAAAATTACTCATCAATTTATCAGTTTTTTTTCCTAAATCATTAAATAAATTAGACGTGAGAAAAAAAATTGACAATATGATTAATCGTAAAATAGGTTTGAAACCGAATCGATTTTTATGGTTAATTGATCCAATAGATTTGGTTAAGATTTTTAATTTTTATATTTTAAGTTTTTTTGTTTCGATTTAAATTTTGTAGTACCTGTTAACCGTTAGCCTACGGTTAACCGATTTATATATATTTATTTATTTTTATATCTTAAATTTTTTATTTCTCTCTAAAATTTACATAAAATAATATTTTAAAATATATTTTAATTTTTATATCTTAATTTTTTATATTTTCCTATAAATTTTAGATATTACTTTAAATTAAATTTATATTATATCGTTCTCTTTAATTAAATATTAATATTTATATATAGTATCCGATTAACTTTTATATATATATTATTTTTTATCGTATATTGTGTTTATATTTTATTTAATATCATTTAATTACATTTTTTTCATATTTTAGAGTTTATTTTATAACATTTAATATTATTCAAAATTTTGTTTGACTTAAAATCAAAAATATTAATTTTTAAAAAATATCAAATATAATTTATAATATTAGCTATTAATTTATAAAACATGAATTTTGACTAGTAAATTATGTTTATTTTATAATTTTTATTTTGAATTACTTTTCACATTTAAAATTGAATTAAACTTTGGTTATTTTTTTATATTTTTTAAGTTATAACTTTTAAAGGTTAACTGAAAAATATTGATTAGCCAAATCGAAAAAATCGAAACCGATGGATTGGTTAACTGAATGTAAAGAATTGGTTAATGATTATCGGTTCATGCTCACCTCTAAAATAAATGTTACTACTGTTCACAATTTCACAATTTTTTTTTCTGAATTGATAAGATATGGAGGTCTTTGTCTGAGAAGAGAGAGAGAGCTAGTTGATTGTTCCCGATCGAATGAGGAGTTTCTGCAAGAAAGAAAGTCCGATCGAACCGAGAAAGGCTTTGATGACCTGCAAGAAATGAGACTAGCCCGATCCTGTCAAACGTTTGTGCTCCGATGCTTAAGTCAGCTATCAGGATGTGGCAAAAATTTTTAGAGAGAGTCTTAGAAATTCAATACCTGCAGCCACTGTGCATTGGACTATTTATAGAAGATGAGAGAGGTATACTTGAGTGTCTGGTACGTGATAAATGGCTGTCAGAGTAAGTAAGCGACAAAGCAACAAGGAGCAGGTGAAAGGCATGGGCTCTTCCTTGTGTAAGTGGACTGATTGGGATGTGATATCCCATCAGTTCAATCGGACATCACATGATGTCTTCCTTGATTTGTGGCTCACGCTTGGTGCTCTTATGCTGATGGGCTTTGGGCCCTGTCAAGTGTACTGGGCTGATTTCTTAGAACTTTGAAGTATGATATTTTCATAGTTATCACTTGTTCCCTCCACGCAATTCGATCTTCGAGATCGAAAGCTTGAAAATTTCAGAAAGATTGTCATGCTAAATACATCGATCGGGATGTGACGTCGATCGGGATTAATAGAGTCATCATCGATCGGGATGTGATGTCGATCGAAATTAAATAGAGTCATCATGTGACGTCAATCGAAATTAAATAGAGTCATCAATGATCGGGATGTGGCATCGATCCAAATTAAATAGAATCATCATCGATTGGGATGTGACGTCGATCGAAATTAAATAGAATCATCATCAATCAAAATTAAATAGAGCATTAATCAGGATTTTCTTCGGCTGGAATCAATTACGTCGATGGGGTTTCTCATCGATTGGAATAAAATAGATCGTCAATCGAATTTTCTTCTATCGAAATTAATTTATGTCAATCGACATTTTCATCGATTGAAATAAGATAGATCGTCAATCGGGATTGTCATTGATCGAAACTAAATTAGGTCGATTAGGATTGTCATCGATTGGAATTAGATAAAGTCATCAATCGGGATTATCATCGATTGAAATTGAATTGCGTCGATCGAGATTTTCATCAATTGAAATTAGATAAAGTCATCAATTGGGATTGTCATCGGTCGGAATTAAATTGCATCGATTGAAATTTTCATCGATTGAAATTAGATAAAATCATTAATCGGGATTGTCATCGGACGAAATTAAATTGCATCGATCGGAATTTTCATCGATCGAAATTGAATTGCATCGATCGAAATTTTCATCGATTGAAATTAGATAAAGTCATCAATCAAAATTGTCATCGATCGCAATTAAATTGTGTCGATCGGAATTTTCATCGATTAGAATTAGATAAAGTCATCAATGGGGATTATCATCGGTCGGAATTAAATTGCATCGATCAGGATTTTCATCAATTGGAATTAGATAAAGCCATCAATCGAAATTGTCAATGATCGAAATTAAATTACATCAATCGAAATTTTTATTGATTGAAATTAGATAAAGTCATCAATCGAAATTATCATCGATCAAAATTAAATTACATCGATCGAAATTAGATAAAGTCATCCATTGGGATTGTCATCGATCGGAATTGAATTATGTCGATCGGGATTTTCATCGATTGAAATTAGATAAAGTCATCAATTGAGATTATCATCGATCGGAATTAAATTGCAGCGACCAAGATTTTCATATATTGGAATTAGATAAAGTCATCAATCGGGATTGTCATCGATCAAAATTAAATTATGTCGATAGAAATTTTTATCGATTGAAATTAGATAAAGTCATCAATCTGGATTATCATAAATCGAAATTAAATTGCATCGATCAAAATTTTCATCAATTGGAATTAGATAAAATCATCAATCGGGATTATCATCGATCGAAATTAAATTACATCGATAGGAATTTTCATCAATTGGAATTAGATAAAGTCATCAATTGGGATTGTCATCAGTCGGAATTAAATTGTGTTGAATGAAATTTTCATCGATTGGAATTAGATAGTCATCAATCAGGATTGTCATCGATTGAAATTAAATTATGTCGATCGGGATTTTCATCGATTGAAATTAGATAAAGTCATCAATCGGGATTGTTATCGATCGAAATTAAATTTCATCAATCGGAATTTTTATCGATTGAAATTAGATAAAGTCATCGATCGAGATTGTCATCGATCAGAATTAAATTGCATCGATCGGAATTTTCATCGATTGGAATTAGATAAAGTCATCAATTGGAATTATCATCTATCGAAATTAAATTGCATCGATCGGAATTTTCATCGATTGAAATTAGATAAAGTTACCAATCGGGATTATCATTGATCGAAATTTTTATCGATTGGAATTCTAGTTTCCTTTTTGTTAAATCAAGGATGTTGGAGAAAGGCTTAAAAAATTTATTAAAGAGGAATAATAAATTCATAAGTCAATGCGTGTACCTGTCCTTAAGCCAAAATTCTTGAAGTGCATCATTCAAGTTTAAAAGGTGTGCCATATGTGGACTTATTGTAAAGATTAGCCCGCCTGTCATGCCTTTTAAGTGATAAAGATGAGCTGCCTTTGGCTCGGCTCAGCTTCTTGGCTGCAAGCTTTGGCTCAGCTTCTTTGCCTATTGAGATTGACTCTTTGAGCATCTCCTTCGTCTTCGTTCTTTGCTTCGATGGGATGCTGGGTAGGGTTGGTGTCAAGTGGGGTGACGGTCCGAGTCGATTAGTTGTTAGACCGATTGGACTTGCCCTATTCAACCTCCTTCCGCTTATCCAGATTCTTTCAAGTGGTGGGCCTATCTGGGCAAATTTCTGTGATATGCCTTTGGTCGTTGGACAGGTTAGTTACATACATGACAGTTTATCATTAGATGCATGTAAACTTGTTTATGAATATATATATATATATCCCGTTTAATCCTCCA
Organism: Excoecaria agallocha; assembly: GCA_037975025.1. Lineage (NCBI taxonomy): Eukaryota > Viridiplantae > Streptophyta > Magnoliopsida > Malpighiales > Euphorbiaceae > Excoecaria > Excoecaria agallocha. Next base: position 2,986,054 of record JBBPFJ010000019.1, on the reverse strand, counting down.
GTTGAGTTGGGATTTTATAGTTTACAACTGCAATTAGTGTCTCTGCAAGGTAATATGATTTTTTGTTAACTAGGGTTTTATAATTATATGCTTAATTCTCTCTACGTAAGTCCGCTTATTTTGCCATTATATATCTTATTTAATTATGTTATCAAGTGTTGAACTTTGTTCAAATATATATATATATATTTCAAAACCTAGAACTTAATGTGAATTTCAGGTTTTTTTACTAATAAATTCAAATTGTTCTATAACGGATTTTAAATTTAATGTAATACAGGTGACAAGATTTGGTTGTGGAGGATATTCAGTGGGTATAGGAACAAGCCATTCATTATTTGATGGACCAGCAAGCTTTGATTTTCTGAGAGCATGGGCTTCTAATTCTGCAAATTTATTATTTACCAGTGAAAAGGGAAGCCATGGCCGCCACCTTCAAAATCCAGTTTATGAAAGACCATCACACCTTCTCAATATTCCTCAAAACTACAACACAAGAGCTCCTGCCATTGACCATCTTTATCACTTGATACAAGCAGCAGTGCCTAACAATAATAATGATATTTTCGGTGATCAAATACCATTTCTATTAATGACTTATCATCTTAGTGCTGCTTTCATTGAGAATCTGAAGAAGAAAACAATATGTGATGAGGAAAGAAATGGCTTTTCATGTTCTTCCTTTGAAGTGCTAACAGCCCACCTCTGGAAGGTAATTATTATTATTATTATTATTTTCTTTTATTGATTTATTTACCTTTTTATTTAATTATATTTAGGACAAATTTTCAATTTATTCATTTTTTTTGGGGGATGAAGAATTCTGATGAATGTTAGAACCTTCAAACAAAAGTAATGCTTATTTTCTTGCTTATTGATCATGGAACTCAGGCCAGGACCAAAGCTTTAGGAGTGAAGAAAGAAAGAATGGTATGCCTGCAATTTACTGTAGACACAAGGAACAAGATGGTGCCTTCGCTGCCTAAAGGTTTCAGCGGCAATGCTTATGTTCTGGCATTGCTCTCACTACTCTCCCGCGAGTTGGAAGAAAGAAGCTATGAAGCAATAATAGAGAAGATCAAAGAAGCTAAAAATTCTGTTAATGGAGATTATGTAAATGCATATACGGAGGCACTTCATGGAGCTCAAGGTGCTCTCCCTCCTTTGAAGGAGCTAACACTAGTTTCTGATTGGACAAGGATGCCCTTCCACGAGATTGATTTCCTCCATGGGGCTGCAGCCTATGCATCTCCTCTCGTTTCTGCGATACCCCAGGTCGCCTACTTTATGCAAAATCCGATTGACTCGAGGGGCATCGATGTGAGGATCGGTTTGCCTCCTCAAGTCATGGATGCTTTCTCTCACCACTTCCTAATGAATGTTGTTTCTAATAGAACATAATAGATTTGATAGAATACAGCTGCACCTCTCTTCAGCTATTAGAATATAACTGTTCTATTCAGCTGAACCAGCTATTAGAATATAGTTGTTGTATTCACCTGAACAGAATAGCTGTGTTCTATCAGACCTGTTATATTTTACCAGTTTCAACCTAAAGCATCTATCTTGCACCATGTCTAGTAACTGCAAATTGTCAGCGTCAAATAGATTATAAACTGTGATTATATATATAATATATTCTACTCGTTAGTTGTTTTGTTCAGAGAAAAATATTTATTTAAACTCGGTTTATCATGGATCAATCCAATCGTGCATGGTAAACTATAATTGGAGTGGCCGGTCCATCAAGACCAGATCCAAGCAAAATTTTCTGGTTATGAGACAACCCAGAACCATTTCTTGTAATAACAATTGGAGGCAACTTTACAGGTCAAATGATGCCTCTTTTTCTTTAATGCGAGTCCTTTAAGAATCTCAAGACAAAAATATTTACATAGAACACCTATATAATAAACAGAAGGGAGAACATGGAAGAACAAGCAAAAATCCTGACAATTTCAACACGAGACCAAGATCAAGAATATGTATTTTCTGTGGTTCAAAAACAAAGATGTTACTTGAAATTCAACAGATTGTTAAACTGCAAAATCAACTAAAAACTTTGATAAAGATGACAATGAAAACTCCTTCTAGGAACATACAATTGTCTAGAGAAAAAGTACAGGGGAGATTGTATCAATGGTCCTGTTGCAGATCTTTCTCAGACTTTGGCAGCTAAAATTTTCCTTACAAGAAGCACGTCCTAAAAGAAAAAGTCGCACTCGAATTCTCCATCTGTTACACTTACCTTATCTTGCGCCTGCACCAATTTCATCTTAGCTGATAAGCAAGTCAATAAACTAATAATCAAATCATATTTGTTGTTCAAAAGAAGGTCAGTTGTGTTAGATAATGTTGACAGCTCACGTTGTTGAATTACACAATGACTCTACTTCATTTGTAATTGTATTCTAGTTGAACTCTGTTTCCATCTTATGTATTCCCTATATATACATTGTACACGAGCAACACAAGATATATAACATACAAAATATATTTCCAGCATTTATCTCCTTTACTGTGCAGTTATATTTACAAGTTGGCATCCTTCATCGAGTAAAAAAATAACAAAAATAAAAATAAATCATTAAATAATGACCCCAACAAGTTAAAAGGACTTAAATTAACCACTAAAGATATTATACACATTGAAATAGCACGGATAGCTATCTACACTATGTAATTCAACACTTCAACAATTAATTCTGAAGCTATATTTTTTGACTGCCTTAAGTAGAGCTTAGGTACAGCTTAGCTCTATTTTTGGCTGCCTTGCATGGATCTTAAGTACAGCCAACCAGAAATGAGTCGCGTTCGTTGAATAAGGATGCTCTTTGAATTCTCTGGAATGAAAAATCTTTATCGAAAATAACACCTAAGAAGATATATCCAAAATTTTTTCCAAAATATAATTACTTGGAGAAGTTTAACTATTAGAAATGCCAGCATGCATCGGGATCAATACTGTGTGCTTAGAATATGAAAGGAAATGTAATCCAAAACATATCTTAATTAATCTTTTTCAACTTGCATTATGCAGGTTGTAAAGTGGTTCAATAGAGCAATTATAAATGCATAATTTAGTGTGTTGGAGAATAAGGCAAAATCAGAAAATACAATGCTGCTTATGGCTGAAAGGTTTTCAGTGAACTTTGATGTTGATGAGGACCGTAGAAATTTGTTCTTTCAACCTTGTACCATGAACATTAAGACGGAGTGGACTCTTTCATTCAGCTAAAGCCTATACAGTACAGCAAAAATACGAAATGGTAAATAAAGATCTCTCAGCAGGAAAATTAGTTGCACATGTAAATGTACGACTTACCTGTTTAAGGAGTCAAAGTTATTAGAAATGTAACTGCCCGGTGTCCTGTTGGACTATAGCATAACCTTCATTGCACCTCATCACCGTCTCCATGGCCAAATTCTCAACATCGCTGTTCTTCATCAAAGATGGATCAACAAAATTAGGTTGTCTAGCTGAATTAAAGCTCATGGTTATACGGAAAACTGCGTTCTTTGGATCCAAACTATGGCCTATTGGACTCCCAGTACCATGAATCTTAGTTTGTCGAGTCTATTGAACTAGATACAGAATTTAATTGGTATCCCACATCTAGACTCTGGTCATTCCACCCTTATGGGGGAATATTGATCATATGTGCAGCATTGCTTCTAACTGACGCTATTTGCCATTGTATATCTGACTAACTGTCCTGCAAGTGAATTGGCAATGTAGACATAGAGGACGCATCAGTGGAATTATTCCTATTTTGCAATGCCATAGCTGAAATACCATCTCTGATGTTACTAGGATGCATTGTAGCTTCTTTAAAGCCATCATTTAAGGAAAAAGAATTAGATTGGACCACAGTCGACTGAACAGCATTTGACCAGTTGTCATTACATCTTCCTGGATCCAGAAAATGGGAAGAAAATCCTGAATCTAAAGAGCCAACAGTAAGAGAAGATTGTTTTCTAAATTTATGGCCATCTTGTAAACACTGAGCAGCATTCCCTTCTAACGTCAAGGGTTTGTTTGACAAACCAAGAAAATGATTGTTAGAGCTGCTAGCTATTGTTTTTTGCATCTGAAAAGCCACTGGAGACAGAGAAAGCAGCTGTATCGCTAATAAAAGTAGGAAGTTCCCTGATGGAGGAAACATTTTTGTTAGATTGCATTTGATCAAGATCTAACGATGTTGGCACCCCTTGAAGTTCATTCCCATCATTTCCTGGATGCCCAACTGGCTGGAAATGGCTCTGACTATTATTCAAGTGGTTTGTGGTCTGCAAATGACCTGATTGAATCACCCCAGGAGATGGAAAACCACTCATACCAAGACCAGCAGGAGAATTCAACCTACTAAAAATCCCATTTGGTGGGAGGGATCTGAAATCTGCATTATGGTATTGTTTCATTCCAGCCAAGTTATGGAATCCAACAGAGCCCATATGTAGATAGGAAGAATCTGTACTGCCTAAAGCTGCTACGATGTTAGCTCGCTGATTAGCCACAGTGCTCACCCTTTTAAGACCAAGTCTAAATTTCAAATAAGCCACAATAGAAAATGTATATAGTTGTCAGGATTAAAATTGTAATTTATTTTTAACTGAGTTGGGGGAGGTAAGCATATACCTGAAGATGACTCGCAACATTTTCTCTTGTAAGATTTTCAACATTCATCAAATCAAGGATCTTCTTAGGCACAGCCTCTGCATCATAAAAAAGAAAAGAAGTGAAAATGTGCAATTATTACAATGCTAACAAGATTAAAGACTTCATATAAGAATAGATTTGCCATGCAAATTGAAGATCTAAGAATTAATCATTAACTCAAGATTGCTTCTGATTGAGATTGGCCACAAACAAACAAGTACAAATGGATGCTTGGAATCCATCAAGAAAATCCATTATATTCACCAGATTTGTGAAAAGAGAAGTATAAGCAACACATATGTGCTTCTTCTTGCAAATAAATATATGCATAACACGTAAGTCAATTGAATATCACATGATCAATGAGGAAAGTTCAAAATTTTAGAACATTAAGTTTCATATGAAGAGTTAAAGACACACTGTCAATGCCTAACTGATTAACTGCTGCAATAAACTTGCGTTGCAGCTCCACTGACCAAACAACCCGAGGCTTCTTTTGGGTTGTTGGATCCTCATTTTTATGTCCAGACTCATCTCGTTCCTCGTCCTCATCCTTATTCTGGTCCTTCCTTTTTCTATTAAGCTTCTGCTCAGCTGTTGATTCACCACTTGCGCAATTAAGCTTCTCTGGGTTGTCAAGGTTATTCCAATCCTTATCATCAAATTTTCTTCTCCTAATTACATGTTGCCAAATGTTCTTTAACTCTTCCATTCGAACAGGCTTCAGCAAATAGTCACAAGCTCCATGACTAATTCCCTTCATCACAAGCCTTGGATCTCCATTTACAGACAACACTACAGACATTTCAACATTTTAATTAAAGTCAAAGGCTAAGCATTGACAATCAAATTCGTTCAAATTATAAAACTGAAGAGACCAGCTCTATGACATTGAACTTTGGAATTAACTTCAAATAGGTTTAACTGAGACTGGTGAGGAGAAACAAAATTGTTCATGGTATTGCTAACTTAGAAATGGCAGAAAACAAGATTATAAATTGTTTTACCAGGATAAAACAAAAACTTTTCAAATTTCTCACAGAGAGTTCAGTGATTAGTGTAAAATCTTAAATGTATTTTCAATCACCAAAGCAAGACCACGTGTAATGTTTTTGGCTCACTTATAACAGGTAGGTCCATCTCAAGCCCCACAAGCTCCAACAATTTAAAACCATCCATGTCAGGCATATGAACGTCGCTGATAACCAAGTCAAACTTGTTCTTGTTTTCTCTCAACATCTTCAGTGCTGCTATCGCCTGACTTGTTGTGGTAACTGCATAATCCAAATATAAAATTAATTTGGCAAAATCCAAAAAGCACCATTTAAAATGAACACCTCGTTTATGATCTTAAGAAACACAATCCAGAGTTTCTGTTGCCCAATAAAACGTAAAAGTATTGGAAACTTAAGCTGCAAAAGAATTTAAGCAACGTGTCAAAACAGTAGATGTTCAATTAATTCAGTTTGTCCAACAGTTGCAATCATTAAAAAAACGGTTAAACTTAAATCATGAAAAGCTTAGAGAGAGACAGTATAGATTCAAAAGTGTAGCTGTAAACGGCATCACAATAATGAAGAACATAATCTTTACAAAAGTAAATACATATCTCAAGGGCCCATCAAACAAAAGAAAGACGATGGAGCAGCAAAAAACAAACTTAACAAAGGCCGTAATAACAAAAAAAAAGTAAGACAATAGTTATCACAAGATTTCATACTTCACACATCTAGCTTCATTAAATTGCAAAATGAGGAACAAATCATAAAACTAACTTAACCCAATCACAAATAAACATCAAAATCTTAACAAGAAGGGCAAAACTAAAAAATCCATGTAAAACTCATAAAAAAGTCTATGAAACAATACAAAACCAGAACAGACCATGATATTGGCAGCGACGAAGCAGGGTCTCGAGCAGCAAGAGGCAAGTCGGGTCATCATCAACAGCCAAGACTCGCATGCCAACCGGAAACCGGTCATGTGGTTCTACTACTCCTTGCTCCATAGTCATTTTCTCTCTCTATCAGTAGTTCACTGAAATTTGACAAAGCAATGAAATAGAAGTATAAAGTTTGAATTTTTATGTTCAATTCCAGCTTGAACCACAGATTTCAGAGAAACCCAGAAACCAGAAGAATTGGAGAAGAGAGAAAAGTGAAGTACAGGAGAGTGATTGGTGGAACTGAAATATGAATTTCTGAAAATTGTATTGTCTTAACTCTTAAACATGAAAAAGAAGAGAGAATATGGTAATAGAAACTAAAATTTAGTTTACCATTTTTGGTTGCTTGCACGTACTTCCCACACGATTTGATTTTTGATTTTTGATTTTGTTGTGCACTCTCTTTGACTTCGCAATTCTATGAATGTTATTAGTTATGTTAAGTTAAACATGGAAAGAATTTTGCATGATCTCATTGGATTTTTCTTTTTATTCCTATTAATTACGATTGCCAATATTATGGCGCTATGTTGGATGTAACTAATATATAAAATATTAGTAATTTTTAATTTTATATTCCATATTTATTTATTTATTTGGTCTCAGCTACATTTTTAAGTGAATTTCATTCTAATTTACTAAAATAGTTTTTATTAGTTTTTTATATTTATATATTTTTAGTCTATTAATTATTAAATATTTTTTAATGCATATATGAAAACAAAATAAAAATATATATAATTAATATTTTTTTTAAACTTAAAAATTATCAAATTTAGTCAAAAAAACTCTTAAAAATTGTAAAGTTAAATAAAACGGAATGAATAGTATATTGCTTTTATGATGTACTAAATATATACTCATTATCAATTTAATGGATACATAATTTTAGTATTTACTAATAAATTTTAATTTAGTAGCAGTTAAAGTTTTGAATTCGATATATAAAAAATAAATTCATGCAATGTTTTTTTTCAAAAAAATCTATTTACTGGCTATAATTAGAGTCATAGATAACAGAATATTAGTATGCTTTTTTTTTAATTTTTTAAATAAGAATTTGATTCAATTTGGACTTTTAACTCCATAACAATTCATGACTACTAACCTTAAATTGATTACTCCTTCTGTCCTATTTTAAAAGATAATTTTCTATTTTTTACGAAAATTAGGTACAATTAGAATATCTCAATTTTATAAAAAAGCTATAGTTATTGACAAAAATATCATTTTATATTTTCAAAAATTTCATTTAATTCTAATTAAAAGTGAAGAGTGATAAAAAAGAGAAATACTTAATAAAATGTATAATAAATAGGATTATCTGTGTGAACTTATTTCTTAAATATCGAAAAAGATATTTAAAATAGAACAAATCAAAATAAAGAAAATAACCTTTAAAAATATGAGGGAGAGAGTAAATTAAAGACTTTTTAAGTATTAAATATGGAAAAGGTGAAATTTTTGCGTAGATTAATGTATTATGGACCTGATCATAATTCTATTAATCATATATTGCTCTTGACGATATATTGCTGCCACCACATATTGTAACAAGTATGAGAAGAATAAGTATGAAAAGAAAATGAGCATTTTCTCACTATTTCATCATACATCTTATTAATGGCATTAAATCACTTACTTTTTCATATTTATAGTTAAATGCGCATTGTAATCGATAAATGCAAATGATAACATATCAGCAAAAATGCATATGTTCTTGCATACTTTTCATTACTCGCCTGCATCTTATGCATCTCCTCCTATATCTCAAGTTCCTCGGATTGCTTTCTTTACACAGATCCTTCCGATTCCTCGGATCACCTTGTTTACACAGAATCTGATAGACTCGAGGGGCATTAATGTTTAAACCATTTAAACCAGATTCATCGTGGTTCAATCCAATCATACATGGCATAGTACTAGTTGGATTGATCCATAAGAACTGATCTAGCCAAAAAAATTCAGGATTAGATGTTAGTTTCAAGAACCTATCCTTTGTTACAAGACAATCCAGAACCATGTCTTGTAATAACAGCAGAAAGCAACTTTATAGGTCAAATTATGCCTGTAATGTGGACCCTTTAAGAATTTGAAGACAATAAGGCTATGTTTGGTAGGATGGATTGTAATGTAATGTAATCAAAAGTGTAATTAATCCTTTGTTTGTTAATGTAATTTTTTAACAATATAATGTAATCATGTTTACAAATGTATTTGTGAATACATTTACTAATGTATTCACAAATCCTTCAATTTTGTTCCGTATTTTTCATTACATTGTTTTTATGAGTTCAAAGATTTTGCAAATTATTTTTAATATAACATTAGAGTGTTGATGCTAATTTTTTATTTTAATGAATTAATACATTTTAAATATGAATTATTTTTTTTAATGCTAGATATGTACCTTTTTTTTATACATAGCCGCATTTTTTTTATAAACACAATTACTGATTTTATCAAATTATTAAAATTAGTTATAAGTTATAAGTGAAACTGAAGATTTCATTTTTGTTACACAGATTATCATATTTTCTCTCTCTGAATCTGTAGAGGAGAAAATTGGTTAATCCAATTTTAATTTTAATTAATTATTTTCAATTGAATATAATCAATTTAAATTCAATTGGTTATTTTTTTATTGAAAACCACTTATCCAAATCAAAGTTGAATTTCAATTAAAAACCAAATAAAAATTAATCCAAAATTGAATTTCTAAATCAACGGATTTAATTCAATTCAATTGATTCAATTTTCAAATCAATAGAATCAATTCAAACTTAATTAATTTAATCTCACTTTCAAATTAATTTCAAATACTATTAATAAGCATGTGATTATATTTACTTGGAGCAACAAGCCATATCAAATTGAATCTAATCCAACATATTAAAAAACCAACTTTAAAGCCAGTCCAATTTCAATTGAATTTCAAGATCAATTAAAATTCAATAGAATTGGCCAAATCAAATTGAATTTCGATTGGTTTTCAATCAAAATTAAATTGAAAAGGTACATGTCTAAAATAAATTAAATTTCAATTGAATTGAATCTAATTAGACATGGATTAATCATAGCCTTTGGATAAAAAACTTGATGATCAATTTATGGTTATTGATCAAGCCATATATAAGCATTATACATTTAAAATTTTTAACTATTTTTCACTCATATTTTCAACTAAGTATAGAAATGTATTAGTATTTACATTACATTACTAATGTAACCAAACATAGTAATGTAATCACAATTACATTACATTTTTTAATCCATTACATTACCCAATACATTACAATCCATTACATCTTACCAAAAATAGCCTAATAAAACAAGGAAGAACAAGAGAAATCCTGACAATTTCAACATATGGGGCCAAGATCAAGAATATGCATTTTCTACGGTTCAGAAACAAACATGCTCCTGAAAATTCAACAGATTGTTAAACTGCAAAATCAACTAGAAACTTCGCTAAAGATGACAACTGAAAACTTCTTCTAAAAACACACACTTGTCTAGGGAAAAAGTACGATGGAAATTTCATCAATTACGTGCTCCTATTGCAGATCAGTCTTACAGATTTTGGCAGTTAAAATTTTCTCTACAATAAGCACACCCTAAGAGAACAAGTCTCGTTCAAATTCTCCATCAGTTACTGTTACCTTATCTTGCTCCTGCACCACCAAAATCGTGTTAGCTGATAAGCAAGTCAATAAACTGATGATCAAATCATATTTGTTGTTCAAAAGAAGGCAACTATGGCGTCCTTTATCAAGCTAATGCAATGCCCAGATGGAAAGAAGAACTAAACCCGGAATGAATGTCAATGCAATGCCCAGATGGAAAGAACTAAACGATCTAACTTTAGCTATTTAAGTCAGGATAAATTTCAATGTAACTGGATGTACCATATTGTCCATTTCCCGTATTATATTTGGTGTAGGGCTACATTCAGCTTGTGGCCTGACATAAACCAACTGCAGCACAAAGTAATCATACTAAATTGAACAAGGATCCTAGAGGGCACAATTCGGTTCTCTCCAGTTTTCTCAAAATTGATTACCTGGTCTTGATGCTACTCAAAGGTACGGATCTATTTTGAGCAGGCTGTTGTTGCGAGTGCTGTAAATTCAGCAAGGTTTTGAGGAATTAATGTGAATACCTGATACCTAAGCAGGCCATGTCATCAGCAGCTTTAGTCTGGGCAGGCCCCAGAAAATAGTAAGGATAATGAAGATTTTGTGGAACTAGAGAGTTTCTATTATCTCAATTACCCTAAAATAATGATACAAGGGTATATTTATAGGTATACAAGTAGTATAAATGAAAAATATTATTCTACTCTTAATTACAAGTTATCTAACAAAATAGATTAACCAACACTCCCCCTCAAGTTGGTGCAAAAATATTACACATGCCCAACTTGTAAACTATGGTATGGAAAGCTCGACTACCGAATCTTTTTGTGAAAATATCAGCTAATTATTTGTTCGACGTTACATGAAATAGACTTAAAACACCATCAGATAATTTTTCTTTGATGAAGTGTCGATCAATTTTGATATGTTTCGTCCTGTCATGTTGAACTGAATTATAAGTGTGAGAAAACACAATGAGAATTGAATTGTTTGTATTCAGTTAATTAACACTAAGATTACACTCCTATTTATACAAGAATTGGTGAAACTAAGTCAACAAAATAAGTTAACAAAATACAACTCCTTAATTAGCTCCTAAATTAGCTCCTACCAACTTTACACCACACTAGGAATATCCAACTGTATATAGCTGTATTCCTTATTTTCTAACACTCCCCCTCAAGCTGGAGCATAAATTTTAATTATGCTTCGGCTTGTTACAAATTTATTTATTTGTATAAACTTCAAAACATGAATCCGAGCTTCAAAACAAAATGAAAAACAAGTGCGAAACCCTCTCCAAACGAAGTCTACAAATAACCGATGCCGTAAGCTTCAACCCGAGATGGAGATCAAGTGCAACTCTCTCCAAATGAAGCCTACACAAATAACCCGTGAATAGACTTCAACACGAGATGGAGATCAAGTGTCAAACTCTCTCCAAACGAAGTCCACAGATAACAATAAGGCAGCAATGTAGACCCAAATTAACTGTGACTTGACCACTCATCGACCTCCGCCATGGGACAATTGCTGCTACACATGGCCAACAATCTCCCCCTCAGCAATATAATTCAACACGTCTTCGAAAACAGAAGAAGAAACCACACCAAGAAGAAGCAAAAACAGCAAGAACCAGCAGGTACACGAAGCTGCTCAAACAACAGATCTGAAGAAGAAAAGGAGCCAGCACCCCATCGTGATCCAAGTATCCGTAAAAGTGGGGCTGGGAACATATTTAACAAGAATTTAGACAAAGCAATTGTATGTGTGATCCACCCACTGCTAATTTTAGTGTACTATTTGTCCACTCATCGATGAATAATTAAAACAAAAACAAAGCGACCAAAGATAAGAAAGTATGAAGATGGGAATGGGGATCTAGCTGTTGCTTTTGGTTGGCATTTGGAAGGTGAGAACGGTGAAGTATTGAGATCTAAGAAAGGAAAAGGAAAAGCAATCCTCCAATTGTAGCAACTGTCCCACCTCTGCCTTCTCTTTTATAAAAATCCACCTGTCCTCCATTACCCACAAATCAATGTTGTTGTTTTTTTTTTTAGAGGCAGAAACAGCAACGGCACTAATAAGGCACACAGCAGGTGTAGCCACAAGAATCAACCGAACCATAACAGATAAAACGCATTGCAAGAATGCAGAAAAAGAACCATGGATCTCCAAAACTGCAAATCCGAATCGAACGCAAGCTATGGAGCTCTGAAACTACAGGTCTGATTAAAAAACGAGCTTAGGGAGCTCTAAAATTTGCAGATCTGCATCAAAAGCGAGATGATTTAACAAGAAATTGCCCCCCGGTCACCGGAATTGTTGACCCAAGAAGAACAGTAACGGGATCTTAAAATCGAGAACACAGAACAAACTGATCACCGGAACTAGTGATCCAAGAAGAACAGTCCCAAAGAACAGAAGCTCAGGGAATTCTAAATCCAAAAAACCCATAAGAAACGAGGGAAACTCAACCCTCAAACAAGAAAAGATTCTTCATTGAAGAACGGAGAATCCGAAAAATCCACAGAACCTAGAAAAGAGCCCAAGGCTCTGATACCATGTGAGAAAACACTATGGGAATTGAATTGTTTGTATTCAATTAATTAACACTAAGATTACACTCCTATTTATACAATAATTGGTGAAACTAAGTCAACAAAATAAGTTAACAAAATACAACTCCTTAATTAGCTCCTAAATTTGCTCCTTAATTTGCTCCTACCAACTTTACACCACACTAGGAATATCCAGCTGTATATAGCTGTATTCCTTATTTTCTAACAATAAGCAATATTGATTGCAGTTTTATTGTCACAATACAAAAATAGTCTGTCTTTGTCAGTCAAATTCAACTCTACTAATAATTTCTGCAACCATAATAACTCACAAACACCTTGATTCATAACTTTATATTCTGCTTCTGCACTAGATCTTGCGACTACATTCTACTTCTCGCTTCTCCAAGTGACTAAGTTACCTCCCACAAATGTACAATAACCAGAGGTGGATCTTCTATCATCTAAAGATTCAGCCCAATCTGCATCTGTGAACGTATTAATTCGTAGATGACCATTTAAAAAAAAAGACATCTTCCTGGAGCTGATTTTAAATACCGCAAAATGCCAAAAACAGCCTGCTAATGGGATTCTCTAGGATCATGCATAAACTGACTCACCAAGCTAATTGTATAGGCAATATCTAGTCTAGTGTGAGATAGATAAGTCTACCAACCAATCTTTGATATCTCCCCTTATCAACTAATCTTCCAGTTCCTCTTTGCAACTTATGGTTACTTTCAATGGGTGTATCTGCTAGTTTATATCCCAACATACTAGTTTCATCCAAAAAATCCAGATCGTATTTCTCTAAGAAATAAAGATCCCTTTGGTTAATCTGGCAACTTCAATTCCCAAGAAATATTGTAGCCTCCCCAGATCCTTAATCTCAAACTCCTGAGTTAAGAGTTTCTTCAGCCGAACCATTTCTTTTTTATCATCCCCTGTCATCACTATGTCATCAACATAAACAATGAGAATAGTGATCTTACCCTTGGAGTGTCTCATAAATAGGGTATGATCAGCATTATTTTGTTGATAACCAAAAGATATCATGGCTTTGCTGAATCTGTCAAACCAAACTCTAGGAGATTGTCTCAACCCATACAAGGTTTTCTTCAATCTGCACACCTTCCCTTGAGTTATCTCATTATCAAAACCAGGAGAAATCTCCATATAAACCTCTTCTTCCAGGTCCTCATAGAGAAATGCATTCTTCACATCAAATTACTGCAAATCCCAATCCAAGTTAGTTGCACAGGATAACAGAGGTGGATTTTCTATCATCTAAAGATCCAGCTCAATCTGCATCTGTGAAAGTTTCAATGCATAGATGACCATTTTTTGAAAAAAGAAGACCTCTTTCCGGAACTGATTTTAAATACTGCAAAATGCGAAAAACAGCCTGCTGATGAGATTCTCTAAGATCATGCATAAACTGACTCACCAAGCTAACTGCATAGGCAATATCTAGTCTGGTGTGAGATAGATAAATCTACCAACTAATCTTTGATATCTCCCCTTATCAACTGATTCTTCAGTTCCTGTTTGCAACTTATGGTTACTTTCAATGGGTGTATCTGCTAGTTTACATCCCAACATACTAGTTTCATCCAAAAGATCCAGAACGTATTTTCTCTGAGAAATAAAGATTCCTTTGGTTAATCTGGCAACTTCAATTCCCAAAAAATATTGTAGCTTCCCCATATCCTTAATCTCAAACTCCTGAGTTAAAAGCTTCTTCAACCGAACTTTTTCTTCATCATCCCCTGTCATCAACATAAACAATGAGAATAGTGATCTTACCCTTGGAGTGTCTCATAAAGAGGGTATGATCAGCATTACTTTGTTGATAACCAAAAGATATTATGGCTTTGTTGAATCTGTCAAACCAAGCTCTCGAAGATTGTCTCAACCCATACACGGCTTTCTTCAGTCTGCACACCTTCCCTTGAGTTCTCTCATCAACAAAACCAGGAAGAATCTCCATATAAACCTCTTCTTCCAGGTCCCCATGGAGACATGCATTCTTCATATCAAATTGCTGCAAATCCCAAGCCAAATTTGCTGCACAGGATAGCAGAAGTGGATCTTCTATCATCTAAAGATTCAGCCCAATCTGCATCTGTGAACGTTTCAATTCGTAGATGACCATTTTTTGAAAAAATAAGATCTCTTTTCGGAGCTCATTTTAAATACTGCAAAATGCCAAAAACAGCCTGCTGATGAGATTATCTAGGATCATGTATAAACTGACTCACCAAGCTAACTGCATAGGCAATATCTAGTCTGGTGTGAGATAGATAAATCTACCAACCAATCTTTGATATCTCCCCTTATCAACTAATCATTCAGTTCCTGTTTGCAACTTATGGTTACTGTCAATGGATGTATCTGCTAGTTTACATCCCAACATACCAGTTTCATCCAAAAGATCCAGAACGTATTTTCTCTGAGAAATAAAGATCCCTTTGGTTAATCTGGCAACTTCAATTTCCAAGAAATACTGTAGCTTCCCCAGATCTTTGATCTCAAACTCCTAAGTTAAGAGCTTCTTCAGCCGAACCATTACTTCTTTATCATCCCCTGTCATCACTATGTCATCAACATAAACAATGAGAATAGTGATCTTACTCTTGGAGTATCTCATAAAGAGGGTATGATTAACATTACTTTGTTGATAACCAAAAGATATCATGGCTTTGCTGAACCTGTCAAACCAAGCTCTCGAAAATTGTCTGAACTCATACAAGGCTTTCTTCAGTCTGCACACCTTCCCTTGAGTTCTCTCATCATCAAAACCAGGAGAAATCTCTATATAAACCTCTTCTTCTAGGTCCCCATGGAGAAATGCATTCTTCACATCAAATTGCTGCAAATCCCAATCCAAGTTAGCTGCACAGGATAGCAAGATTCTAATTGTATTCATTTTAGCAATGGGTGCAAATATCTCCTGATAGTCAACTCTATAAATCTGAGTGAATCTCTTTGCCACTAATATAGTTTTGAATCTTTCAATTGAACCATCAGCTTTGTATTTTATTGTGAACACCCACTTACAACCAACAAACTTTTTGTCTGAAGAGACAACTAATTCTCAGGTGTCATTTTTAGAGAGAGCTTTCATTTCTTCAACCATAACTTCTCTCCACTTTGGATCCTTGATAGCTTCTCTCCAATCATGTGAAATAGATATAGAGGAAAGAGATAAGGCAAAAACTCTATACGAATGAGACAAAGAATCATAAGAGACAAAGTTAGAGATGGAATGTTTGGTACACAACCTGACTCATTTTCTTAGAGCAATGGACAAATTTAAATCAGAATTAAAAAATAACTCACCCGAAGATTCTGGAAGTGTAGAATGTATGATGGTTTCTTCAGACCTATTCTTCCTCGAGTATCTCAATAAGTCAGGTCTATCTAAACTACCAACAACATTCTCCTCCCCTTGGACATCAACATTCTGCTCCCCCAGGACATCAAAAACATTCTCCTCCTGAACAACAATCTCTTCATTCTCCCCTTAAACAAGATCATGAGGTAGCACGGGTACATTTATCACCACTTCTTCACTACTCTCCCCCTGAAGAGGTGATTGTATAATGCCAAAATAAGGTTCAGACTCCCTAAAGGTAACATCTATACTCACATAGAATTTCCTAGATGGAGAATGATAGCATTTATATCCTTTTTGAGTTGGAGAATATCCAATGAACACACATCTCAGTGCTCTCAGATCTAATTTTCCAACATTCCTAGTATGAACAAAGCAAACACACCCAAAAATCTTTGGTGGAACAGTTTAGCCAGTTTTTCCGGTTAAAACTTCTACAAGAGTCCTAAAGTTGAGAGCTTTGAGAGACATTCTATTAATAATATAGGCAGCCGCTAGTACAACATCCCTCCAATATGACTTTGGAACATGCATAGTAAACATAAGCGATCTAGCAACTTCTAACAAATGCCTATTTTTTCTTTCAGTTACACCATTTTGAGCACTAGAATAAGGACAACTAGTTTGGTGAATAATCCCATGAGACTCCAAATAAGTACCAAATCTACTATCCATATATTTTTTCTCATTATCAGAAAGCAAAACTTTTATTTTAGCATCAAATTGGATGTAAACCATTTTAGGAAAAAATTGAAAACAGGAGAAAACATCACTCTTTGCCTTAATCAAATACACCCAAGTCATTCTAGTGCAACTATCAATGAAAGTAACAAACCATCGATTTCCAGACAAAAAAGCAATTTGTGTAGGCCCCAAAACATCATAATGAACAATCATAAATGGCTCATTGGCTTTATTATCACTTAAAGGATAAGAGTTTTTAGTATGTTTAGCATACTCACAAGCATCACAAGATAAAGAATCAAACCAAGTTCTAACAAATAAACTAGGATATAATTTTTTAAGACAAAAATGGATGTCCTAATCGTCTATGCCACTGAATGATCTCCTGGTTGACATCTTGATACCACCAAAAATAGTCAAATCTTGACTTTCTTCCAGCATATATAAGTCATCATGCTCTCTACCACTGCCAATCATTTTTTCTGTTTAAAGATCCTTAAAGATACAAGAATTAGAAAAAAAATTCAGCCTTACAGTTAAAAGTTTTAGTTATAACACTGATAGATAAAAGAATGACAGAGAATTGAGGAACATGAAAAACAGAAGACAATTTAATATTAAAAGTACAGATAACAGAACTTGTCCCAGAAATAGGGATTAAAGATCAATCAGCCACCCTGACACTATCTTTTTTTAAACAAGGAGAGTAATTAAGAAAGCCTTTAGAAATATCTGTCATATGTCTATTCGTATCAGAATCAATAATCCATGAGTTATGACAAGAAAAAGTAGTACCTGACTTGACAAAATTAGAAGTGGCACTAGAGGAAAGATTAAGCAGAGACGAGAGACGCCTGAAAAGCAAAATTTCATCAGAAGATAAACTTTCAACTGAAGCCAACTCCTTAGATGATTCTACTGTTTATAACACATGTGCTTGAGCACTTGTTGGATTAGCTCGTTTTCCCCCACTGCCGCTACTAGGTCTCCCATGCAACTTCCAGCAAGTCTCTTTAGTATGCCTTGGCTTACCACAGTAATCACAGTGCAAATAATCTTTATCAAAAAGAGTACCTTTTGGTTGCTCAAGAGAGATATGGGCAGTTAAACCCGACTTCTCAATAAGTGCAATATAAAGCATAGCACTTCTTCTGGTCTCTTCCTGCTAGATTAAAGAATGTGCCTCCTCAAAAGAAGGAAAAAGAGTTCTGCCAATAACTTGAACTCGCACTTGATCAAATTCAGGATTTAAACCAGCCAGAAAATCATAAACCCTCTCCTTTTTAATAATATTTTGAATCAACACCGTATCATCAACACATTTTGCTTGAAAATCCAAATAATAATCTAGTTACTGCCATAAACTACCCAACCCAGAAAAATAATCTGAAACAGTAAGCTCACCTTGTTTTGTACCATGAACTTTGTTTCTAAACTCAAATATTCGAGCATCATTTTCCATTCAAGAATATGTTGTTTTTGCAACTTTCTATATCTTCTCTGCAGTGTCAAATAGTAAATATTGTCTAGAGATTTTAAGATGCATAGATATCAGGAGCCAAGACATAACCAGTGAATTATCTGAGTCCTATTGACTAAAATTAGGATTGGTAACAGATGGTGGTTTTTTACTTCCATCAATATAAGCCTGCAACCTTCTAGCCTTGATCGATAATAAACATGACCTAGATCATGCTAAATAAGTACTGCTCCCATCTAATTTAACTGGACTAATTTGAGAATATGGACTGACATTAATTGGATAATGTTTCTCTACTTCCTTATGATCATCATTAGTATTTGACATAATGAAGAGACAAAAAAAAGGACAAAAAAACAACAGCAACACAATCCAAAAAAAAAGTACAGAACCTGTTCACGTGAGACCCAAAAACCAAGAAAGTCGGAAGTTACCGAAGATCAGTGGGTTGGAGGCGGAAAAGGCCGGTGAGTAGATCGGAAGAAAAAACGACGGCAAAAGATGGCTGGAGGTGGAGCCACGTGCCTCACGCGCCGGCGAGTGAAGGAAGGACAGAAATTAATGGACGGCGAGTGTGCTCACGCGCGGCTTCTGATGGCGCCAGAAATTTGGGTACCGGCCGAACTTGACCTGATCTATCTTCCTGTGGGGGCGGTGTCGAAAGAGAAGGGTTGAAACGCGACCTTCTATACTGGCCGAAAAAAAAAGATTATCGAAAATTAACCAACTGAGGAAGAAAGTTAACTCGACTTTTGAAACGGCAGTAGCTCAGATACCATGAAGATTTTGTGGAACTAGAGATTTTCTATTATCTCAATTACCCTAAAATAATGATACAAAGGTATATTTATAGGTATACAAGTAGTATAAATGAAAAATACTATTCTAGCCTTAATTACGAGCTATCTAACAAAATAGATTAACCAACAGATAACTACCTACACAATGTAATTCAACACTTTAAGCATGAATTGTGAAGCTCTATTTTTGGCTGCCTTGGTAGAGCTTAAGTACAGCCAACCAGAAACTGTGTTCAAAGTAGAACTTGGTAAGTCCCTTTTGCAGGAAATGGGTTGTGTTCAAAGGATATGACAGCTCTTTGAAATCTTTGGATTGAAAATAATACCTAAGAAGATATATTCAAAATTTATTTTGAAAAAAAGAATTACTTGAAGGTTAACAATTAGATGCATCATGAACCACATTGTGTGCTTAGAATATGACAGGATATGTAATTCACAACATATCTTAAATAATTCTTGTCAACTTGCATTATGCAGGCAGTAGAGTGATCCAGTAGAGCAATTATAAATATGTAATTTAGTGTGTTGGAAGGCAAAATTAGAAAATACAATGCTGCTTATGGATGAAAGGTTTTTGGTGAACTTTGATGTTGACTAGGACCCTACAAATTTGTTTTTTCAACCTTGTACCTTGAACATAGAGTGGACCCTCTCATTCAGCTCAAGTTTATGCAATGTAGCCAAGATATGAAACAGGAAATAAAGATCTCTCAACAGGAATTATAGTTGCATAAGTAAATGTATAACTTACCTGTTTCATCATCACACTCGCTATATCTTCCAAGGAGCCAAAGTTATTAAAAGTGTAACTGCCCCCTGTCTTCTGTTGGCCTGCAGCATAACCTTCATTGGACCTCATCATTGTCTCCATGGCCAAATTCTCAACATCACTATTCTTCATCGAAGATGGATCAACAAAATTTGGTTGTCTAGTTGAGTTAAAGCTCGTGGTTCTATGGAAAATTGCATTATTCGGATCCAAACTCTGGCCTATTGGACTTCCAGTAGCATTAATTGGATTTGTTGAGTTTATTGAACTACATATAGAATTTGATTGGTATGCCACATCCAGCCTCTGGTCATTCCACCCTTGTGGGGGATTATTAATCATCTGTCCAGCACTGCTTCTAACTGAAGCTATTTGGAATTGCATATCTGCCTTACTGTCCTGCAAGTGAATTGGCAATGTAGACAGAGAGGAGGCATCAGTGGAATTATTCCCACTTTGCAAGGCCATTGCTGAAATACCATCTCCGATGGTACTAGGATGAAGAGTAGCTTGTTTAAAGGAATCATTTAAGGCAAAAGAATTTGATTGGACTGCAGTCAACTGCACATCATTTGACCAGCTATCGTTACATCTCCCAGGATCCAGAAAATGGGAAGAAAATCCCGAATCTAAGGAGTCTACGGTAAGAGAAGCTTGTCTTCTAAATTTGTGGCCATCTTGTACCCCCTGAGTACCATTCCCTTCTAAAATCAAGGGTTTGTTTGAGACACCAAGAAAATGATTGTTTGAGCTGCTAGCCATTGGCTTTGCATCTGAGAAGCCACTGGAAACAGAGAATGCAGTTGTATCATTAATAACAGTAGGAAGTTTCCTGATGTAGGAAACACCCTTGTTAGATTGTCTTTGATCAATATCTAATGATGTTGGCATCCCCTGAAGTTCATTCCCATCACTTCCTGGATTCCCAACTGGCTGGAAATGGCTCTGACTATTATTCAAGGGGTTTGTGGTCTGCAAATGACCTAATTGAATCACCCCAGGAGATGGAAGACCACGCATACCAAGACCTCCAGGAGAATTCAGCCTACTAAAAATCCCGTTTGGTGGGACGGATCTGAAAGCTGCATTATGGTACTGCCCCTTTCCAGCCAAGTTTTGAAATCCAACAGAGCCCATCTGTAAAAAGGAAGCATCCGTACTGCCTAAAGCTGCTACCATGTTAGCTTGCTGATTAGCCACAGTGCTGATCCTTTTAAGATAAAGCCTATATTTCTGGTAACCCACAATAGTCATGTATTTAGTTACAATGATTAAAATTCAAATTTATTTTTAACTGAACTGAGGGAGGTAAGTATATACCTGAAGATGACTCGCAACATTTTCTTTTGTAAGCTTTTCAACATTCATCAAATTAAGGATCTTTTTTGGCACAGCCTCTGCATCATAAAAAAGAAAAGAAGTGAAAACATGCTATTTTTTATGAAAAGAAGTGAAACCATGCAATTACTAAGATGCTAAAAAGAATAAAGGCTTCATAAAAGATTACATTTGCCATGAAAATTGAAGATCTAAGGATTAATTATTAACTGAAGAATGCTTTTGATTGAGATGTAATTAAAGATTGGTCAAAATCAAACAAGTGCAAATGGATGTTTGAAATACATTAATAATAATGATGATGATGATGATAATCCATTATATTTATCAGATTTGAGAAAAGAGAAGTATATGCAATGCATGTGTGCTTCTTCTTGCAAATGCATATATGCATTTAAACACAAGT
Organism: Excoecaria agallocha; assembly: GCA_037975025.1. Classification (NCBI taxonomy): domain Eukaryota; kingdom Viridiplantae; phylum Streptophyta; class Magnoliopsida; order Malpighiales; family Euphorbiaceae; genus Excoecaria; species Excoecaria agallocha. The sequence goes on along the minus strand of JBBPFJ010000019.1, from coordinate 2,964,373 downwards.
TGATTAAATGTCACATGATCAATGAGGAAAATTCAAAATTTTAGAACATTTATTTTCTTATGTAGAGTTAAGGACATACTGTGAATGCCTAACTGATTAACTGCTGCAACAAACTTGCTATGCAGCTCCACTGACCAAACAACCCGAGGCTTCTTTTGGGTTGTTGGATCCTCATTTTCATGTCTCTCATCACGTTCCTCATCCTCATCCTCATTTTGGTCCTTCCTTTTTTTACTAAGCTTCTGGTCAGCTGTTGCTTCACCACTTCCATGGTTAAACTTCTCTAGGTTGTCAAGGTTATTCCGATCCTTATTATCAAGTTTTCTTCTCCTAATTACATGTTGCCAAATGTTCTTTAACTCTTCCATTCGAACAGGCTTCAGCAAATAGTCACAAGCTCCATGACTAATTCCCTTCATCACAAGCTTCGGATCACCATTTGCAGACAACACTACAGACATTTCAACATTTCAATTGAAGTCAAAGGCTAAGCATGGACAATCAAGTTCGTCCAAATTATAAAACTAAAGAGACCAGCATCATGGCATTGAACTTGGGAATCAACTTAAAATACTAAAATAGCTTTAAATGAAACTAATAGGGAAAACAAACTTGTTGACAGTATTGCTAATTTAGAAATGGCATACAATTTGTTTTACTCAGATGGACCGGAAATTTTTCAATTCTCACTGAAAGTTCAATGATCAATTTGTAAAATCTGAAATGCATTTTCGATCACCAAAACACGACCATGTGTAATGTTTTTAGCCTACTTATAACAGGTAGGTCCATCTCAAGCCCCACAAGCTCCAATAATTTAAAACCATCCATGTCTGGCATATGAACATCGCTGATAACCAAGTCAAACTCGTTCTTGTTTTCTCTCAACATCTTCAATGCTGCCATTGCCTGATTTGTTGTGGTAACTGCATAATCCAAATATAAAATTAATTTGTCAGAATCCACCAAGCACCATTTATGATCTGAAGCAACAAAATCCAGAGTGTAAGTTGCCCAATATTTCGTGAAATATTAAAAACTTAAGCTGAAGACGAATTCATTTAAAGTTTTACCTCAAAAAGAGGGACAAAACAGTAGATGTGCAATTAACTCAGCTGATCCAAAAGTTTCAATCATTAAAAAAGAGTTAAACTAAAACCAATAGAAAGTTATAGAGAGAGAAACGGTATAGATTCAAAAGTGCCGCTGTAAACACCATCGCAATAATGAAGAATAAAATATTTACAAAAGTAAATACATATCTCAAGGGCCCATCAGAAAAAAGAAAGAAAATGAAGCAACAAAAAAAGTTCAATTAAGACAATAGTTATACACAAGATTTCATATTTTACACATCTAGCTTCATAAACTGCCAAATGAGGAACAAAATCACACAAACTTAACCCGATCACAAAATAAACATCAAAATCTTAACAAGAAGGTACAAATCTAAAAACCCATTTAGAAACTCATAAAAGGAAAGTCAATGAAACAATACAAAAACCATAAAAGAACAAACCATGATATTGGCAGCGACGAAGCAGGGTCTCGAGCAGTAAGAGGCAGGTCGGGTCATCATCAACAGCCAAGACCCGCATGCCAATCGGAAACCGGTCATGTGGTTCTCCTACTTCTTGCTCCACAGTCATTTTCTCTTTCAATCAGTAGCTCAATGAAATAAAATTTGACGAAGCAATGAAAGAGGGATATAAAGTTTGAATTTTTATGCTCAGTTTCAGCTTGAACAACTGATTTCAACAAATCCCAGAAGACATAAGGATTGGAGAAGAGAGAAAAGTGGGAAAATGGGGTGTGATTGGTGGAACTGAAATAGGAAATTTTTTAGTTTAGAGAGAGAAATTAAGGAGTTTGGAAAAAAGAAAAAAACATAACAGTTCTCTGAGAATTGTACTGTCTCAACCATCAAAAAGAAGAGAGAATAAGATGGTAATGGAAACTACATTTGGACGGTGATTCGGATTCACAATTTTAACTGTAAGAGATTTTCGTTTACCATTTTTGGATTTTGGTAACTTGCGCGTACTCTCCACGCGATTTGTTTCTGGATTTTGTTCTGCTCTCGTTTGACTTGGGAATTCTCGAGTAATTTGCAGGATTGGTCCTTTAAGTTTAGTCCTTTTATCTGAAAACCACTTAAAGTATGAAAAACTTCCCGCAAAACTCCCTCCAATTGCTTATTCCCGGTTGTAGCAGGTAACTTTCTGTCTAATGTTTATTGTTCGATTTGCAAGGAGCGAGATGGAGTAGAGAGACAAACAATGGGACCCATAACTTGACTTTGAGAATGATGATTCAGCAATTTTTGGTTCAGTTGCCACCACGTTTTCTATTTTTAACTGGTAGCCTGTACATTGCAATGTTATTAAAATCGGATCGAATCGATTAGTTAAACCGTGAACCGATATATAATCTACTTGATTTAACTGTTTAAAATCGAACTGGATTGGAAAGAACTAAAAACCGGATAAAACCGGATTTTTGGCAAAAATATGTAAAAAAATCATAATTTTTGTTATATTTTCACACACACACACATATATATATTTGTAAATTCTATTATTTATTTATTTGAAAAATTAATATTTTAAATTTTAAAAATATCACTTAATAATTTAATATACTTATTATCTATTTGGGTTTATTGTAATCAAATATAATTATATTTATATATGCAAGGTCAATGTTTTCTGTGTTTGCTTCATTAGTAGTTCATCTAAACAAAAAAAATATGGTATGATTACATTGTTATGTTTTTATCTTGTGATATTCAAAAATTCATAATTAATCACTTATTGTAATAAAATTAAAATTATATTTTGTAACTTATTATTATGATATTTGTAATATATATTTAATTTTTGATGAATGTTTTTTTAATTTTTATATAGTAGTATTTATAAAATTATATTAATTAATAATATTTTAAAAATAAAAAAATTGGTCAAACTCAGTCAAACCACAAAATTCAATCTTATCGTTTTTTATTCTGTCCGATTTTAATAATATTAATGCAGGGGCATAAGGAGTTTTGTGGGATGTTTTTTATATTTTAAGAACTTTTGGGTTAAAAATTTTAAATGAGGGGTGACTTAGAGACAAAAACTCAAATTGAAGGACCACTTCTGCTAATTATTCGGGAATTCTATGCTAATCGGTACCACTATTACTTTTAGCAAGGAAAGTAGGATCCTGCTATAAGATAAATTGAAGGCAGACATAAATTTCTATATGTTATTAAAATAAATTGAATTTTTGATGTACGATTTATCTAATCAACCTAATTTTTTAAAATTTAAATTACACCAAATCAAAGTTAGATATTATGGATTCAATACTTAAAAGCAATTTTTATATCAATGTACACTTTATGTACGAAATAAATTTTAAATTTAAAATTTTACTTAAAAATAATACGATAGTCATTTATAAATGAAATGTGTAAGCCAATAGAACACCTAATAGCTATAACAATAGTAATTAATTTTGCATTATCTCATTGGTTTTTCTTTTATATTAATTGCCATTTTTAATATATCAATTCAACCCATTGAATAAAAAATTTCACCAATTTATCAATTAATTTTAAGCTAGTAATGCTAGTCTTGGTAAGATTTCAAAATCTAGAGTTAGAAATGATTATGGACTTGCTCGTAAATTCTATTAATTAAATTGCCACTTATCCATATTTTTATTTTTTCTATTTTTTTATATAGAAAATGAATTGAATTTGAAATTTTCCATTATATTAGAACCAACAAATGGGACATTTTTTTACATTGATAAAGTATGATTAAATCCATATTCATAATTAAAATATATAAATATGATGAAACAAAATTTCACGAATGGTTATGACTTATGAAGAGGGTGGGGAAGAAATATAAATAATTCATTTTTTAGGTGTTAAAAAATAAATAAACGAAGCCGGCGTGAGCATGCTTGTGTTTTAATTTTTAAATGTTAATCTTCTCCTTAATCGTAAATCACATGCCTTATTAAAGGCTTAAACCTCTAAAAGCAAATTGCTAAGAGCTTAACACGCGTGGTCAACTTTAAATTTTCTATATTTAATTATCTATTATTTTAAGGGTTCCCCTTTTAAGGTCTAAAAAGCCAATTTATTTTTAGGGCAAAAAATGTTTTTTTTACATAAAAAAACTTTAGTATACTAGTGTCTGGATTTTGTTGCTGAAAAATATATTTGGTTGGATTTTTACTAAGAAAAAATCAAGTCCAAATGTGCAAAATATTCTTAATATTTATAACAAAAAAATAATTTTATCTTTAATATTTAGTTAAGTGCAATATTATCATTAAAATTATCAAAATGGTATAATTTTACCTTTAAAGTAATGGAACCGTTAGTTTAACATAATTTCGTCAAAATGATTCAATTGGTCGATGTTAGCGGTCAAAAAATAAAATTTGATTAAACTAACTGTTTCGTTACTTTAATTATAAAATAGCACAATTTTCATAATTTTAGATATAATATTATACGTAACTAAATATTAGGAGTAAATTTGCTGTTTTTGGTAAATATTAAGGGTATTTTGCACATTAAGCCAAAAATCAATATAATTTAATAATTTATGTGGAGAAAAAAATTAAAGAAATTGCAATATAAAAATCGATTTAATTGACTAAATTAATTAAAGTTCTATTCAATCGTTTTACAGGCTAATCAGTCGGTTTTTGTTTAAAAGACAAACATATTGTCCCCTAAAAGTAAGTGAGTTGCCATCAACAACTAGAATCCAAAGGTTAAATGATATTATTGTCGCATTGAGTCATTGGTGAAAGACACTAATTAGGAAAATAATCCTATTTTTTTTCCTAGGTGTTTTTTTTTTCTTTTTTAGTGAAAGATAATATAAAAAAAATTTCCCAAATTTGGAAATTCTAGGTTGGATTTGAATCAGAATAACCTAGAGAAGGATGGAATTGGCATGTGGTCCAAATTTTATTTTCCTAGCTTATTGTTAAACGTTTTGTTGGACTATGATTTCTATAATTGAAATAGACTTTACATATAGTTTTGTAGAATAAAAGTCATTTTCATAGGTATGGAAGACTATGAATGAATTATGTTCAAAGGTATTATATTGAGAGGATTTATTTTGTGTATTTTTATATATTTGGATGAATTTCACTATCATATATTAATTATTATATAGAGAAAGAAAAACAATAAGAAAAAGTATGTATATATATATATATATATATGATTCTTATTCAAGGAATTCCTGGTCAATAAATAATCAAGAATCATGATTTGGAATATCTTATCCCTTGAATATATTGAAATAGAAATTAAATTCTATTCAGATATGATTTAAAAACTTATAATCAAAAGTCTTATCATATACTCCCTCTATCCCATTTTAAAAGTTAATTTTTTATTTTTCACATAAATTATGAAAATAATGAAAATACTTCAATTTCATAAAAAAAATTTATAGTTGTTGACAAAAATATCATTTTATATTTTAAAGAATTTGATTTAATTTTAATTAAAAGTTGAGAATGATAAAAAAAATATTTAATAAGGTGTTTAATAAATAAGGGTATACTTATAAATCTATCCCTCAAATTTTGGAAAATACATTTAAAGTGAGATAAAATAAAATATGAAAAATAATTTTTTAAAATGGGATGGGGTGAGTAATAAATTATAACTTATCTTGCATTTTTTTGTCTATGAAGATTATCTTAGCACTTTGTTTTTCATTAATTAAGCGAAATTCCTAATATAAAATTCGAATAGTTGTGTAGTAGGATTCAATAATCATTATTAATTTATTGAAAATTCGTTGAATAATTAGCCCAATATATAGTTAACTTCATAGTAATTAATTACTTACTATTTTGAGTTGATATATTTCCTAGAAAGTTCCCATAGCTAAATTAAGTTTTTTAGCTTTCTTAATATAAATTTTCGTTTTTTTGGAATGAATTTTTCTATAAACAACAGATAAATTAAGTTTCTCGCTGAAAGTCAGATCGCCTGCGACATATTACCATCATCCACTGTTTTCGTCGAACAAGTTCAGAAATATACTAAATCAGTTTCATTTATTTCATACATATCAAATATTTTTAAATTTTATAAATTTATTTATATTTTTTAGATATATTTTTTATATTATTAATGAAGATTTAATTTGCATTCAAAAAAGATGATGAACTCATATCTACCATTTATGATATAATATATATATATATATATATATATATATATTATAATTTATTTTAAGCAAAATATCATTTACCGCAAGTGGCCACTAAATTAATTCTAGATCGAATTCTCTCATAGTAAATAATAATAATTTTTTCCCAATTCTTGTCAGGTCCTAATCTTTCAGAAAAAAAAAACAAATGATATATTAATATTTTTCTTAAGTTGTGAGTACAATTTTTTTTTTAAATTTATCAGCTTAATTACATTTAATATAAATATATAATAATAATAATAATAATAATAATTTCCATCTTGGGAATGGATTCCAAATTCCAACCGTGTATTGATGTTGAAGGGATATAAATAAATAAATAAATAAATGTGGACACATGCAAGATCCCAATGATGAAAATTACTTTTTAAATAATATATTTTTTCGGTGTCCAAAAAATACAAAAAACAGATCAAAATAAAAAAAATAACACATACAGATCTGAATGTACACAAAAAATACAAATTCAAGAATAACATGTCAGAACGCAAAAAATATAATTCTGATACCAATGAAAAAAATATAATATGTATATATCGCGATTTATAATGAGAAACAACCATAAATACCTTTCGAAACGTAGAATCGCAATCGACAAGATCATTCACTCTTTTTGAGTTACCGATCTAGTTTTCATCCATGTCACGCAAATCTCAGTTTTTATAATTGCTAAAAAAACCCATAGAGAATATATTCTTATAATTGTCTCAAAAATACTAAAAATATCATATAATATAATAATTATGGATAGTTGCCATGAAATGGAACTGCTATTTAGTATCTAAAATTCACTGATGTTACCAATTTGAATTCATACCGGATAGAATGATGACAGAACATATTATTATTGAGATTATTTCTCGTCAATTTGGGACCAACAACATAAAATTAAAGCTACTTTGATAAAGAGACTTGCGGGCTCTGGAGGTGGAGAGATATGTTTTAACGGTTAATTAGGGCGACTTTGAAAAGTTGAGAAAAAGCAAAAGGATATATTATTATTACCTGTGCAAAGGAAAAAAAGAAGCTTTGCCAATGGTAGATGCCTACTTAATCTGCCAAATTGCAGCTCTATTTATCAGAGTTAATCAGCCAATAAGAGTGATGTAACCAAACTGCATGAATGGTAAGAACAAGAACCAAGATTTTTTTAATGTACCTTAATGAAAACAAGAAAAGGAAACTATGAGTGGCTGAGGAAATTAAGAACACACAAATCACTAATTAGTACCACCAAAGATTAAAAATAAAAACTTACACAAAATCACTGCCGACAAAAGCCTAATAAACAGAATTCAGATGACAAATAAGAGAATACAGCTGTGGAAATTAGGAATATGATGTGGAACAAGTAGAAAAGCAAAAGATAAAGCCAATGTCTGTCAATAATTTCTTAGACTTTTAATTTCTTATATCCACTGTGTTGATAAGTCAATAATAACAAAAGACAAAGCAAAAGTTCATTAATTATACAATAATGACACCCACTAACAACATCCCCAATAATTTTTTAATTTGATTCGATTTTTGGATTCAATTTCGGTTTTAAATTTTATAAAAATTTAATTTTTCAGTTTGATTCGATTTTTGAAGAAAAAATCATAGAAAAACCGAATCAAACCGAAATTATATATAATTATATAATTTTTTAGATTTTTTAATTGAATAATTATTTTGTATATATAAATTATCTTATTTTGACATGTAAATTATCTTAGCCCGAAAACACCTTCCTTTGCGTCGTAAACATCACGAGACTCTCCACAATTGCTCCTTAACAATCTTCAAATCTACAGATCCCAAACTTAACCTCATAAGCACCAGAAAACACAGTAGAAAGTTCGAATTTTAATAGGAGATAATATGTCCGAAATTGATACTTATATATTTCAATTGCCGTTAAAAATTACTTTATTTTTTTAATGCACCCAATGTATGTGCAATTTTGCTGACTAAGCAGGCATCTATATTGACAAAACCTCTTTTTTACTTTGCACCAGTAATAATGCATATATCCTTTTGTTTTTTCTGAACTTATCAATCGAAATTCCTTTTCAAAAGTTTATATTGTCCATTGATACAGAGATGGAGACTTTCTTTTAAATTGACCAAAAAAATATGAAAACATTTTTATCTTTTCTCCATTAATTTTCTAATTTTGTTATATTTAAATGAAGATTATTATAGAATTGTTAAATATAACGTGTCGAAATTAGCATATCGGAATGGAGGGACCTAAGACAATATATTTTATTTCTTCCAAGAAAAACGCGCAATTAGCTTTATGTTTTCTATCTCTACCTTTATAGATTTCTAGGCTATTATATCAAAGAAAAGCTGCTGCAAGCATTTTATTCTAGGCTAGAAACTCAGGAGAGTGCAATTGCAAAGCCTCTTTTTTTTCTTTACTTTTGCCATCATTTTTCACCCATATTTACAGAAGAACCATCTCCCGTCGTGCCACCATAACCAACCACCACGTCCTCCACGGCCACTGCCATAGATGGCGGAGGCACATCGGTGGGCACCAATCATCACCAGTGCTAGCAATTGAAGAAACAAATAAGCTAAAATGTTGGCACTAATTTACCAACGGAATAAACATTCCGTCGGTAATTTTCCTACGGAATTCAATTTCGGTAAGTAATTTACCTACGGAAATGGCAATTCCGTAGGGAAATTTCCGACGGAATGTTTATTCCATCGGTAAATTTTGTGTATAATTTTAGCCGCGTAATATTGGCTCCAATTTAACGACGATTTTTCCGATACCGTCGCTCAATCTCGTCGGTAAAGTTTGGCGGGAAAATTTTCCTCCATTATTTACGACGGATTTGTTATTCCGTCGCAATAAATATTTTTTCTAACAATTTTCCCTACGGAAAATATTTTTCCATCTGTAATTAGCGACGAAAAATTTTCCGTCGGTAAGTTTCCGTCGGGAATCAGGATTTTTCTTGTAGTGATGCACTCATAGCCTTGAGGCAATATTGCTGGTACTTTAACCTTTTATTTATTTATATTTTTGTTTATTTTTTCAATTTATAACATCTAAAAATTTCATCCTGAAATTTTGTATACCGGCTGATATACCTGGTATACCGTCCGATATATCAAATTCTAGAACAGTATTTGCATTCTAGAATTTAGTATATCGAACGGTATACTAAGTATACCGACCGGTATACCAAATTCACGAACATGATTAGCATTCTGAAATTTGGTATACCTACTGGTATACCTGATATACCATCTGGGGTAGGAAATTTCATAACATATTTGCAATCTGAAATTTAGTATATCAGATGATATATTTGCAATCACATATATCAGCCAGTATATCAAATTTCATAACATAATTAGCATTCTAAAATTTGTTATACCTGCTGGTATACCTGATATATCGTTCGGTATACCAAATTCCAGAATATATTTGCATTTTGAAATTTGGTATATCGATCGATATACCTGATATACTGGTCGATGCCGGTATACCAAATTTCAGAACATATTTGTAATTTGAAATTTGGTATACCAAATTCCATAATATAAATAGAATTATGGAATTCAGTTTACCGGTTGGTATATCTAGTATATCGTCTGGGTATACCAAATTTGAGAATATATTTGCATTCTGAAATTTGGTAAACCGGCTGGTATACCTAATATACCATCTGATATACTTTTCTATGTTGTAGCATTCATGTGCATCTTATGAAATTGAACTTGATTTCACTTGCTCTATATACTTTTCTATGTTGTAGCATTCATGTGCATCTTATAAGTACTTTACTCGGGTTATTGTAATTTTTGTTTTTCTTTTTTTTTTCAAGGATTTCGATAGTTAGTATTTGGTGCTTGTTGTTATGTTAGTGTAACAAAGTAGTGGCAAGCGCCCTCCAATTGTTGCTGCAACATTCTTGGAAATTAAAGCTGATGGTGGACAATGAATCTCGGATAGGGTAAAAAAGTTGGTAATATTTGTAGAATAATTTTAGCTTTTGGTCTTTTATTTGTATTCATTTATTGTGCAAGGGGATTCCTAACATGTTTTTATGATGATTTTTAAGCATTGAACGGTGTTCATGTTCTGTTGTGGTGAACAATGTTGTTCCACTCATGGCATTAATTTATTGCAGAACAGGTGTTATCTTAAAAGGAGTTTTACTATTTTAAACTATCGGTGATTCAACAGCCTGTGTTTTTTCCTTGCATTTGGAGAATCTGTTAAGCTTAATTGTGCTGTTACAATACATTGTTTTGATATTGAATCAGAATCAGTGGGGTGATTTACCTAAAGCTGAGGGGTACTGATATATATTGGTAAATTAAAATTCAAAACTCCAACAATGTCATCAAATATATATTGAAGACTTTTTGTTTAAAATATCATTAAGTCATAATATATTTAAAACCTATTTAATGACAATAAATAGATGTATCAATACTTCTCCAGCGATATCATATTCACATAATCGATCTATTAGACTATAAATTCATAGTCAAAGTTTCAAAGCTGCATCAAAACTACAACTACTAGAAACAAGAGAATAAAAACCAGTCCATGCCAAAATTAGACGAAATATAAATACAATAGAGAAAAAAAATGCACTGCCCTTGTTCTCAAGGAAATCAACCAAATCAAAATGCACCGCCTTGTTTTCAAAATGAAATCAAGAAAATCAACCGGAACATCAACTCTGGAAAATTAGTAAATAATTAATTAGTTGATAAATTAATCTAAACTCTTCATATTCACTGCTGAGTTGCTGCTTGCCAATCCCAAAATAGCATCTGCTACTCCAGGGAAGAACAACAATTTGCTTTTCATATATCTGAAAAAGGTTCCAATATCATTATAGTATTTCACATATTTTGTCCTCCCTTAAGCTTTTTCTACTACTAGCAGCAATTTTGGTGGTAAAGTTTGAGATAAAATAATCAAATCAAAGATAGTGAAAAATGAGAACAATGCTCCTCCAAAGAACCATCATAATCAATACATTATCATACTTGTGCACCACACTATCTTAGAAGATAACTAGTATGAATTTATGAAGGAATTTTGACTTTTGAGTACAAGTGTAACAACTACATTATTACAGGCCATGAAATACATACTCAATGCAGGACTACAGCTTATCAAAGTTCGTTCGCATTTCAACCATTAATCCCCTATTTTGAGAACCTATCAGTTCCACTAATGAATCCAAAGCATTGGAACACTTAAAGTTCGTTCCCATTGAAAACATGTATAAATAGAGAAAATCGGAATGCAAAATACAAGAATCAACAAAATCCATCACCAGAGATTCAAGTAATATAAAATACAAATCCATTAACAAATCAGTAAAGAAACAAAAATAACAAAAGAATAATACAAAATAAAAAAAATAAGAAAATAAAATCACACCTTAATAGAATCGCTCGATGGAAATATCATAAGGAATTTGTAGACGACGACTCAACGTGTAAGGAACAGAGTAAAACTCAGATCTGGATGGAGAAAAATCACACCGATTTGATGAAAAAGCGATAAAATCAGACCGATGCACAGAGATATTTGCAGAAGAAGAGAGGAAATCACACCGATGCATGAAGAAGAGAGGAAATGGGATGTGGGTAACATTATTTAGGGTTTAAAATAGAAAAGGGTATTTAAAAAAAATTAATCTTAAACTTAAAAAATGAATGGCTGCATGCATTTTTAAAAAATATGATAGAAAAAGGGACATTTGATGTAAATTTCTCTTAAAAAAAAGGGAGAGAAATTACAAATAGAGTCCACAAAGTTCATTACTCTTCCTACAAAGGAAGACAATTTGGGCTGATCTCTAGCTGTGGACAGCCCATTATTTACTTTAATTGATCAGGCTATCCAAATTGTGAATAAGTTAAATTTCGTTTAATAGGATAAGAGAATTTCAGTTATCATTCAATTAATATTAAAAATTGGCTTAATTTTAATTTATATTTTTTATTAAATTTTAAATTTTAATTATTTTAATTTGATTATAATCGTAAATCGAATTATGCTCGGTCTGCTAACCTCTACCTATATTTTTTCCCTTTATTTTATATGTTGGTTAATTTTCATTGTCAAATATCCATTAACCACTTCTTGACATAAATACTGCAAATTAGATGAAATAGGCTGTTGTTTAAAATTTTGCGAACTTTTGTAAATTTAATGTTATAAACATGATACCATCACATCACAGAAGTGGAAAACAAAAATATCCACAGCATAGTTCAAAAGAACTTCATAATTAGCAACAAGAAAGATGTCAACCTTTCGTGGCCTTGACGAAATACAATATTACTAATATGCTTCCATCGCTTACTATAATGGTTTTTATATTATGGGTATACAACTTAATGATTTTTAAATATCTTTTGTCTTCGCACTCCTTTCTGTGCATAATATATAATTCCTTTTATGTATTACATCTCTATATTTTTAAGACTTTCATGGTACGTAAGAATTTATGACCATTATTTAGTATAAAATATTCTTTATTATAAACTCAATCTGAAGCTCTATTCGCACTAACCCTTTTCTTTTCAAATATAAAAATTGAGATTATGGTAAGGTGGAACCATAATTCAATGTGTATTACGTTAAATCATTATTGGTAAGATGAAACCATAGTTTATTGGTAAGATGAAAACTATACTTCAATTTCAATGTGTTCCCCTTGATTCTGAATGTTTATTACATTCACATTGGAGATTATAGAAAGCAAATGATTAATACATTATATTGATTAAATATATTAATTATGAACAGTTGATTATAAAAAATATAAAAATATTATTTTTGTTTTAAAAAAAGCAATAGATATTCATTAATAAATGTAAAAAAAAAAGTCTGTGTTAAAAAAATAAATGTTATTATTTGTTATTTTTGATAGGAAAATTACACGTTAAATTCACGTTGCTCACTAGACTTGGGATGAATATATGATAATGTCATTAAAAAATTGTAAAAAAAAAAATACTTGAATAAAAACAATATTGCGAGAAATATCATTTTGACCAGTAGATTAAGATAAAGTTATCATAAATTTTTGTGAAAAGTTAATGTGGGACATTTAAAATGACCCATTCATGACCGATCATATGTACATAATATTTTAAATTGTTGATATATACAGAAGGATGTATAGAATATCCTGCAGAAATAGCTTAGAATAGAATTCACAACAGAGTTTATTTAAAATTTGATTATCATCAAAATTTAGATATGGCTTGAACCAACAACCCTAATTTTGAACCTCCAATTTAAACTATTTTCAACAAAAACAAATATTGTAAATTTGCACCAGACATTCTGCAATCTCAAGAAAAGTATCTCTAAATAAGGCAACTTAAGTCAACATAAATTATTATTCTTTCAACAACATATAAGGATTATATGAATGTTATCTAATCCAAATATCTCCTTGATTTAAGGCATTGGAAGTACACGTAGGAATCAAGCAAGCTAATCTATAGTACACAGATTGATTTGCAGAAAGAGAACTAATAATTCCAATCTAATACACAACAATATACACATTGAAAAGTTCTTCTGTTGTCTAAATGCATTTCTTGGCCCTTGTTCGATTCCTTAGCTAAAAGCAGTACTATAAACTGAAACTTTTATATCTAACTATTTTGTGGGCTTGTAGATTTCAATCTTTTGTCTGTTGTTAAGTTTTCCTTTAACCTTTTCTGTTTTATTTTAATCCCACAAATGATTATCACTCAGAACTTCTATTAATATTTGTTTAGTTTAACATTGAATAAGGTAGAAAGCAACAATGGTTAGGAGAAAATATCGTTTCTGGGAGCATGCAGAAGAACATGATACCGGTTTTACATGCAATTTCTGTAAACGCTGTTTTTCTGTGGGCATTCCGTGGATTAAATCGCATTTGGCTGGAATCAGAGGCCGTAGCATTGACATATGTACAATAGTACCCAAGGATGTCCAGGAGGATTCTCGTATAGCAATATTTGGTGCTGATCCCGGCAAGAAATCCAAACTATAGTTGGTTCAAATGATGTGGAGGAAAATCATACGGATGCAGCACTCTTGGTCAATTTGTCAAAAGGTCACCATCAAAGTCGTATGCCTAAGACAAGTGAAAAGGACAAAAGCATGGTGGATAGAAAGCTCACCAAATTAAATTCATTATTTCAAATAACATTGCCCTCGATGTTGTTGAAGCGCAATCTTTTGCTGACTTTGTAAGGGGTGTAGCTGAATTTGGTCATGACTATAAGCTACCGTACCTGCATGCAATCACTTCGAACAAAGTTTATTTCTGAGCGTGAGATGGAAGCTAAAGCATACATAAAATAAGTCTCCTCTGCTAGCAAGAACAGGCCGACATCGACAACGTTATGAGAACCATGTTCGTCTTGTTTCCGGGTAATCATCCCTTCTCTAATATCTCCTGTTAATCGATTTTTTTATGATTATTTTCGAGGTTGAAATATCAATAAACATCTCTAGTTTGCTTCCGTCAAATAAGTTAATCATAATTCTATTGAAACCAATTTTACTGAAAAAAAAATTAAAATTGAGTCCAAAGGAACCTGATTTAGCAAGGATTAGACGGCAAAATACTCAATAATTAAACATGAAGCGAATTGAAAATACTAATAAAAAGAAAAAAAAATAAACAAAAACATGTTAACCTGCTGAAATAGATAAAATACCGTATTTCAATTAGGGTGTATATGGCCTAATTTTAAAGATTAAATTAATCCAACCAAATGTGGTTGGTGTGAGTGGTTAGGCACTCTCATCCCTTAAGTGGAGATCAGGGGTTGGTCAGCACTTTGACCCCTTAATGGGCATTTCCGATGCGAACGAGGGTTAGTTTGGGCATGATTAAGGCTTAAAGGCGCCGTCCACGGTTGGAGCCCACCCAGGATACCCCGTGCCAAAAAAAATAGATTAAATTAATCCAATTAAATATTCATGAGGTTAGTTGACTACTAAAACAAATTCAAAGAGCCTTTGTAACTCTCAAACCTTATTTTTAATGGCAAACTTTGAGCGTAATACTGCATGAAACTCAAAAAAAAAAAAGTAAATTAGGCTGTGAAATTAAATCTCAATCGAAATCCTTACTATCAAATGTTATTTATTTATATAAAAAAAATAATAAGATTTTGAAGAGCTGAGAGAAAATCAAGAATTAGGAAATTTGGATGATTCATCAATATTTTTCATCATTTTTGAGAAAAAAAGAAATTTTTAAGTTGTAATCTTGTATAATAAAATAACAAAATAATATATATATATATATATTGTAGCCTACCTTTTTTTCAATTTTCTGTAATTTTGTTGCTCTCAATAAAGCTATCTTGAAGAACCATGTATGCTCTATAAACTCACTTTTCTTCTTAGATTTATTCTTTTATCTTACTAAACTGACTTAATACTACAATAATTACACATTTATGGACTGAAAATCATATGCATGATTATTACAAGAAAATATTACGCCTTTATGTTTGACGTTTAAGGCAATAATCTATTAAATATATTGTATAAATAACTAATTTACCCTTATTAATTTCTCACTAAAATTCTATTTTTCATACTTTCTCTCTATTCTTAATTATATGGTTTAATTAAATAAGGATAAATATAAGATAAGCTAACAAAAAATACATCAAAAATTTAAAAAATTATTTATAAAATAATTTTTTAATAATTTTTAAACGTCAAACATATAAAAATGGAGGAAGTAATAATCAAAATACAATGGAGAATGAAAATAATAATAATAATAATAATAATGATAAAGGTTGCGCCTTAAGAAGGGTATTGTATTGTGTGTAGGAAAGAAAAGAGAATCGCATAATAGAGGGAAAAGAAGGCAATTAAGAGAATGGGTCCATCTCTGAAAGCAATGTTTTTGTACTTGCTATTATTCTAGGCAAGCATTTTCAGATAAAAAAGAATATGAAATGGATTGGATTTTTTTTTGAAACCTGAAATGGATTGGTTTGAACCCATTGAAATCGGATTATTATTAGATAGTATCGTTTTTTATTCAGTTTATTTTTTATTGGGCCACTTTGAATTTCATATGGGTAAGATTTTCAGATTAAATTCGTATCATTTTGTGATATTGGATTATTGATTTTCTAATTATCAATTAAATTTTAATTTCATATTATTTTTTAATTCCAATATATTTCAATTATTTTTCAATTTTAATAATTTATATAAATTTCAAAAAATATTTTTTTATAAAAATATAATTTTCTTGAAAAATATTATCAAAATAATTAATTAAAGTATTATTTTATATCAGCTAATTTATTCAAATACAGCAGGCAATAAAAGATAATTTACAATTAAGTCCTGGTTAAATGAACTTCAGAATTATTTAAATTACTTTTGCATTAACTTAAGTGCAATTATAAGTCTTATCATTTATTTTTTAAAATTTTCAACCTAAAATTCTCTTCCATGCAATGTTAATTAAGTAACGCCAAGAAAAATATAGGGTATATACAAATTCAACTGTAGAATTAAAGGTATGAAATATATAATTAATAATTACCCTATCATGAACAGTAGTACTTCATGGCTCAACGATGGTGCTATATATTGGCACACTTTGTAGGCAAGAGAGTAAAGTGAATTTCTTTTTGGCCCAATTGTATGCTCCCAATATTCACGCACATCCTTCTATGCAATGACTAGCTAAAGTTGGCCGTGAAAAGCAAACGGGCAAAAATAGGCATCATCACTTTAAATAATAATTACCCAATTAAAACTAAAAGGTTGGCCATGAAGACTTTTGTCTTGAGCTAAGCGTGGAAAACTATTCATTTACCCTAAATATTTATTTTAACTATGCTCAATCAACAAAGCCACGTTCACATACACAGACAAATAAACCCCATCAACGCCCACTTTGTCCACCCTCCTCATGACAACTATATCAAAATTCCAAAGCCCTTCTCTTGGTTTTCGAGCTAGTGGAGTTATTTCCATTCCCCACAAACATGCCCTTAGCCATCTTAGACCAACAATTTCAACTTACCTTTCTCTATTTTTTTTTCTTTTTCTTAAAAAGATAGTATAAAATAAATCATTTCTCTTGTATGCCGTTGATCCGGTGCACATTCATATATGCCATTGAATCAAAAATAATATTCTTGGTGTGGGCTGGTGCGGACCGTTTTCACAAGCACAGCTTGACACATCCCTAAATTAAAAATAAAAAATTCCCACCGATACTCGATCAAAATCTACAACCTTGCCTTTATATATGACTCCTTATGTCCCCTTATGCTCTATATCTATAACTCTCTTTTCTAGTCTTTCTTTGCCACTTCCTACCTACTACTTAATTCGCAACTATGCTTCTGCCAACATTTTAGCTTATTTGTTTCTTCAATTGCTAGCACTGGTGATGATTGGTGCCCACCGATGTGCCTCCGCCATCTATGGCAGTGGCCGTGGAGGACGTGGTGGTTGGTTATGGTGGCACGACGGGAGATGGTTCTTCTGTAAATATGGGTGAAAAATGATGGCAAAAGTAAAGATTGTTAAGGAGCAATTGTGGAGAGTCTCGTGATGTTTACGACGCAAAGGAAGGTGTTTTCGGGGTAAGATAATTTGCAAGTCAAAATAAGATAATTTATATATACAAAATAATTATTCAATTAAAAAATCTAAAAAATTATATAATTATATATAATTTCGGTTTGATTCGGTTTTTCTATGATTTTTTCTTCAAAAATCGAATCAAACTGAAAAATTAAATTTTTATAAAATTTAAAACCGAAATTGAATCCAAAAATCGAATCAAATTAAAAAATTATTGGGGATGTTGTTAGTGGGTGTCATTATTGTATAATTAATGAACTTTTGCTTTGTCTTTTGTTATTATTGACTTATCAACACAGTGGATATAAGAAATTAAAAGTCTAAGAAATTATTGACAGACATTGGCTTTATCTTTTGCTTTTCTACTTGTTCCACATCATATTCCTAATTCCCACAGTTGTATTCTCTTATTTGTCATCTGAATTCTGTTTATTAGGCTTTTGTCGGCAGTGATTTTGTGTAAGTTTTTATTTTTAATCTTTGGTGGTACTAATTAGTGATTTGTGTGTTCTTAATTTCCTCAGCCACTCATAGTTTCCTTTTCTTGTTTTCATTAAGGTACATTAAAAAAATCTTGGTTCTTGTTCTTACCATTCATGCAGTTTGGTTACATCACTCTTATTGGCTGATTAACTCTGATAAATAGAGCTGCAATTTGGTCAGAGTGATGTATCTGCCAAATTGCAGCTCTATTTATCAGAGTTAATCAGCCAATAAGAGTGATGTAACCAAACTGCATGAATGGTAAGAACAAGAACCAAGATTTTTTTAATGTACCTTAATGAAAACAAGAAAAGGAAACTATGAGTGGCTGAGGAAATTAAGAACACACAAATCACTAATTAGTACCACCAAAGATTAAAAATAAAAACTTACACAAAATCACTGCCGACAAAAGCCTAATAAACAGAATTCAGATGACAAATAAGAGAATACAGCTGTGGGAATTAGGAATATGATGTGGAACAAGTAGAAAAGCAAAAGATAAAGCCAATGTCTGTCAATAATTTCTTAGACTTTTAATTTCTTATATCCACTGTGTTGATAAGTCAATAATAACAAAAGACAAAGCAAAAGTTCATTAATTATACAATAATGACACCCACTAACAACATCCCCAATAATTTTTTAATTTGATTCGATTTTTGGATTCAATTTCGGTTTTAAATTTTATAAAAATTTAATTTTTCAGTTTGATTCGATTTTTGAAGAAAAAATCATAGAAAAACCGAATCAAACCGAAATTATATATAATTATATAATTTTTTAGATTTTTTAATTGAATAATTATTTTGTATATATAAATTATCTTATTTTGACTTGCAAATTATCTTAGCCCGAAAACACCTTCCTTTGCGTCGTAAACATCACGAGACTCTCCACAATTGCTCCTTAACAATCTTCAAATCTACAGATCCCAAACTTAACCTCATAAGCACCAGAAAACACAGTAGAAAGTTCGAATTTTAATAGGAGATAATATGTCCGAAATTGATACTTATATATTTCAATTGCCGTTAAAAATTACTTTATTTTTTTAATGCACCCAATGTATGTGCAATTTTGCTGACTAAGCAGGCATCTATATTGACAAAACCTCTTTTTTACTTTGCACCAGTAATAATGCATATATCCTTTTGTTTTTTCTGAACTTATCAATCGAAATTCCTTTTCAAAAGTTTATATTGTCCATTGATACAGAGATGGAGACTTTCTTTTAAATTGACCAAAAAAATATGAAAACATTTTTATCTTTTCTCCATTAATTTTCTAATTTTGTTATATTTAAATGAAGATTATTATAGAATTGTTAAATATAACGTGTCGAAATTAGCATATCGGAATGGAGGGACCTAAGACAATATATTTTATTTCTTCCAAGAAAAACGCGCAATTAGCTTTATGTTTTCTATCTCTACCTTTATAGATTTCTAGGCTATTATATCAAAGAAAAGCTGCTGCAAGCATTTTATTCTAGGCTAGAAACTCAGGAGAGTGCAATTGCAAAGCCTCTTTTTTTTTCTTTACTTTTGCCATCATTTTTCACCCATATTTACAGAAGAACCATCTCCCGTCGTGCCACCATAACCAACCACCACGTCCTCCACGGCCACTGCCATAGATGGCGGAGGCACATCGGTGGGCACCAATCATCACCAGTGCTAGCAATTGAAGAAACAAATAAGCTAAAATGTTGGCAGAAGCATAGTTGCGAATTAAGTAGTAGGTAGGAAGTGGCAAAGAAAGACTAGAAAAGAGAGTTATAGATATAGAGCATAAGGGGACATAAGGAGTCATATATAAAGGCAAGGTTGTAGATTTTGATCGAGTATCGGTGGGAATTTTTTATTTTTAATTTAGGGATGTGTCAAGCTGTGCTTGTGAAAACGGTCCGCACCAGCCCACACCAAGAATATTATTTTTGATTCAATGGCATATATGAATGTGCACCGGATCAACGGCATACAAGAGAAATGATTTATTTTATACTATCTTTTTAAGAAAAAGAAAAAAAAATAGAGAAAGGTAAGTTGAAATTGTTGGTCTAAGATGGCTAAGGGCATGTTTGTGGGGAATGGAAATAACTCCACTAGCTCGAAAACCAAGAGAAGGGCTTTGGAATTTTGATATAGTTGTCATGAGGAGGGTGGACAAAGTGGGCGTTGATGGGGTTTATTTGTCTGTGTATGTGAACGTGGCTTTGTTGATTGAGCATAGTTAAAATAAATATTTAGGGTAAATGAATAGTTTTCCACGCTTAGCTCAAGACAAAAGTCTTCATGGCCAACCTTTTAGTTTTTTTAATTGGGTAATTATTATTTAAAGTGACGATGCCTATTTTTGCCCGTTTGCTTTTCACGGCCAACTTTAGCTAGTCATTGCATAGAAGGATGTGCGTGAATATTGGGAGCATACAATTGGGCCAAAAAGAAATTCACTTTACTCTCTTGCCTACAAAGTGTGCCAATATATAGCACCATCGTTGAGCCATGAAGTACTACTGTTCATGATAGGGTAATTATTAATTATATATTTCATACCTTTAATTCTACAGTTGAATTTGTATATAGTGGATTATGAGCCACCCCCTTTACCCTATATTTTTCTTGGCGTTACTTAATTAACATTGCATGGAAGAAAATTTTAGGTTGAAAATTTTAAAAAATAAATGATAAGACTTATAATTGCACTTAAGTTAATGCAAAAGTAATTTAAATAATTCTGAAGTTCATTTAACCAGGACTTAATTGTAAATTATCTTTTATTGCCTGCTGTATTTGAATAAATTAGCTGATATAAAATAATACTTTAATTAATTATTTTGATAATATTTTTCAAGAAAATTATATTTTTATAAAAAAATATTTTTTGAAATTTATATAAATTATTAAAATTGAAAAATAATTGAAATATATTGGAATTAAAAAATAATATGAAATTAAAATTTAATTGATAATTAGAAAATCAATAATCCAATATCACAAAATGATACGAATTTAATCTGAAAATCTTACCCATATGAAATTCAAAGTGGCCCAATAAAAAATAAACTGAATAAAAAACGATACTATCTAATAATAATCCGATTTCAATGGGTTCAAACCAATCCATTTCAGGTTTCAAAAAAAAATCCAATCCATTTCATATTCTTTTTTATCTGAAAATGCTTGCCTAGAATAATAGCAAGTACAAAAACATTGCTTTCAGAGATGGACCCATTCTCTTAATTGCCTTCTTTTCCCTCTATTATGCGATTCTCTTTTCTTTCCTACACACAATACAATACCCTTCTTAAGGCGCAACCTTTATCATTATTATTATTATTATTATTATTTTCATTCTCCATTGTATTTTGATTATTACTTCCTCCATTTTTATATGTTTGACGTTTAAAAATTATTAAAAAATTATTTTATAAATAATTTTTTAAATTTTTGATGTATTTTTTGTTAGTTTATCTTATATTTATCCTTATTTAATTAAACCATATAATTAAGAATAGAGAGAAAGTATGAAAAATAGAATTTTAGTGAGAAATTAATAAGGGTAAATTAGTTATTTATACAATTATTTAATAGATTATTGCCTTAAACGTCAAACATAAAGGCGTAATATTTTCTTGTAATAATCATGCATATGATTTTCAGTCCATAAATGTGTAATTATTGTAGTATTAAGTCAGTTTAGTAAGATAAAAGAATAAATCTAAGAAGAAAAGTGAGTTTATAGAGCATACATGGTTCTTCAAGATAGCTTTATTGAGAGCAACAAAATTACAGAAAATTGAAAAAAAGGTAGGCTACAATATATATATATATATATTATTTTGTTATTTTATTATACAAGATTACAACTTAAAAATTTCTTTTTTTTCTCAAAAATGATGAAAAATATTGATGAATCATCCAAATTTCCTAATTCTTGATTTTCTCTCAGCTCTTCAAAATCTTATTATTTTTTTTATATAAATAAATAACATTTGATAGTAAGGATTTCGATTGAGATTTAATTTCACAGCCTAATTTACTTTTTTTTTTTTGAGTTTCATGCAGTATTACGCTCAAAGTTTGCCATTAAAAATAAGGTTTGAGAGTTACAAAGGCTCTTTGAATTTGTTTTAGTAGTCAACTAACCTCATGAATATTTAATTGGATTAATTTAATCTTTTTTTTTTGGCACGGGATATCCTGGGTGGGCTCCAACCGTGGACGGCGCCTTTAAGCCTTAACCATGCCCAAACTAACCCTCGTTCGCATCGGAAATGCCCATTAAGGGGTCAAAGTGCTGACCAACCCCTGATCTCCACTTAAGGGATGAGAGTGCCTAACCACTCACACCAACCACATTTGGTTGGATTAATTTAATCTTTAAAATTAGGCCATATACACCCTAATTGAAATACGGTATTTTATCTATTTCAGCAGGTTAACATGTTTTTGTTTATTTTTTTTCTTTTTATTAGTATTTTCAATTCGCTTCATGTTTAATTATTGAGTATTTTGCCGTCTAATCCTTGCTAAATCAGGTTCCTTTGGACTCAATTTTAATTTTTTTTTCAGTAAAATTGGTTTCAATAGAATTATGATTAACTTATTTGACGGAAGCAAACTAGAGATGTTTATTGATATTTCAACCTCGAAAATAATCATAAAAAAATCGATTAACAGGAGATATTAGAGAAGGGATGATTACCCGGAAACAAGACGAACATGGTTCTCATAACGTTGTCGATGTCGGCCTGTTCTTGCTAGCAGAGGAGACTTATTTTATGTATGCTTTAGCTTCCATCTCACGCTCAGAAATAAACTTTGTTCGAAGTGATTGCATGCAGGTACGGTAGCTTATAGTCATGACCAAATTCAGCTACACCCCTTACAAAGTCAGCAAAAGATTGCGCTTCAACAACATCGAGGGCAATGTTATTTGAAATAATGAATTTAATTTGGTGAGCTTTCTATCCACCATGCTTTTGTCCTTTTCACTTGTCTTAGGCATACGACTTTGATGGTGACCTTTTGACAAATTGACCAAGAGTGCTGCATCCGTATGATTTTCCTCCACATCATTTGAACCAACTATAGTTTGGATTTCTTGCCGGGATCAGCACCAAATATTGCTATACGAGAATCCTCCTGGACATCCTTGGGTACTATTGTACATATGTCAATGCTACGGCCTCTGATTCCAGCCAAATGCGATTTAATCCACGGAATGCCCACAGAAAAACAGCGTTTACAGAAATTGCATGTAAAACCGGTATCATGTTCTTCTGCATGCTCCCAGAAACGATATTTTCTCCTAACCATTGTTGCTTTCTACCTTATTCAATGTTAAACTAAACAAATATTAATAGAAGTTCTGAGTGATAATCATTTGTGGGATTAAAATAAAACAGAAAAGGTTAAAGGAAAACTTAACAACAGACAAAAGATTGAAATCTACAAGCCCACAAAATAGTTAGATATAAAAGTTTCAGTTTATAGTACTGCTTTTAGCTAAGGAATCGAACAAGGGCCAAGAAATGCATTTAGACAACAGAAGAACTTTTCAATGTGTATATTGTTGTGTATTAGATTGGAATTATTAGTTCTCTTTCTGCAAATCAATCTGTGTACTATAGATTAGCTTGCTTGATTCCTACGTGTACTTCCAATGCCTTAAATCAAGGAGATATTTGGATTAGATAACATTCATATAATCCTTATATGTTGTTGAAAGAATAATAATTTATGTTGACTTAAGTTGCCTTATTTAGAGATACTTTTCTTGAGATTGCAGAATGTCTGGTGCAAATTTACAATATTTGTTTTTGTTGAAAATAGTTTAAATTGGAGGTTCAAAATTAGGGTTGTTGGTTCAAGCCATATCTAAATTTTGATGATAATCAAATTTTAAATAAACTCTGTTGTGAATTCTATTCTAAGCTATTTCTGCAGGATATTCTATACATCCTTCTGTATATATCAACAATTTAAAATATTATGTACATATGATCGGTCATGAATGGGTCATTTTAAATGTCCCACATTAACTTTTCACAAAAATTTATGATAACTTTATCTTAATCTACTGGTCAAAATGATATTTCTCGCAATATTGTTTTTATTCAAGTATTTTTTTTTTACAATTTTTTAATGACATTATCATATATTCATCCCAAGTCTAGTGAGCAACGTGAATTTAACGTGTAATTTTCCTATCAAAAATAACAAATAATAACATTTATTTTTTTAACACAGACTTTTTTTTTTACATTTATTAATGAATATCTATTGCTTTTTTTAAAACAAAAATAATATTTTTATATTTTTTATAATCAACTGTTCATAATTAATATATTTAATCAATATAATGTATTAATCATTTGCTTTCTATAATCTCCAATGTGAATGTAATAAACATTCAGAATCAAGGGGAACACATTGAAATTGAAGTATAGTTTTCATCTTACCAATAAACTATGGTTTCATCTTACCAATAATGATTTAACGTAATACACATTGAATTATGGTTCCACCTTACCATAATCTCAATTTTTATATTTGAAAAGAAAAGGGTTAGTGCGAATAGAGCTTCAGATTGAGTTTATAATAAAGAATATTTTATACTAAATAATGGTCATAAATTCTTACGTACCATGAAAGTCTTAAAAATATAGAGATGTAATACATAAAAGGAATTATATATTATGCACAGAAAGGAGTGCGAAGACAAAAGATATTTAAAAATCATTAAGTTGTATACCCATAATATAAAAACCATTATAGTAAGCGATGGAAGCATATTAGTAATATTGTATTTCGTCAAGGCCACGAAAGGTTGACATCTTTCTTGTTGCTAATTATGAAGTTCTTTTGAACTATGCTGTGGATATTTTTGTTTTCCACTTCTGTGATGTGATGGTATCATGTTTATAACATTAAATTTACAAAAGTTCGCAAAATTTTAAACAACAGCCTATTTCATCTAATTTGCAGTATTTATGTCAAGAAGTGGTTAATGGATATTTGACAATGAAAATTAACCAACATATAAAATAAAGGGAAAAAATATAGGTAGAGGTTAGCAGACCGAGCATAATTCGATTTACGATTATAATCAAATTAAAATAATTAAAATTTAAAATTTAATAAAAAATATAAATTAAAATTAAGCCAATTTTTAATATTAATTGAATGATAACTAAAATTCTCTTATCCTATTAAACGAAATTTAACTTATTCACAATTTGGATAGCCTGATCAATTAAAGTAAATAATGGGCTGTCCACAGCTAGAGATCAGCCCAAATTGTCTTCCTTTGTAGGAAGAGTAATGAACTTTGTGGACTCTATTTGTAATTTCTCTCCCTTTTTTTTAAGAGAAATTTACATCAAATGTCCCTTTTTCTATCATATTTTTTAAAAATGCATGCAGCCATTCATTTTTTTAAGTTTAAGATTAATTTTTTTTAAATACCCTTTTCTATTTTAAACCCTAAATAATGTTACCCACATCCCATTTCCTCTCTTCTTCATGCATCGGTGTGATTTCCTCTCTTCTTCTGCAAATATCTCTGTGCATCGGTCTGATTTTATCGCTTTTTCATCAAATCGGTGTGATTTTTCTCCATCCAGATCTGAGTTTTACTCTGTTCCTTACACGTTGAGTCGTCGTCTACAAATTCCTTATGATATTTCCATCGAGCGATTCTATTAAGGTGTGATTTTATTTTCTTATTTTTTTTATTTTGTATTATTCTTTTGTTATTTTTGTTTCTTTACTGATTTGTTAATGGATTTGTATTTTATATTACTTGAATCTCTGGTGATGGATTTTGTTGATTCTTGTATTTTGCATTCCGATTTTCTCTATTTATACATGTTTTCAATGGGAACGAACTTTAAGTGTTCCAATGCTTTGGATTCATTAGTGGAACTGATAGGTTCTCAAAATAGGGGATTAATGGTTGAAATGCGAACGAACTTTGATAAGCTGTAGTCCTGCATTGAGTATGTATTTCATGGCCTGTAATAATGTAGTTGTTACACTTGTACTCAAAAGTCAAAATTCCTTCATAAATTCATACTAGTTATCTTCTAAGATAGTGTGGTGCACAAGTATGATAATGTATTGATTATGATGGTTCTTTGGAGGAGCATTGTTCTCATTTTTCACTATCTTTGATTTGATTATTTTATCTCAAACTTTACCACCAAAATTGCTGCTAGTAGTAGAAAAAGCTTAAGGGAGGACAAAATATGTGAAATACTATAATGATATTGGAACCTTTTTCAGATATATGAAAAGCAAATTGTTGTTCTTCCCTGGAGTAGCAGATGCTATTTTGGGATTGGCAAGCAGCAACTCAGCAGTGAATATGAAGAGTTTAGATTAATTTATCAACTAATTAATTATTTACTAATTTTCCAGAGTTGATGTTCCGGTTGATTTTCTTGATTTCATTTTGAAAACAAGGCGGTGCATTTTGATTTGGTTGATTTCCTTGAGAACAAGGGCAGTGCATTTTTTTTCTCTATTGTATTTATATTTCGTCTAATTTTGGCATGGACTGGTTTTTATTCTCTTGTTTCTAGTAGTTGTAGTTTTGATGCAGCTTTGAAACTTTGACTATGAATTTATAGTCTAATAGATCGATTATGTGAATATGATATCGCTGGAGAAGTATTGATACATCTATTTATTGTCATTAAATAGGTTTTAAATATATTATGACTTAATGATATTTTAAACAAAAAGTCTTCAATATATATTTGATGACATTGTTGGAGTTTTGAATTTTAATTTACCAATATATATCAGTACCCCTCAGCTTTAGGTAAATCACCCCACTGATTCTGATTCAATATCAAAACAATGTATTGTAACAGCACAATTAAGCTTAACAGATTCTCCAAATGCAAGGAAAAAACACAGGCTGTTGAATCACCGATAGTTTAAAATAGTAAAACTCCTTTTAAGATAACACACCTGTTCTGCAATAAATTAATGCCATGAGTGGAACAACATTGTTCACCACAACAGAACATGAACACCGTTCAATGCTTAAAAATCATCATAAAAACATGTTAGGAATCCCCTTGCACAATAAATGAATACAAATAAAAGACCAAAAGCTAAAATTATTCTACAAATATTACCAACTTTTTTACCCTATCCGAGATTCATTGTCCACCATCAGCTTTAATTTCCAAGAATGTTGCAGCAACAATTGGAGGGCGCTTGCCACTACTTTGTTACACTAACATAACAACAAGCACCAAATACTAACTATCGAAATCCTTGAAAAAAAAAGAAAAACAAAAATTACAATAACCCGAGTAAAGTACTTATAAGATGCACATGAATGCTACAACATAGAAAAGTATATAGAGCAAGTGAAATCAAGTTCAATTTCATAAGATGCACATGAATGCTACAACATAGAAAAGTATATCAGATGGTATATTAGGTATACCAGCCGGTTTACCAAATTTCAGAATGCAAATATATTCTCAAATTTGGTATACCCAGACGATATACTAGATATACCAACCGGTAAACTGAATTCCATAATTCTATTTATATTATGGAATTTGGTATACCAAATTTCAAATTACAAATATGTTCTGAAATTTGGTATACCGGCATCGACCAGTATATCAGGTATATCGATCGATATACCAAATTTCAAAATGCAAATATATTCTGGAATTTGGTATACCGAACGATATATCAGGTATACCAGCAGGTATAACAAATTTTAGAATGCTAATTATGTTATGAAATTTGATATACTGGCTGATATATGTGATTGCAAATATATCATCTGATATACTAAATTTCAGATTGCAAATATGTTATGAAATTTCCTACCCCAGATGGTATATCAGGTATACCAGTAGGTATACCAAATTTCAGAATGCTAATCATGTTCGTGAATTTGGTATACCGGTCGGTATACTTAGTATACCGTTCGATATACTAAATTCTAGAATGCAAATACTGTTCTAGAATTTGATATATCGGACGGTATACCAGGTATATCAGCCGGTATACAAAATTTCAGGATGAAATTTTTAGATGTTATAAATTGAAAAAATAAACAAAAATATAAATAAATAAAAGGTTAAAGTACCAGCAATATTGCCTCAAGGCTATGAGTGCATCACTACAAGAAAAATCCTGATTCCCGACGGAAACTTACCGACGGAAAATTTTTCGTCGCTAATTACAGATGGAAAAATATTTTCCGTAGGGAAAATTGTTAGAAAAAATATTTATTGCGACGGAATAACAAATCCGTCGTAAATAATGGAGGAAAATTTTCCCGCCAAACTTTACCGACGAGATTGAGCGACGGTATCGGAAAAATCGTCGTTAAATTGGAGCCAATATTACGCGGCTAAAATTATACACAAAATTTACCGATGGAATAAACATTCCGTCGGAAATTTCCCTACGGAATTGCCATTTCCGTAGGTAAATTACTTACCGAAATTGAATTCCGTAGGAAAATTACCGACGGAATGTTTATTCCGTTGGTAAATTAGTGCCAACATTTTAGCTTATTTGTTTCTTCAATTGCTAGCACTGGTGATGATTGGTGCCCACCGATGTGCCTCCGCCATCTATGGCAGTGGCCGTGGAGGACGTGGTGGTTGGTTATGGTGGCACGACGGGAGATGGTTCTTCTGTAAATATGGGTGAAAAATGATGGCAAAAGTAAAGAAAAAAAAGAGGCTTTGCAATTGCACTCTCCTGAGTTTCTAGCCTAGAATAAAATGCTTGCAGCAGCTTTTCTTTGATATAATAGCCTAGAAATCTATAAAGGTAGAGATAGAAAACATAAAGCTAATTGCGCGTTTTTCTTGGAAGAAATAAAATATATTGTCTTAGGTCCCTCCATTCCGATATGCTAATTTCGACACGTTATATTTAACAATTCTATAATAATCTTCATTTAAATATAACAAAATTAGAAAATTAATGGAGAAAAGATAAAAATGTTTTCATATTTTTTTGGTCAATTTAAAAGAAAGTCTCCATCTCTGTATCAATGGACAATATAAACTTTTGAAAAGGAATTTCGATTGATAAGTTCAGAAAAAACAAAAGGATATATGCATTATTACTGGTGCAAAGTAAAAAAGAGGTTTTGTCAATATAGATGCCTGCTTAGTCAGCAAAATTGCACATACATTGGGTGCATTAAAAAAATAAAGTAATTTTTAACGGCAATTGAAATATATAAGTATCAATTTCGGACATATTATCTCCTATTAAAATTCGAACTTTCTACTGTGTTTTCTGGTGCTTATGAGGTTAAGTTTGGGATCTGTAGATTTGAAGATTGTTAAGGAGCAATTGTGGAGAGTCTCGTGATGTTTACGACGCAAAGGAAGGTGTTTTCGGGCTAAGATAATTTACATGTCAAAATAAGATAATTTATATATACAAAATAATTATTCAATTAAAAAATCTAAAAAATTATATAATTATATATAATTTCGGTTTGATTCGGTTTTTCTATGATTTTTTCTTCAAAAATCGAATCAAACTGAAAAATTAAATTTTTATAAAATTTAAAACCGAAATTGAATCCAAAAATCGAATCAAATTAAAAAATTATTGGGGATGTTGTTAGTGGGTGTCATTATTGTATAATTAATGAACTTTTGCTTTGTCTTTTGTTATTATTGACTTATCAACACAGTGGATATAAGAAATTAAAAGTCTAAGAAATTATTGACAGACATTGGCTTTATCTTTTGCTTTTCTACTTGTTCCACATCATATTCCTAATTCCCACAGCTGTATTCTCTTATTTGTCATCTGAATTCTGTTTATTAGGCTTTTGTCGGCAGTGATTTTGTGTAAGTTTTTATTTTTAATCTTTGGTGGTACTAATTAGTGATTTGTGTGTTCTTAATTTCCTCAGCCACTCATAGTTTCCTTTTCTTGTTTTCATTAAGGTACATTAAAAAAATCTTGGTTCTTGTTCTTACCATTCATGCAGTTTGGTTACATCACTCTTATTGGCTGATTAACTCTGATAAATAGAGCTGCAATTTGGCAGATTAAGTAGGCATCTACCATTGGCAAAGCTTCTTTTTTTCCTTTGCACAGGTAATAATAATATATCCTTTTGCTTTTTCTCAACTTTTCAAAGTCGCCCTAATTAACCGTTAAAACATATCTCTCCACCTCCAGAGCCCGCAAGTCTCTTTATCAAAGTAGCTTTAATTTTATGTTGTTGGTCCCAAATTGACGAGAAATAATCTCAATAATAATATGTTCTGTCATCATTCTATCCGGTATGAATTCAAATTGGTAACATCAGTGAATTTTAGATACTAAATAGCAGTTCCATTTCATGGCAACTATCCATAATTATTATATTATATGATATTTTTAGTATTTTTGAGACAATTATAAGAATATATTCTCTATGGGTTTTTTTAGCAATTATAAAAACTGAGATTTGCGTGACATGGATGAAAACTAGATCGGTAACTCAAAAAGAGTGAATGATCTTGTCGATTGCGATTCTACGTTTCGAAAGGTATTTATGGTTGTTTCTCATTATAAATCGCGATATATACATATTATATTTTTTTCATTGGTATCAGAATTATATTTTTTGCGTTCTGACATGTTATTCTTGAATTTGTATTTTTTGTGTACATTCAGATCTGTATGTGTTATTTTTTTTATTTTGATCTATTTTTTGTATTTTTTGGACACCGAAAAAATATATTATTTAAAAAGTAATTTTCATCATTGGGATCTTGCATGTGTCCACATTTATTTATTTATTTATTTATATCCCTTCAACATCAATACACGGTTGGAATTTGGAATCCATTCCCAAGATGGAAATTATTATTATTATTATTATTATTATATATTTATATTAAATGTAATTAAGCTGATAAATTTTAAAAAAACAATTGTACTCACAACTTAAGAAAAATATTAATATATCATTTGTTTTTTTTTTCTGAAAGATTAGGACCTGACAAGAATTGGGAAAAAATTATTATTATTTACTATGAGAGAATTAATTTTCCATAGGTAAATTACCGACGAAAAATGTTCCGTCGGTAATTTACCTACGGAATTATGTTTCCGTCGGTATTTTACCGACGAAAATTTCATTTCGTAGGGAAATTGAAAAAAATGAATTATAAGTTAATCTAAACTAAATTCATGTAAATTTTTATTTAGTGACTATATTAATAAGAAATTTATATCTAAATAATTTAACCTATAAATATGTAATTATTATGATATTTTCTTTTTTTTTTCTAGAAATAAGTACATAAAGTCGGTAATGGTAGCTTAATCACAAAGTTTGCTAATTTATTTAACACTTGTTTTGAACTCTCTTCAGGCAATTCTCATAATTTTTATCACTAACCCATTTTTAGGATAATTTTTACATTATCAATTTTCACATGGAACTGGATCATTGATTATTTTATTACATGTATAAATAAAATTATCAATTCAATCCAGTATTTAGTAAGCATTTTTTAATCATAATTTAATAAGAATGAGCTCAACCTTTGACGGGTGATATACATAGCTATATCACTTAAAATAGTGTGCAATTCTATAATTAAGCAGTTAGGAATTCCTTAAACCACCATTAATTTTATGGTAATGGTAGATTAATTTCTAAGTCTACATACGTAGACATGCTTAATCACTATGTTTGCTAATTTATTTAACACTTGTTTTGAAATCTCTTCAAGCAATTCTCATAATTTTTATCACTAAATAATTAATAATTAGGACGTTGATATCTTAAATTAGGTTTATTTGCTAAAATTTTCTGAAATTAAATTTAATAGCTGTGTGCTCTTATCCATGGTATAGAATTTCGGAGATATCAACGAATTCAAATTTACCTTAATTAACCTAACTAATTAATTGTACAAATGGAGTGGTAGGTTGAGTTCTCGAATTTAATTTCTCTACGTTTATTTCAATTTCGCTTCATGTCAGATGCAACTAATAACATATTCTAAATTTAAAGTCCAGAAAAAAAATAACAGAAGTTCTCGAGTTTAATTTTTTCTAGTAACATTTATAGTTGTAATTAGATATTTTGTCACGTTAATAAAAAAATTAAATTTAAATTATTCAATCCGGTTACAACTCATCCTACATTCTAAAAGTAATTTATTACCAAACTTAACCCATGGTTGCCAAATATTAATCATTGAAAACATTAAATAAATCTTTTTCATTTTCATTTTGATGTTGGAAATTGAAGAAAATGAGAAATTGACATGAGCATTGCATGGAACACAAACAAAATGGCCCAATGTGAAAATGAGTAATTGACATGAGCATTGCATCTTTATAATAAATCATAAATTAACATGAATTAAATATATGACAAATAATAATAATATAAAAAAATAAAATAATATCTCATGAGTCCCTAGAAATTTCGGGACAGAGGAGTATGTGGCCACACAATATTTATCAAGGAAAGAAACAAAAAAAAAAGAGAAGAAGAAGAAACAGGGGGAGTGGAGACCGACGAAGGAGGAAGAGTGGTTATTGTTAATAAGTGGTTTATTAAAAACCTAAAGGGAATTTGGTTTGGTTACATTAACCAAATATGTCATAATTATTTTCAACTTGGGGTACCTAAAGGGAAAATCGCCAAAACTACGTCGTTTTGGCCTTAGAATTTCCCTTTCTTCTTTTCTTCTTTTTCTTCTTTCTTTTTTGGTTGGCTGATCGGGATTCACCTCTACCAAACCCATCACCCCTCTCTTCCCTTCTCCCTCCTTCCTCTTTCTCCTCTCCGGTCCGGCCACGCCAGCAACTCCATCTGCCACCGCTTCTCCCACCATCGCCTCCCACTGTGCTGCCATCGTCCCCTTTCTTCCCCCTCTCTTTTGCACGTGACAGGGGTGCGATCCCCTGCTGTTCTGCCTCTCATCAGCAGCCCGCCCCTCCATTTAATTGCTCCCTCTCTTCTAATGGCTGGGTAAGCATTCTTTTCCTTCTAATTATTGATTTATGGTGAGAAATTTGAGAAAGAGGTGATAAAATTCAGATCTAGGGATTTAGTTAATTAGGGAAAATTTAATCTATGCTAGTTAGATGAAAATCTAGCTAAATAATTGTTCAAAATTGTTGTATTTTATGAATTTATATATTAATTGTTGAGATATTCATGTGGGATTATGGGTTTGTGTAGAGAAAAGAGATGAAGTAGATGAAAGAGGTAAAGAGAAGGAAAATGATGGTTAAAAGCTTTTAAAGCTGAAAATTTAAGGAGTTATCAACAAAGCAAGTAAGTGTTCAAGTAAATTTATTTTTCTTTTGATTATGCTTTATATATGTTAAAATTTTTAAGTTATTGTTGATTTTGTTATGGTTAGAGCTATGCAAATTAAGTTGAAATTGAATGATGGCTATGTTTATGATTGGTTGAGAGTTTGAGAATCAATAAGCATGCATTATAGATGATATAAATTGAGTATGCTTTATGTATGTGAAGATTATGAATTATAGTTGATGTTATTATGGTTTAGGATATATAATTGATTGAAATACTAGAATTGTGGCAGAGTATGTTTAATTGCAGATTCAATCAATCTCAGCTGGTTCTGAGTTTAATTGTGGCCTGTTTGCTTAGAGTTTCTGATAAATTTTCGATTGTCGGTCTAATAATTTAAAATCCAAAAAATTACAATACTAAATAATTTTAAATATCACTTTCT
This sequence comes from Excoecaria agallocha, assembly GCA_037975025.1. Taxonomy (NCBI): domain Eukaryota; kingdom Viridiplantae; phylum Streptophyta; class Magnoliopsida; order Malpighiales; family Euphorbiaceae; genus Excoecaria; species Excoecaria agallocha. The sequence goes on along the minus strand of JBBPFJ010000019.1, from coordinate 2,930,259 downwards.
TGATGTAATAAAATCAATATATATACATATATAGTGAAATAATTTTTCAAAATAACCCTGTATTTTTATTAATTTTATTATAATAGTGTCTATGAAAATAATAAAGAAGAATATTAGAATTAGAAAAACCAAACATAGTACATATTTGCTAAATGCTATCATCTCATGTGTGTATCATACAGTAATCCTTGTACATATAGTAGTAAATTTTGTGGAATGTTCTTCTAGCTTTGTTAGAATAGATTTTGGGTTGTGGTGGATTCGGTGTTATTATAATTATAAGGTTATATGGTATATCATATATACTGATTGCAAATTGCTAATAAATACTGTTTATTTTCCTTATTTGGAAGAAAACCATAAAGGGGAAGTTTGATAATAAATATAAATCTTTCTCTGAAAAAGGAAAAAAATCATTATTAATCTCTTATAAGTAGTAAGAACTGTGCAATTAAAAATTATTAAATCTGAAAATTATATGCATATATATCAAGAAAAATCTTAACACTAAATGCCAGCCACGAACTATAGGCTATGAATTGTCTTCGACAGCTTTACTAGTTATTCTTCATGCTTGTCACTAATTGGCAACCGCTAGCGTTAGCTTGACAAAAATGAAATTACTTTCGGCATCAAAGCAAATTGGTTGTTTTTGGAAAACATAGAAGCTTTGTAGGCTAAGAATGAGTCTCTAAAATCAAATAAAGCCATTAAAAAACCATATTAGACTAGAAACAATAGATTTTCTTCGAAACTAACTCGGGCTTTGCTTTAGTCTATCTTACCAAAATCAAGCTCATCTACAGGAGGCATTAGTGCCCCCAACTTGTACTCTTTTTTTCTCCCTCTTGTTCCCTTTTATAGTTGTGCATCAACTCAAATTTTAATCAATTTTGGGATCAGTTGTTGGATTTTCAGTTTTAGCTATAACTATTAGTTTTTGATTGATGAACTGTTTCACAATTCTGAATTGAAGCAACCAAAAGTAAAATGTGATTGAAAATATAATTAAATGATTGAATGAGTGGATTGAAAGTTGTCTATATTAACTTTTATTTAAGAATAAAATCTAACTTTAAATTATTGCCCTTGTACTGATCCTAATTGCTAATCTTGCGAACCAAGATTTAGAAAAAAATGATATTCTATATTTTAGTAATTGTTCCCAATAATGTATATATACACATAGAGTAACTAGAATCTAGTAGAAGAAACACTAACCTGATAGCTAACTAAAGAATTAATTATTAGATAAAAGTAAATTCATTATTTTCACCATATCATCCCTCCGCAAGCTGAGGAGTGTATATAGTCAAACTCCTAGCTTGGATAAAAATATCTCGAGAGTTGGAAGGCATTGAGCTTTAGTATTACAAAAGAATAAGAAGGCCTATATATATATATATGGTTCAATATATTCAAAGGAGAATGATATTACAATATATCACATATTATGAACTGTAAACAAAGGGATTTTATGATGCTTATGGAGCCTTTTATCTATAAAACAGAGCAGAGTGACATGAAAATATTTGATTTTTTTCAATGGAGGCTACTGCATTGTTTTTGTTGAATTGAGCTATGTTTTAGCCTGAAGTGGTAATTGATGAGGAAGTCAGTATTGATGCTTGTTATTCTTTATATTGAGAAGCTTTCTCTGGGTTTACATATAAATTTGCTTTTTTAATGTCACTTATTAAACATATGAAATCAGCATAATAGTGTCCTAATTAAATAATAAAACCAATAATTGACGGGACTAGCATTGATTCAGTCAAGATAAACTGAGTTTAGGAATTATTTTGGTTTAATGACAATTTAAATTAACATTTTAATTCAGATTACAAGTTATATTTTTGAAATTTAGGTTTACTTTCCGTATAGGAATTTTAATTTTTTTTATTATTTAGGTACTCTATTTGAACTAAAATATCTCCTGAACCTTGTTTTTCTTTACTGCATCAGGCATCCTGTTACCGGTAAGTGTGTTTGAATAAATGTGGAGGTATATTGCATCATCTTTTTTCCTGGATTTGTGCAGTTAATGCCTTTATGTTCCTTTTGTTTAGCTGTTATGCATGTCATACTGCATAGTTGGCCCAATAAACAATACAAGGCACTACTATAAAATGGTAGATATTTTCTTTTCCGTACTTAGATGAAAGAAGTAAGGGGGGAAGGCAGTAGATCGCAGCATCCAGATAATCCACCCGCACCGACATAATAGGATTTCATATTTTATTACTTTTGGGACTAATAACGATTTGACTGCAATGTTAAGGCTAATATTTATACTTTAAAGATTTGTAAGAAAATGATATTGAATATTATAAATTTAATGTTCTTATTTGATTTCTATTAATTTATTATTGTAAATTATATATTTTATATTATATTGTTGATTACGATTTCACTATATAGAGAAAATAAATTAAAATTTGAGAGAAAATTAAATAATAAATAAAATAAATTTGAGATTTTTTGTCAAAATATAGCCAAAATATAGCGACGAAAAACTTTTTCGTCGCTAAATTTTCCTACGGAAGATCTATTTCCGTCAGCAAATTTAGCTACGGAAAATATCATACTGTAGGAAAATATTGCCGACGGAAAACTTTTCTGTCGCTATATTTGCCTACGGAATAGCTATTTCCGTCGGCAAATTTACCCACGGAATATATATACCGTAGGAAATATTGCCTACGGAATAGTTTTTCGTCGGTAAAAAAAGGCAACGACGACAATAATTGGTCTTCAATTAGCGATGGAATTGACGACGAAATAGATTCCGTCGGTAAAAGTACCGACGGAATATATTTCGTCGGTAAAAGTACCGACGGAATTACATTCCGTCGGCAAAAGTGCCTACAACCGTATCTCCTTTGCCAATTCCGTCGATAATTTCCGTCGGCATTTTTGTTTCCCTACGGATTTTCACTCAATTCCGTCGGGAATTTTCGTTGGTATATTGGATTTTTCTTGTAGTGCATGGTGTTACAGATAATGCAACAAAGAACAGAACCAACACTTTGTGCATCAGCAATTATATAAATATGAAATATATGATACAAAAAATCCATATTTTTAGCCAAATTTTGTAAATATTATATATTCTATAACATTTGTATCAGAATATATGCTTTCTTTCTTCCAGGTCTTGTAAAATGTACTAAGTATAACATTAAGAATATTTCAAAAAACAATAGTGGAGATATCATAACAATACAAGACCATAAAGTAACAGTTAACCTGTTGTGTGACATTAGGATCACGAGTTTGAGAGAGAGGCTCACCCCATACCACACACATTCCATACATTTTATCAAACACTTGGTATGAGTTAATTCAATGTAACCAAAAGGCTTCAATTCAATGATATCACATAGATTATAACTCACCATTAAATTACAAAAATAACATCTAAAATAAAAACACAAAATTCGGCATTTACACCTAAAAAAAAGAGATTTATCTTTCAATAATAGAAGATTGTGTTCTTTTTACGGAGAAAACACCCAACTTGAAGCTCGATGATGATTTCACACCAGGCCATGGGAAGATGGATTTAAGTTGATGTTGAAGCCTTGCATCCAATCTCCTGTTTATAACTGGAATTTTCCTTGCTTTGAAGCCTTAAATGAAGAAAGAGTGAATGAAGAAGGAGGAAAAAACAGAACCATGAAAGAGGAGGAGTTTGAGTTGAACATGTTAAATTAAAAAAGGGGTATTTTTAAAAATTAAAATTTAATAAAAGATAATTTTAAAAGGAAAAAAAGAAGAAGAAGGTTTTTTTTTATTGGAATCCCATTTTTTTGGGTATTTTTTGTGACATTTCCTTTTTTTAATTAATTATTATTTTTCTTTTTTCTTTTGTCTTGGACTTAATTGTGGAAAGCTGTGTTTAATTTTGTTTCTCAAAGGCAGGGTTAGAGTGAAAATGGTTTGAGGTGAAAGCGTAATTGGTGGCTATGAAGATTAGTGTTTCTAATTATAATGAAAAACGGTTAATTTGCGCTCAAAACAAACTCCTTAAAATATTCCGTATTATCAACCTTCTTTTAATTTGTTGTTTTAAATATAAAATTAATTGTACAATGAAATTGGTGATTTATTTGGTATTTACTTATAGGCTAAATTTTAGCATGTTGCATTCCTACATGTCTAAATTAATAATAAATTAGTTAATGATGAGAAAATTTAGGGTTATTAATTGTTGACTTCTTCAAAATCTAATAATTTTATTTATTAATTTATTTTTCTTTTTTTAGGAGTAAAGGGTAGAAAAGGTAAATGAGATTTTTATTTAAAAAGATAATTTTGAAATAGATGATATTATGATAAGATGAAGCATATAAATAATTTCAAATATTACTATGAATAGTTGTATTTAAAAATAATTTTACTAGTGGCCAATCATAAATTGTATTTTTGTTTTGTCATCAATTTTTATTTATTAAGCATGATTAATTTTTGCATTAACTGATCACATGTACCTAGGGGTGTGCATCGGCCGGGTTCGGGTGAACTCGACCCAAACCCGAAATCCGAAAATCATATATTTTCCTCATCCGATCCGACCCTATATAAACATCGGGTCCCTACCTGTTTAACACGATATTTTTCGGGGCCCGATCCGATTAACCCGTTTTGGTCATCAGCTTGCCCAGCGTTACTATCTGTTGCTGCCATACATTTTGCCAAAATGAATTTGGTGACCATTCCCAGCAACGGATATGGCCTCAAAAGGCCACTTATCATAAAAAAGCCTGCAACCATCAAAGGACCTAAACTATTTATCTACTGGGCTTTATTTTGTGGGTAAGCCCAATATAGTTGGACCTCAAAAAGATAAAAACCCTAGGCTCTACCCTCTCTCTCCCAGTGGACTAGATTAAAAAAGACCCTTTAGCTTATTTTTCTCTGAAGTGAAAACCCTAAACTCTTTTCTTGCTCTCTTCTGCTTTCCTTCGTCCTCTACCTCCGTCTCTCTCAAGCTCTCTGTCAGAAGCCATGGCGACAAGCACAACAGCTCCGGCACGGGCTCTATTTCAGAAGGAATTGGATATTCAAATGATGTTGGCCACCGCAGTCCACCTTGGCATCAAGAACTGTGACTTCCAGATGGAACGTTAAGCGCCGCAACGATGGTATTTGAATGTTTATTCACTAAATTTTTTTCCTTGATCTTGAATGGAATTTTGGCCAACTTTTTACGAGATCTCGAATTTGTGCTATATGAAATAGCTGCAAAAAAACATGTCATCAATTTTAGTTATAGATTATGATTTGTTTTAGTGTGAGTTTGACAGTGAAAATATGATATTTCTTGTAGTGTGATTTTGGGTTGATCGGTCGGGTTGGGTTAGTCGGGTTTTCGCGCCGAACCGACCCGAATCCGAAAATATACCTAATACCAATAACCGAACTGACCCTATTAATCCAATTAATCCCACCTGAATACATCGGTTCGGATCGGGTTGGTCGGGTCAATCGGGTCGGTTCGGTTTTTGCACACCCCTATATGTACCGGTTTGAAAACAAATTTTCCATTAATACAATCTGTAAATAATTTTCAGTAGGAAACCGATGTAACTTCAAGGCAATTAAAAAATACGCTTATATAAGTTTGATACAAATTCAGACAAGTTCATAAGTAAATTAATCACTAAATGAAACAAATGATAAATAGAAAATAACTCAAAAACTTGTTCTCAGAATCTAAATTCTAAAGAAGACTATTCAATTTAAGTAAAACTTGCTCATAATCCAAATAAAGACTGCAGACTTTTGAATGTAATTTATTCCATGAAATATATTAGCAATCAGCCGATAGAATCACCATCTTTCATTCGCATCTTACTCTTTATCTCCTTCATCTTTTTCATCTGAAAAAAAGAAAAAGCAATGATGTAGGAAAAATAAGTTACATTCGTGGCTATTAATTCAATTGAATAAATTTAGGAACGATGAAGATACCAGAAAGTGAAAAGGGGCTAATTTCCTCCACTGCAAATGCTCTAGCAGTTTCAATCTATATAAAATAAATAAATAAGTAAATAAAACACCAAAAAGAGCATCATATGAATTCAAAATTATGGGATTTTGTAGTCAAAGCAAACTTAGAGAACTAAATCTGCTGGCAATATACATGCAATAAAATCTTCTTCTTATGCTATTTTAATTGATTTAATATTCAAGTACCATCTCCAACTTCTTTTGCTTTAATATATATCCAAACTGTTAGAGATGGGTTTAATTAGGATGAGAAGCATACCTCTTTCTTTATGGTTCCATTGATGTCTCCCTCCAGTGCATAAATTCTTTCAATTTATGCATCGGATGGCCCATAAGAAAAACTTCTCATCTGATTGCATCCTTCAATTTCCAAGGATTCTAATGACTGCAATTCAATTGCACTACTTCAAGCACAGAAACTCTTGAGATTAGGCAATCCTCCAAGTGTCAACGATTGTAATCGAGGAAATTCAATTTTGTCCGATGTTGATTCTGGTTCTTCTTCATCTTCTTTTCCAACAATAGCTTCCATCTTCTCACATGAATAAATATACATAAGATGTAGTTTTACCAGAAGTTTGGGTAGATGAGGTGGGAAAATATGTATGAGATTGCCACAATCCTTTGCATACAACTGTTTCAGGTTTTGAAATCCCACAGTTCCTGGTGGAATCTTGAACCATATATGTGTTAGATCTGTTAAACCATATAAAATTAAAATTTCCAAACTCTGCAACCTCTTCATCAAGTCGTATGGGATTAATGCAGAATGGTCATTAAGATGGCCAACGAATGAATCCCCGTTCTTGATAAGTGAAACCTTCCAAAATGTCAACAAATTTATTGTGTCACAAACAGAATTTAAAATCACAATAATTTCTACTCCAAATTAATCGTGTTAGATATCTTATATATAATAACTAAGATTTTCAAACTTTACTTGCGTAAGGAATCGGTAAAAGCATATGGATTGAATATAATAATTATTTTTTTGACTGCCAAGGGATATAATTACTTATTACTATATGCATGTGTATATATATAATGTACTGAATTCAATATGATTATATTTTTAATATGTTTTAAAGTAATATTTTGAATGATTGCATATTATTTCAGACATAATAACATGTATTAAACTTTAAAGTAGGCCTGGCAAAATTTGCCCAAGCCCAAAACCCCGCCCAAACCCACCCAAAAATATTAACCCAAATCCAACCCAAATTCAAGAAATGCCCATTAGGCCAAACCCAATAATTATCCATATAAAACTGACCCAAACGGGTCTGCTAAAAATGCCCAACGGGTTTCCTCAGCCTCTAAATCCACTAATATTTTCTGACCCAATAACTTAAAATCACATTCCAGATTATCTTCAATCCCTTTTAGCCTCTACTAGCCCATTTCTTCGTGGAGAGCTCCAATTCATCGACGCCAATCTGCCTTCCCTGCTCGCAGTCTTGCGTTCTGTCGACGTCGGAGAGTGCTGGCACAAGCACGGCAGCTTTCTTGATCATCTGACCGACATCTATCGCATCCTTAAGATTTGGAAAGCTCCTGACTCTGTCTGTCTCTGTGGCATTTTCCACTCTTCTTACTCCAATTCTTATGTCAATCTCGCAATCTTCGATCCCAACACAAGCCTTTTATCGTGAATTTTCCTGCTGCAGCTCATAGATACATGCACAAGAGCAAATAATCATATTTCCCATTCCAAATATCACTTATTTTTCACATTCGGGCTCCTTAAAGTTGCAGAGGTGGCTTTGCTAACTGCAAACATATATTTGGGGGAGGCGCAATTTGATAGTGTTTGATGGATTTTAATTTTGTTGACCAATTAGAAATGGCTTGTAATGCCTGATAATGAATGCTAGGCCTGGCAAAATTTATCTGATCAGATATTATTAGGCATTTTTGCTTCAGCATGTCAGAACAGATGTGACCCTTCCCAAAGGATGAAGTTGGAATAAGAAATGTGTCGATTACGGTCTCTGCAGTTAGGTATTACTCATGTCTGCATTATTGTGATGATATTGATTGCTTTCTGAAGCTGAAGATTCCATGTTCTTATATATTTATTATTCTTAAAAAAATATGCATTAAATTCATGGGTTGGCCCAAACCCGCCCAACCCATTTGGGCATTGGCCCATTTATGACCCATCTATTTACGCCCATTTGTGACCCAACCCAAAATTCGCCCAACCCGCCCATTTGCCACCTCTAGCTACTTTAAAGCATTAATAAAGCCGAAGTTTCTTTAATTAAGAATTCAGTAATTTAATTGTAGTAGTGTTATTAAATATTTTTCTATTGAGAATGAATTTTGAACATACACTAATTGTTCAATTTAGATATATAAGTAAAACATAAAATAGAGCGGAAAAATGTTGCACTACAAACTCTCATAAGAAATTTTAAAATCTTTAAAATTTAATTTTTGTTCGTACATATTTTTATTTCAAATAATTAATGACTATCATATAATAAGTCTATTGCAACATATTTTTAGTAGTTAAATATAAGACAACAATCTAATAACATATTTGAATGCTACAAGTATTTAAATATTGCATCAAAATTTTTAACCCATTGTAATAATCTAAATCAGTAAGAGTAAATGTAGCTGCATTTGCTTTTACTACTTTAGGTTATTGCAATAGTTTGAATATTTTGAAAGAACATTTAAATGCTTGTAACATTGTAAATATTTTTGCTAGATTGTTGCATTGCACAAATTAAGGCAATAATTTAAAATATACCATCGAAAATGTGTTTTAATAGACTTGTTATGTATGAGTAAATCTATATATGATTAAAAAGCACTGCTAGTTGAATTTAAAAACAAAAATTAATTTTGCTTATAAAATCATTCGAGTTTTATATATGCCAAACAATAATGCATTTTATGAAAATAATCTGAAATTTTGAAAATAAACTTCGTTTACAATTTCAAATAAGGAATTACATTAAAAAGCAAGAACATACCTTTTCCGCGGAAAAAAGATGTGTATATACACTAATTAATATTTAATACAATAAATTCAATTTAATTATATTTTATATTATACATTAACTATTACTAATAGTTATGTATATCTAGATTTTGGGCTACATATTTAAAATATAAATTAAAATATTAGATATTTATTTTCTATTTTGTTGTGACTAATGATATGAAGAAAAAAAAGACTAATTAAGAGTTTGAAAAATTCTTTCTTCAAAAAAAAAAAAACAAAGAGTTTGAAAAATTCTAATAATACAAATTAAAATTAAATAGACTTGATAATATGGAAATGTAGAATGGTCGCCTCATTCACCATATTAAATTGCATGACTTAATTTTCTGTTTGTATTTAAATTGTTATCGCTCAAGCAACTTAACAAGTATGTTAATCTATTATTCCTAATTAGCCCCTTTCCTGGTCAACCTATTTACATTTAACCTTGGTAACCTTAATTACTCTTTAAGTTTTGATCCTCCTTTAATTATATTGAGGCCTGAACATACCATTTTATTTAATTTCTATGCTTTTCTTTTTCTTAGAGGTTTTTCACTAGCGAAGCTAAAAGTTTTTTAAAAATAAAATATTATGCATAGTTGACGAGTTGTTCTTATGTTGTTTGGAGACAAATGTAAGAATACAATTAGGCATTATAATTTAATAAAGATATTTAAGGCATTATAACATATTTTTGAGCCTAATTTTTAACAGTTAGAAATATCAGTCTAAAATTGTTTGAACTCTTTCACCCTTTATCCTTTGGAAAAAAAAAGAAAAGTAAAATTTGGAATTTTAATTTATTTCATTTATCTTTTTAGATAAAACATGGCAAACCAATAATGACTGAGTTATTGCAATTTGCTAAAATCTCAAATCAAATAATGTGAAACTTAAAGGCAAAATTGATTTGCAATTTCAAAGAAATAAATTCAATGTATACGTAAATTAAAAAAAAAGCAAGTACTAAACCTGTTTGGTGGAAAGAAGATTTTGATTTTGTGGTTCAATACTGATGCGGATATGAGTGGAAGCTGTATTTTGCACTAAAACAGCTAGCTGTTTTAGTGCAATATCTTGGTGTCAGTTTTTGCACTAAAATAGCTAGCTGTTTTAGTGCAATTGGCTGGTTGTTTCTAATCGGGCACAAACGTAGTAGTTATTTAAGCCAGGGTTAAAAGTTATTTATTTTGGTAGGTTTTATTTTAGGAAGTGTTTTATTATTGCAGTATTCTATTTTAGGTAGAACTCCCATGATTTACGTTATTTTGTTTTCTTTTATATGTTTGTTTTTGGTTTTCAAAGGTAACATTAGGCTTTGATTTGAATTCGATTACTGCAATTCTCTTTGGAGAGTATTTCCGCTGCGTCAGGTGGTATCAGAACCTGGATGGCGACTGGGAATGACAGCAGTGCAAATAACAATGCAGTCCTTGAGGCTGCAGGTCGCGAGGATGATTGGCTGCAAAGTTTGGAGCAGCGTTTGGAGCAACAAATCGATCTTCGATTCCAGCATTTTGAGAGACGTTTTGAGGAGATTATGGATCAGTTAGATGCTCTGGGAATGGATTTACCCAGAGACCGGAATGTTAACAGACGACCAAGAGTGGAAGCAGCCCGTGGCGCCCCTGTTGACAGACCCATCCCAGTAAGAAGATAGAATCCTTATGAGGAAGATTCTGATGATGAGGAAGACTTGGAACCAGCTCGCTATGGTCGTTTTCAACCATACGGGGGTTATAGATGGGGGAACATTTACGAGGAACGGGATCAAAGTGACTTTCGTTTGAGAGTAGACATACCTTACTTTGATGGGAGTTTGAATATAGAGGAATTCCTTGATTGGCTTGCTGAAATCGATAGGTTCTTTGACTACATGGATGTTCTTGTAAAAAAATGAGTTAGGATGGTTGCATGTCGATTAAAGAAGGGAGCTTCCGCCTAGTGGGAGAGAGTGCAGAGTAGGAGAGAACGGAAAGGAAGGGATCCTGTCCGGACATGGTTTAGGATGAAACACTTGTTGAGGAGTGAATTCTTGCCACCCGATTATGAACAGATTTTGTTCCAGCAATATCAGTGGTGCCAGCAAGGTAATAGAGCAGTGCAAGAATATACAGCTGAGTTCATGAGGCTGTCTGAGAGGAATGATCTGGTAGAGTCTGAAGGACAGTAGGTGGCTAGATTTCTAGAAGGCCTAAGACCAGTGTTGAGGGACAAAATCGATGTACAGGTGATACGTACATTATCTGAGGCCAAGAATATGGCTATGAAGGCTGAGTTGATGCAGCAGGAGAGGAGCAAGAGGACGTTTGACAACAATAGAATGGCAGGCCCCAGTGACAGGTTCAAACCGTTGCAAGAAGGCAACCCACGAATGGGAAACACCCGTTTCACCAATGATAGGCGTGCTGAAGACAGGACGGGGGACAAACGGGTGGTGGTTGATGGAAAAAATAAAGAAATACAGAAGGTCGACAATCCATATGCGAGACCGAATGCAGGCAAATGTTTCAGATGTCGCCAACCAGGCCACCGTTCCAATGACTGTCCCCAGCGAGAAGCAGTGAATTTGGTGGAACGAGAAGAGGAAGATGATGGGATTTGTTGTGAAGCTGATGGAGAAGAGGCTGAGGATTATGATGAATTGGCAGAGGAGGGTCAAAACTTCGTGATCAGGCGTATGATGCTCACACCCAAGCAGGAAGAGACGACCCAACGCCATCAGCTATTTCGAACCAGGTGCACTATTAATAACATAATTTTTGGTGTTATTATTGATAGTGGTAGTTGTGAAAATATTATTGGGAGAGATGTGGCTAGGAAGCTGGAACTACCAGTGGAAAAACACCCTCATCCATACACTTTAGGGTGGATAAAAACAGGAGTTGAAAGGGTAGATGTCACCGAGAGGTGTAGGGTTCCTTTTTCCATTGGTAAATATAACGATGTGGTATACTGTGATGTGCTGGATATGGATGTATGTCAGCTACTATTTGGTAGACCGTGGCAATATGATGTCGATGCCCAACATTCAGGAAAGAGTAATGTATACCAATTGAAGAAGGATGGGGTTAACTTTACACTGCTGCCATTATCCAGCAAATTAAAGGACCAAGAAAAGGGGCAATCATTCTTGACTTTTTCACAGCGGTTTGGGGACGAAATGCAGGAGACAAAGCAGGTTCACCTGATGATTGTTAGGCAAGTTTTGCATGCTGAAACAGAGACACGGGTGCAGAAGTTTCCAATTGCCATACACCCGCTGCTTCAAGAGTTCAAAGAAGTTATGCAAGAAGAGATTCCATCGGGTTTACCTCCTATGAGGGATGTACAGCATCACATTGATTTGGTTCCAGGAGCTAGTCTACCTAATCTACCCCATTATCGAATGAACCCGAAACAAAGTGACATCCTAAGGGAGAAGATTGAAGAGTTAATTAGGAAGGGGCATATACGTGAGAGCATGAGCCCATGTATAGTCCCCGCATTACTCACGCCCAAAAAGGATGAAAGTTGGTGCATGTGTGTGGACAATCGGGCCATTAACCGGATCACGGTGGGATACAAGTTCCCCATTCCAAGCTTAGATGATATGCTGGAGTATCTCGGCGGTGCTAAGTGGTTTTCAAAACTTGATTTAAAGAATGGATACCATCAAATTCAAATTCGAGCTGGAGATGAATGGAAGACTGCTTTTAAAACCAAAGAGGGCTTATTTGAATGGTTGGTTATGCCCTTTGGCTTCTCCAATGCTCCTAGTACATTTATGCGCCTGATGAATCAGGTACTGAAGCCTTTTATCGGCAAATTTGTGGTAGTATACTTTGATGACATCCTGATTTATAGCCGTTCTGAAGAGGAGCATTTGTTGCATTTGCGGGAGGTCCTCACATAATTGCAAACAAACAAGCTCTATATCAACCTCAAGAAATGTATTTTCATGACAACGAAGCCACTGTTCTTGGGATATATAATTTCAGCTGAAGGAATTATGGTGGATGAGGCAAAAATTCAAGCAATTCGGGATTGGCCTACACCAACTAATGTCTCGGAACTTCGCAGCTTCCATGGGTTGGCCACATTTTATAGAAGGTTTATAAGAAATTTCAGCACTATAGCAGCCCTATGACGGAATGTTTGAAGAAGGGGAAGTTTTTATGGACGGAAGAGGCTGCCAGCAATTTTGAAAATTTGAAGGGCAAGCTGTGTACAGCTCCGGTTTTGACACTATCAGATTTCAACAAATTGTTCGAGGTTGAGTGCGATGCTAGTGGGGTAGGCATGGGGGCTGTACTTTCTCAAGAGAAGCGGCCAGTAGCTTTCTTCAGTGAGAAATTGAGTGATCATAGGAGGACGTGGAGCACCTACGACAAAGAATTTTATTCAGTTGTCAGGGCACTTAAAACGTGGGAGCATTACTTGATTGGGAAGGAGTTTGTGTTGTACTCGGACCATGAATCTCTAAAATATTTGAATAGCCAGAAGCGAATCAGTAATGACATGCATGCTCGATGGGTTCAGTTCCTGAGCAGGTTCCCGTTCATCTTGAGGCACAAGTCGGGAGCACAGAATCGAGTTGCGGATGCTTTAAGTAGGCGGGGTTCGCTATTGCTCACTTTGAGCAATGAGATTGTGGGTTTTGAACATTTCAAAGACAACTATGCTCAAGATGTTGATTTTGGTGGCATTTGGGCCAAAGTCTCTAAGGAAATTCCTTGTGAATTATTTTATATCCATGAAGGGTTTTTGATGCATGAAAACTAGCTATGTTTGCCTAGAACCTCACTAAGGGAGAAAGTCACACAGGATTTGCATGGTGGGGGTCTTGCTGGACACCTGGGGCATGACAAAACCGTGGCCGCAGTTCAAGAGCATTTTTTTTGCCACATTTGCGGAGAGATGTCTCTAGATTTGTTGAGAGGTGCCTCATTTGCCAACGAGCCAAGGGACAATCCAAGAACAGCGGTTTATACATGCCACTACCAGTACCAGAGAACATTTGGGAGGACCTTTCGATGGACTTTGTCTTGGGACTGCCAAGGACGTAGAGGGGCTCTGACTCAGTTTTTGTTGTTGTTGATCGATTCTCCAAAATGGCTAATTTTATTCCCTGCAAGAAGACTTATGATGCTGTGGTGGTGGCAAGGTTATTCTTCAAGGAAGTGGTACGACTCCATGGCGTTCCCAAGACCATCACATCTGACCGAGATGTTTTCTCAAAAAAGCTAAAATACCTCTAAAATTTTTTTGGATCAAAAATATCCCTTAACTTCTAAAAATAGTACTAAAATATCCTTCTATTAATTTGCCGTTTGCTTCAAGATAAGGGTGTTGACATGGTGCCACATAAGCACCACATAAGTGAGAGATCCATTTAGTTTGGAATTAAGTATATTTTTTAAAAAAATTAATCGGTGCGGGTGGCAACTGAAGAACCCCACATGGAGAAAAGTTAAGGCCAGTGAAGTTATGATTTAGGTCCACCTTAATTTGATTGTGGCCTGTGCTTCCATTTTCTAAAGAGGGGTCTTCGGGTTAGGCTAATAAAAGCGTGCCGTCTCATCAGTTGAAACTCATGACCCCATTATTGTATGATGTTCATTGATCATATTATTCTTTTTCGCATTGGATTCTTAAATTTTTATTTTTATACACATTCTATTCATAATTAACATATTAAATAAAAATAATAATACAACCACTTAGGGTGTTGTGCCTTTAAATTTAGTAATTTTCATCGTTATTTTTAAATTTTGACTTCTTTTGTTTGGTTAAAAATTGTTTATCAAGAATAATACGCAGGTTCAACATAATTTATTTGGATTAAATGGCAACATAACTTAAAATTTAAACGTTTAATGGTAAAATGATTTAATTGAAAGCTTTTGCTAAAACAACATTATCATTTTTTTAGTATTTATTAAGACTTTGAACTATTATTTTTGTTCTATTAAGTACTTATAAGGACGTCCTAATGCGTATTAAATCTATCTTGGGACACAATGCAATGCAATGCAATTAAAACCGAAGGGCCTTGATAGAAAGAACACCATAGTTTTGAGGCCAAACAAACTTTTTTTCTTCATTTATAAGGAAATTTGCTAAAAAGATAAATTTAAAAGAAGAAAAAGAAAAAGAAACAGACAACAAGTTGGAATGACGAAAGAGATTAATTAAAGTTTATGATCAATTATCTCTGTTCATTATAAGGAAAATATCAGGGTGGAGCCCATTTATTTACGCATAAATTTCTATTGAATAATCCTCTACGGTCACATAAGTCTTCCACTAGTACATGGTTTTTGAAGTCATCCACTATCTACATTAAATTAAATCCCTAAAATAAGTTAGAAAAAATTAGAGGCATTGAAAATGACAGAGAGACTTAATTAAGGTCTTCTCATCATTCATGGTTGAGGCTTCCTATATACACATATATATTATCATATTTACTAGTTGGAGAAGTACATTTGAAGCCTGCCAACTTTCTTGAAACTAATACTTGTATGATCATGGAGAATCCATTCTCCATTCTTGTCTTGTGCATCGCCTTCTTGACATTGTCTGAATCCATCACAGTGAATGGAGTGAATTTGACCGTCTTGCATTGCTAGCCATAAAGTCACAAATTCATGATCCCACAGGCATCACATCCTCATGGAACCGCTCTATTTCAATGTGCAATTGGAATGGTGTAAAATGTGGTCGTAGGCATCAAAGGGTCATCCAGGTTGATCTAAGTCCCCAACACTTGGGAGGTTCCTTGTCACCTGCAATAGGAAATCTCAGTTTCCTAAGGGTAATAAAACTTCAAGGAAACAATATCGGCAATGAAATTCCAAGTGAAGTCGGAAAATTGTTCAGGTTGCGTCCTCTTAATCTCTCCTATAACACATTGGAAGGTACAATACCAATCAATATTTCCTACTGCTACAACCTCATTCACCTTCATCTTGCTTACAACCATCTTGTAGGGAAGATACCTGAGCAGCTTGGCTACTTATCAAAGCTTGAGAAGCTATACATATTCAATAATTATCTACCAAGAGAACTCCTAAATTCCATTGGAAATCTTTCACATCTTGAGGGACTCTCCATACAAATGAACAGTTTACGAGGAGGAATTCCTGAAGATCTAGGCCAACTAAGAAGCTTATTGTCACTAGCACTGGATCAAAATAGCTTTTCTGGAACAATTCTGCCTTCAATTTATAATATCTCCTCTCTTGTGTACTTTCAGATAATGTACAATCAACTCCATGGAGTTCTCCCACAAAACATAGCCTTTAATCTCCCAAACCTGAAATGGTTTTCCATTGCTGTTAACAATTTTTCTGGTCCTATTTCAAAGTCGCTAGCCAACGCTTCAAAGATGATTAATTTTGACATAGGCGATAATCATTTTACAGGAAATTAAGGTGTCCATTGATTTTAGTGCCTTTACGAATCTTTGGTATATACACATTGGAAACAATAGTCTGGGATCTGGGTTACTTGATGATCTAGATTTTCTAACTTCTCTAAATAGTAGCAAACTAGAGGCAATTGCTTTGTACATGAACCAATTTGGAGGGACAATAAAAGTAAGAAATATATCAAGAACAGTGGAAGCTTTTCTATTGGGATCTAATCTCATATCAGGCACCATTCCCCTAGAGACAGAAAACCTAGTCAATTTACAAATCCTTTCGTTGGAGTATAACCAATTAACTGGCCCCTTTCCTCAGTTTATTGCCAGACTTAGAAATTTGCAAAGCTTGGACTTGGGAGGAAATAACCTTGTGGGAACAATCCTTGCTTCTATTGGAAATCTAATCAAAGTCACTAGGTTTGATTTAGATTCCAATAATTTGCGAGGCAGCATACCCCCATTGCTTGGAACCTGTCAGAATTTGTTACACTTGAATCTTTCCCACAATAGGCTAACAGGAGGTGTGCCCCGACAAATTCTCAGCATAAAAACCCTATCAGTTGCTTTAGACTTGTCCCACAACCATCTTACAGGCCTATTTCCTCTAGATGTGGGCAACTTGAAGAATCTTGTCACACTGGATATATCCAGAAACCAATTTCAAGGGGAAATTCCAGCCACCCTTGGCAGTTGCGTTACCATGGAATACTTGGATTTGAGTGGAAATTCTTTTAATGGAAGCATTCCGAAATCCTTGAGTTCTCTAATAAGAAGCGTTAATGTGCTAAATCTTTCGCATAATAGGTTGTCTGGCGAAATTCCAAAATACCTTCAAAACTTATTGCTTTTGCAAGCCTTAAACCTATCTTACAATCATTTTGAGGGGGAAGTGCCAACTGGCGGCGTTTTCAGAAATACAACAGCAATTTCACTTATCGGGAATGAGAAGCTTTGTGGAGGTTTAGCAGAACTTCATTTGCCTCCATGTCAGCTAAAAGGATCCAACCACCCAAAACTAAGTTTATCAATCAAATTGATAATTATAGCCTGTGCAATTGGGGGGTCACTTATGCTATTCTTTCTTGTGCTTTGTTGGTTTAAGAAAAAGGGAAAGGAAAAACCATTTTTACAATCATTTTTTGGTATTTCAACTTTGCAACTTTTCTATCAACAACTTCTCAAAGCCACCAATGGCTTTTCCTCAGTCAATTTGCTTGGGGAAGGAAGCTTCGGATGCGTGTACAAAGGCATTCTTGGGGAGGAAGAAGATGGCAGTGTTGTTGCAGTCAAAGTGATCAATCTAGAACATAAAGGAGCCTCCAAAAGCTTTATAGCAGAGTGCGAAGCCTTAAGGAACATTAGGCATCGTAACCTTGTGAAGATCATAACTGCATGTTCTAGTATTGATTTTCAAGGTAATTCCTTCAAAGCTATCATATATGAATTTATGCCAAATGGGAGCTTGGATAAATGGCTGCCCATATTGGCAAGAGAAGCTGATGAAGGCTGTGAATCAAAGGGATTAAGCTTTCTTCAAAGACTAATTATTGCCATTGATGTGGCTTCGGCTATTGATTACCTCCATGACCATTCCCAAGTGTCTATAATTCATTGTGACGTGAAGCCCAGCAATATTCTTCTTGACAATGACATGGTTGCTCACCTTGGATATTTTGGATCAGCGAAAATCTTCCCAAAAGCAATAGCTAATCAAACAAGCTCCCTTGGACTAATGGGGACAATTGGTTATGCTGCACCTGGTAATTGAGTCATTTCTCTTGCACTTGTGCATACTAATCATTACAAATTTAATAATAGCTAATTGATATATGTAAGTGCAGAATATGCAATGGGAAGTGAGGCAAGCTCAAGCGGGGACATATATAGCTTTGGGATACTGCTCCTGGAGATGTTCACAGGCAAGAGACCTCCCGATGATGCATTTGTAAATGGGGTGAACCTTCATAACTTCGTAGAGATGTCACTACTGGACCATGCGCTTCAAATTGCAGATTCGTACATAATAACTCGGTTTATTGAAGATGATAACCACAGAAATCCAACCCATTCCCAAATGATGAGAAATAAGATGCAAGACTGGTTGATTTCAATCTTTGAAATTGGAATAGCATGTTCTGTCGAAGCGCCCAAAGATCGGATGGACATAAGTGATGCAGCAAGAGTACTATGCTCAATCAGGGATCAGCTTTTCAAACTTCAATCTACACAATAAAACAGGAATAACCATCTTTGAAATTTGGTAGCTTGTGCTTCCATTTGCTAAGGAGTGTGGCCTTTGGGTTGGGCCAAGAAATATTCCGATCTATGTTTTAGAAACGCCTCATCACTTCTCTACTAGACCCTTTTTTTCAAATGCAGCATAAATAAAATTGTGCCTTTCTGTTCCAGTTTCCTTTTTCATTTCAATAAGATATCAAAATATGTGCGAAGGAATAATTCAGCAACAATATGATGGTGTTGATCTATTTCTCAGAATAATGCTATTTTATTTCCATCCAAATGAAACTTGAATGACAATGTTCCTTAAAGCCTTCCATTTTTTATCCTTCTGTTTCAATACATTATCATATAATTGCATAATATGCAATGGGAAGTGAAGCAAGCACAAGTGGGCAAATGTGTAGCTTTGGGATACCGCTCCAGGAGATGTTTAAAGGCAAGAAACCCACCAATGATGCATTTATGAATGGTGTGAGCCTTCATAATTTCACCAAGACATAAGGCATTGCCACTGCATGTGCTTCAAATTGTAGATCCCTACATAATTAAATAATACTAGTGGGGTTAGTTTCATCCATTATCACTGAACTTGTGACCAAATTACACAATAGTAATAAAAGAATTTTTTTCAAAAAAATCACTGAATTTTGTAAATTTATACAACAAAGTTACTTTAACCGGTTGCGACGAGAAAGTTGCCGGAAAGTCCACATGTCATCATTTGGACTCGCCACATCAACATGTCACGTGTCATACTGTGCTGATTGGACATGACACATGGACTTTCCAATGACTTTCTCGCCGGAATCCGGTCAAAGTGACTTTATTGTATAAATTTGTAAAATTCAGTAATTTTTATGAAAAAAAAAAATTTATAACTATTGCTTAATTTGGTCATAAATTTAATGACCATAGGTGAAACTAACCCGACTAGCGGAGATGATAATAACAGAATTCCAACCCATTCTCGAATGATAAGAAATAAGATGCAAGAATGGTTGACTTCAATATTGGAAATTGGAATATCATGCTCTTTTGAATCACCCAAGGATCGGATGGCCATGACTGCTTTTTTGTTTTTGGCAATAAAAGCTCATTCTTTCATTCTTGTAAATGAAAAACTGTTGGGTTGGCTTTGAAGTTTATTACTTTTATTAGTTCCCAAAATACTATTTTTTTGCTGGAAAGTGTGATTTCTCCTTTGAAGAGATTGAATTCAGAGAGATGTAGTTACAAAGTACTTCAAGCCAAATTAATATTATTTTTATGGCCAAAATATGAATATTTACGGAATATTTGATGGACAAGATTTCTCATAATCTTATGCCCACATAATCAGCAGTTCTTCACGTAAAAGTTTTGTATTCTTTCTCGGCAAATCATTAGTGAAAACTGAAAAATGTGTTATTTTTATTCTATAAACTAGCTGCATAATTAAGCCTAACGCAATACATTCAAACTGTTGCTTCTTCAAAAGATGAACTGACAATTACTTTTATTTTTGTTAGTACTTGTATTATGATTAATAAGGAACTCAATCAGTAAGAGAGATGAATTGAATTCTGATTTAATACCCAATTTCAGGCCTATTAGCTTCAGATCCTTCAATCTTCAATAAGTCTGAGCTATCTGCCTCCTTTATCATAACTTGATTAAAATGATAATTTTACTTTTAAAATAAAAGTAAGAAATATTGAAATAATTATTTTCTGGGTTAGTTTAATTCATGGTCATTGAACTTATAGTCAAATTACGCAAAAAGTAATGAATTTTTTTTCAAAAAAGTCATCTAACTTAAAACTTTTATACACAAAAATAATTATAACCGATTTTCGGTGATGACACTTGCAGAAAAATTCAGTTGGCATGCCATGTCAGCAATATGTGCATAGGTAGACACACTGCCAGGTCCATATCATCGGTGACATATTAATTTTGACACATGTCAAACTATTATTGGACACTGAAGTGTATATGTATCAAAACGTGAAATGTCAGCAGATAATGTGGATCTGACAGTGTGTCCATATGTGCATAGATTTCTGACATACCATAGTTGGATTTTTTGAAAGGTGTAATCACCAGAAACCGGTTGTAGTTATTCCTGTGTATAGAAATTGAAAGTTCAGTGACTTTTTTTAAAAAAATTATTATTTTTACGTTATTTTAGCATAAGTTGAGTAATCATGAGTGAAATTAACATTTGTCCACGTGTTATGCTGATGTGTTAAACATGACACGTGTCATGCTGACGTGAACTTTTCGGTCTATCTCTTGCCGGAAATCGGTTAAAGTGATTTTGGTATATAAATTTGAAAAATTTAGTTATTTTTATGAAAAAAATTCATTACTTTTATTTAATTTGGCCACAAATTTAGTGATCATGGGTGAAACTAACCCATTATTTTCTCCTTCGCGTAGGTATTAGTTTGAGAAACTAATTAATTAAAGTGAGAAAGAGAGAAAACAGTTGAACACATCACAACTTCTTCCGAGAAAATTAGTTGTTAGGCATTTATCCTATGCACGTGGACTATATATATAATGAAAGAAATTGATAAAGAAAGAAAAGAGAAGGCACGTAGAGATTAATTTTACAAACTTTCACTGAATTTGTTATCAATCAATACTAAAATTAAAAATAATGTAATAGTGACATACTTTAATTAATTTTTTTATATGAAAGTAAATTTTACAAGAAAAATTAAAACCAAATGCCAATATTTCATCATGTCGGTACAGTAGGATACAAATTAACCACTTGTTGGCCCGTGGCAACTTATGTCAGTATTCAATTTATGAAAAAGCTGTATCAGCAATACACATAGCATCTAACGTAACACAAAAGACAAAAGAAAAAAGAAAAATTTCTCCAAATCCTATTTATCAATTTGAATGACATGATATATGACTAGATGCTAATATAGGTTGCAATGTGTCATTTTGTATCTATGTGTACTTATAGGGTGAAGTTCTAGCATCTATTTTTATTTTCCCTGACCAATGTTACTTTCATAGAAAACAATTGGTATCTCAAATGTTTTACCATTCGAAATTGATTAGTGTTAATTGATAAATCAACCCAAATTTGATTACAAAACGTACTATAGTGACATATTTTCATAATCGCCAAAATTGAGTGAATACATGAAAAATTAATCCCAATGAATTCAGATCATTTAGACCATTTTGGGGACTAAATCCAACTCATGAGTCATGTACAAGCCGGCTTTGCCAAAGTGACGTCATTTACCGAAAATAGAAAACCTAAACCCATAGAACTCTAAGCCCACAGTGGAGTCAATCCAAGCCCACGAAGTTTCAACGCTGCAGCCCATTAAGTGCTATTCATTTAAGCTTTAAACATGGACTCCATGCAAGATATCTTGAGGCACTCGACATAGGAACGAACTGTTTACAAGGGAGAATTCCTGAAGCTCTAGGCCAAGTGGCCAACTAAGAAGCTTGTCGTCACTCTTCTAATTTTATTCTTCAGACTGGTCAAAATATTCTGAATGAGAATAACTATTTCATTTATTTACAAAATAAAATATTAGCATCATGGTTAGAAGTTAACTTGTTCATATGACGAACCAACTAAAGAACAATCACTACAATCTAAATAGGAAAAACTTTTAGCAGCCATGCCATTGTTTCTTATCATTCACAGCTTCCTATATAACGGCATAGTTAATTAAGCAGTTAAAAACATAACAATTCTAGCATAGCATTTTTAAGCAATGGTGCTCACGGACAATCTTCTATCCAGTACCATCCATGCAATTCTTCTCTTGTGCATCACCTGCTTATTACTATCTTTCTCTTTCTCTGAGCCCATCACAGTAGATGGAAGTGAAAGAGACCGGGAGGTGTTACTAGCCATACGGTAGCAGATTCATGACCCCATGGGTATCACATCCTCATGGAACGATTCTATTTCAATGTGCAATTGGAATGGTGTCAAATGTGGTCGTAGGCATCAAAGGGTCACTCAGCTTGATCTAAGTTTCCAACAGTTGGGAGGTTCCTTGTCACCCTCCATAGGAAATCTCAGTTTCCTAAGGTTAATTAACGTCAATGGAAATGAAATCAGCAATGAAATTCCAAATGAAATTGGAAAGTTATTCAGGCTACGCACTTTAATTCTCAGGAACAACACATTCAGAGGCATAATACCTATCAATCTTTCCTGTTGTTACAACCTCATTTACCTTGATCTTGGTCACAACGATCTTGTGAGAAAGATATCTGTACAGCTTAGCTACTTGTCAAAGCTCGAATGGCTACAAGCTGATAACAACCATCTTACAGGAGGACTGCCAGATGCTATTGGAAATCTATCACGTCTTGAGGTAATCTCTTTGGACGCAAATAATTTACAAGGGAGAATTCCTGAAACTTTAGGCCAACTTAGAAGTTTACAGTTTCTAGGACTGGGCATGAATAGCTTTTCTGGTTTAATTCCGCCTTTAATTTATAACATCTCTTCCCTCACAAGCTTTCAACTACTCCTAAATCATCTGCACGGATCACTGCCACAAAACTCAGCCTTCAATCTTCCAAACCTGGAAATGTTTACAGTGAATGATAATAACCTTTCTGGTCCTATCCCAGATTCAATAGCTAATGCTTCTATGATTGGGGTAATTGACATAGCTAACAACTATTTCACAGGAAAAGTTTCTCTTGATTTCAATGGCCTCAAGAATCTCTGGTGGCTAAACTTTGGGAACAATAGTTTGGGATCCGGGTTCCCTAATGATGACCTATATTTTGTCAGAAGTCTAACAAATTGTAGCAGACTAAATGCAATTGGCTTAAATACAAATCAACTGGAAGGAACACTTCCCCATTCTATGGCCAACCTCTCAAAAACACTAAGTTCACTTCATTTGGGAGGGAACATCATATCAGGCACCATACCCCCTGGGATAGGAAATCTTGTCAATTTGCAAGCTCTTACAATCGAGTCAAACAACTTAACTGGCATCATTCCTCAATCCATTTGCAAACTTACAAATTTACAATCCTTGATCCTAGCTGCAAATAACCTATTTGGCACAATCCTTGTTTCTATTGGAAATTTAACCAAACTAACTCGAATGGATTTAGGTTTCAACAACTTGCAAGGCACCATACCCCCGGCTCTAGGAAGGTGTCAAAATTTGTTACGTTTGGGTCTTGCCCAAAATAGGCTAGCTGGAAATGTGCCACAACAAATTCTAAAGATAAATACCCTATCAATTTCTTTAGACTTGTCCAATAATCATCTCACAGGCCCCCTTCCCCTTGAAGTGGGCAACTTGAAGAATCTCCTCTCATTAGTTGTCTCTGGAAACCAGTTCCATGGTGAGATTCCTATTACCCTGGGTGGTTGTGTAATGCTGGAAAACTTAGATTTAAGTCATAATTCCTTTAATGGAAGTGTTCCACAATCTTTAAGTTCTCTAGGAAGCATTAAAACGTTGGATCTTTCTCATAACAAGTTGACTGGCCAAATTCCAAAAAGTTTCGAGAATTTATTGTTTTTCCAATCCTTGAACCTATCTTACAATCGCCTCGAAGGGGAAGTGCCAACAAATGGAGTTTTCAGCAATGCAACAGTAGTTTCACTAGTTGGGAATAAAAAGCTTTGCGGGGGCCTAGCTACCTGAGTTTCACTTGCCCCGCTGCCAGCTAAAAGGATCCAACCACTCAAAACTGAAGTTATCACTCAAACTAATCCTTGTAGCCCTTGTGGTTGTGGCAGTTGTTCTGTTATTGCTTGTTCTACTGTGCTGGTATAAGAAAAAGGGAAAGAAAGAACAATCTTTACCATCGTTTTCTTGTATTTCAATTTTGCAACTTTCCTATCAACAACTCCTCAAAGCAACTAATGGCTTTTCTTCAACCAATTTGCTCTGGGAAGGAAGCTCTGGACGTGTGTATAAAGGCGTCCTCGAGGACGATGAAGATAGCAAAGTTTTTGTAGTGAAAGTGATTAATCTACAACATAAAGGAGCCTCCAAAAGTTTCATAGCAGAGTGCGAAGCCTTAAGGAACATTAGGCATCGCAACCTTGTGAAGGTCATATCTGCATGTTCTAGTATTGATTTTCAAGGTAATTCTTTCAAAGCTGTCATATGTGAATTTTTTCCAAACGGGGGCTTGGACAAATGGTTGCACATATTGCCAAGAGAAACTGAGGCCAATAGCAAGCCAAAGGGATTAAGCTTTCTTCAAAGGATAAATATTGCCATTGATGTGGCTTCTGCAATTGATTATCTCCATCACCACTCCCAATTCCCTATAATTCATCGTGATGTGAAACCAAGTAATGTTCTTCTAAACGATGACATGGTTGCACACCTTGGAGATTTTGGATTAGTGAAATTTTTTCCAAAAGCAAGTGAAAATCAAACAAGCTCCTTGGGACTAAAAGGGACAATTGGTTATGCTGCACCTGGTAATTAAGTCCTTTCTTTATTATGTTTTCTTCTCCTTCACTTGTGCTTGCTAACCATTACAAATTTAAATATGTCTAGTTGGTATGTGCAAATGCAGAATATGCAATGGGAAGTGAGGCAAGCACAAGCGGGGACGTGTATAGCTTTGGGATATTGCTCCTAGAAATGTTCACAGGCAAGAGACCCACCAACGATGCATTTATGAATGGTGTGAACCTTCATAATTTCACCAAGATGGCATTGCCTGAGCATGTACTTCAAATTGTAGATCCCTACATAATATACAAGGCCAGTGAAGATGATAATAACATAAATCCAACCCATTCCCAGATGATGAGAAATAAGATGCAAGAATGGTTGATTTCAATCTTTGAAATTGGTATAGCATCCTCTGTCGAATCACCCAAGGATCGGATGGACATAAGTGATGCAACAAGAGTATTGTGCTCAATCAAGGATGAATTTTTCAAACTTCAATCAACGAGACAAAACAGGAATAACCATACCTGAAATTTGGCAACATGTGCTTCCATTTGCTAAAGAGTGGCCTTTCGGTTAGACCCAGGTGAATTTTCAGTTAAACTTTTTTTTTTCTTTTTCCAAATGAAACATGAATAAATTTTTGTCTTTCTCTTCAAGTTTCCTTTTTCATTTCAACAAGACATCAGAACATAGCAGCAACATGATGGTGCTGAACTATTTCTCTAAACGATGTCAGTTCTACTACTATTGTATTCATGTCCAAGTGACACTTGAATGACAATGTACCCTTAAACCTTCCATTTTTCCTTCTATTCCAATACGATTAATATAATCTCGTCGGGTCAATTTCACCCACGGTCACTCAACTTATCACTAATTGCGCAAAAATAACCGACTTTTTTTTCCTGACTTAAAAGTAACTGAACTTATTACAAATTTGCATAAAAGTCATGATCATCGGATTCCGGCGAGAACCCTTGCCGGATTGATGACATGGCATTCCACGTCATATGCCGGACACACGTGGCACGTTCTACGTTTGGGTCAATTTCAGTTACGGTCACTGAACTTACGATTTATCACCCAAAAGTAACTGACTTATTTTTCGTGACTTAAATGTCATTGAACTTATCATTTTTTTTCAAAAAATTCATCTTGACCGGATACTCATGGTGATGGATTTATTGTCACATCATAAGTTAATATTTTATATTTGACACGTCAGCTGCCAAATCACCTTCATCAGCTAATGTGTCATATTTGACACATCAACAATCCATGTGTGTCCATAGCTAATGTGTCATATCTGATGATGTGATGATAAATCCATCTCTATGTAGCCATGCGCAACAGTCAGTTCTGTTCAATAATCGAACCGAATCGAAATAACCGAAAATCAAACTTTTAAGATTTTAATCAACCGAATCGAACAAAATTTATAGAATAACCAAATTCAACTGAATCGAAAATTTCGATCGGTTTGGTTCGGTTGACCGAAAAATTAAAAATGAAAACTATTTTTAAAAAAAATAAAAAAATTTGTGTCTAAAAATTATACAAAATTATAAATCACATTATACTAAAATAAAAACATCTAACCCGGTCAAGATGACTTTTTTGAAAAAATATGATAAGTTCAGTGACATTTAAGTCACGAAAAATAAGTCAGTTACTTTTTGGTGATAAATCATAAGTTCAGTGACAGTGGCTGAAATTGACCCAAATGTGGAACGTGCCACGTGTGTCCAGCATATGACATGGCATGCCATGTCATCAATCCGGCAAATGTTCTTGCCGGAATCCGGTGATCATGACTTTTATGCAAACTTGTAATAAGTTCAATTACTTTTAAGTCAGAAAAAAAAAAGTCGGTTACTTTTGTGCGATTAGTGATAAGTTGAGTGACAGTGGGTGAAATTAACCCTAATCTCGTCATTTGAATATATCCTAAAACAGTGTATCCTTTTAATTCGATGGGTACATACACTCTTCCTTACAATTTAATCAAAAAGGTCTAAAGTGCACTTTTTCTAATATATCAAATTTTGCTTTTTCGGGGAAACTACAGTTTCATTCAGGTTGGAAAACTACATTTACAAAAATATAATAGTTGGTCACATGTTCATTAGAGAGCATTACTTCTATTCAGGTATTGCAGGATGTAACATTTAATAATAATAATAATAATAATAATAATAATAAACTGAAAATTTGATATTTTTAAAGGAGTGATGTTTAAGTGTGCGTGCCCCTGCATCTCGCGTCACATGGTCAAGAGTTACAGATTCGAAGGAAAAAAAAAGTGTAAAATCATACAATTTGCTCTATTTCTGATCTTGGATATGAGAAATGACAGTCCAAATGTAATACCAGTCACTCCTCTATAAAAAAAATAATAAATAAAAGTATAAATTCTCTAACATCATGCAACCAACGAAGTCCATTGCCTATGGCAGTCCAACAGTAATAACAGTCACTCCTTTAATTTAATTCTTCAGACTGGTCAAAATATCCTGAATGACAGTAACTATTTCATTTATTTACAAAATAAAATATTAGCATTATGGTAAGAAGTTAACTTGTTGATATGACGAACCAACTAAAGAAATGGATTGACTTCACGGCTAGCTTCCTACATGCAATCACTACAATCTAAAAAAGAAAAAACTTTAGCAGCTATTCCATTGCTTATCTGTATTGACTTTCTTATCATTCACAGCTTCCCTATATAACGGCATAGTTACGCAGTTAAAAACATAACAATTCTAGCATAGCATTTTTAAGCAATGGTGTTCGTGGACGATCTTCTATGCAGTACAAGCCATGCAATTCTTCTCTTGTGCATTACCCGCTTATTGCTATCTTTCTCTCTCTGAGCCCATCACAATAGATGGAAGTGAAAGAGAATGGGAGGTGTTACTAGCCATACAGTCGCTGATTCATGACCCCATGGGTATCACAGCCTCATGGAACAATTCTATTTCAATGTGCAATTGGAATGGTGTCAAATGTGGTCGTAGGAATCAAAAGGGAGGTTCCTTGTCACCCTCCATAGGAAATCTCAGTTTCCTAAGGATAAGTAACCTCGATGGAAATGAACTCAGCAATGAAATTCCAAATGAAGTTGGAAAGTAATTCAGGCTACGCACTCTAATTCTCAGGAACAACACATTCCGAGACACAAACATCTACCTTGATCTTGGTCACAACAATCTTGTGAGAAGGATACCTGTACAGCTTTGGCTACTTGTCAAAGCTTGAACGGCTGCAATCTGATAACAACCATCTTACAGGACGACTGCCAGATGCTATTGGAAATCTATCCCGTCTTGAGGTATCTATTTAGACACAAATAACTTACAAGGGAGAATTCTTGAAACTTTAGGCCAACTTAGAAGCTTACAGTTTCTAGGAGTGCATAAATAGCTTTTCTGGTTTAATTCTGCCTTCAATTTATAACATATCTTCCCTCACAACCTTTCAACTGTTCCTAAATCAACTGCATATAGATCACCACCACAAAACTCAGCCTTCAACCTTCCAAACAAGGAAATGTTTACGGTTAACAATAATAACCTTTCTGGTCCTATCCCAGATTCAATAGCTAATGCTTCAAAGATTGGGGTTATTGACATAGCCAACAACTATTCACAGGAAAAGTTTCTCTTGATTTCAATAGCCTCAAGAATCTCTGGTGGCTACCAATATTTATTACTTTAAGCCATTTGCTAGTTAAGGAGCGGCCTTTGGGCTCGGCCAAGAAAATTTCCAGTCCGGGTTTCAGACTTTTCTACTATAATTTTTTTTTTTGAATAAAAGCGTGGCGTCCCAATTGAAAATTTGACAATATGTTTTATTTCTTGTAAAATGATATTGTCAAATCTTCTGTAGAATTGTTGTAATTGTGAGAAAGGCTTCCCATATTTTTTTCCATTTATATCGTCAACCAAAATTGAAATAGATTAATGAATTTGAAATTTTTGTTAGACAAACAAACCCATTTTAAAAAATTCAGATTTTATGAATTTTTGATTATTAACCGAACTGATAAACCAAAATTTACCTATTATATTAAAAGAAACTCAATTGATTGATTCAGTTTGATTTTTGTAGTCACTCATTTTCAAGTTTACAATGTTTTATTTTTATCAGATCTACCAATCGCTAAACAAAATGGACGAAACAGCCAGTACTAAGAGGAATAAAATAGTGCAACATTGATGAGACGTTCACTAGTGAGCACGTTCTCTGCTCAGCTATTCCAGGATCGATGTTTCATTTAATTATTCATCACAACTGACTAGCAATATTCTTGAATTACAAGAAAAGCTAATGGTAGCATCCATGCCTATAATCAATTGGTATCTTATTAATGGTATAGATGCGATACATGCGACTATTGTAATGTGGATAAACTATCGTATGGAAAATCAGAAGATAAAATAAAATCTCGTCTTCAATATGAGCTCGAACATAGCTTTATCACTTCTACAATTTGAATAGGTTTAATTTCACAGACGGTCCAATTAACACTAAATTTACAAAAGAAATTTTCGTAATGGAAGATATGGGTGGTTGCCACTATCATGTCAGCAAATGGAGTTAGTCAAAATTAACGGAATCCTTGATCGAGAGTAAAATTGCTCCAATTTTGAAATATGGAGGGTAAAATTATCTCAAAGTAAATATTAAAGTGATGCAAGCCATGATTATGAATTGTCATTGATAAAGCTTATATACAAGAGGAGATTGACTCCACCTTAGTATGATATTGTCCTGATACCATTTGTTGAGACTGCCAAACATCCCTTCAACTCCACCTTAGTATGATATTGTCCTCTTTGGGCCAAGCCCGCACGAATTTGTTTTTGGGTTCCTCCCAAAATACCTCATACTAATGGAGTTAGGTGGATACACTTATATTAAAGGTGTTTCTCCCTTAATTTTCCAATGCGGGATGTGAGACTTGGGTTGTACCCCAACAATCCTCTCCTCAAACCAAGGACCACACAACACGTGGCCTTCTCCTCCAGCGATAATCCACTGATTCATCGAATCATCTTACACCACCACCTGGCCATCACAATACCAGGAAGACTTTCGATACAAGGCACCAAACACGAATCTCCAATCGTGAGGACGTACCGAGGGCCTCCCACAGCTTATATCCTCCCTCTCGAGCAATAATTTATTTGATCCATCGAATCATCTTGCACAGCCGTTATCAACCAGCGGGACACGCCGCCTGGCCATCACAATACCAGGAAGGCTTTCGATACAAGGCACCAAACACGAATCTCCAATCGCGAGGACGTACCGAGGGCCTCCCACAGCTTATGTCCTCCCTCTCGAGCGATAATTCATTTGATCCATCGAATCATCTTGCACCGCCGTTATCAACCAACGGGACATGCCGCCTGGCCACCACAATACCAGGAAGACTTTTGATACAAGGCACCAAACATGAATCTCCAATCGCGAGGTCGTACCGAGAACCTCCCACACAACGCAGTCCACCGTTGGCTCCATCTCCGAACCAGGCTCTGATATCATAAAGTGATGCAAGCCGTGATTATGAATTGTCATCGATAAAGCTTATATACAAGAGGAGATTGACTCTAATTAGAATACAACATGAGTGCCTAAAACAGAGGCAAACTAGAAAAGAGACAATTAGAATACAACAAGAATGCCAAAAACAAAGGAGGCAAATTAGGAAATAATAAACAGAAATAGAAGGCTATTTGTCACATTTACTGCTTCCCTTACAAATATTAAAGATAAAATTATATATTTTGCCAAAATTTAGGTGCATTTTTGCCCCTTTAGCCTTTTCTAAAATTTGTTGTTGCTGATGAAATATATGAAAGAAATAAGATATACTACGAATACTGTATTTTTATAACTAATTGATATTGATATGAAACATTTAATATAATTTTTTGTTTTGTCTTTTTCAAACTTATACATTGTCTATATTCACCTCGCATCCTCATCTTGTTCCTCCCTAAGCTACCTTTTGTAACTATTATCCTATTTCTTGTAATTTTTAATACTGTACATGTTTATTAACTTTTGATTTAATTGATTTTTAATAATTTATAAATTATTAGATTTTGTTAAGTTAAATATGCATTTTAACACTGATTTTGAATAAAATAAAATAGGTAATTTGAGTGATAATTGATTAAAATAATTTTTTTAAATTTTGACAGTTTCGATATTAAGTTAATTATTTAACGGCTTTAAAATATAAAATATGAAATTACGTTGAGAACAATTGTGAAAATAGTATTTTTATTTGATCTTAAATATTATCTTTTTTTCAACCCGATTTTTTCCGAGTCAATCCGAGTTTTTATACTTTCCGATTTTCATGTTGAATCGACTCGTATTGCTTACCGAATCACGGTCCAACTGGTCCAACCGCCCGAGTCAAACCGAGTTTAATAACCATGGTATTCATTTTAAAGATAAAGTCAGTCTTAGATGTTCAATCTTATCTTTAGTCTCCATCAAACACAGTTGGATCTTAAAATCTTAAGGACTTGACCAAATTCATGTTAAAAAAATGTACAAATAAATTAAAATATCTATTTTACCCTTTAATATTTTAGTTATTTATAATATCAATATTCATACCTCTCTTATATCATATGCTTTTTTTAGTTCAATAACCTTTTTCCTTTTAAATTATCACTTTTAAAAATTCATAATAGTAATTTTTTGTTTAATCAAATTATATCATACTTATTTAATTCGATAACTTTTTACATTTAAATTAACACTTCCAAAAATTCAAAACAGTGATTTTATATTTCGTAAAGTTTGCTATGTAATGGATAGATGTAAAATTTATTCCTTATTAAATACCTTTTCTATTTCCTTTCCTTAGTTCTTTTGAAACTTCTTCACATGGATATTAACTGAGAATTTTTTGGATGATATTTAAAATGTGGATCTCCATTGATTTATTAAGTTTGTCTAAAAAATAATTTTGAAATATACTCTTAAACAATTGAGTTATTAAGCCATCCAATTTTATATTATTCCTTTATTTTATAAATTAGATTAAAAGATAATATGAATGGGAAAAAATGATAGGATTTATATAATCCTAGTCTTATTACTTTATTTTAAAAAATTTATTCTCAAATATGGGTCGTTTATATATTTAAAACTAATTTATGTTGGATTGGCTTGAATTTATTATGGACCCAATGAGATATTTTTCTTATAAAGAGGGACCTCAAAGCAATCGTACCAGGAATTGTTAACAATTGTGCCGTGAATAAAAAGGAAAGAAATTATAGGCAGGATTTGGGTTTTTGTTTTTTGTTTTTTTGTTTTTTTTTTTTACCGCACTCTTAGTTGCTATACTTACAGATGTGTGTATGGTTACCCGAGAGTGTGCACAAATCGCAATTTTGTGATTATTGTTTTTAGGCTCCAATTGGGTGAATAATTCCGTGAGATTTTTTTGGATGTAATTGGATTAAATATTTTTTTAAGAGAAGTTTTCTTTATCCTTATACCATTCAAATTAGTTAGTGAATTTTACTTCTGTTTTTTTTTTTGCCCTTAGGGTAGATTTGTGCCGAACAAATTTACTACATTATGTTATCTGAAATTTCTAATGAAAATTTAAGAGAGATTTATGGCATTCAAATTTACTAATCTTTAATATAGAGGCAAGGCCCATGAAGCCTAGCCCATGCTTGATATTTGAAAGAATGGTTACCGTTTAAAACACTCCATTCACTAAAAAAAAATATCTGAATTATTGATTGCATACAGACTGAGACATTTCAAGACTATTCTATGAAAATCTCTATTTTTCTGCCACTTCTACTACAACTATTATTATAGAAAAAGTATTAAAATACCTTTCATATTTTCTCAAAAAAGATAAAATGCCTCTAAAATTTTTTTGGAGCAAAAATATCCTTTAACTTCTAAAAATGATACTACAATACATTTCTATTAATCTGCGATTTGCTTCAAGATAATGGTATTGACATGGCACTATATAAGCACCACGTAAATGAGAGATCCACCATTAAATATTTTTGAAAAAAAATAATAAAATGCCCTCCATATTTTCTAAAATGGGCTAAAATGCCCTTAAAGTCTTTTTTAGAACAGAAATGCTTCCAAACTTATGAAATCGATACTAAAATACTCCTTATTTAAGCTGTCATCCATTTTGATTGGCTTAGAAAATGAATTATATAAAAGTTCTGAAAAATCCATTTTATTCATTTTTTTACTAATGATAATAAATAACATCATCATCGTATATATATGTTGAAAAGGTATAATTATGTTAAAATATTTATGCTGTAAGAAATTATATGAACTAAGTAGGAGTGTTCAAATTTGGTATAACTCATTTAATTCATTTAATTCAACCCATTTAACCCCTTTTTCTTACAATTATAGTGAGTTATTATAATCCATACAATCCATTATAACATTTCAAAAATATACATATAGGTTATGGGTTATTATATAACCCAACCAATTAACCTACATTATATTTTTCTTTAAATACACCATCACTCGCACTTTTTTCTTTTACTCTAATATGAGATTTTAATGATAAATCAGTAAAAAAAATTAAATTACGATTAATTCGATTGAACTAATCATATCAGACCAATTTTTATGTTAAATAATTGTTATAATTCATTGCTTTTATTTCTTCTTCTTCTTATTATTATTATACAATTTTCTATACGATTATATTTACAGGAGCATGCAACGATATCCATGCATATATATTATTTATTTGGATTAAAAATAAAAAAATCCAAAATTATCTTATGAATTATTTCAAAGTAAGAAGTGTTAGAGTAAATAATATCCTTTATTTAGTTTTTAGTTTACTTAGCTGTTATAATACAAATCCATTAGCGGTCAAATTTATCTCAACAGCTCTGGCTTCATACTCTGTATAAATAGTGTACTGAATCATCTTTATACATATACAGTAATATCTCCTTAAGCCTCACAATTAACATGGTATCAGAGCCAGACTCCAAAACTATGACTGCTTCCTCAACTTTCTCTCCCTCACCCACCATCTCATCCACACACACATTTACTCTAACAAGAAGCACTTATAATCGACGATGAAATGTCCTAATTATGCTTATATTTTGGTGAAATAAGTACTAAAATTTATCTTATAAAATCTTGCCTTGTGTCTTCAACAATTCATCTAATTTTTATTCCCTGCATAAATTCGACTCTATGCATGTGCCTCACACAAATTCTCTAACGCGCTTTTCGCATATTTTGTTAGTCTATTAGAATTTGCATCGAAGTCCAGGGTATATTTGAGCCAAATAAAAAAGTTCAGTGGTATATTTGGAAATATATATATATATATATATATATATATATATATATATATATATATATATATATATATATATATATATATATATATATATATATATATAATGGCATATTTCAGATATTTTAGCAAGTTCAAAGGCAAATTTGAGCTTTAACCAAAATTCGTTGTCAACGAATGATCGATGATGCCATTTTTCTGATAAAAAAAAGAAAAGAAATTATGATGCAATTTTGTAAATTGTATATGCGAATTTATTTTAAATATTCATTTTATTTTGTTAACATAAGCATATAAAGACACAGATGGGTAGACAAGTAGACTTTGTAAGAATAATATTATCAATTTGAAGAGTATAATCTGTCCTCTTGACCCACAAAGTAAAGCAAAATTAAGATTGAAAAATAAAAGAAAAAGTAAGAGAAAGAATTAATGTGTAATATAATTTACTTCGATTCTCAAATAATTATTTCATATTTATGTGAGTTTATTTCTACCAAGAAAAATTATCTCAAGCTTTTTCAAAAAGCCTAGGTCAGAAGGAATTTTCCCCACTAAATTGTTATTGTAAAAATCCAAGAACTCGAGGTTGAAGCAGTAGCTGATGTTGGCTGGAATTTCTCCTCTAGAGGTGTTGAATGTGAGATTGAGATATCTCAGTCGGAAAAGGTAGCCAATTTGTTCAGGAATTTCCCCATGGAATTTGTTGTGGAAGGTTAAGGATCCTTAAAAAGGTGAGATTTCTGATACAAGGAGATATGGCCCCCATCAAGCTTGCCTCAGGCAAGTCTACAGAAAAAAAATCTCTGATTTTTACTGCCACAAGTAACTCGCCATTTGCAGAAGTTTGCAGAATCATTCCATGAGCTCAAGAAGCCAAAAGGGTCATTGGAAATCTTGGCTTTAAATTCCAAAAGAGCAATTCGATCTGTTTCATTTCCTAAATTAGACAATAGGCAGATGGTGGCAACCATGTTATTGTTATAGTAAATAACAAAATGAGATGGAAGATTGAAGGCCAAAACCCTGCTAAGGCTGGAACTCCCGTCGCTCCTCTTGCTGGTTTTTATGGTTTTCTGAAGAGTGGAGACTAAAACAGGAGAATGGAAACTTGAATGTTTAAGACAATTTTTATGGCCTTTGGAATTCCAGATAAGTCCTGTGATTAATCTTGATTTGATTGAAGTCATTTTAAGGATCTTATCAGTTTTTCTGCAGGGTTGGTCATTTTGCAAGTCACCTGTGGTTTTAGCATGGGAAAATGGTCGGTTCAATTCCATTTTAATAGCTTATATATTTTCAATATTTAAAAATATATTTAATTTATATTTTTATATATATAATGTAAAACAGCATCTTTTAGAAATCGTGAATCGATAAAACCAAACCAAATTTATTAATTGTTCATGTTTTGGTTGGATTTTGCACGGTGCCAGGTGGCTCTATACTAAAACTCCAGTGAGACGGTCCATTTTGTTGGTGTTTATGCTATAAAGGAAGCCATTATCAGTGGCAACTCTTGAACCACTGGCATCAATGTGTGGCCTATTAATGGTCCTTTTCCTTATCAAATAGCTAGACCGGAAAATAATTGAAATATTGGAAAGATAAAAACTACAAATGGCATAAAATTAATCATCTGATGTATTTCCATTATCCATCTAAAACTTGATGAGGAAATAAATTTGTCAAGTTCTTTCTTTTTTTTATTGCTCAATTTGAGCCAGATTGGAATATTATGAGATAAACCTCAGACCAATCAATCGCCAATCACCACAAAAAGTTCAAACACCCGAGATTCCATTTGAACCTGTACAGATTAATAGTTATTTTGGTATGCAAAGCCTAGGTACATTTAAGTCTAATTTTTTCAATTAATGCACGTTAGAACAAAAATTTTAACAATTTAATAGCCAAAAAGAACAATTTCGAAGACTCGAATGCATTTTTCCTAATCTAATATATGCTTTCATTTAAAAGTTTTAAGCCCACATTGCGAATTTCCAGTACTCTAAAGCAGCCTGAATTTCTTACATCATGCAAATTTCATATACTGCAAACAAAAAACAAGAATAAGAAATAACAGATGAAGGATTCAATCCGAACAAAAACACCCTATAATCAAGTGAAAAGTGAAACATTCCACAGATGTATGCAAAACTTGCTAAATAACACATTAAGAATTCTAAGGGGGAAAAAACACAGCATGAGATTTACCAATCTAAAATAACTACTATAGCAACCTAAATGAAACTTAGTCAAATACGCTAAAGCCCATGTCCTCATCAGACTCCTCAGCTGGTTCTTCCTTCTTCTCCTCCTCCCACCCTTTAATCAAGTGAAAAGTGAAACATTCCACAGATGTATGCAAAACTTGCTAAATAACACATTAAGAATTCTAAGGGGGGAAAAAACACAGCATAAGATTTACCAATCTAAAATAACTACTATAGCAACCTAAATGAAACTTAGTCAAATAGGCTAAAGCCCATGTCCTCATCAGACTCCTCAGCTGGTTCTTCCTTCTTCTCCTCCTCCTTAGCAGTAGCTGGGGCACCACCAGCATCAGTAGCAGCAACTTGAACAGCAGCAACAGCGAACTTGCTAGGATCCTATACAAATCCCACAACATCATATAAATACAATACACGAGATTATAAATAAAGGCCAAAATTTTTACTCAGATATAAAATTCAATTCCACAAATAGATGCATGAAACTACCTCTAGGTACTCCTTTACTTTCTCTGCTTGTGGGAAGGAATAGTCAGTTGCAACTGCAACAGTTAGGACGTTCTTGTAGGCATTGATGAACATATGTGGTGCGGCAGCCAGGGTTGGGTACGAGATGGCCAGCGACAATGAGGTGATCATGGACAGACCATTAGCAAACTTTAGCATGAGATCATCCTCAGTAAGATTAAGCACCTCTGGGCTGAACACAGAGCCATTATCATAAACAGACTGGACAACAAGACCATAAGAAAATGGCCTTATACCAAGCTTGGCCAGCAGGGCTGCCTCAGAAGAGCCAACCTTGTCTCCCTTCTTAATAAGTTCCACTGGGGTGATAATTTCGACAGTACCCTTGTTAATCTTGGTGGGAATATTGAGAACCTAAATTATAGGAAGATCTATAAGCCTCAATGATTATGGTGAGCTTCAAATAGCAAGCATAAAGAGTAAAGTAAAAGAACTTAAATAAAAACCTGGAAGAAAGAAGTTTGAGAGGGATCGAGCCCTGTGTTGCCAGGAGGAACGACAACATCAATTGGAGCAACCAAACCAACACGTGCAGGAGCTCCAACCTATTCATTCAGAAAAGAAAATACATTAAAAATGCAAGATAAATTACAAGAATGAAGATACAATGGAACAGCAAGTCGAATCATAAAAAGATCGGAGTCAATTAGTAAAGAGACGAAGCCTGGGATAATTGAATTCTTAACATTCCACCCTCAATAAATTGAATTTTTAATTAGAACAGTAATTTTTTAAACAAAATGATATTAAAAGCCTGTAAATGGAGCCAAAGACATTATAACATACAACAACTTCTGATCGTTTCTCCCCAAGTCCCAAAAACTTCAAACTAAAAGAAGCAATTGCTCCATGAAATAGTAAATAATAGTTTCAACTGTATTCTATTGTAAATAGTGTTGGTGATATAGTACTTTGCAGCTTTTTAGGTTATGGGATTGCAGGCGCTGCATGGGCAACCATGGTGTCTCAGGTGTGCTTAATATGCCTAGTGTTTTGACCCTTCTTGTGTTTTAACTTCTAATTTAGTCATTCTAGTGTATCCATAATGGCATACATTTCCTTTTTCTGGGGGGGTCTCCTATTACCTTCATGTGTTCCAGGTTATTGCAGCTTATATGATGATTGAAGCTCTGAACAATAAAGGATACAATGCATTTGCTATCTCTTTTCCAACACTTGATGAACAATGATGTCAAAGGTGTTGTTTCTATTTGATTCTGTACATTTATCTGGTCTGATGTCAAAGGATACAATGCATTTGCTACATCTATGGGTACACATTCTGTGGTTGCTCATCAGGTTAGATGTATTCATGCTTGTATTTTTAGTTATCGCTCTTTCTAATCTTGTTGTATCTAAGAGTTCAAAAATGATGATGGTATAACTTGACAAGTAAAATATTCATTTTAGGTCATGATTCAAACGTACAACATGTGTACGGTATGGGGTGAACCATGCTTTATCACCACATTTGCAGCATCTGTTACTCTTTTCATGTGCACAGAGCTAGTACCCTTCCCTTTCACTGCTTTAATTGTGTAGATAATCTTAGTTGCAGAGTAGGAGGTTTTGTTTGTTATGTTTTAAAAAGGCTATATAATGCAAAACAGGCTCGGATGTTGTTAAAGTCACTTTTGATAATTGGAGCTACTCTTGGATTGGTGTTAGGGACCATTGGAAATATCCGTCGCAGATATATTAATAAATTTAATATTAATACTAAATATTTTTGGCGACATAATTACCAACGAAAATAATCCATCGCTGTTTATACTAAAATAAATTAAAATTTTTCTTTATTAAATTTACCGACGATTTACTGACAAAAAGATTCGTCGGTATACAGTCAGCGACGAAACATCCGATGGATTTTTAATAAAGCTACCAACGGAATTTTATTGAAACATCCGTCGGTAATATTTCTGTCTGGTTATTTTCCTTTTGATACTTGACCTTTCCCTTTTCTCAAATTTATCCTTATTATCTTCCAAAATTATTTCTTATATTAATTAATGTTCTTCTTATATTTGTTATTAATCTTTCTTTTCTCACCGTTTCTCCTAAAATATCTGGAATTCCGTCATATAATTCATTTTCATATAATACCCTTATTTGGTCATCTATTTCTTCTATTACATTATTGATATCATTTATAGTATATAAACTTAATAAAGTTATATATATAATATACTTTTTTTTATACATTTTCTAAGTTTATCACACTTAATTTCCTATATTTGTTTAGAGGATGCAAAACTAACTACTAAATTTACTATGAAAGAATAGGTGAGGTAACTAAAATTCCATAGATATTATTTCTTCAGAAAAGATTACAATATTTCAAAGCTGAATATGTAGGCAGGCAAAAGATAGGTTGCAAACTTAAGCCGTGCCTCCTAATATATTGTGGGTTTTTATAGAGGTTGAACGTGCCCTGCCTTTATTCAACTATTGTTACTACATTATTGCTTACATTAATTCATTAAAATTAATTAGATACTTATTAATATGTAATTAATTACAGATACTTTTTTTTTTGAATTATAGAACTTATTATTGTAAAATTTAAAACTGTGAAAATCATTTTGTATTGAATCTTAACACTTATTTCTAAAATAGCCTCACTCTAACATTGTGTTAAGATGCTGATTAATGGTAATTAGACATGTTTATTTTTAGTTTGAATTAAGTTTAGATCGGAGTTAATTGGAAATTTAAATTTCTTTTCATTTCTAAATTCAATCTAAATCCACATAAATGAAGGGCTAGTGAATGTAGGCCGAGTATTAGCTTCGATATGTATTATTTTATTATTAAGTTCAACTCGATTCAAGCCCTGTAAAAAGCGTGTCTATTAAAAAGCAAACTTAGACTTTGCATATAAACTGCAAACTTAGATCGCTCCAATCCATTCATATATTATTTTATATATATATATTTTTTTTTGTTTTTTCATAATAACATAATTTAAAAAATGTAATAAAAATATATGAACAAAAAAATAAAACTTTATAATAAATATCAAATTGTAAACATATGTTAACATATTAAATTATATAGAGTTTATAATAAAATTATTCTTTTATTCAAAAAAATTCAACGGGCTAGTTCAAACTCGGTCTGTTTTTCATTTATGCCTATTTGAATCGATTTGAATAAGAAAAAAATTTAAAAGTCCGATTAGGTCTAAATTAAATTGAAAGATAAATAGGTCTAATTCAAAAAGAATTATTTTTTACTAGTTACAATTAATTAGTGTCTAATTAATACAATAATTTTTACATTAGAAAAAAAATATTTTAGTTTCATTGCAATATGCAGAAATTCTAGAAATATTACAATTTAATCAAAATAAGTTCGGTGGGTATAAGCTCAAACCATAACAAAATTGTTCATCAAACTTTATTTTTCTAGGCATTGAAAACAATCTAATATCTGGAAAAAATTCCAATAGAGATTGGAAATCTTGTCATTTGTTGTCTTAATACTCTAAACTTCCATATTTATTTCATTTTACAATATTGTACCATATTGTACCCATGAAATTTCTCATGGATTAAACCAATGACAAACTGTACCGTAGAATAGTATATATTACTAAACAACAATGGGTTGAGAGTACTCTTATGATATTATATTTTTTTTAAATTAATAATATTGGAGAATTGTTATATATAAATTAAATTCTAAGTGTAATAATAATGATGATGATGATGATAAATATATAAATTAAATTCTAAGTGTAAGTTGCATTTTACCATCCACTGGTTGTTTAGAGTTAATGGGTTCTGTTCTAGTTTCTGTTATGGTTCATGGGTTTTTTTTTTATTTTGCTCTAAATGTTTTATGAACTCTGTGAAAGAAATTAAAATTTACTTTGTTTGGCTGGAATTATATGTTTGTTAATTATAGATTTATTTGGTTTTGCTTAATTTCTTTATAAATTCCGATTGCCTGCTAATCAGAATATGTTTTTAAAAATATATAATATTTTTAGTGACGGAATAGTGACGGTTAATTCCGTCGTAAATATTTTTAGCAATAGGCAAATTTACCGACGGAAATATAAATCCGTCGGAAATTTGCCTACGGAATAATTATTTCCGTCGGTAAAATTACCGACGGACGATATAATTCCATCGGAAATTTGCCTACGGAATAATTATTTCCGTCGGTAAAATTGCCGACGGTCAATATAATTCCGTCGGCAAAAGTGCCTACAACCGGATCTCCTTCGCCATTTTCCGTCGCTAAATTCCGTCGGCAATTTTATTTCCCTACCGAAATTCACTCAATTCCGTCGGGAATTTCCGTCGGTAAAGTGAATTTTTCTTGTAGTGCACTATGCTAATTGAAGCATACACATCCAGCATGCATGGCCTCTGCTCTGGAGATGGATGAACACAATTACCTCCAACTCTAAGCAACTCAAGAATCTCATTGTCATGTCCTTGCCCTGTCAGCAACTCATCCACGTCATCATATCCGTTAAAACAAGAACCAGAGCTAGTTAATGCAGTAGCATTCTTTCCTGTAATCAGCTCCAGAAGCACAATTCCAAAGCTGAACACTTCTTCCTTCAGAAAACATTTCTCCCAAAATTCAATATCCATACGGAAACCTCTGCTTGGATCAGTGATCTCAGTTGGGTTGATTAGCGTCGCCGTTCCAAAATTGGACAACTTGGGCTCGAAATTCTCATCAAGTAAAATACACTTTGAGCTTACGTTAAGATGGGCTACGCGAAAATCGCAGCAATGGTGTAGCCATGCTAAGCCACTTGCCAAACCAGCAGCAATTTTCACCCTTATAGGCCAGTCAAGAACATTCTTCTTCTCATTTAACCAATCAAAAAGACTTCCGTTGGATATATACTTATAAACCAAGAACATTTTCTTCGATTCTTTGCAGAATCCAATGAGTTGCAGTATGTTGTTGTGTCTCGATCTTCCTAATATCTTTAATTCAGTTATGAAGTGTTGTTCAGCAAGCTGAGAACTGTCGAATTTCTTGACTGCAAGAGACCAACCATTAGCAATAGTAGCCTTGTACATGTTCCCGTTTGTCCCACTTCAATTATCTTATGTTGGCTAAAGTTCTCCGTTGCACTGGTCAGATCTTCAAGACTCATTCTTGAAACAAAGTTCTCCAAGGCTGTAACCTGCGCACAGATTCTCACTTTTTTTTTGAAACAATTCTCACTAATTAATACTAGGAAAAATATTTGCTTCTCTTGGTCCCTAAACAATGAGTATTTTCTCTGCTGAGACCTTGCAGTTTTTATTCATCAAAAGCAAAGCAAACCTTGAAATTCTTACTTTGTCAAAATAAAAAGTTATAAACCATAACTTTGACAAAATTAAATTTGCAGGATTTGTAAAGAATAAACGTCGCAGGCTCAATAACTCGAGAAGAGGGAGAGTACCTGATTGTCCAGTATGAAGCCCATAGTTGACAAGCTATTGAATGGATCAAATTGGGCAGGTTTTTTATTCTTTCTCCTGCTCATCATCGACTTCACCAGACCTGCAACAGTAATAATCTCATGATTCTTCCCAGTTCGCAACCATGGAACACAATAAGATGTATACACAACTATTGCTGAAACTGCAGAAACTAAATACACAACAAAAAAATCTCCTTTTAAATGATTTCTTTGAAGTGTTGCATCTTTCCAATGGCCCCCCACAGAGTCCACTGTTATTTGCATAGCTATCAGCTGAAACTTGAGCATACACATTCACAAAGCTGGGCACTGCCCCTGACAGCATATTATTAGCTAGGCTAAACTGCTTGATCCGCTTCAGTTCACCAATTTCTAGTGGAATTCGACCAGTTAGATGGTTGTGGGAAAGATCGAGAATATTTAAATTAGAAAGATTGGCAGTTTCTTGTGGGATCCGACCAGAGAACTTGTTGGAAGAAAGATCAAGAGAGGTAATAAAAGTTAAGATTTTTGAGATATTAGATGGAATTGGTCCCTGCAGCTCATTACATGAAAGGTCCAAGCCTGTTAAACTTTTACAATTTTGGAGACCTACTGGGAATTGACCCTGTAAACCCATGTTGGAAAGTCTGAGATCTAATACTTTATTCTCATCAGGATGCCAACAGTCTACTCCTGTAATCTCCAGATAAACCCTTCTGTGTTATTGTTGAAGTCCCATGAACTTTTCAAGAAATTAAATGGGTCTTCTAAAGAAGCTTTAATAGATTTCAAACAATAAATAAATATCGGTTTCAGTGGCGATAGTTGCAGAGAAAGTAACCAAGAATGGTAAAATAAAAGTAAGGCGGTAAACAGCATAACCTCTTGATTTATTTCGCCATGAAGATGAAGATGGAAAATCCAAGTGAAGGAAGACAGAAGGAAGAATTAGCTAAATCATTAATTCAAGAGAAAACTAGTTTGCTATATAAATAATATAGAAGAGTAGTTTATAAATAACAATGGAGATTGAAGATTGAAACACATTAACTTCCAAAGTCTTGCTTAGCAGTAGACACAAATTAGAATTTCCAAGTCAGGAGCAGCAGCGATTTCAATGGACTTTAGGTACTGTTCTTGACATAAGTAGCACATGTACTGAGTCAATGATAAATTTTCGCGTAAATGAACTAATTTTTATTTTCTTATATTTTATCAGGTCCATGAATAAATTCATCATTGTAGTACCAATTGGACTTTATTTCCAATTTATTTTCATTGTTGAGATAATTGAGCATAATTTAATGATAACTGATTGTAAACTACGTGTAAATAAAATATTATTTCCATCTGAATTAGTATGGTTCCTACTGCTAATAGGGGATTTACCGATCTATACGTCATAACAGTGACTTTGTTAGGCTGATTGGAGTTTTGTAGACAAAAGTAGTCGCAAGTTTGGAGAATCGACAGTCCGTTAGTGCACCAGTGGTCTAGTGGTAGAATAGTATCCTGCCACGGTACAGACCCGGGTTTGATTCCCGTCTGGGGCAAATTTTTTTTTTCCAAATAAAATAAAATCTTTTGGTGATTTAAAATTAATTTTTTAATTTTACTTACCAAAATGACTTTAATCTTTTGGTTTTTTAAAATTGAAAAATTAATTTTTTTTTATTTTACTTACCAAAATGACTTTATTTACAAGTAAATGTCATTTCGTACCTTATGATTTTAAATTATTTTTTTAATTTTACTTATCAAAATGATTTCACTTATAAGGAAATACTATTTGGTATCTTCGTGTATGCATGCATACTCACCGTACAATCAAAGTGCATTTTTTTTAATTAATTTATGATATCATGTACAATTATTTGTTAATTCTCCATATTTTAAAAAATATCTAGAACATAATAGAATGGTGCAGTGAACTTAAATTAATTTCTTGCAATTCTAAATTTTAAGCTATCACATTTTTTAAATAAATTTCTTAATATTTTTATTTTTATTAAATCTTACAGAATATGGAGTCAGCTTCTCCCATAATCAACGCTCCCTGAATTTCCACCATTCTTTCCTGTTTTCTAGCAAAATTGATTTGTGTTAATTTCTCAAGTCTTCTAAGTCTCCGCTAATTAATCTATTGTGGACGTACAGAATTCATGAAAAAAAAAAAGAATCTGTAGATGAATTCAATACAATAAAATACTACATTAAGTAACCTTTATTGGATTAATTTTTATTTTTTTAATGGTTCAGTATAATTTCAGTGGGAACCTAGATTTTGT
Organism: Excoecaria agallocha; assembly: GCA_037975025.1. Classification (NCBI taxonomy): domain Eukaryota; kingdom Viridiplantae; phylum Streptophyta; class Magnoliopsida; order Malpighiales; family Euphorbiaceae; genus Excoecaria; species Excoecaria agallocha. The sequence goes on along the minus strand of JBBPFJ010000019.1, from coordinate 2,885,321 downwards.
AAGCTTTTTCCAACAAGTTCAGAAAGCAGGACTATGTGGCATTATTCGAATCGATCCTTATGCCTGTGCCGAATAGAACTACGGTTGATTTTTTTTTCCTTAAATTGACTGTCCACTAAACACTCCTTAACCAATTTATGGTCTTAGCCCGAAAAGTCATACAAAATAATAATAATAATAATAATAATAATAATAATAATAATAATAATAATAATAATAAAATATTTACCACCTCGTTCCATCAAATATATAACATTACATTATTTGCTTATCGATATATGCCACCCTAAGATACACTAAGGGAACTTCAAATGTTGCATTATATTATGGAGGATTAGACTTCATTTTCGATGGATATGTTGATTCAAATTATGTAGGTAATGTTGACAAAAACAAATCTAACACGGGTTATGTGTTTAAACTTACTAGCAGAATGGTAAGATGGATTTCAAAATTGCAATCAATTGTTACTACATCAACAATAGAAACATAATATGTAGCAGCTACAAGCCGATAAAAAAACAATATGGTTGAAAATTGTCTTTGAAGAACTCAGGCACAAACAAGGAAAAATTTCTTTGCTTTGTCATAGTCAGAGTATCTTGCATCTTGCGAGGAATCCAACACTTCATTCAAAGACCAAACACATACGTTTACAGTATCACTTCATCCGTGAAAAAGTCGAAAAGAAATTGTAGATATGCAAAAAATTTATACCAAAGACAACTTAGCAAATTTCATGACAAAGAAATCAGCAAGTTTATTTGGTATCGATCTTTTGTGACCTGATAGAGATGTGAGCAACATGTAAATGGCAAGATAGAAAAGTGTTGTGAAGATATGATTGATATTCAATCAAATCTTCAAGTGTGAGATTGTTAGACAATTAATGCATAAGGGAGAAAAAAAAACAAACAAACGATTTTTTGGACAATTAATGCAAAAGGAAGGAAAAAAATCAACAATGTATGCTAAGAAAAATGGAGGATGATGCCGCGTTGAAAAATTTGCAAATTTTTGAATGATGTTGGACAGCTTGATAGGGCATGGGAGGCCTGTAAATTGGCATCCCAAGTTCAACCTCAAAGATATCTCATTTATCATATTTTAATTTTAACATAAATTAGTGAGAATCAATTGAGAGTGTTTTGCATATTTTTTGTACAAAATATAAAGAGGTTGTAATTTTTATTATTTCTCATGGTGAAACTTTTCTTTTACGATTTCCTGTGTTTTTTTACTCCAAATTTATTTAGAAATTTTTCATGTAAAATTTACGTGTTTAATTTTTTTAAAATTATTTACTATGATCCTGCTCTAATCTAGTCAATTTTATAACATGAAATACAGTCTCACTTAGTAGGAGATGTAAATTAGAATTTCCAAGTCAAGAGTAGCTTCGATTTCAATGAATGACTTTAGATCGATATTGTTCTTCGATTTGGGCAATGGATAAAGAGTACTTGGAGGAACATTTTCTGTTTTTGTGGCCATTGTATTTCTCATATCACACATCGGAAAGCTAAAGGGAGGAATATGAGCTTATAATTAAGTTTGGGGGCTCCACACTTGATTGAAATTTATAAAGACAAAGACAGAGCATGTGCACCCGTGTATTAGTTCTTTGAATGCTTGAGAGGTTCTTACAGAATCCTTGCCGCAGGTTATAGAAAAATTCAACCTTGAAGCGGTGGCGAAGCTAGGATTTAAAATTAAGGGAGGCAAAAATATAAATTATATTTAAAATTAAAAAATAAGCTTAGGAAAAGGGAGTCAAAATAAAATTTTAAGTATTTAATATATATATATATATATATATATATATATATACATGTAAAATAAAAAATTTTAAAAAATAAGGGGGGCAATTGCCCCCTCCCTTTCCACTTGGCATCGCCCAGTGCCTTGAAGGAAATATTGAAGTGCTGGTATATTGCTGCCAACCCTGCACATATGAATGATGCTCCATTAACTTGAGCAGAATTTAAGTATTTTAGCATATTACAATTTGGTGAAGCTTTTATAATTCATGGAATTTTTTATTTTTTCTTACTTTTCCTTTTCCTTCTACCAGGAAGTGTATGGTATTAAATTTATATTTGTAGTTTGAACAATATGTTTTTTTTTTTTTGATAAGCTGAAGAATATTATTAAAAGAAAAAGGAAGCAGAATGAGCTCCCAAAAAACAGTGGTCATAAGACCAAAGTGCTGAAAAACAAAGCAGAAATCCTCTCTAAACCAGACTGCACCAAATAACGTACAGCACCTAGTACACGAGTAACAAATGACCCAGCAGCACCTGTCATAAAAATGCAGCCCAGAAAAAGCAGTCCAGATAACGGAAAGACATCCAGAACCATGCATGTGCAGATCCACGCCTTCTTCCAATGAAACTGACTTGTAACAAAACAAAACAAGACAAAACGAATTAACTGAGAGGACAAGAAAACTTCAATAGCTGAAGAACAAAACAGGGCACCCCGGCAGTGACTGAAGGAGCGTCCTAATGGAGGGAGACAAGCCAGAGAACAGCACAACAGCAATGCATCAACCACAGACAGATCACCCCAATATGCCCAGATTTAGGCTCCTGCAAGGCCACGTGAAAACGCCAGCTTGTGCATCCCCGCTGCCGTGTTTCCTCATCCCTCGCCCATCGCGCCCCCACGCATTTTTCACCTTTAGCCTATGAGTGGACACGTGAAGAGCCTCTGTCTCTTGCTGCCTCCCCATGCGAGGCTGCATTTGAAGATAAATTTTAGGTCCAAGCAATAAAATCATCAGCTCTAAAAGCACCTTGTTTAGCCAAATAATCTGCAAAATGGTTGCTCTCTCTTCTCCTATGCATGAAGGTTACTTTGCTTAAATTGGATACATAGTTCCCAATTTCATTCAGAATGCTGCCGTACTTCCATGGCCTATTTATTGAAGAACTATTCAACCAAGATACTACAGTTGAAGAGCCTATCTCAAAGCATACTTCAAAATTATTTCTACTGATAAAATCATTAGAAATATGAAGGGCTTTAAGGACTGCAAGTAGTTCAGCAACAACCGAGTTGGCCTCGCCAATATTACAAGAGAACAGACAAATTATCAAACCTGAGGAGTTTCTTAAAACACCTCCAATCCCTGCTGGACCTGGATTACCAAACGAAGAACCATCTGTATTCCATTTAAGGGAGCCAGAATCTGGAGGAGCCCAGAAAATTCTTGATCTGATGTTTGGGGCATTGTGAAATTTTTTTATGCCTTCGGATGCCAAAACCAACTCTTGTCCCAGCAAGAAGCCGAAACTTTTATGAGCTTTTGACCAAAATGAAGAGCGGGCCAAACAAAGATGGAATAGGGCATCTGGGTCTAATGATTTTCTAAAAAAGATAATTGCATTCCTTTCCAACCATATTGTCCAGAGTCCGGCTAGGAGGATGATACTCCATAATTTAATCTGCATGCTACCAGAAGCCAAGGAGGACCACTGCATAACAAATTCACTGAAAATTACTGGAATACAAAAAATCACCCCCCACCAATTACACAGCCTGTACCACAATCTAGACGAAACATCACATGTGACCAGCAAATGATTGAGATCCTCCGAAAATTTCTTACACAAAGGACAAAGAATATCTTGTGAATTTAGAATTCCCCGACTCACAAGAAAAGATTTAGTTCATATTTTATCTAACAAGCACATCCAGAGAAATAGTTCCACCTTTGGAGGAGCTAAATTCTTCCATAGAATCCAAGAGAAAGGTTTCAGATTAATATCAACATGGGAAGTTTTGAATAATAGCTAGGTAGCTGAATTGATCGAGTATCTTCCTTGAGTCTCGTGTAACCAAATCTTCCTATCTGGTTGACATAGAGAGAGAGAGAGAGAGAGAGAGAGAGAGAAAAGGCATTGAGGATGATCATAAGTTCTTTAAGAAGATCAAATTCCCAGGCCAATAGGTTGCGCCTCCATTTGAGATCCCAGTACCAAGTGCCTCTAGACCAGTAACACACTCTTTAACCAAACCTTCATCCAACAGTGTAATATTGTACAATCGTGCAAATTTTTGTTTCAGCGGGACATCAATAATCCACCTATCATGCCAGAAGATACAAGAAGAGCCATTTCCCACTTCAATCGCCAAGCAGTTATTAAAAGGGGGTGAGGATCTGATTTGGTCAATATCCTTCCAAATTGTTGAGGCTTTAGGATTAGAGATAACTGTTGGAATTAGGCACCTTTTGATATTGTATTTCTTGAAAATCATATCTTGCCAAATTGACTTACTGTTAGGATCCAATTTCCAAAACCATTTGAATAGTAAGCTGTGGTTCCTGTGAGCAAGAGAGCCTACCCCAAGACCGCCAAACTTCTTCGGTTGCTCTATGATATTCCATCTGATTCTGTAAAATGCTTTCTTACTAGCACATCCATTCCAAAAGAATTTTCGAATGATAGAATTTAAAGATTTAAGAACACAGACCGGCATCTTAAAGAGTGACATGAAATAGATGGGTAAACTCATCAAAGTTGCTCTAATTAGAGTTAATCAACCAGCAAGGGATAGATGTTTCCCCTTCCACCCAGCTAATTTTCTCTGAAAGTTACAGATTACAGGTTTCTAAGATTCTTTTCTTCTAGGATTATCCCCCAAAGGCAGACCAAGAAAAGAACAAGGAAGTTGCTGAGTTTTACATCTGACCAAATTAGCACAACTTAATAGCCATTCACGATCCACATTAACTCCAATTAGTGAGCTTTTGTGAAAATTGATAGAGAGACCCAATATGATGCCAAAAACTTTAAGAAATCTTATCATATGCATAATATTTTCCAGGCTAGGATCTAGGAACACAACTGTATCATCTGCATATTTAATGTGTGTAATATTCAAAGCATCAGTGTTCTTGGGAAGGAAATTAATGCCCTTAAAGAGATTGATCTCAGCTGCCCTTCTGATAAGAACATATAATCCTTCCGCAGTGATCAAAAAGAGGAAAGGTGAGAGAGGATCCCCTTGCCTTAACCCATGAGAAAGCTGTATTATCGAAATAGGCATCCCATTGACCAGAACAGATACTTTTGCTGAGCTAATGCACACCTTTATCCAGGATCTCCACTTGGCTCCAAAATTCATAAGCTCCATTACAAATTCAGGATAATTCCAGTTCAAGGAATCAAAGGCTTTATGGAAATCCACTTTAAACAAAATACCGCCTATATTAAGTGTCTTTAATGAGTGAATAATTTCGTTTGCCACAAGAACTCCATCAAGAATTTGTCTTCCTTTAATGAAAGCACATTGTTCTTCAGATATAACTTCACCCAAAACTGCCTTGAGCCTATTAGCTAGTAACTTGGCTATTATCTTATATAAATAGCTCACCAAACTGATTGGACGAAAATCTTTAAGGTTAATAGCTCCCTCAACTTTAGGAACAAGCGTAATGAAAGAGGAGGAAGCTCCATTGGGTAGAATGCCATTAGTGAGAAAATTATTAACCATATCAAAAATATCCGAACCAATTCACTTTGATAATATAGATCCGTTCACTGGGAGGATGGAAGTTGTTTGAAAACTCAATTATGTCCGATCTTTATGGTCTTAGCTTCAATACTGCATTCAGTCCTAGAATTGATGTTAACAAGCATTTTTTCATTTGATATCTTCAGCATACTTATCACAGTAAGGTATTTTGCTTGGTCAGGAAATGTTTAGTTGTATTTATAAAGTGGACAAGGCGACGTGGTTTTAGTTTGAATGATTTTAACTACAATTTGACTATACTGCTGTTGCAATTTTGCAGTAATTCGTTGGTTGATTTTGTGAAGAAATGGAGACAGAGAATGAAGCTGCATTGAAGGATGAGAGTGTCATTGAGGAAGTTAATTTCAAACCATCTGCCGAGACACCAAGGAACGAAGAAAAGAATGCTGCTAATGTGTTGGAACCAAAGAATTGATGACAATAAAATTTTTATATAAGGAGAAATAAATTTAACACTCACAAGAAAATTACAAGCAAATAAACCTCACAAATAAAAATCTCTCTTTAATAATCTATTGCAATAGCTTTGCAAAGGAAAAGAAAATTTCAAAATGAAATACACTACTTCTCTTCTTATGTTTTTGAAGACAAAGATTGCCTTGGTATTTATAGGCATATTGATAATGAGAAAATCAACAAAAATGGCTATGAATTCTTCAATTCACATTCTTGCCCAACTATTCATTTTGCATGCTACTCCAATTCACATTCTTGCCCAACTATTCATTTTGTATGCTACTCCAATTCACATTCTTGTCCAACTATTCATTTTGTATGCTACTCCAATTCACATTCAAAGTCTACAACTACCATTGATCCATTTTCCATGTCTCCACCATTAATTTCAAAGTCCACAAACTAAATTTATGACTTCCAATAGCCTCCCTTAAATTTAGTTTGGGATTCTGGTAATTCCAAGCATTGCTTTTAGCTTGTCGAACGAATTTGCCTTCAGTGGTTTTGTCAAAATGTCCACAATTTGATCTTCAGATTTACAAAAATTTAGCTCAATCTCTTCATCCTTGATCAATGTCCTGATATAGTGATACTTAATATCAATGTGCTTGCTTCTCCCGTGAAAAACTGGATTTTTCGATAATGCGATAGCGGACTTGTTATCACACATAATCCGTGTAGGATTTGACTGTTCATGCCTCAATTCATAAAGCATTTTCCGCAGCCATACTGCTTGACATGCTGTTGACGTCGCTGCCATGTATTCTGCTTCAGCTGTTGAGAGTGCAACTACTTGTTGCTTCTTTGAGGACCATGAAATCACTCCATTTCCAAGAAAGAATGCATATCCTGAAGTGCTCTTCCGACTTTCAGTGTCTCCTGCCCAATCACTATCTGTGTACCCCACTAGATTGAAATCATTAGTATGAGTATATAAAATTCCATGTCCACGAGTACCGCTGACATACCGTAAAATTCTCTTTGCTGCCTGCAAATGTGATTGGTAAGGTTTCTCCATGAATCGGCTGATGATTCCCACACCATAAGTAATATCTGGCCTAGTCGATGCCAAGTATCGTAAGCTTCCTACAATACTTTTGAAATATGTTTGATTTACTAGCTCACCGGTTCCTTCTTTCTTCAATTCCAGTCTCTCGGCTACAGGGTTTCGCATTGGTTTAAGTGACTCCATCTTCAACCGCTTCAATATATCATTAGCATATTTTTGTTGTGAAATAAATATGCCATCATTGGTCTGCTTCACTTCAATTCCAAGAAAGTAAGACATCAATCCCAGATCTGTCGTCTCAAATTGACTAGTCATAGCCTCCCTGAATTCTGCAAACATCTTCTCAGAGTTTCCTGTAAATATCAAGTCATCAACATATAGACACATAATTAATATATCGCCATCATCATTTGACTTGATATACAAGGTGTGTTCATATGGACATTTCTGGAATCCATTCTCCAACAGGTATGTATCGATGCGAGTATACCAAGCTCGAGGTGCTTGTTTCAACCCGTATAATGCTTTCTCCAGCTTGTAGACTTGATCTTCATGCCCTTGCATCACATATCCTTGTGGTTGCTCCACATAAACTTCCTCTTCAAGAAAGCCATTGAGGAATGCAGACTTAACATCCATCTGATGAATTTTCCATAAATTTTGAGCCGCCAAAGCTAAAATCATCCGGATTGTGTCCATTCGAGCCACTGGTGCAAACACTTCAAAATAGTCAATACCTGGCTTTTGCTTGTAGCCTTTCACCACTAGTCTGGCTTTATAACGGTCCACCTGACCATCTGGCCTGTACTTTGTCTTGTACACCCATTTGACTCCGATGGGCTTCTTGCCATTTGGTAAAGAAGTTAACTCCCAAGTATCATTTTTCTCAATGGAGTTAATTTCTTCATCCATCGCTTTGACCCATTTCTCATCTACTGCTGCATCATCATACGAAATAGGATCACAATCAGCAAATAAACAAAAATTCACCATGGTTTCATCAGTGACTTCATCAGTAACACTGTTATTTCTCCGTTCAACAACATAATCCCTGTATTTTGCTGGCATTTCACGAACTCTCTGTGATCGTCGTAGTTCTAGTTCTTCAGTTAGTGATTCTGATGAACTAGCAGGTGAATTTGGAACTTCTTTATTGTGGGATTCTTCTTCCTTCAATGGTTCTCCTTCAATGTTGATTCTTCTTTCATCAACTGTTTGATTCCAGTCCCAAGCTTCTTCTTCAAGAAATTGAACATCTCTGCTGATAATCACCTTCTCCGTGATAGGATTATAAAGCTTATAACCCTTCGTAGCATCATTATATCCAATAAAAATGCACTTTTGGCTTTTATCATCCAGCTTTTTTCTGTCTTGATCTGGTATAAGGGGATATGCAGCACACCCAAATACTCGTAGGTATGAAGCGTCTGGCTTATGACCGCTCCATGCTTCTTCTGGAGTTCTTTCAAGAACACGTCTTGTGGGACATCTATTCAACAAGAATACTGCACATGCAACAGCTTCCGCCCAGAATGGTTTTGGTAACTTCTTGGCTTTCAACATGCTCCTTGCCATCTCAAAAATTGTTCGGTTCTTCCTTTCAGCTACACCATTTTGTTGAGGAGTGTAACTAGTAGTCAACTGACGTTTGATTCCATGAGTTTTGCAAAAATCATAGAATTCATTTGATGTGAATTCTCCACCGCGATCGGATCTCAAAATCTTCAGATTAAAGCCACTCTGCTTTTCAACAAATGCTTTAAATTCTCTGAACTTGCCAAAAGCTTCTGATTTTTGGCACAAGAAATATACCCAAGTTTTTCTGGTAAAATCATCCACAAAAACTAGGATGTATCTCTTTTTCCCCATCGATTCTACCTCCACAGGACCACAGATGTCTGTATGTACTAACTCCAGTGGTTGCTTTGCTCTCCTTGCTTTTCCAATCGGAAATGGATTACGATGCTGCTTTCCCAAAAGACATCCTTCACACGGTTGATCTGGACAATCTATCACCGGTAGTCCAGTCACCATCTTTTTCTGAGCTAACAACTTTAGCCCACGAAAATTTAAATGACCAAATCGAAGATGCCACAACCAATTTTTGTCTTTCAATATGGCTTGAAAACTTGAAATGGTATTTGTCTGCAACGTCAATGGAAACATCCGATTTCTCGTCATTTGCACTGCTGAGATCAACTTGTTGTTCGGACTATGAATGGTACAAACTTTATTTTGGATATTTACTTTGTGTCCTTTTTCGGAAAGTTGCCCAACACTTAGCAAATTCCAAAAAAGTCCAGGAACAAAATAAACATCTGCAATAGTAACATCAGTACCATCTTTGGAATTGATACTAATGTTCCCCATTCCCATCACAGGAATTTTTGACTTATTACCAAAATTAACTTCTCCACGAACAGTCTCGTCTAACTGTGAGAAAAATTCCTTTTTGCCTGTCATGTGATTACTGCATCCAGTATCCAAATACCATATATTGGCATCCATAGTGCTAGGATCATCCTTCTTGCATGCTAGCACCATATTTCCATTAGCATCAGCTGCGTGCGCTTGTTCTCCCTGTTCTCTCGGTGCCTTTGATCGACATTCGGAACTGTAATGTCCGAATTTGTTGCAACTAAAACACTTGACTTTAGACTTGTCTCATGTTCTTCCAGTGGAATTTGAGTTTCCACCTCTACCTCGCCAGGCTCCTCGTCCAGGATTTTGCCACGATCCACCACCTTGATTTTGCCAAGATCCACGACCTTGTCCTCGTTGGTAACCTCCACGATTTGTTTGAGCTCTACTTTGCAAAGCTTGCTCAGAATTTAAGGTCTGAAATTTTTGGTTCATTCGCTGCTCATGCGATTGCAACGAACCCATCAATCTTTCTATTGTCATTGTAGCAGGATCATGTACTTCCTCAATTGTTGTCACAACATAATTGAATCTGTCTGTCAAAGATCGTAAAATTTTCTCGATGATTCGAGAATCTGTGAGTAGTTCACCGTTAACTTTTAATTGGTTAACAATAGACTGTACACGATCAAAATATCTAGCAATTGACTCTGACTCATTCATGCGTAATGATTCAAAATCTCCTCGTAGTGTTTGGAGTCGCACCCGTCTGACACGATCATCTCCTTGGTAGGATTTTTGCAAAATATCCCACGCCGCCTTTGAGGTTTCCGCACTCGATATTTTGTCAAATATCGATTCTTCAATTGCCTGGAAAATAGCATATAATGCTTTTTGATCTTTCTTGCGGTTCTCGACCAATAATTTTTTCTCCTCCTCCGGTAAAGCTTCAAACATCGTTTGATCAGTTACTTCGGTGTAACCTCTCTCCACAAGATGCCATAATTCTTGTGACTTGAAAAATACCTTCATTTGGACAACCCAATTGTTGTAATTCCTTCCATTTAATTTTGGAAGTTGCAGCGGAATAGAATTATTGGAGGCCATTGAAATCAAGCTCTGATACCAAATGTTGGAACCAAAGAATTGATGACAATAAAATTTTTATATAAGGAGAAATAAATTTAACACTCACAAGAAAATTACAAGCAAATAAACCTCACAAATAAAAATCTCTCTTTAATAATCTATTGCAATAGCTTTGCAAAGGAAAAGAAAATTTCAAAATGAAATACACTACTTCTCTTCTTATGTTTTTGAAGACAAAGATTGCCTTGGTATTTATAGGCATATTGATAATGAGAAAATCAACAAAAATGGCTATGAATTCTTCAATTCACATTCTTGCCCAACTATTCATTTTGCATGCTACTCCAATTCACATTCTTGCCCAACTATTCATTTTGTATGCTACTCCAATTCACATTCTTGTCCAACTATTCATTTTGTATGCTACTCCAATTCACATTCAAAGTCTACAACTACCATTGATCCATTTTCCATGTCTCTACCATTAATTTCAAAGTCCACAAACTAAATTTATGACTTCCAACATAATGATCAAGGGCCTATCAAAGCCAACGGTACTTTGGATCGTGTTGCAGAGGCTGAAGGTCATGATTCCTCTGGCGTGGCAGTTGGTGCCACTGCAAAAGGGTCTGAAACTAAACAATCCAGGCCATTGAAGGTACTATTTACCTCGCTTCTTTTGATGTTGATTCTGTCCAATCTTGTGAAATTTACTGTTGATAGTTGTCCATGTTTGTCTCTGTCACGTTTCAATTATTCCAATTTTTTAGTTGTTTAAGTATAATGCTGATGATTGGTTGACTGTTGATTAAGAAAAAAAATTATATATTATATTTAACTATGCCCAACAAGCACCATTTTTTTTAAATAGCAAATTCAGAGGCATTAAAGTTATATTTTTTCGCCTAATTACATAGTAATCTACAAAGCTAATAGGTTGCATTGTTGGATTTATTAGATAAAGGAAGGGCATGCACAAATAATTCATATAGCCGACCCCATCTAGTATTGGATTAAGGCTTAGTTGTTGTTGTTATTAGTTAGTTTAATCCAACGGTAAATTGAAAGCCCTGTTCTTTACTTGCAGAGAAACCTTGGAGAATTACTCATCAGAAGTGAAAAATTTGGTTGTGGCAATCCTTGAATAGATGCCAATATGTCAAGTAATTAACTAATATGCTAACAGTAGAAGAAGCAAACAAATTAAAGGTCCAATCGTGAAAAAATTTATCAAATTGGCAAAGCAGCCTTTTTATATAAATATCCTGCATTTATTGAATTGCATTATTTTTTAGGCATACCAAGTGTGAAGTTATATGTTAACTAGTTGCCAGTTTGAGATACTTGTTGGGCATATAGTGCTTACATTGGGTAGAATATTTACAGCTGATTTTTTGGATTTAGTTCACTTAACTCTGCTTCCGATTCAGGCTTTTGTATTAACTCTTGTGACATTCTTATACATTTGCATGCCTTCATATCACATTTTTTTTCATAAAGAAAATGCACACCAAAAACTTGGAATTTCGTGATTTTCTTTTTCATAACTCAGCTTTCAATTAATGTATCTTAAATAATGAATTTTTATACTTTTTCAATTTTCCACTGTTATTTCTCATAGAATTACAATTCTATTAGTAATTAAGCATAACTCTATAAGTAATTAAGTATAATTGTCATTTTAGTTTTCTATAAGTAACTCTATAAGTAATAACTCTATAAGTAATTAAGCATAACGCTACAAGTAATTAAGTAATTCTATAAGTAATTAAGCATAACTGTCATTTCAGTTTTCCACTGTCATTTCTCGTAGAATTACAATTCTAATAATGGCAATTCTATAGGTTAGTTCTTGTATGCTTATCACAAATTGAAATATTATCTTAATTTGATCTGCTTTTCCTGATACTTTTTGCAATTGAAGAAACTAAGACTTAAATTCTATAGTTCACTGACAAATTAAGCTAATATGAAGACCTCACAATGGCAAACATATCTCTCATGGCCTTGCATATCTCAAAACTGTAGTTTGATTTATAGCGTAGTAGCACTGCACTACATTTTTTTCCTTTGCTAGGCACATACAACTGGCTTTGTGCTACTTCTTATCTTCAATTTGTATCCATGTTTTCTTAAAAGATACGTGATGTAGGTACTATAGGATCAAATCTATTTGAAATATTTTGGTTGATTAGAAAGCTTATTAGGAGAACATGACCATTTTCTTTTGCTAGGCACAAGAACTTGTGAGGATGTTTTCACCTGCACACTTAAAATTACTTGTCCCTTATGTGGCTGTGTATTAGTCAATCACGTGGTAGCTTGCTAATACTGCCTTAAATTGATAGGAACAACTTAACATTGATGACAAATTTGTATTCATCCTTTTTTCTGATGTTATCTTCCTATTTTCCAAAATGACATTGACTTATCTTTTGATGCTCTTTGAGAAAAAAATAAAAGAAATATAATGTTTATATAGTGTTTTGTTCTTATGATGATTCAATTATGGCAATCTAATTACATATTTTACCAAAGTCAATGCTCAATATTTCTATATGTTACTCCCAGTGCTTTTTATTTGTTAGAAAAACAATAAACTGAAAATACTTATGCTAGATATGAACAAGAAAGAGGAAAAACAATTCTCTATTGAAAAATCTCTTTACTATTTCTATGATTGCCATTGGTTTTGTAGTTTGCTTACTTGAGAGCTCATCAGTTGACGATGATCTTGCGACCTGAAGAAGGACCTTTCTGCAAGACCTAAAGGACCTTTTTGGTAGTTCAAAGGTATACATTAGGCTGACATGGAACAATGAGAAGATTAAAGCCTCTTATTAACGACTAAATTGTCATTATCTTCTTCCTTAAACATGTTATATATTTTTATTATTGTCGTTCATCTTTAAATTAGAATTAGATAATTTTCACAGTATTGCAAGACATTGTGTACAATATTGATATTATTTGTATAGTAATTATAATATATACTGGTTTTTTTGGATATTAAAATTGTTAATTCATATATGTTTTTAATTTTAGTTTTTTTGTATTGAATGTATTGTGCCTATTTTGGCTTTTACGAACAGGAAATATATAATTTTAAAAAAAAATTGAAAAAGAAAATAAATAATTCACTTTTACAGACAAAATACCGACGGATATATCCGTCTCTATTTTTCTGAAATAAATTAATATTTTTATTAATCAAATTTTCCGACGGAAAAGCCGTCGGTAAAAAGTCAAACCGACGAAATATCCGACGGATTTGTTAACAAAACTACCTACGGATTTTTTTGTATTTCCGTCGGTAAAATCTGTCGGTACCTCTTACCGACGGATTTTTCCGCCGGTAATTTGGTACATACGAGCATTTTACCGACGGATTAATTCCGTCGGTAATCCATAAAAAACCCGTCGGTAAGGCCTTTTCCGTTGGTAAAATACCCTATTCTGTCGGTAAAAATCCGTCGGTAAAATCAATTTTTTTGTAGTGTAATTCTACTACATATCAGAGTCTTGTTGGTCGTTTGTTGTATCTTGGATTCACAAGACCTGATATTACCTATTCGGTGCAGCACAATCACCACGGAAAGTTCATCATCGCCATGCTTTGTATGTTCTTAATATCTCAAGAAACAACCTTCTTTGGGTTTGTTTTTTTCCTTCACATAGTGATTTTACTTTATTGGCATACTCTGATGCTGACTGGGCTACTTGTCCAGAAACTTGCAAGTCTCTTATCGGGTTTTGTGTTTTTCTAGGTTCCTGTCCTATTTCATGGAAGACTAAAAAACAGAACACAGTCTCCCGGAGTTCAGCGGAGGCGGAATATCGTGCAATGACATCTATTGTGTGTGAACTCCAATGGATAAGCTATCTTCTTACTGACTTCCATATTTCGGTTCCCTGTCCTATTTCTTTTTTTTTTGTGACAGCAAATCTGCTATCCATATTACGTCTAATCCTGTCTTCCATGAACGTACGAAGCACATCGAAATTGACTGCCATGTTGTTCGGAACAAGTTTAAAGACGGGTTTATTAATCCTCTTCATGTTTCTACTACTTCTCAAGTGGCCGATTTTTTTACCAAGCCTCTTAGTTCTTTTTTGTTTTCCAAATTTTGCTCCAAGTTGACTTTGCGTGATGTTCACCAAAGTTCAACTTGAGGGGGGATGAAGAGTATAGTGAGTGCATGGCCACATATCTTATATGCTTATTTCCTGCACAGCCACACATGTGGCTTCTGCCTTCATGCACGGCCACGTATCTTCTATGCTCATTTCATGCACGGCCACGCATGTGGCCTCTGCCTACTTTTCCTCTATTTCTTTTTTTTTACTTCTTTTCTCTTATCACTTTTTTACTTCTTTTAACTGTAATTGTTTTTAACTATAGTTTGTTTTAGTCTTGTAACCATGGTTATTTAGTTAGTTATTCTTAACCATGGTTAGTTAGTATGTTTCTTTAGCAGTGTATATATACTCTGTTCTACTCTGTTTATGTGGCTTGTAATACACGAAATATAGAGGAATTAATTCTTGGATTCTTCGTCTTGCTTATGTTGCTTATAACCATGGCATCAACTGCACTCCCAAAGCTCTCTTGCTCAATAAAGGTTTCAACAATATTGATGAATTTCAAGTCATTTCTCTGGACCAAGAATCAGTTCCGTCCTTTGATTTTATGAAGGCTGCTCAGTTGATTTATAGCTACCAGGCAATCTAAAATGCTCTGTTATCCTGCTTTGGTTAAGGAGATATTAAGAATCAATTATTTGATAAGTGTTAGCTTGGCATTTGATCCATTTTAATTCTTGATTTGCGCCAAAAAGGATTAGAATTTTATCTTCTTGAAATTTTTATCTATTCCTCTGAGGATGATTCTTGGAATTCAAGAACAGCATATGTAATCAAACTGCACGTGGAATTTTTAAATTAAAGAAATTTTTTTAGTATGTTTATAATATTTTGAGAAAATTACGCGAAATACCTTTTTTTAGTTTGTTTTAAAAAATGCCACAGGATTTTTTTTACGTTTTTCATATTTATATTTTTGCTTTCAAATATACACATTTTTAATTTAAAAATTTTACGTATATCAAAAATACCCACTTATTCGTTGTTTTTAATTTGTATTTGATTTTTTTATATTTTTGCTTTCATAAACTCAAATATGAAATTTTTGATTTTAGATTTGATCTTTCTTTTTTCTATATTTTAATTTTTTGTAGATTTTATTTATTTAACTAATATTGAATACAATTCAAGTTTTTGTCATATGGATTTGTCCTCTCAATGCACAGATTGTTGCCTTCCTCTATGAAAATTTTGGCCTTCTTTAATGAAATGTGTCATTCTCATATAAAAGGTGGTTTGGCATTCCACCTATAGACAAAAACTGAACTGAGGTTTCCATTGAAAGACAAATTGCCACAATATATACGTTACCATTATCTATTATTTTCGTTGAAAAAAAATTCAAAAATATACTTCAATAATTTTTTTAATTTCGTACATATTATATATTTTAAAATTTTACTTGTATTTTACATATATATTTTTTTATTTTATTAATGAAAGTTTAATTTGCATTGAAAAAACTACAAGCAAACTGTAAATTAATAACTAACTAAGTGACAATTAGGGCTGAGCATGGACTGGTTAATCCGTCCATGCGCAAAAAAATTAATTAGTCCATTAACATCGATTTTTAAAATGACTAACAATTATCAGTCCGTTACATTTGGTTAACCAATTTATTGATTTTGGTTTTTCAGTTTGATTAACCAATATTTTTTTGTTAACCATTAAAATTTATAACATAAAATTATATAAAAAATTAGATAAAATTCAATCAATTTCAAATGCGTAAAGTAATTCAAAATAAAAATTACAAAATACACATAGTTTACTAGGTAAAATTCATATTTTATAAATTAATAGCTAATATTATAAAATAAATTTGATATTTGTTGGAGATTAATATATTTGATTCTAAGTCAAATAAAATTTTAGATAATATTAGATGTTATAACATAAACTTTAAATATATAAGGAAATGTAATCAAATGCTATTAAATAAAATAGGAACACCAATATATGACACAAAATATATAAAAATTAATTGGATATTATATATAAATATTACTATATAATTACAGAAAATAAAATAATATAAATTTAATTTAAAATAGTATATAAATTTATAGGAAAATAAAAAATTAAGGTATAAAGATAAAAATATAATTTAAATATATTTTAAAGTATTATGTAAATTTTAGAGAGAAATAGAAAAAATTTAAGATATATATATGAACCGGTTAATCATGAACTAACGGTTAACCAATACTTAAAAATTTAAACCGTAACTAAAAATCAAAAATATAAAAATTAAAAATAGTAACTGCATTCATCGATCAGTTAACCGTAAAAATCAGTTCAATTTAACGGTTAATTATATTTTTGATTTTTTTACTCACACCTAGTGATAGTAGGTGTGAAATAAGGAAAGAGAGTGGACAAATATATACTTAAATGAACAATATTAACTAAAAGCCTATTTTATTTGTGACAAAAAAAAACCCTATAATATTTACTTAAACCGCCACTCAGAATAATAGACAAAAGAGTGAAAAATACTATTGCAACTAAAATCAAATTTAATTGAGCTTTATCTCGTAACATAACCAACTTACATAATACTAATTAAAAATTGTAACCAATTGTGGTTGGTGTGAGTGGTAAGGCACTCTCATCCCTTAAGTGAGGTCAGGGGTTCGATCCCCCTCACGTACGGAGCAACACATTGGCCAGCACACTACCCCTTAATTGGGCCGACACGGTGCGAACGAGGATTAGTCTGGGTGTGGTACGGGCTTAAAGGTGCCTTCCATAGTTGGAGCCCATCCAGGATACCCCGTGCATTTCGCATAAAAAAAAATTAAAAATTGTAATATTATGTGCGCTAGACTTTGAAGCAAATTTCTTGCAAGTATCACATGTTTTATGAATACCACTAATCCAATGGCCAAGGTTGTTTGAGTTTAGAGTATTAATGTAGAAACCAATTAACATATTACAATCTTAATTAAATCTATCTAATCCAATTTTATGGTGTGAAATATTACCATACTAATTTAATTATTAGTAATGGCATCAACAATTAAATGCCATTAATCTCAAGGACACCAATTATAACTGGCTGATTATAACTATAATTTTGTGAATTATGGTATTTCCGTTTGTTTTTGGATTTATTTAGTTAATGCATGTGTGTGTGTCTTTGTTTTTCTTTTCTTTTGGGTATTTCTTGAATTGAGTTTTGATTTTATTTGCGAAACTCCATTGATCAATTAGCTGAGAAATAGAAAATTGGGCCGAAATTATTTTTATCAATACAAATTTATGGAAAAATATTTCAGCAAATTGATTTTATTGTCTCTTTG
This sequence comes from Excoecaria agallocha, assembly GCA_037975025.1. Classification (NCBI taxonomy): domain Eukaryota; kingdom Viridiplantae; phylum Streptophyta; class Magnoliopsida; order Malpighiales; family Euphorbiaceae; genus Excoecaria; species Excoecaria agallocha. The sequence continues at coordinate 2,867,411 of JBBPFJ010000019.1, read as the reverse complement.
TAAACATTATTGTTGTTTATGTGTTCCCTAATATTCAAACTTGTATAGTACAAGTAAAGTGACAAAATTTATTACAGAATTCGTATGATTCAATCAATTTATATTATTGATGATTTAATATATAATTTAAACATAAAAATAATTATTTTTACAAATTATACATGCATTTTTTTTATGTATAATGAAACAATAAAAGATAAAAAAAATAATGTTATAAAATTTAAGATTTAACACATTTAATAATGAAATATTTGGACCATGATCCAACTCTATCAAATCAATTTATAATTCCCAAATAACTCGTCTATGGTTCTTTTTTTATATATAAAGCCACTGATTAATAAAAAAAATTATTTTTTATCCTTTAACTGGAGACAAAGTTTGTGGCGGCAAGAAACACATAGAAGATTCAGAGGCAGAAATTTGTCAATCGGGGACAATGGCACTAGTTAAATAATACATGACCAACAACATCGATTGATACCTAAACTTGTAACCAAAGTTCATTTTAACACTTTAACTCAGCCACTAACTGAATAAACATTTGAATTTTCGATTTAATTGATTAATTAATAAACACAACTTGCTGAGTTGGTAGCAAGTGTATTTCATTAATAAATACAGGCGCGTGAGAGCAAAATAAATGGGAATATATTCCGGTAAAAAATAATAGACTTTCCCTTCCATTTGTAGACCCAAACCTTAAACTAGGCATGTTCAAAAATGGTGTAAGTCATTCAATCCATCCAACTCAAACCAGTCAATCCATTCAATCTAATCCATACAACCAATTTTGGAATTTTAAAAAAATATAGATGGGCTATGGGTTATTGTATAACATAACCATCTAACCCATTGTTTTTAACAATCCAAATTCAAATTCTCCAAAATCTCTCAGTTTCTTTCTTTTGTCCTATGCCGTTTCTCTCTCTCATTTTCTTACCCCAAAATCTCATTACCTCCCTCACTCTCATTGTCGAATCATCACCGGCCATTTGAAGCTACTGTCATCGCCATGGTTCTCTCCTCCATTTGAATTTAATTTAAAGAATAAATTATAAAATATAAAGAGATTAGTTTTTTAAACCTTCATTGTCAAACATCCACATCATCGCCATGGTTCTCTCCTCCATTTGAATTTAATTTAAAGAATAAATTATAAAATATAAAGAGATTAGTTTTTTAAACCTTCATTGTCAAACATCCACCTCACCACCTGTAATAAAAAAAAATACACAGGAAATGGACCCTTAGACATGGATGAATAGTGCTGCCGGCGCGTAAAGAAAGTTTGTTAGCCTTCACAGAAAAAAAAAAAAGAAGAGAATAATTGATATTAGTTCATGGTGCGTACATATTTAAATCGTCCAGTTATACAAGTAAATAATAAATTTACCGTTTACTACAAAAACAGCGGACCAACGGTGTGCAATTCCATTGAATGCAATTAAGCTAAGTACCTAAACTTTTTTCCAATAATAAATATTAAAAAATAGTGCTAAGTATTTTATTTTTATTACCTCTATTATCCGTTTTTGTATGACATATAATCACTTTATATTGGAAGATGTATTGCTTAAATGAAACATATATATTTTTATATATATTTTTTCTTTTTATGTATTATAATTAAATCAATTAATTCATAGTTTAAGAATTTATATGTAATTTTAAATTTTAAGGCACTATTAATTTTTTTTTGTTATTTTTGATTTTTTAAAAAAATAAAATATGCATTTGATATTTAAAACATATTTATAAAAATAAAATTAATGCTTTATATTTAAAAATATATAAATATAAATTTTTTTATAATTTATATATTTATAATATAATATAAATAATTAATATAATCCATATAACCCGACTAAAACATTATAAAAAATTTAGTTCATTACCCAATTGATTTGGATTGGGTTCAATCCATTTAAAAGTTTAAATGGATTAATAAAAAATCAACTGTAACTCATTCAGTCCATATTTGAACACCCCTGCCGGTTACGGGCAATTCTCATGAGTGGAAGAGCTATAGTAGAATTTAATGAAAATGAAATTAAATTACTAATATAATATAGTTTATAAATTATAAAGAGAGAGAGAGAGAGATACAATCTTATTTGAGGTTTCATCAAATGGTGTGCAGTAAATTACAAAATATAACTGGGCTTTGTCTCGTAGCGCATAACCAACTTATATTACTCAAGATTAGCGGTGTTCAAAGATAGGTTGGATGGGTTACAATTGGTTTTTCCTCCAACCCGTTTAAGAATTTAGATTGGTTAAACCCAACCCAAACCAATAGGGTTATGAATTAAATTTTTTGTTTTGGATTGGTTGGTTTATATGGGTTATATGAAATATATTAATTTTTATATTATATTATAAATATATAAATTATTCATATTTATATATTTTTAAATATAAAATATTAATTTTATTTTTATAAATATTTTTTAAATACCTCATGCATATAAATTCACAGTGCCATAAAATTTAAAAATTAGATAAAAATTTCATAAAAAAAATTAATAGTGCCATAAAATTTAAAATTATATATAAATTCTTAAACTATGAAATTAATTGATATAATTATAATACATAAAAAAGAAAAATACATATAAAAATATATATGTTCTATTTAAACAATACATCTTCCATTTGCCTTCAACATTGAAATCATTCATTGAATGATGAAGTTGGCTCCATTATTATTGGAGATCTTACTCCTACAAAATCTGCATCAATATAATAATTAAAATCATTCAATACTTATTCCAAGACAAATCAAAATATTAAAACGATTAAACATTAAAATATCACAAAAATGAAATTTTTACTCATCAATTAGGCTTTAGGCTGATTAAGAAATGTGTAAACACAAATATGAAAGGGGCATAATACACAAAAATCAGTTACACACATTATTAAAAAAACCAATACAATAAAGCAAGAAAAAAAAGTGAAAAATAAGATAACCCCATGAAAGTGAATGAGAGATCAGAGCTAATTAACTCACACCAAATGAAAAAAAATCCAAGAAAATGAACACAAATTAGAATAGAAAGAAAAGCGCATCTGTACCTGAATAAGAGCGACGAAACTTTTAAACTCGGAAGAGAAGAAAAAAGATTCGGATTTTTATCCTTGAAATCCCATGGAAGGTTCAAATTGTTATCTGGAGTATCAATGTACTGCACAATTACCAATTTTAAGAAATTAAATTGATTTTTTTTAGAAAAGAAAAGGGAAACAAAAAATCAAGCAAACAATGCTCAACTACTAGCATCTATCATAAGATCATTCCACAAAACAAAAAGAAAACAGGAGGCAATGTGTGTAGCAGCAAGAAATCTATCAAAAAGCTTATCCGACGGTGATGACCCAACGGTGAGATGATAGATCCTAGACGATCAAGCGATGGGGGTAAGAAAATGAGAGAGACGGCCGGCAATGACCCAACGACGAGAGAGAGAAGCAATTGGAGAGAAAATGAGAGAGAGAGAGAGAGAGAGAGAGAGAACACATAAATTTGAGGGATTGGGGAAAAGAGGCTTGGGCTGTGTTGTCGAGGGATTTGGGAAAAGAGGCTTGCGCTATTTTGTTAAAAATAATGGGTTATAAGGTGATTGGGTTATATAATAACCCATAACCCATGAATATTTTTTTAAAATTATAAAATTTATTATATGGGTTAGATTAGATAGATTAAGTAGTTTGTATTTAATTGGCTTAGTGGTTTATACCATTTTTGAAGAGGCTTACTCATGATCTTATTTTTCTGATCTTGCTTTCATTTAGATAATGGGAGGTAATTAGTTGGGGTGTTTCACAGATAATAGGGATGGCAAAGAATCAGGGTTATAATTAATATCGATTATTGTCACTCAACTTATGCTTAATAATCTAAATGTAATTGAGTTATTTTTCATAATGAAATTGTCATTTGACTTTTTACTATTTTGCGCAAAAGTCATTTTAATCGATTTTCGGCAAAACTAATTGCTAGAGTGCTGATGTCGCACGTCACACCACCGACTTGTGCACACATAGCATGCCACATCATCACTCCGGGAAGGCTCATCACCGGAAATCTGTTAGAATGATTTTTGCATAAAATAGTGAAAAATTTAGCAACAATTCTGTTACAAAAAAATAATTTTATTATTTTTGAATTATTAGGGATAAATTCAGTAATTATGAATAAAATTAACCCAAAAAAATAGCAGTAATGTAGTGTAGAATAACACACACACACACACACATATATATATACACATACATACTCGTTATGAATTAAAATTCAGATGACAAATTATCAAAAGAAATGCAATATTAAGTATTCTTAATTAGTAATAAATAAAAGATTAAAAGCATAAAAGAATATAAGTTGTTAACTCGTAAAATATAAGAATAGCAGTAGTGTAGTGGGGTCGTATTTATTTGTAGGGTCTTTAATGTTTAAAGCAGTGTGAAGAATTTTCCAATCACGAAATGTCTAAGTAATTTCCTGGCTTTGGTTTGTTTTTGGATGTATTTAGTTAATGCATGTGTATGTTAGGAGTGAGTATGAACCGGTTAACAATTTTATTAGCAAAATAATTAATCAATCCATTAATATCGATTTTTTGTAACCATTAATTACCATTAACTAGTCCGTTATATTTGGTTAACCAATTTATCGGTTTCAATTTGGTTAACCAATATTTTTCAGTTAACTATTAAAATTTATAACATAAAATTATATAAAAAAATTAGACAAAGTTAAATTCAATTTCAAATATATAAAGTAATTTAATATAAAAATTATGAAAAAACATAATTTACTAGCCAAAATTCATATTTTATAAATTAATAGCTAATATTATAAAATAGATTTGATATTTATTGAAAATTAATATGTTTGATTTTAAGTCAAATAAAATTTTGGATAATATTAAATGTTATAACATAAACTCTAAAATATAAGAAAATGTAATTAAATGCTATTAAGTAAAATATAAACACTAATATATGATAAAAAAAATAACATATATAAAAGTTAATTAGATACGGAAATGGAAATTTTCTGAGTTTGGTGATTCCGAGTGGCTAAGGTGTTGGTATGGTGAATAGAAACTGAGTGGCAGACAAGGATTAACAAGCATCCTAATTCAAGTGACCTATTCGCTTTATATACACTTAATTGGGAATTCAAATTAGAATAGAAATTACAAGCAGCAGGAACCTGTTCTAGCATTTCCTATCCAGGGACAATTATGACATACCAACTTTTGCACTCCAGACCCTTTTCTTGAATTTCATTTCCTTTTTTTTTTAATATAATTATGTCTAACTCAAGTTTAAGAACAGAAACCCAATAAAACCAGAATCGGAACACCATATATCTAAACAACAAACTCAAAAACTAATTAATTTTGTTCAAAAGAAAGCCGAAAAGGGTATCTAAATCCATCATAAAATCTTGCAACTGGAAACAATAAGCTGACATGTGCGATAGTGATTTCTACCTTAAAGCTGACATGTGCGATAGGGAAATTCTCTGCTCTCCTCCCCCAATAGAATAATCATTCAAGTAAGCCCTGTACTCAAATAACACTAAATTCAAACTTTGAATGCCCCTTACAGTTAAATTTACATAATATTCACAACTAGGACCAAAAAATAAATAACGAAGCAGCAAAACATGCAACTAATTATATTAAAAATGTGCTACACAGTGTCATGTTGCAAAAATACGAACAGAAAGCAAAAGAAGCAACTGCAGAACCCCAACTAACTAAAAGGATACTATTATTTCAGCAAAAGCAGATAGAGTTATGAATAATTATTTAAAATAAATTAAAAAAATATCTAATATAGAGAGCCAGTTAATTTTAAAAAACTGCCATTAACAACAAGTTATATTTCACAAAGAAAAATAAAGTAAATAAAAACAAAAGAAAAAAAAAGGCAACAGCAGTCTCCATCACATTTTCGCAAGCAAAGCATAATCTAACCAAAACCCGATATTGCTTACCAAACAATGTTATAAAATCGCAGAAAAGACCTAACGATCTAAAATGAGAACAAGGAATTTCACAAGCACAGATCAAGACTGTTGGAACCAAAGAATTGATGACAATAAAATTTTTATATAAGGAGAAATAAATTTAACACTCACAAGAAAATTACAAGCAAATAAACCTCACAAATAAAAATCTCTCTTTAATAAGCTATTGCAATAGCTTTGCAAAGGAAAAGAAAATTTCAAAATGAAATACACTACTTCTCTTCTTATGTTTTTGAAGACAAAGATTGCCTTGGTATTTATAGGCATATTGATGATGAGAAAGTCAACAAAAATGGCTATGAATTCTTCAATTCACATTCTTGCCCAACTATTCATTTTTCATGCTACTCCAATTCACATTCTTGCCCAACTATTCATTTGGTATGCTACTCCAATTCACATTCTTGCCCAACTATTCATTTTGCATGCTACTCCAATTCACATTCAAAGTCCACACCTACCATTTATCCATTTTTCATGTCTCCACCAACAATTTCAAAAATCACAACTAAATTTATGACTTTCAACAGCCTCCCTTAAATTTAGTTTGGGATTCTGGTAATTCCAAGCATTGCTTTTAGCTTGTCGAACGAATCTGCCTTCAGTGGTTTTGTCAGAATGTCCGCAATTTGATCTTCAGATTTACAAAAATTTAGCTCAATCTCTTCATCCTTGATCAATGTCCTGATATAGTGATACTTAATATCAATGTGCTTGCTTCTCCCGTGAAAAACTGGATTTTTCGATAATGCGATAGCGGACTTGTTATCACACATAATCCGTGTAGGATTTGACTGTTCATGCCTCAATTCATAAAGCATTTTCCGCAGCCATACTGCTTGACATGCTGCTGACGTCGCTGCCATGTATTCTGCTTCAGCTGTTGAGAGCGCAACTACTTGTTGTTTCTTTGAAGACCATGAAATCACTCCATTTCCAAGAAAGAATGCATATCCTGAAGTGCTCTTCCGACTTTCAGTGTCTCCTGCCCAATCACTATCTGTGTACCCCACTAGATTGAAATCATTAGTATGAGTATATAAAATTCCATGTCCACGAGTACCGCTGACATACCGTAAAATTCTCTTTGCTGTCTGCAAATGTGATTGGTAAGGTTTTTCCATGAATCGGCTGATGATTCCCACACCATAAGTAATATCTGGCCTAGTCGATGCCAAGTATCGTAAGCTTCCTACAATACTTTTGAAATATGTTTGATTTACTAGCTCACCGATTCCTTCTTTCTTCAATTCCAGTCTCTCGGCTACAGGGTTTCGCATTGGTTTAAGTGACTCCATCTTCAACCGCTTCAATATATCATTAGCATATTTCTGTTGTGAAATAAATATGCCATCATTGGTCTGCTTCACTTCAATTCCAAGAAAGTAAGACATCAATCCCAGATCTGTCATCTCAAATTGACTAGTCATAGCCTCCCTGAATTCTGCAAACATCTTCTCAGAGTTTCCTGTAAATATCAAGTCATCAACATATAGACACATAATTAATATATCGCCATCATCATTTGACTTGATATACAAGGTGTGTTCATATGGACATTTCTGGAATCCATTCTCCAACAGGTATGTATCGATGCGAGTATACCAAGCTCGAGGTGCTTGTTTCAACCCGTATAATGCTTTCTCCAGCTTGTAGACTTGATCTTCATGCCCTTGCATCACATATCCTTGTGGTTGCTCCACATAAACTTCCTCTTCAAGAAAGCCATTGAGGAATGCAGACTTAACATCCATCTGATGAATTTTCCATAAATTTTGAGCCACCAAAGCTAAAATCATCCGGATTGTGTCCATTCGAGCCACTGGTGCAAACACTTCAAAATAGTCAATACCTGGCTTTTGCTTGTAGCCTTTCACCACTGGAAACAATAAGCTGACATGTGCGATAGTGATTTCTACCTTAAAGCTGGCATGTGCGATAGGGAAATTCTCTGCTCTCCTCCCCCAATAGAATAATCATTCAAGTACGCCCTGTACTCAAATAACACTAAATTCAAACTTTGAATGCCCCTTACAGTTAAATTTACATAATATTCACAACTAGGACCAAAAAATAAATAACGAAGCAGCAAAACATGCAACTAATTATATTAAAAATGTGCTACATAGTGTCATGTTGCAAAAATACGAACAGAAAGCAAAAGAAGCAACTGCAGAACCCCAACTAACTAAAAGGATACTATTATTTCAGCAAAAGCAGATAGAGTTATGAATAATTATTTAAAATAAATTAAAAAAATATCTAATATAGAGAGCCAGTTAATTTTAAAAAACTGCCATTAACAACAAGTTATATTTCACAAAGAAAAATAAAGTAAATAAAAACAAAAGAAAAAAAAGGCAACAGCAGTCTCCATCACATTTTCGCAAGCAAAGCATAATCTAACCAAAACCCGATATTGCTTACCAAACAATGTTATAAAATCGCAGAAAAGACCTAACGATCTAAAATGAGAACAAGGAATTTCACAAGCACAGATCAAGACAAGCAAAAACCTCAAATAAAAAGGAACAACACCGTCAATAAGAGCAAATAGTCAAAAGAGTCAAAGTCAGGTGTTAATACGGTTAAGTTTTAAAATGAAATATTAATTGAATTTTTTTTTATATATATAATTAACCTTAAAAAATTTAAATAGAAGAGCCAGTATGATAAAAATTACAAACAACAACAGCTTGGATTGTTTACAAGCAACAACAACACTTACACCACTTTTAATTTTATCAAACAAACACTTTCTACACAAACCATCATACCCAAAATCCATAAGCTTAATACTCATTATCCTTTGTATTCAAAACACACACTGTCGCAGTTGCCAGACCCCACTTGAATTCGTAATCCCTAACCAGAGATTTGAATAGTTTTCTTGATCTCCGCCTTGGGCACAGTAACAGTTAGCACACCATTCTCCATGGAAGCTTTAACCTTACCCATCTTGGCATTCTCAGGAAGCCTAAACCTCCTCAAGAACTTGCCGCTACTGCGCTCAACACGATGCCAAGTATCGTTCTTGTCTTCCTTCTCCACGTTCCTTTCTCCACTAATTTGAAGAACTCTGTCATCTTCAATCTCGACCTTCACTTCTTTTTTTCTCAGCCCAGGAAGATCAGCCTTGAGCACGTGCTTCTGGTGTCTCCTTCCAATCTATTCTTGTTGGAACCAAAGAATTGATGACAATAAAATTTTTATATAAGGAGAAATAAATTTAACACTCACTAGAAAATTACAAGCAAATAAACCTCACATGATGTGGATGCTTTACGTGGTATTTTACTTGCTCATCGAAATGCCATGGGATATTCAATTAATGATTTAAAAGGGATTGCACCTAAGGTTTGCATGCATAGAATTTTGTTGAAGGAGGATTCTAAGCCCTCTATTGAAGGTCAAAGAAGGCTTAATCCTACTCTTAAAGAGGTTGTGAGGAAGGAAATAATTAAATTGCTTGATAATGGCATAATTTATTCTATAAGTGATAGCAAGTGGGTGAGCCCAATTCAAGTTGTCCCTAAGAAGGGTGGTTTGACTGTAATTTGTAATGATAACAATGATTTAATTCCTACTAGGACTATCACGGGTTGGCGTATGTGTGTGGACTATAGGAAGTTAAATAAGGCTACTAGAAAGGATCATTTTCCTTTACCTTTTATTGATCAAGTTATTGAAAGATTGGCTAATTTTTCTTACTTTTGCTACTTAGATGGGTTGAGTGGTTTTTATCAAATACCTATTCATCCACATGACCAATCTAAGACAACTTTTACATGCCCATATGGAACTTTTGCATTTAGGCGAATGCCTTTTGGTTTATGTAATGCACCAGCTACATTTCAAAGATGCATGTTTTCTATTTTTAGTGATCTTATTGATCAAAGTGTAGAAGTTTTCATGGATGACTTTAGTGTGTATGGCACTAATTATGAGGATTGTTTATCTAATCTTTCTAAGGTGCTTGATAGATGTATGGAGCATGGTTTGGTTTTAAATTGGGAGAAGTGTCATTTTATGGCTCAAGAGGGCATTGTTTTAGGACATTTAGTTTCTAATAGGGGGATTGAAGTTGATAGAGATAAAATTGAAATAATTGCTAATTTGCCTCCTCCTAAAAATGTTAGAGATGTTAGAAGCTTTCTAGGCCATGCTGGATTTTATAGGAGATTTATCAAAGATTTTTCTACGATAGCTAAACCCTTATGCACATTGCTAGGTAAAGATGTTGATTTTCATTTTGATGAGGCATGTCTTAAATCTTTTGAAACTCTTAAACATGCTCTTGTCACTTTACCGGTATTGCAACCACCAAATTGGGATCAACCGTTTGAATTAATGTGTGATGCTAGTAATTATGCGGTTGGGGCTGTTTTAGGACAAAGAATTGATGGAAAGCCTTTTGTTATTTATTATGCTAGTAAGTTATTAGATAATGCCCAAATTAATTACTCTACAACTGAAAAAGAACTCTTGGCTATTGTGTATGCTTTTGATAAATTTAGAGCTTATCTTGTAGGGCAAAAAGTCATTGTTTATTCTGATCATACTGCCCTTAAGTACCTTTTGAGTAAGAAAGATGCTAAGCCTAGGTTATTAAGATGAATTTTAATGTTACAAGAATTTGATTGGGAGATAAGAGATAAAAAGGGGAAGGAGAATTTAGTTGCGGACCATTTATCTAGGTTGACCCCATGTGTTTTGCAAGATAATGATGATGGGGTACCTATTGATGAAGCTTTTCATGGGGAACATCTTTTTAGTGTAGTTTCCAAGGAAACTCCTTGGTTTGCTGATATAGCAAACTACCTAGTGAGTGGAATGCTTCCATATGGTTTAGATTATAGGCAAAGGAAGAAATTCCTTCATGATGTGAAGTTTTACTATTGGGAAGAGCCTTTATTATATAGGAGATGTGCTGATGGATTGATTAGGAGGTGTATTCCTCATGAAGAAGTTGGTGAAGTCTTAGTTCATTGTCATTCTTATGCTGTAGGTGGTCACTTTGGGATTTCAAAGACAGCTTCTAAGGTTTTACAAGCTGGTTTTTGGTGGCCTACATTATTTAAGGATGTTAAGGACTTTGTACTTAGTTGTGATAAGTGTCAAAGAATGGGAAATTTGTCTAGGAGGAATGAAATGCCTTTACAAGGTATCTTGGAAGTTGAATTGTTTGATGTTTGGGGTATGGACTTTATGGGACCATTTCCTAGTTCTTTAGGGAATAGGTACATTTTAGTTATGGTGGATTATGTATCTAAGTGGGTGGAAGCAATTCCAACCATTGCTAATGATGCCAAGGTGGTTAAGAAGATGCTTAAGAAGGTTATATTTCCTAGATTTGGAACACCTAGAGCCATTATTAGTGATGGTGGATCTCATTTTTGCAATAAAGTTATAGAGCAATTATTGAAAAAATATAATGTGACTCATAAAATTGCTACACCTTATCATCCCCAAACTAGTGGACAAGTTGAGATTAGCAATAGAGAGCTTAAGTGGATTTTAGAGAAAACTGTCTCTAGGTCAAGAAAAGATTAGGCACTTAAGCTAGATGATGCTCTTTGGGCATATAGAACAGCTTTCAAAACCCCTATAGGTCTTACACCTTATCAATTGGTATATGGTAAGTCTTGTCATTTGCCGGTTGAGCTTGAGCATAAAGCTTATTGGGCGACTAGGGTGTTAAATTTTGATATGCAACAAGTTGGTAGGAAGAGATTGCTTCAATTACAAGAGTTAGAGGAACTTCGTATGAATGCTTATGAAAATGCAAAGTTATATAAAGAAAGAACTAAATCATGGCATGATAAACATGTATTAAAGAAAGAATTTCAAGTTGGTGACATGGTTTTGTTGTATAATTCTAGATTGAAGCTTTTTCCTGGAAAATTAAAGTCTAGATGGTCGGGACCTTTCAAGGTTGTTCAAGTTTTTACTTATGGGGCTGTTGATATTGCTAATGATAAAGGGGAGGTTTTTAAGGTTAATGGACATAGATTAAAGCCTTATTTCATTGGTGATGCATTGGTTCCTACTCATAAAGTTTCTTTGATGAATTCTTCTTTTGCATAATCCTAATATGATTTTTGTTTTTCCTTAGTTTTTCTTTTAGTTTGTATTTATTTATTTTATGGGTTGATTGTAGGTTATATTATATGTTTTATATAGTTTGTATGTTCCTTAGCTTCTTTTTCTTTATTGCTTTAATTTTTGGATCAAGATGTTTAATTTTTGCAAAGAAATACATGAGATTCACGAGTAGTGACTGTGTTCACGTGTGTTCCAGAGGCTTTCTTTGGTTACTCGTGAGCTCAATCACTAGTCGTGAAGCTATGTTCATGAGTGTTACAGAAGCTTTCTTTATTGAGTCGTGAGCCAGGCTCACTAGTCGTGAACATCTTCACGTGTCATACAGAGGCTTCATCCATTCAGTCGTGATCAGACTCACGACTCGTGAACATCTTCACGAGTGTTACAGAGGCGCAGGGCTCACGAGTTGTGAAGTATATACCGACTCGTGAGGATTTTCATTTTTGCCTATCCCTCTTTCTTTTCACGAGTCATGATATGCATTCCGAGTCGTGACCATTGCTTCCTCAACACAATGCCTTATCTTCACGAGTCGTGAGGCACATGCCGACTCGTGAAAATGTGTTCCTAAAATTACGAGTCACGATTTTAACTTTCTGCTTTTCTTCTAATTTCATTTTTCTTTCTTTATTTTACTTTTATTTCTTTTAATTCGTGGGTATTAGCGGTTTTTAATTTGCTTAACTTCCTTAATTAACTTCCATTACGTGGGGGGAACGGTTATAATTTCAAAATTAGGGTTTTGTTTTTAAACGACATAACTTTTCATGTTTTCCCTCATTCTTCTATAAAAACTGTCGTAACTTCTTTCTCTCATCTTTTACTCTTCTCACCATTTCTATCTTCTACTGCAACTTCTATTTTCTTTTGTCTATTTGTTCTTCTCTTCTCTGTAACTTCTTCCTTCTTCCTTCTTCTTCTTCTTCTCTTTTCCTTTCCTTGTATTCACGATACAGCCCCATTCCACTAACACACTCACGAGTCGTTACCCAAGTTCACGCATTTTCTTCTTTTCTTCTTTGTTTCATTTTCTCTTTAACACAATGGTAAGGACGAAGAATGTTTCAGCATCCAGGGGTCAGCAAGGAGGAGATGAACCACCACTTCCAAGTTTGCAGACAGACTTTGGTTCACTATTCCCCCTATCCTCCATTCATGAAGGTAACCGATTCCTGGTTTTAAAAGATAGAGCTCATTACCAATGTAAGTATTTTCCTAATTCTTTGCTTGAAAGTGTGGGTGTTCTTGATGAATTAAATGACATGTTGTCTGAATGTGGTCTTTTGAGGTTTGTTAACGTGCATGAGCAGTTTTACACTGACTTGGTCTTGGAGTTTTACACAAATTTCAAGGAGAATGCTGATAATCCTAGGCTGGTAGATTTTCGCTTGAATGGTGTTGATCATACTCTTACCTATTTCATGATGCATAGAATCTTTGGTTTTAGCCCACACGGTTTATGTAACCCTCCTAAGAGTTATAGGCCAAATGAGTTTTGGAACTTTCTTACTGGTTTGACAACTCCTTATAGGGCTAGAGATGCCAAATCCATGTTTATATCTGACTTGAAGTACTGGATTTTACATAAGATTCTTGCATCCATTGTTTTCAATAAGCATGAATTTAATAGGGTTTTAAGTCATGAACTTTTCCTGATGTGGTGTGTGCATAACCATAAGTCTATATATTGGTCTTATTGGATTTTCAAGCAGTTGTTGAATTGTGTTAATCGCCCGGAGTCCCCTGTTACCCATGGTCATGTTATTGCTACTATTGCTAGGGGCATTGATATTGATTTGAGTGTTTATGATGGTGTGCTTCCCTGCTTGTATTTTTCTAAGCATTTATTTGTGAGGGGAGAGGTCACTAACAATTCCTTCCAATACATACCATCTGTATATCGATCTTGTTGGAAGGAACTTCCTGGTACTTCTAATCCGCAGGTGGCTAACATGGAAAGTACATCGGAGGAGTCAAGACCAACGGAGCCCGTGCCTAGTGATGATCCAATGGAGGGTACACCTATTTTTACACCCACTGCTGCATCTTCTTCGACTATCACCACTTCAATGTTCAACCAACTGCTCCACAATCAATCCGCCATCCAAAGCCAATTGGCTTCCTTGGAGCAAACCACCACTCAATTACTTCAAAATCAACGCCGCCTTGAGTACAAGGTGGATGCTTTCATTGCCCAATCGGGCTACGTGGTTGTTTCGCCTCCAACTTCACCATGATTTGAGGGGAGTTTTTCTTTCCTCTATGATTTAGTTTATTTTTGTGATTTTCTTTTTGTTTGTGTGTTTGTTTTGTTTCTCCACATTGAGGACAATGTGTCTTCTAAGTGTGGGGGAACACTTGTGTGTTGTTGTTTACTTGTGTGTGTTTTGTTGTTTGTTTATCTTTTTCTTTACATAGACTAACTTTTATAGTGAGTTTTGTTATAAGTGTTGCTCATAGTGTATGCCATATAGGTTGTTATGAAGATTCATTTGCCTTGATACTCAATTGATTAGTTTTTCAAGATCTTTTTGCATGAGTTTTTTGTTTTTAAGTCATCTCTTTTTACTTTCTTTAACATTTTAGGTTATTTAGTCTCTTCATTAACTATGCTTTAAGATTTAGACTATGCTCATTTAGCTTAAGATTTTAGGATTTTAGTTGCTTCATGGAAACTATAGCTATAATGCTTATCTTTAAGCCTTTCAATAATGGATAAGGACTAAAAAAAGAAAAAAAACAAAAAAAACAAGAAAGTAACAAAAAAATAAAGAAAATAAAGAAAATAAAGCAAGATGCATACTTAAAAGCTTAATCAAGTATGGGATGGAGCGTAAAACGCACCCATTACTACATTCTCTTGCTATACATGGGATAAAGTTTAAAAGTATACCCATGCAAAAGAAAAAGAAAAAATGAAGAAAAAACATAGTCTAAAAATGCCATGAGATGGGTTTAAAGGCATGTGTGCTTTTTAATTGTCCAAAAAGGCAACTATAGTCTTAGGATCTTAGGTTTTATGATCATTATTCTTTCTTGAGCATGGTTAGTCTTGAGACTTTATATTCTTGATGTTGAATTTAGTAAACTTTGATGACTTGATGATTTAAGATGCATGTTTTAAGTCTTGATGAACTGAAAATTTGAGTGTTAAGGTGCTTGAATTCATATCAATCTTACTTTAAGTGAAAATTGAGCAATGCTTTATAATGTAACTTACTTAGTTTGCCTTGAGATTAAATTTTTCTCACTTTTCTCTTGCTTGGGGACAAGCAAGGTTTAAGTGTGGGGGAATTTGATGTCATGTAAAATGTCTATGTCTTTATGTGTATTTTTCTCTTATTTATGTAGTAAGTATGTAATATTATATGTGTTTTTATGTGTTTATGTCCCATTTATGTGTTTATGTTTGTTTTTAGGTCAAATCATGGTGAAGTGTGAAGAAAAGAAAGAAGATGGTGAAATTTCGAAGAAGTGGCTCACGAGTAGTGAAGAGCATCACGAGTGGAGAAGGAGTGAAGAAGAAGAAAAAGCAAGAAATTCACGAGACCCAGCAAAAGTTCACGAGTCGTGAAGGGAGTCACGACTCGGTAAGGAGAGCAGGATGGAGATCACGACTAGGCAACAGATTCACGAGTAGTGAGGAGGCTCACGACTCGTGATGGGGCACGATTTCAGAAGAACTCAAGAAGATCACGACTCGTGAAGGCAGTCACGAGTCGGACAAAAGCACTGTTTCCCAAATGATGTGTCTTCTGCACCTGATTTTTCAGCCAAACAAAGTGTCCTTTCAGAAGGAATTTTTCTTGACTTGTCAAGGGACATATCTGTAAAGAAGATACATATAAATAGATGGGAGAACAACATCTGAAGGGATGGAAAAAAATTGAAGAACATTTTTACTGTTTTTCTTAAGAACATTTGTAGTTGTTTTGAATTTTCTGTTTACTTAGTTTTAGAGGATGACCAAAGAGCAAAGCCAAAGGAATAAGAGATTTAACAGAAGGTTTAAATAGAAAGTAAACCCTGGGGAGTGATGCTTTCTTGTCTCTTATTTCTTCTTTATTGTAATCTTGTTTATGGCTAAGTTCTTTGATACATTATAACTATTTAATTTAAGTTGTTATTCATCTACTTATCTTTGTCTATTGAATGTTTATTTTCTTTATGTATGAAGTATGATTTAAGTTTGTTTAAGTGCTTTGATTTGCTTAGTATGCTTGATCACCATATTAAGTATGTTACTCATTTAATTCACAATGAGAATTGGAATTATTTGATGGAAAGTTAAATGAATTTACTTAAAGCATTGAATTCACTTAGAGATAAGGAATTCACTTTAAGGGGTTAAAGAATTAGCATAGAACTTCATGGTTTTTATTTATCTCTATAAGGACATGAGAATGCTTATAGACTCTAAGTAAGAATACTCTTTATTGACAATGAGAATTGCTTTAAAGAATCTTGGCTAAATTCTCCATTCATATCATTCATACAATTGTTAATTAATGCAAAGATGAACTTGTTTTATTTGGTTATAATGTATGTCCATCCTATCTTTTAAGTAATCTATTATTCAAAATTAACTTAATATATTTTAAGTAGTTTAGTAATTCAATTAATTGCATGATTTTAAATGAAATTGTTACCTATCCATTTACTTGATGTTATTTCAATATAAAATTACCCCGTTCCCTTTGGAACGATTCCCTACTCATACTATACGCAGTCTAGTGAGACTAAGGGTTAAATTAAATCCCCATCAGTTTGCTTGGTTTTTAATTGTATATAGTTATGAAATATAAAGAATATGCCATAGTGATGTTCGAGCCAGACATACTCAGATGCCAAGTCGGTTTAAGCTATCTTCTTCTTAACCTTTCTGCCGTTACATTTTATTTGCTCATACATGCACTCTTTCTCCCCCCCTTTTTATCTTCGTGCGCCTTCGATTCTATCTTTCTCAGGTAGCTCTCCATTTCCCCGTCTTTATTTTTCTTCTCAACTTCCTCATCCAAACAATTCAATATTCTCTGTTCCAGCTATTTTCTTTCTCTTTTGCTTTTCCTTGCCCTCATTCTATATATGTTACGTGATGTTTTTGTTGTAAACCCTAATGCTATATTTGGATGCCTAGAAAATAGAATTAGTTATTGGGATTCATTTGGCGAATGTAACCGTTATTATTATTATTATTATTGTTGTTGTTGTTGTTGTTGTTGTTGCCATGTTTTGTGTTGTTTTCATCGATAAATTTTTCAACAGTTATATCTGATAATTAAAGCGACCGAGATAAAAATTGGGAATAGTGAATGGAAATTTTTTATTTTTGTGGCTTTTTAAAATGCTATTCACCAACTATTGCAAATTTGAGCCGTTCTTAACACTTCTATTTTCTTAAACTGTGTGATCAGGATCCTGGAGCTGGAATTCTTGGTGCTTAGTTCTGGGTTTGTTTGGGGAAGCTTTGAATAATTCTTCTTAGAGTTTATTTGTACAAATTGGTGAATGGGTTCTGATAGATTGTTAGACTCCCTTAAAATGGAGAGGGTAAGGACGATTTTTATGCATACTTACCCTTACCCGCATGAGCATTCACGTCATGCCATCATCGCGGTGGTTGTAGGTTGCCTGTTTTTTATCTCTTCAGATAACATTCATACTCTAATAGAAAAACTTGACAATAATGTTAAATGGTGGTCTACGTATGCCTGCCTACTTGGTTTCTTCTATTTCTTTTCCTCACCATTTTTAGAGAAAACTATCAAACCCAGCTATTCAAACTTCAGCCGGTGGTAAGTGTTCTACTTTGGGCCTCCTTCCATTTATTAGTTATATAAATAGCAGAAATGAGCTTAGGGGTTCTAATAACCTCAGGTTTTTTATTTGCCTGTAGGTACATAGCTTGGATTTTAGTTGCAGCTCTGTATCACCTGCCCAGTTTTCAGTCAATGGGAGTAGATTTGAGGATGAATTTGTCCTTGTTTTTGACAATATACATCTCTTCAATTTTGTTTCTTCTTGTCTTCCACATTATTTTCCTTGGTTTATGGTACGTTGGTCTTGTTTCTCAAGTTGCTGGAAAGAGGCCAGAATTATTGACCATTGTCCAAAATTGTGCAGTAAGTACCGAAGCACATTTTGTACACAGCAAATTGTGCAACATATTTGTTGCCTGCTTTGTTTTGATCATGGTTTTCATGCCTCTATCTTTAATTAGGTTATCAGCATCGCCTGCTGCGTATTTTACAGCCACTGTGGTAATCATGCTATATTGAGAGACAGACCACTCACAAGAAAAAGTTCTGGTTGGTTTTCTTTTTGGAATAAACAAGAGAGAAACACATGGCTCGCAAATCTCCTTCGCGTGAATGAATTAAAAGACCAGTTTGTTCTTCTTGGTTTGCTCCAGTTGGTTCTGCCAGTGATTATCCGCTTTTGTCCAAGTGGGTTATTTATGGGGAGGTAAGCATACTTGCTGGTCCTAATTTATTGTTCTCTCCTTCTTTCGCATAAGTTGTACATAAGACACTCTGATTTGAGTTGGGTTAATGTTCTAATGTAGTAATGCTGCTTTTGTTTTTCCTCTTTCATTTTATTCTTCTTTTTTGCTAGTTTGCATATGCTGGTCCTAATTTAGAACCTTGCCACCAAAGACTAGTTAGTGTCATATGGTAAGAAGCTCCACCTTTTAACGAAGGTTTTGCATGTGCTTGACTTGTGCACTCATTTTGTATATTTGCATATTTTTGTGGTCAACATAAATTACACTACTGTTCAAGTTTGTTAAATAATCCCTGTTGATTATAGTCATTCAAAGGGGAAGTCTTCTTGTTTACCTAACTGCTGGATTATAAAGGGGAAGTGGTTATTTTTCTAGTTCCTTAGAGTTTTTCTGTTTATGGGTGTGCATGTTGAAAGTGTAAAAGGCTTCATGAGCCTGATGAATATTATTGATAATATTTATAGAAATACAGAGCATAATTTATGCCTAAGAACGTGAACTATATATGTACAGAATATTAAAATAAGGGATACCATATATACACAATGCTGATATTAAGGGATTCCTAAATTATATGCTAACACCCCCCGCAATCGGAACAGGAGGAGGATGAACGTTCAGATTGGAGCGAAAGTCAGTGAACATAATGCTTGGTAATCCTTTTGTCATGATATCTGCAAATTGGAGTGAGGACGGTACATGATGGACTCGAATGGATCCCGCAGCGACTTTTTCGCGCACGAAGTGAAGATCAATTTCTATATGTTTAGTTCGTTTGTTTTGCACAGGGTTAGTTGAGAGGAAAATGGCGCTGACGTTAACACAGAAGATCAATGTTGCTGATGGTAGTTTATGTCCAAGTTCAGATAAAAGGGAATGTAGCCATGACACTTCTGAAACTATATTAGCAACGGCACGATATTCAGCTTCGGCACTGGAGCGGGATACTGTAGCCTATCGTTTAGAAGACCAGGAGATGAGATTAGAGCCAAGGAAGACACAATATCCAGAGGTGGATCGACGAGTGTCAGGACATCCTGCCCAATCTGCATCAGAGTATGCAATCAGTTGATTACTAGAAGCTGGTGATAGGAGAAGGCCATCAGTCAGAGTTCCTTTAATGTATCATAAAATGCGTTTGACAGCCTGCATATGGGTGGTGCGTGGGGCATGCATAAATAAACAAACTTGTTGAACAACAAATGCGATGTCTGGTCTTGTAAAAGTGAGATATTGAAGTGCTCCAACAATACTGCAATATTCAGTGGCATCTGTTAACAAATCACCATCAGATATGGATAGCTTGCTCTTGGAATCAATTGGTGTGGAGACGGAGTTTGCTGCAGTCATATGACAACGCTGAAGAAGCTCTTGTGCATATTTAGATTGTGAGAGGAATAATCCAGAGGAAGATCGAGTGGCATAAATGCCCAGAAAATAATGCAGGTCTCCCAAGTCTGAAATTGCAAATTCCTGTTGTAGAGAGGTGATGATGGAGGATAATAAGGATGGGGAGGAAGCTGTGAGGAGTATATCATCCACATATAGGAGGAGAACAACCATGTCTTGATGATGGCGATACACAAACATAGATGAATCAGCTTTGCTGTTAACAAAACCCCTCGAGCATAGATATGAGGTGATGCGATGATACCAGGTGCGTGGGGCCTGTTTCAGTCCATATAAAGCTCGGTGAAGCTTGCAGACATAGTCTGGATTTGTTGAACTGACAAAACCAGGAGGTTGTTTCATGAAGACAGTTTCAGTGAGGAAGCCATGAAGAAATGCATTCTTGACGTCCAATTGATGTATTGGCCAGTTGTGGGAGAGGGCAATGCTAAGAACAGTGCGGATAGTGGCAGGTTTGACTACTGGGCTGTAGGTGGAACCACAATCAATACCCGGTCTCTGGTTGAAACCTTGTGCAACCAGACGAGCCTTATACCTGTCCAAAGACCCATCAGCACGTTGTTTGATCTTGAAAACCCAACGAGATCCAATGATATTAACACCAGGTGGTCGGGGAACAAGAGTCCATGTTTTATTTTGGACTAAGGCATTATACTCCTCCTTCATTGCTTGTTGCCAATGAGAATTCTGGCAAGCTTCATGAAAAGATTTTGGTTCCTGTGGAAGAGCATTAGAAACAGTGCTATGTAAAGAAAAAATTACTTTGGATTTTCGAGTGCCATCATGAGTTCGTGTAATCATGGAATGACGTGTGGGTAAAGGCGGATTGAAAAGGTAACTAGCTGTAAAGAGTGATTCAACCCAAAATGAAAGAGGCATAGAAGCTTGAATTAATAGAGTTTGAATCATATTTCCTAAGGTTCGATTTAGTCGTTCGGCTTTGCCATTTTGTTGGGAGGTGTATGGGCATGTGAATCAGAAAAGAATGCCATTAGAACGAAAGAAATTCCAGAATGATGAATTGGAATATTCAGTACCATTATCACATTGAAACATTTTAATGGTTGTTTGAAATTGATTTTTAACCAGGGCATGAAACTGAGTAAAGTGTGTATAAACTTCATTTTTATGTTTGAGTGGATATACCCAACAATAATGAGAGAAATCATCCAGAAAAGTAAGAAAATAACGGTAGCCATTATGTGAGGAAACAAGTGAAACCCATACATCGGAATGGATGAGTTCAAATGGGGATGAAGTGTGAGACTGTGATTTATTAAAAGGTAAACGAACATGCTTTCCTAATTGACATGCATGACAAAGACAAGAGTCTGCAATGTCAATTTTATTACAAGATATTAATGAAGTTTGAGAAAGGTGGGACAACACTCTAGATCCAGGATGTCCTAGGCGACGATGCCAAATAGAATTGTTGACACAAGTAGCAGCAAGTCCAAGTGAAGTTGTTGGGTTGGTGGAACCATGAAGAGGATAAAGGTTGGCTTGTTTAGTAGAGCTGAGAATTTTGTGCTTTGTCTGGAGGTCCTTAACACAAAAACCAGAGGAATCAAATTCAACAGTACAATTATTATCAGCTGTAAGTTTACTAATGGAAATTAAGTTTTTAGTAAGTGCAGGTGATACAAGAACATCATTCAAGATAAGATTGCGTGAACTATTGGGAATAATTGAAGACCCAAAGTATTTAATTGGTAACAAAGCACCATTTCCAACACTAATCTTATTGGATCCAAAATATGGGAGAATAGAATGAAGCTTACCAAGGTCATTAGTCATATGAGTAGAGGCACCAAAATCCATAATCCAACTATCAGTGGGTGATTCAGTTGCAGAAAGAGTTGGTGAAGTAACATCAGTTTTTGGAATTGAAGGACATAGACGAGACACATGACCAAAACCTCCACATGTATAACATTGAACATGATACTGAAAATGGTGAATTCCCACAGTAGTTGGTGCATGAGGAGGAGGACCAAGAATACCAGAAGAAACAATCGGAGGTCATGGTTTAAAGAGCTGAAAATTACCACGTCCACCTCTATTATTATTACGGCCACCACGTCCTCCTCTATTTGCAGAACGACCACCAGTAGTAGTAGGAGGTCGAGTGTGAGCAAGAAACAGCTGGTCAGATGTAGCAGAAGTGGATTGTTGTTTTTGCAGTTTAGATTCCTCCATAAGTAATAAAGATCTACATTCTTCAAATGTAGGCAGAGGATGACGGGTAAGAAGAACAGATGTGATGGGATTATATTCTGAACCAAGGCCCATAACAATTTGCATGATAAGATCACGGTTAGAAACATCATCTCCAAGGGCAGTACGGCAATCATGGAGATCTTTCAGTTTATTAAGGAAAGCATTCATTGATGATGTTTTTTTCTCTAAATGATAGAAATCTTGACGGAGAGATACAATTCTGGATTCAATGTGATCTCGAAATATCTTTTCTATTTTTAACCAAGCATCTCGAGCAGTAAGAGTCTTACCAGGAGTTATTATTGATCTCAAAATATCACGGGAAATGGTGGACTGAATCCAGGAAAGAACAAGAGAATCAATCCGCTGCCATTGTGCATGACCAGAATCATTAATAGAGGGTGGATTGTCAGAATCAACATGTTCATAGACTTGATAACCTTTCAATAATGGAATAAAAAGTTCACGCCATATAAGGTAATTGGAATAGTCAAGTGTTTCTGGGATATGTTATCTTATATTAGATAGAGAAAATGCAGGATGAGGCTGTTGTGTGGACAGAGAACTGACATCAGAGGGTGAAGAGGTATCATCAGTTGCCATTACACAAGAAACAAAGAAAAGAGAACGAACAGAGATGGAAGAAGAAATTATTTTAGCTCTGATACCATGAAAGTGTAAAAGGCTTCATGAGCCTGATGAATATTATTGATAATATTTATAGAAATACAGAGCACAATTTATGCCTAAGAACGTGAACTATATATGTACAGAATATTAAAATAAGGGATACCATATATACACAATGCTGATATTAAGGGATTCCTAAATTATATGCTAACACATGTGTTGTGTGTGTATATGCGTGTGCGTGTATATGTGTGTGTGTGTTTACACATGCACACATGCACGTATGAAAGAAGGATGTTTTAATCATTCCTGTGTGCTGCTCTCGTTCCAATGGCTTCCATTTTTTTATGCATATTCCATATTTTTTTGAGTTAGCATTATGTTTTGATGATCATTATTTGTTTATTGTTAAATTTTTATTATGTTTAGTTACTTTTTTTTTCTTTTTCAATTGGTTTATGCAAATTAACAGGTGGGCTCTTTCACACCCATTGTCTGTTCAAGAGTATGAAAAATTGAAGGAAAAGCAAATGAAGCCGGATTTTCTGGACATGGTTCCTTGGTATTCAGGGTATATATTTATTAATGTACTGTTTATATTTTGCACCCCTTTGCCATTTTTGGAGCGGTAATGGGGAGTTTCCGGAGACTTTGTAATGCCTGTTCTCACTTTGCTAGCTGCTTTATGTTGCAGAACATCTGCTGACTTATTCAAGATAGTGTTTGACCTCCTGGTATTAGTTACTGTGTTTGTTGGTCGCTTTGACATGCGAATGATGCAGGTATAGCTCCAAACAGTGTGCTATATTCATTAACATGTTGTATTTTTAATGCAGATTCTTAAAAAAAAGAAAAGAAAATTTCTGAATAAAGTCCTTTGGATAATCCTTTCATACTTGATATTTTAGTGTAATTCAGTTGCCTTTGATACTATAAGAAAGGAGGTCTATCTTGGATTTCAAATTTTGAGGAGACAATGCTTTATTTGAAATCCTTTGAAATTTTACCTCCATTTACCTTCAAGTTTGTTTTCTTTCAATCTACTTCCATTTGTTATCTGATCTCTGATAAACTTGATGCACTTCAACCTCCATCATGGTACAAAGAGGAGCATATAGCTGTAAACAAGCCTGAGCTACCTGTTAGGGTTTCTGAACTAAAGCAATATGATGGACCTCAGTGTTTTGTTATTCCTGGAAACCATGGTTGGTTTTGTTTTTATACTGAATCTCCCATATAAATTCTTTTCATTTATAAAAGAAGCATCGGCTTACAAATTGTCTTCAGTCATGTATTTATTTCCGTGGTTGTATGATATGGTGAATTGGTATTATTTGTTGTCTTGATATAATATGATTTCTCGGGATTTTGTTTTCTGACATTACAGATTGGTTTGATGGACTGAATACTTTCATGAGGTATATATGTCACAAGAGCTGGTTGGGTGGGTGGTTTATGCCCCAGAAAGAAGAGTTATTTTGCCTTGCAACTTCCTAAGCGATGGTGGGTTTTTGGTCTTGATCTAGCCCTCCATAATGATATTGATGTGTACCAGTTCAAATTCTTTTCACAACTAATAAAGGAGAAGGTACTTTTTCATAATTAATTTTATGAGCAGTTAAGATTGTAGGTGCATTCTATTTCAGTCCTAGATATGACTGTATACTAGCGAGAATGTACACGATGGCATGGACATTAATTGTGTTAAATATCTCATGTTAGAAAAAAATGATGTGATGTTCTTGTAGGGGCAATATCTTGGTATATGATATGTGAAAAACTTGGAATTTTTTTTTTGGACTTATTTAATTTTTTTTTAAAATTTTTTTCTTCACATTGGTATGCATTTTATTTTGCTGACTGGGAGGGGAAATTCTCTGCTTCTTTATGTTGGAATAAATTTCGTAATTATCAAATTACTCTTACAATTGTCTAAACCTTAGGAATGGGCCTTTATACATGTGGTAGAACAGATTTGCCGATTCGAGCAAGCAACATGGAAAAGAGTTGATGAATTTGCAGCCTTTATTGATGTATTATTATTCTTGAGACAGCCTGTTGCTGATCATTGTGTAGAACCTTATTTAAGGGATGAATGTCCTGAGCAATATATTTGTTGAATTCTTTTAGCATGATTTATGTGTGGCATATTGCTGTAGTAATTCATAGCTTCAAAAATCACATAATTGTATCATCACCTTTGTCACACCTAAGTTTCTAATGTGAAAATGCTTTCCTCAGATAACATGCTAATGTGGAAATACTTTCATCAGATAATATGCTACTCATGTAGAGTATTCATTGTTAGATTGTCATTCTGCTGATGAGTTCCTTTTTGTTATATAGGACCTTGTGTCTTGTTGAACTAGACTTTGAAACAACCATGTCTTTATTCTTTTGCATTATTAGGAATTTTCTGGGTAACTCCTAGTGGCAGCCTATGTTTTTTCTTTCCTTTTTGGTGAGTGATGAGCCATGATCTTCTATGTAGGTGGGAGAAAATGACTCGGTGATCATTATGACACATGAACCGAATTGGCTGCTTGATTCGTACTGGAATGGTGTTTCTGGCAAGAACGTGTCACACTTGATATGTGATTATTTGAAAGGAAGGTGCAAGCTCAGAATTGCTGGGGACTTGCATCATTATATGCGTCATTCATATGTTCCTTCTGGTGGGTCTGTTCATGTGCAACATCTAATTGTAAATGGTTGTGGTGGTGCATTTATGCATCCTACCCATGTCTTTAGTAATTTTAAAGAACTCTATGGAGCTAAGTATGAGATGAGGGCTGCTTATCCTTCTTTAGATGTTTCCAGTAGGGTAATTTTTAATTTTTTTTAATGTTCCCTGTATTTCTATTGATCCTACCATTTATTAGTGTTATTGGCTGCCTTTTGCAGATTGCGTTGGGAAATATTTTGAAGTTTAGAAAGAAGAACTGGCAATTTGATACATTTTGTTTCTCCTAGAACTGGGTGTTGAGACGTGCATCAGGCATAAGCTGCTTGCAACTTCAGGCGAGTTAATTTCTTTTCTAATTAGTTTGCAACAGCTAGAGTGAATTTTTCTTTTCTTCTGACAATGATCACCTGAAGGATGCACTCATATTTGATATTGAATTCAAATAATTGTTCAACTTGTGCCTTTGATCTATATTTTTTTTGGTCTGCTTGGATTGTGGCATATCATATGAATAACCTAAATTGGTTTCTGTTTTTGTCTTAGGAATTTCCTAGCATATATAGGAATATATCAAACAAACATTTTACTAATAATATATATTATATAGCATTGAATGGATAAAATTTCCTAGCATATATGGTTAGCAATTTTTGATGTCTGTGCTACTGTTTATTCATTTTTAATTTATTATAGATGCAAAAATATCATATGTTATTTGATACTGAAATTCTCATTTCATGCCTACCAAAATACTATGGATGAGTTGCCCTGACTTGCTCTTTGTCACTTCCTCATATGAATGAGTTGTTCTTTTTGATTAATTTGATAAGTTGAATAATGCTGTTGGTTTTCCAAATTACACTAAAACAGCTTGCTGTTTTAGTGTAATTTGTTGGTTTTCAATTTTACACTAAAACAGCTTGCTATTTTAGTGTAATTTGTTGGTTTTCTATTGTAGTGATGGAATAGCGACGAAAAAACCATCACAAATTTTTTTATACTAGTTGCTGAATTTAGCAACGGAATTTGAATTCGGTTGCTAATTTTGATCAATTTACCAAATGTTAGTGGTTAGATTTAGCAACGGAATTAAATTTCCGTTGCTAAATTTAGCAACGGAATTTAATCTCCGTTGCTAAATTAGCAACGAAATAAACCTTCCGTTGCTAAAAATACCAACCGCCAAATTAGCAACCGAATTTTCCGTTGCTATTTTCGGTTGCTAATTTTAATTACTAAAGGAAATTCACCAAATTCGGTTGCTAATTTCCGTTGTTATTTCCAAATTTTCTTGTAGTGAATCAATCCATGTACATATTAATATTTACGTGTTACATACTTACGACCAGTATAGTTGCAACAAAATCAACTGTATACATGTAATGCACTTTTCTTATACTTTTTCATGTTCACATTACCCATGGACACACTTATATATGCATATCATAGGTTTATAATTATTGTATTTGCATATAAATGAACTATACATATGTAATGTATGTATATTAAGTCTTTATTTATTGTTGCATTCTCATTTGTCACCTTTCGTATGTCTGTTTAGTACTTCAGAGATCGAACACCACGATCACATTTTGAACTTCGTGATACATCACTTGTATGGAATTATAAGTATGCAGTTATCAACTTATTTTGGATAACAGTCTGCTAATATTTTGAGTTATTGTTTTCATCTTTTTCTCAATTTGAGAAGAGAAATAGAAATAGCTATATAAGTTTCAACTTTAAGCGAAGGGATTTTGCCCTGTGATGCTCAATCAGATTATTTTCCATATTGTTTCAGTGATAGTGTATTCTTTGAGCCAGAGCTACCTTCAAATGGGATGGGTATCATAAGAACCAAGCAAAGTGATGGGTTGAAGTCACCTGGAGAAAGGCCTAAAAAGCAACTTAGGATTCAGGAAATCATAGAAGGTATACCTGATAGAATAAACATCACTTTCTAATATAGTAAAAATAATGAGAAAATCTAGCAATAAATAACTAGTAGAAATGTAATACTAGCATATTGGAGCCACATGATTGTCGCTTTTGTTGGATTCAAGCACATACCTCCTTGATTGGCAGAAACTCAGGGAACTCTTTCTTCAACTTGGATGTATCCATCTCGTTGTTGCTTCGTGGGGTAACTATCACCTTCGCTTGCTCCTCTAGAGTGAAATTAACCCTTTTAAATTTGGATCTATACAACTCTTGTACATCTCTAAAATTTCATTATGGCTCACCACACCGGGATTTTTGAAGTTCCACTTAGCCATCTCAATTGAAATAGGTAGTTCATCCAAGATTGCCATGCTGTTCGGAATGTTATATCTTGAAATCTTGGTAATGAAGTTCGTTGGATTGTTAAGAAATGATGATATTGGCATTCTGACTCTGAGAGTACATACATTTTCATATTCTTTCAAGCTGGTTATAATTTCATAAAAACAAAAAATTACCAATCAAAGGGGGGATTGTCATGAAGATAAATAACACTAAGCGATTTAAATTAAAGAATACCATGGCCTTGGTCTTTGAATAGTGTTAGAAAATAAGGAATACAGCTAGTATATAGCTGTAAAGTTGGTAGTAGGTAGCTAGTAGGAGCTAATTAAGGAGTGTGTTTTGTTGACTTAGTTTCACTAATTCTTTGTATAAATAGATGATGTAAATTAAGTACTAATCAATTGAATACAAACAAATTCAATTCCTATTGTGTTTTCTCACATGGTATCAGAGCCTTCTAGGCTTGATTTGGGTTGGGTAACTTGTTCCAACCCTTGTTTCTTATGGGTTTTCTGGATTTAGAATTCCCTGGGCTTTTGTTCTTTGGGACTGTAGGCTTGATTTGGGTTGGGTAACGTGTTCCAGCCATTGTTTCTTATGGGTTTTCTGGATTTAGAATTCCCTGGGTTTCTGTTCTTTGGGACTGTTCTTCTTGGATCACCAGTTCCGGTGATCATTTTGTTTTGGGTTCTCAATTTTGAGATCCTGTTACTGTTCTTCTTGGGTCAACAATTCAGGTGACCGGAGGACAGTTTCTGGCTGAAGCTTCATAGCTTCTTGTTAAACAGTTTCTGGCTGAAGCTTCATAGCTTCTTGTTAAATCATCTCGCTTTTGATGCAGATCTGAAATTTCAGAGCTCTATGAGCTCGTTTTTTATCCAGATCTGCAGTTTTCATGAGCCCGTGGTCGATAACTCGTGTTCGATTCGGATCTGCAGTTTTGGAGTTCCATGATTCTTTTTCTGCTTTCTTGCAATGCCTTTTGCTGTATACAGATCTTCCATTTTTCTTAAATGCTTTGCCCCTTGAGAGAAAAGGGTTCTTTCATTTGGTTTAGATTTTGAGATCGAGATTGAAGAAGAAGAAAACAAGTAGAAAAAAAAAGAGAAATTTGGTTAAAGATTTGGATTTTTTTGAGTTTGTTTGTTTTTTGAGATTGCATTTTCTCTTTTGGGTTTTTTGAAATATTGGTGAAGAAATAAAAGTAGAGTAGTGGGTGTAAGAAAAGATGGAGATGCAGATTACTTGCAGCGGGTGAAAGAAAGAAATTGGAGTTTTGTTTGTTGACTAGAAATGATTATCTTTTAGGTTTATTGTGGATTAAAGGTTAACAAAAGTCGCAAAGATTAGAATGCATGGGATGATGTTAGTGGTGGGCTATGCCGTAAATGAGGACTTTCTTTTCCTTAAATGTTGAGAGCTCCTATGGATTAAGTGCGTTAGGTAATTGGGGTCCCACTATTTTCCCTCTCGGCTTTCTTTAATTTTATACATTTTCACCTGGAATTCCCATGGTGAAGCAGATGATGTCTCCGTAATCAAAGGCTTTTCCTGTTCTTGGGTCGAAAATTTTGTTGCCCTTTCTTGGAGGGGGAATCTTTATTACAACTTTAATCATGAGTGTCAGTCTTTTGAGACTTTGCAAAAGATTGGGCCCTTAATTACAGAGATAATATTTGTTAATAATTTTATTATTATTCATTATTTCCTTTGTCTGTGCAAGTTGCCGCAACCTTTGACTTGTCTGATATGGTTCATGCTTTTATCCACTTTATGTGTCTTTTCACGATGAAGAATGGGGAGTTACTGAGAAGAAGCTGCCATTGCTGAAAGTAAATGGGACACTGTTGCTTTCAGAACCCAAGCTCCGTGCAATAGTTGAAAATGCTAAACTCCTGCTTAAAGTTCAGCATGAATTTGGTTCCTTCAGCAGCTATTGCTGGCGGTTTGTGAACCATAAGCCATTGAGAAATGGATTCCGCTATGAGCGTCAAGTACCAGTTAAGACTCCAAAAGCAGAACTCATGAGCAAGGATCTAATGCAGAGAGGTTTCCGTTGTGTTGGGCCTACAGTTGTTTACTCATTCATGCATGTGGCTGGGATTGTTAACGATCATCTCGTAACATGCTTCAGATACCAAGAGTGCAATGCAGACCTCAAACAGAACTGCAAACCCAAGATTGAAGACACAGAGATAGTAACTAAAACACTGGGGCCTCCATTAAGAGGAGTCAAATTCAGCACATCCAATGCCTTGCAGCATCTTGAGGAGTGTTTTATGTTTTAAAGTTTATTTTTTAAAGTTTATGTCATGAAATAAATTTGTAACAAGCTGAGCATAGATTATGCCTTGAGGGGGAGTGTTAGAAAATAAGGAATACAGTTAGTATATAGCTGTAAAGTTGGTAGTAGGTAGCTAGTAGGAGCTAATTAAGGAGAGTGTTTTGTTGACTTAGTTTCACTAATTCTTTGTATAAATAGATGATGTAAATTAAGTACTAATCAATTGAATACAAACAAATTCAATTCCGTTTTCTCACAAATAGAAAGAGCCAGTGAAATTGGGTTTGTCTTCCTAAGTATCTGGATGAGCAGCATCATACTCAAATATTCAGCCAGTAGCAAAACTCAAATTTATTGCCGGAGTATTGGTTTGTTGGTAGGAGTTGAGAAGCCTCGTGATTTCTTACAACAGCACATCAGTACCTGGCCAGTGACCTTACAAGCTTCTAGAAGAACATGAGTACCATATTTATTGTTCTTGGTAAACTCAAAGCTGTTTCCGAAGAAATTGTCGACATGAGTCTGGGCAGCAAAGTGCATAATAGTGTTAATGGATTCGGAAGAAGTTGACTAGGTCAGCACTTCACAAAGTTAAATTTGGCCGATGGAAGGAGGTTTGAACAGTAATCAAGCTTGTCAAGGACTACAATTTTGCAATCAGGATAGTTACGGATGAGCTGATTGCAAACATGGGATGCAATAAATCCAGCAGCACCGATAATGAGAATGTTCTTAGGGCCATGCTGGAACAATTTGTACACAGAATATATACAAAAATTAAATATCAGATCTACAACACGTAGCAATGCAAATATAAAACAAACACAGGCAATGAAATAAAATAAGAATCCAGAAAACCATTCTCAAAATGAAAAATAATTGCCATTCTACACAGCTAACGTTACATAAAGGAACTGACGATGAAAATGCCAAGCTACGGAAATCTACTTTAGATAAATTGGAGAAGGAGAACGCAAGTGAGGATTCCTTTCCAGGCCAGGCAAGTCTTATATTTGCATTTGCTGTTATGAAATGTAATTTCTAATAGTAGTGCCATTAGCCACCTTATGATTTTTTTACTTTTGTACTAACTTCAAAAGAGTACATACTGCAGAATCATGAGCTAATTATATATGCAGACAAGGCCAGCTTCTATGTTTCACTCATATGAACAACAAAGATAAACATGAACTCCAGGATCATGTCTAGGTGCAGGTAGAATTTTAGTTAAAGATTTGAATGCTAGATTTTTAATTGTGATTTCAGGTTCCTGCCTCAGTTTGTTTCTAATCCTCTCGGCTTTTGTGAAACATTTAGCAGTTGTTCTTTTGCCTTGTGGTAGTGCTCCACAATGATAAAGCTAACATTTAGTTTTAATTCAAAAAATAATAAAGATGGCGTTTGATATTAAAAAATGAGTAGAGAGAGTTTTTGGTGTTGAGGTTAGAGTTTATGTTAGCTTTCTAACTCTTCAGGGGTTATCTATATCAGTTAGGAATTTTTCTTTGCTGATCAGTAATGTACAAGTGCACTAATAGGTGTTGTATTCATGTTTTCCTTGGGAATTATAAGCTCCCCTTGATGATTTAATTTGATCTTAAATTGCTATGATATTTTTTCTCTGTCTCTCTCTAGATCTGTTAGATTGTTTAATTTTATATTTTTGCTCTGATTGAAGGTCTTCTATATACTACTCAAGGGAACCCGGTTTCCTGATTCGGTTATCATTGCCCTTCCATGTAAATGAAAATATCTTAAAAGTTCAGATACTAAGATATATCATCCAAAGAGTTCATTACTTATTGTCTATCATAAATTGAAAACCAAGATAATCGTAATACATTATCATTAAAATTTCGAGTATTTTGCTCATTTTTATTGATATATTTCTTGATATCATGATATACCGATTTTTATTGATATATTTCTTGATATCATGATATACTGTGGAAAGAAAGGATATGTATGAAACGAGGCATTTGAAGGAATTGGGAAAATATAATCAAATCTAATGTCAAACAAATTGAATCCACAAAATTTTATTTAATTTTAAGTTATTTTCTTTTCTTTTATTTGTTTATCGAGAAACATTATTTCTTGATAAATTCATAATTAGGTACTTTTCAAACGTGTATTCAGATTTAATAATATTTCATTTCTTTGTACCTATATTATCGAGAATAATTTTGCCATTTACGGTAAGGATTTCAGCTTTTTTTAAAAGCTAAATTTAATTACTACAAGAATTTCTTAACAAAATATAATATAATTGGTATGTGAGACTCGGATTTTGAAACCCTACACCATGAATTCCAAGAGAATCTACATGGCCGCGGCTAAGGTGGCCGAAATTGAGGACCTTCTCACCCATATTCTCCTCCGTTTACCCGCCAAGTCACTGATCAAGTTCAAATGTGTATCTAAGGAATGGCTGTCTTTCATTTCTAGTCTCCAATTTTGTGTCTCTCACATTCACAATCGAATCCACCGTGGCATCAACTCTACTCCCAGAGCTCTCTTGCTCAACAAAGGCTTCAACAACATTGATGAATTTCAAGTCATTTCTCTGAAACAAGAATCAGTTCCCTCTTTTGATTTTAGGAAGGCTGCTCAGTTGAAAATACTACAATCCTGCAATGGGTTGCTTCTGTGCTTTTCGTTTGATAATTGGACTTTCAAGAAAATTTCTCTGCCTGTCGAATTAAAAGTTCGGTACTTTGCGGAGTCTCAGGGGCATTTGCATGTTATAGCTTACAAAGATTGGTACCATGGTTCGAATTATTATGTTCTTGAGATGGCAGCGGACTATTCTGGATGGATTATAAATTATCATGTGGATCTTCAATCCATAGGCAGGGGTCTTCCTGGCCGTTACTGGAAATTTTCAATATTGAGCATCATTGTCCGCAAGAATGAAGAAGAGTCAGCGATTGTATTAGCCATAAGTGGAAGAGTAATGAGCTATAATCTGCTTCAAGGGACAATTGAAAATATTTGCAATACAGAGTTAAGGCCTCAACGTATTTATGGTTTACTGGACTATGAAGGGGATTCATATCAGTACTTTGACAGCCTTATTCCTGCCTGATCCTATTATCTCTTAGCTAGTAAATTCACAATTGGTCTTCTTGTGATGTGCTTATTATCGGGGTGCTAAATGAGTATCTCTTAGCATTTCATGTTATCTTGTAAAGCCCAACCCTTGCATTGTACCCCTGTTTGTTCTTTACTTGTGTGGTGCAATGATTTTTATTTGCATACTAAGTCAATCTCCTGATAGCTTGCTCCTTTTCTGCACAGGGCCGATAGATGGATGACTTTGTCATGATCAGTCTGCAACCAAAAAGCTATACCAGGTTCCAGAAAACGAAGAGGTATTCCAGCAAAGGAACACGTGCATATCTGCATTAATGTGTGGGGACTGGTGGGTAACTCTTTAGGTTTTAGAGATTCTAATGAAATTTTCAGCTTGATCTGGGTTGTTGAATGATAAAATGACAGATCTAGTATAGGAACTAAAAAAGGTGTATACATTAGGTTAGATGTAAAGAACTAAAGAAATGCTAGTATGGATATTCAGCAGCATGCTATAAATACTCTGATCTTGTATTCAGCTTTGTAATGGATATTTTAGTGCCACATGTCTCTCTTAGCTTCTTGATTTGCAGTTTGAGGTGATATGAAGTACATTTATTATTTTATCATAATGTACCTTATTTGAAATAGTAAAGTGTTCTATGCTAAATTTATAATTCAAGTGCATATTCATGCCATAGCTTTCTTTTTGTTCCAATTCCCAATTCTCTCTTCTGTACTTGCTTCCATTATAACTTTTACTCAATCTTACCAACACAGAAGTATAGCCCTTCTTGGAACACAGAAAGTATCTTTGAGGAGCAGGAGCTCTAATTGCTGCAGCTGATAGCTACTCTTTTTTGGCTACTTAGTCCAGTCCAGGGAGCAGATCTTCGAGAGCAACCATTAAATCAGCCATGTCGCTCCGTATGACAATAGGTCAGACTATTTTCTGTGCAAGAAACCAAATTATGTGAAGACTTTTTATGCATTTATCATGAAGTTTCCACTTGCTTATGTTGGGTCAAATAGCTTTTTTTTTTCTTCAGTTGATAACTAATATTACTGGGTTACATATTTCTCATTTCATCTGCAAATGCTGATTGCAATGCTTCAGATGACATAATTGATTTCTCATGCTATCCAAGTCATAATTCTAGTAGCTTATAGAAGCAAAAGATAGTGTTGAAAATTAGTTCTAAATTTTTATTATTAGAAATTTGACTTTAAAATTTACATTAGGCACATGGATATACAGATATTACTTATTTCTTGAATATAAGCAAAGAGATATAAGGTTTTAACTCAACTAGAAATCTCAATTGCCTTGACATCAGGTTTCTTGAATTCCACTTTTCTCCATTCTGGGGGTTTCTTTCCAATCATTGCGGGTACATACTACACCAGAGTTCTCACGAGATACAAGCAAAGAAGAAGAAGGAAAAGTGAAGTCTCTGAATGGATCCCACAAATCCAAAGAAAAGAAAGGATCAAAGATGCTTCTTCTTCTTGAGTTGCCAAAGAAGCTCGGAATCAACGCCATCTATATTTTGAAACTGCTGACTAATGTTTCTGATCGTGATTGTTATTATGACCCGTTTCTTGCTTTTTGATACGCCTATGCATGGTGTGGACGCAGGCTGGACATATTTATAGGAAGCAGAGGAGACTTCTTGTAATTTCTCGACCAATCCTGTACTGGTCCTTAATTAATTTAATATTATTATTATTATTATTATAGTTAACGAACTTTCTGGTAAGTTCTTGAAGCATTGGGGCTTTCAAATGTAACCTCAAAACTCTTAACATTTTGGATATGGGGGCTTTTTCATAATATCATAAGGCCTTAGGTCCTATTTTACATTGTGAGCATGCTTAAGGAATCTATAGGCCTTAGCTCCTCGATCCACGTAGAGAAAATGTGGGTTTACTGTACCATTTAGCCGTTGAATTGTAATTGTCTGGCCTGAATTCAGCCCAAATCTGAACCTGATATTTACATAATCGGGCTGGATGGTTCAGCCCATTTCACAACCCAAACTTGGCCATGGCCAGCCTCAATAATCCCCGAGTCCTTCAATTTTGGAAATCCCTTCAGCAAAAGAAACGCTGTAATTAACAAAAGAATGATAAATTCGTCACCAGCGGCAACGGCGGTTGCTGAAATCGAGGATCTTCTCATCAATATCCTCCTCCGACTAGCATCAAAATCGCTGATTAAGTTCAAATGTGTATCAAGGCAATGGCTTTGAGAGCCTTGTTTGTGTCTGATCTTAATCATTTTACCCTATCAAGCTAACATATCTTTTCCTATCATGTGTTTATGATTATGGTGGTGAATGATTATCTTGTCACAATCATGTCTAGCAATTCGATTCCCTGATTTTGATAAGCTTGTATGTCTAGAAATCGAATGAATGAATTGAATACATTTACTGCGTGAAGGGAAGCACTTTGGAAGACATGGGAGGGCCTCAACCTCCACCATGGGCAGACAGAGATAGATATATACAAGCGAGTAGGCAAATGTCCCACTTTATATAAAATGTAGTAATAGTTTATTGTAAATGCGCTTACACTTTTAAAAACTTTGCATCCACTAATTCATATTGGATTATTAACAACTTTGCATCCACTAATTCATATTGGATTATTAAATTGATATATGAAATTTTTGATCTCAAATTTGATTTTCGTATTTATCTAAATTTTCTTTATATTTTTGTAGAACTAATTGATTCATATTAATAGAAATTAAATGCAGTTTAACTTTTTATTATGTAATTTATTTATTTTCTCGATTTGGAGATTGTTGTATTGTTGAATGGAAATTATTGTCTGTTTTGAATGGAATGTGTTATTTTTGTGTGGAAGATGTTCTGACCATTTGTCCTTAAAAAACAGATGAATTGAATTTCTGTTAAAAACCAAATTACCGCATGATGTTATGTTTTCGTTGGAAAAAAATAAAAATATATTCTAATAATTACATTCGTTTTATGAATTTTAAAATTTTATGATTTTATGTATTTTTTTATTTTATTGATAAAATTTAATTTGTACAGAAAGAAATAGACTTGTTCAGGGGCCAGGCTTGGCAGTGTTCTGCTGGGCATAACCAGATTTTATCGAGGAAGCTGTAACCTTCCATAGGGAGCTGAGTGCCTATGCAGGGAGTCCCCCTCCTTGGAAGTCCTAACCTTCTATGGAAATGATAACATCATTTTCTATTTGTATTAGCCTTCTCATTATGCATTCTTAATTACGATTAGCAATGTTAATTATGTCTGTAATTTGCTATTTTTAATAGGCTTAATATATAAATAGTTACTCATACATGCACACATTTATCATCCCGTCCTCTTGACGCAATGTTGTCCCAACTGAACACCTTTAACTCTATAAAAGCTTACATTATAAACACTAAGTAGATGACATGGCTTGAGATTGCTGAGATGGCAATAGCAATTAAACTTCACGCAGCAAAGGAACGTGATAACCAGATGAAATAATAACACCACATGAAATAATAAACAATTCCGTCGGTACTTTTATTAAAAATCCGTCGGCTAATTTCGTCGGTTTGACTTTTTACAGACAGTATTTCATCGGTAATCCGTTGGTAAATTTAATTAATAAAAAAATATTAATTTATTTTAGAAAAAACAGCGACGGATATATCCGTCGGTAGTTTTTCAGTAAAACTAAATAATTTATTAAATATTTTTTGCAAAAATTATAAATAACCTTTTGCAAAACATGATAAATTCAATACAAAAGAAATATAAAATTTAAATTGAATATATATATAAATTACTAAATTTATTATATAAAAAAATATATACATTATAATTGTTGTAATGTACATAATATTTTGCAGTTGTACACAAAACTATCTAACTAATATGATGTAAAGAACAGACACCAATGCTCCTAAGATGTTCCAGAAGTGGATGGATCAATAAACTCCATATTGGCCATAAGGCAAAGGCAAATCTGTATGGAAAAATATATGCAATAAGCATAAGGCAAATGAAAGTTTGATTTGAAGATATAGCAATAAGCCTAAAGTAATTGAAAATTTGATAAAATGAGTATTTCAAAAAAAAAGTAGCAAGCCCCAATAGGGTCACTAATGGAAAAGCATATATATTTGATAGGTCCTATTTTTCATCAAACCTTCTAACACCCCACGTAGAAAAAAAATTTACTACAACAAATTATTTCGAGAAAATTTTCAAGATGCATGCATCATACTATTTGCCGACATCATTATTTTTGGAGTTTAATCAAAATTTTGAAGCAAAAACTTCTACCATATTCTTTGTTCAAATGAACTAACCTTAACAATATCAGTTTGAGCCATTTTAGATCTCTGAAGGTGCATCAGATTTTCAAGTCATTAAATGATTACAAGATCTTTATTTCAGTGAGAGCCACCATGCTTCAATAACTAGGAAGTACACGCATGAACTCCAATGCACTTAATTTGACTGAGTTCATAATTTTCAGTTTGCATTTCCAAAATATACCATACACATTTTCATTTTCAGTAAGATAACTTTATTCTATTGGAGTTCCATATAAATTCACCTGAATGAAAATATATTAAAAACTCTAATGCATGTTCTGGCTGGATTTCAGATGCACAAGGTAACTGCTACATACAAATGCACCAGCACCAAATCCAGCATTCAATTCCCATATAAAATGTGTGACATTTAGTGAGCAAATACACTCAATTTTAGTTTCTCTAATTTCATAGAATTTCAAATGATAATTTTAATTCTTAATTGCATTTTACCAGTAACTTGATCAATATAATACATCAAATCGAGATGATAGGGAAGCACCAAGCACTAAGATCAAAATAATAATTGTATCATCAAAACTAGACATGTTAATTAAAGTTAATCAAATTCTCTACAGAGCACTGAAACGAAAATAATGTAAATGATTTGGAAAACTAGACAAGTTGACTTGAGACGACATATAGATGTACAATTTATTTTATTATTTCAGTTTGAATCTATCCAGTTATTTAACATGATAATATATTCTTTATTGTTATAAAATATATGTTTCGCATTTTCTCCATTTTAAAAAATAAAACACGTGATATGCTCAATAATTATTAAAAATAAGAAATTATAATTTCATGTGATATTGGTATGCTCAAAATAAAACACGTGATATGCTCAATAAGTCTAAAGTCTAGGGACTTTGAATGTTTGTGTATGTGTGTATATATATATATAACCGGTAACAGGTAAAATTTATAGACATCCAACGGATTGGATCAAATCATAAATGGATGATGTTGTGAACGATCAATCTGATTAACAATTTGAAGATTTTTATTAGGAAAAAACAACAGCATTTTAATTTTTTTTGTTTAAATCTAAATTTTCAATTATTAATGGAACAAAAATTCACATATTTTACTAATAAAATCAAACAAATTATTCGAATAATTGAAACGAACCAACTGAATCAGTTCGATTTTCTGTTAAAATCAAAAGGTACACAGCCTTAAATGAGCCTAATCAAGTAGAAGTTGATATGTCAGTCAGCAGTTGAGGTGCAAAATGATTTCATAGATTAAAATGAAAGTGTTACATTTTTGCAACCCAAAAATATACAGACAGAGAGTTCAGTAATACATCTGGTGGAAACGAATAATTAAATTGCTTTGCATCCTAACAAATCACAACATGAAAGACAATACATGCATTCATGATAATGAAATGATGACTATTAACTTACCTCTCTTCTCCATTGGCTTTTAACAATTTGAAGGATATGAAAGATTCCACTTCATCAGTGATTGCCTGCAGAAATACTTTGCTGCAGCAATGGCAGACCAGTGGATCAGTCGATGGTAGAAACAGGAGCTTTGGCTGTTGAATTACGTGCCACAAACGACTTCACTAGTGGGTTGACAAGTTGAGGGGCTTCATCCTTCAAGTAAATTAGTATATGAACATCAGATAATATTACCATCAATTCAAAATATCAATATGGTTCCTGCAACTTTATTAGTAGTTTCCAATTCAAATCCGTATTCAAGACAGACGAGATGCTATTAAGCTCTAATACATAAACCAATCAAGTACACTAGCTATTGCTTTGCATGTGATGATCCCCCTGCTGCCCCAATCAAGCTTCACTGGCGCTATGCCGCACCATTAAACTATCATGAATCTAAGATTGTAATTTGTGTGTGCTTGCAAAAAGATTCAACTGACTTTCAACAC
The DNA here is from genome assembly GCA_037975025.1 of Excoecaria agallocha. Taxonomy (NCBI): domain Eukaryota; kingdom Viridiplantae; phylum Streptophyta; class Magnoliopsida; order Malpighiales; family Euphorbiaceae; genus Excoecaria; species Excoecaria agallocha. Next base: position 2,827,904 of record JBBPFJ010000019.1, on the reverse strand, counting down.
CTACATGATTAAACTGTTACCTACCTCAGCAGTACTTTGAAGTGTTAACTAATGAAGTTACAAGTTCAAGAGTCCATAAGATTCAAGTCAGAGTCGAGAGAAAGGATACGACTTTTTGAGGTGATATATGGGGCAAACTATTTCTCTTAGATCAACTTATATTACATGGGCAGATGAAACTTGGTTATCTAAGACATCAGTAAAATTATCGTATAGGCATGATTAATAGGAAGTGAGCATGATGAATTTGAAATGGGTAAAAATAAAGAAATTATAAACATAGAATAAATTTTTAGAGATATGGCAAACTCATTCTCATTGACACGTAAAATAACACAACTATGCTCTTTTTATGCACCTCGACTAATAAAATCAAAGCCATGGTAATAGAACCTTTTTGAAAAATAAAAAGATATGAAAAAGAATCCAACTAAATTGAAATATAATCTTATTCCAGATTACATGAGTTAATAAAATATTTTGAAAATGGGTGAATTAATGTGATATTTAAAGGTAATTACAGGAGTAAAGATATCACAGAAAACAAAACAAAAAAAAAAAAAGAAAACCAAATGTAGATATCTGAAAATTTTCCAGATACATATAAAACAGTGAGGTCTAGAAGAAAAGGGAACCATAATAAATACAACAGAATTTATTTTTGATTTGTTTGCAATCAATTACTCGGATAAACATTAACTAAGCACAACATAATAATATAGTATTATTGGAATCTATCTGCATAATCAAGAAATTCAAGAAGATTGTACCTCCAATTGAATTGCATATAAAATATTCTTTGCCTTTTACTACTTCAAGACAAAAGTCATTCAGTTGGGTAGCCCATGTCTCAAACCTGTAGAAGGTGTTATCTCCAAATTCATGAGGATTAGGCTTATCTGAGTATCCATAACCAATAAGATCAATTGAATATACTCTGTGTGATTTTGCAAGAACAGGAATGTTTTTCCTCCAATGATCACTGTTTTGAAAAAATTAAAAAAAAAAGACAAACAAAAGGGATTTACACTACTTAACTAGACAAAATAAGCACAGAATTAAAAATAAATCTGTAAAACAAAATATATAAAATCACCATCGGTAAATACATCATAAACACAAACCGGGATCCTTTCATACTAACATTAGAAGAATGGATATACAAAAGAATATGCCTAAATACAATCACAGTCCAATATTATGATGGCACTGCCCAAAGAGTTGAATCTGTTGGCAGCTCCTCAGACAGAAAACATTAATCATAATTGCTGAAGAACGTGAGGCTATGACAACGCAAGCCAGATTTAGCTTCTGAATTCAGGATGTAACTTCAAGTTTTCAAATCTTTGTTGCTAGTTGCTTGGATAATTAAAAATCAATTTAAATAAAATTAGTACAATTGAAATGCCAATAAATATACATCATCTCACATATGTAAAAAGTAATTAATTGACTTTTTTTTCAATTTTTTTATATTTTGATAGTTATTTTAAATTAAAAATAATGTAAATGATTTGGAAAATACTATAATATTAACTATTAAATTTTAAAAAATATAGATTCAATATAACAAAAAAATGTGTTTTTCCAATTTTTTTTAATTCACAGAGTACATAGTTGTTATTGGATTATGATATTTAATTAGACGAGAGACAATGTGATCTGCACTGGTACCTACATATTAATTGGTGGGACTTCCCTAATTTGCAGGAGTTAAACAAGTGCCTTATTTAGACATTAAACTATAAAATCAAAGAAAAGATAATACTTGACGGGAGCCTCCACGGTGCAGATGCATTGTCTACAAAGATAAGTGGGAAAAGTACTCTACTACCAACCCTTGTGTAATTAAAACAAGTAGACCAATTGGTGTTGGATAGAGAAGAAATGTGGCTGTGGGGTCTTTTTTTTCTCTATTGCCCAATATAAAAATCCGTAGCAACAACTCCAACGCTGTCACCTTAAATTTGCGTCATTAATCCGTCGCTAAATATGACACCAAAAAATTTCTGCAAATATTTGTAGATGGATTTAAAAACTGTCGCAAATTCTGTCTGTAAAACTTCAAAAAGTTGCTTGTATTACCGACGGAAGTTCCGTCGCTATATAAGTTTAAGGATAAATTTGATTATCGACGTACGTAGCCGTCGGTAAATCGGTCGTAATAATTGGTGCCAACATTTTCCGCTAAATATAGCGACGAATTTTAAATCCGTCGGTAAAAATATCGTCATTTATCAAATTCATTCTTTTTACCTACGCTTATCATTTGGTAGGTAATCCGTCGGTAATATCATACTTTTACCTACGGATATGATCCGTCGGTAAAATCAATTTTTTTTTAGTGTTTGAGTTTGTGACGAAAAAAAGTTAATCCGGCTTTTGATGGCTGAAAATTTAATACCAGAAAAACCAGGGGAGATTATGGAGGATACAGCAGCTAATATTGTCCAGGAATTACTTGTCCTAGGAATGCTTCAAGATACGTATTCTGACATAAGAGTGTCCTAGTTGTATAAGAAATCATGCCTTTCTGAGGTTGAGGAGCAGGATTTTGTTAAAGAATCAAAGAATTCACCTATTTTTGCTGTGATTGGACATAAAATTGATGAAAAAGAATTGCAAGGTAATATTTTTAAAAGCTTTCTGATTCGATCCCTGTTCGTGATATGTCATGGTGGTCATGTGGTCTTGAATTTGGAATACACAGTTGAGTATCTACCCGATGGAGTGGGAAATTTAGTTAATCTTAAGTATTTAGGATTGACTAACTATAATATAAAGGAACTTGCACATACTATATGCAATCTTCAAAAGCTTCAAACTTTGTATATAAGTTACACAAAAATACGCCAACTACCTGTAGATATTCTTAATATGGAACAGCTGAGGCATCTTTTAATGAAAAGAATCTGGGTGGATGATGATAAGGTTAGAGTTTCAAAGGGTATTAGAAGGTTGATGAACCTTTATACTCTTACCGGTGTCCATTGCGGTCCCGGCATGCATTGCAAGTGAATTGAGTGAATTGGCCCAAGTTCGAGAACTTGGGCTTGGGTGTGTGACATATGATAATTTGGAAGAGCTCAATGCTGCCATTATGAAAATGGAGAGCCTTGTCTCCTTGTCGTTGAGTGCAGAAAAAGTTAGTGATGGATCGGGTAACCGGATGGTAGTTTTGCCTGAATTGGTATCTTTTTGTCCACCACCTTATCTTCAAGAGCTTTGTTTAGATGGAGGCCTACTTGAAATTCCTAGTTGGCTTTCCTTTATGGAAAACCTAACCAGTTTGGAATTATGCGGGTCTCATATTTTGGAGAATCCATCCATAGTGCTTCAGCTTCTCCCCAAATTAAAGCACCTCTCTCTGTGGGATGTTTACAAAACAAAGTGCATTGGTAAAGAGTTCTGTGATGCGGATGGATTTTCCATTCTTGAGTCTTTGACAATTAGTGCATCTGATTTTGTGGAGTGGAGTGAGATTATAGATGGGGCTTTTCCAAAGTTGAGGTGTCTTCGATTTTATAATTGTTACAGATTGAGGTTTCTCCCTGAAGGCTTGCAATACATTCTACCCTTGAAGAATTGTATTTTACTTTTTTGCATAGAGACCTCTTAAGAAGATTGAATGGTGAAGAAAATTACAAGATCAAACACATTTCATCTTTTTCATACTTGGATTCTTATTGATAATTGTCTTATGCGAAATTGAGGTGAAAATTAAACACTAATTTGTCATTAGGGGAAAATATAAACTTCTAGTATTTGGATACTATTTGTAATTAATGAATGAGCAAAAAATTGGTCATGGAAAGAAGTTTTGCTGCTTATTTTGAAGAGAAGATTTGCTATATCATGTGTTGTTGTTTGAAACGTCATTTAATTACATCTTTTGAAAATGAAATTTAATATTACCTGTCCAATTGTTAAATTTTTGAACAACAACCAGCCAAATCGATTATTCTTAAAATGGCCAAATCTAATAAAAACATAAACGCCGTTAACGACACTGCATGTATCCTTAAACATAACTAATTAATTAAAAATGAAATATACCAAATTGCCTATAGAGTTGGAGCTACCCAAATGGAAGGACATTCATCTTTGTTGACTTTGCTCTCTTTGTCAAACACAGCATCCACAAATCCACCAATGGAATAGTTCTCTACCAAATATATATTCCCCCTGACTCCATAAAAATTAGGAGATAATACTGAAAAGTCAGAGTTCCTCCTAAGAAATAATCTCTCATCACCAAAATATGTCACCTTGCACCCCTGAGAACAACAAACATCTAGCTTGAACACCTCAAATTCGTAAGCGTGAGCACGTTATTAAGTTTCACTAAGTCTTTACTATTATAAGGCAACAAGAAGTTTTGTCAGATCCAATGAAAGTATAGCTAAGGTTGAAGTTACTGTTTATAAATTGAATGAAGAAGAATGGCGTTGGTATGAGGTGAGAAATTTGGAAGCAATCTCTCTGTTTTGGCTAGAGGTGTGCCTGGTTGTAAAGAAAATTGCTCTTAACATGGCCAATAATGGCACACTCTATACAGAAAAGAAGATGATGAGCTTCCCCTTAATGTCAATGAAGGAGATATCTACTGAACTTGATTTTCATGACATTGGGATCTTTGGTTTTGGGAATGGTTATTCTAGTTATGTTGATCTACTTTGGCCACCTTCAGCTTGGTGAAGAACCAGTCCTCCATCCAGATACCACTCCCTGGATAGCTTCAGGTTCGAACTAGTAATCTTAAGTCCTTCAAGCATTTTCAGTGCCAATGAATACACTTGGTGATTTTGTGAAGATGTCTTGTTTTTGTACCTGAACTGTTGGAAAATGACATCTTTATTTTTCCATGACAAGTTTTCTGTAGAATTCAATTTCAGATCCACCATTTATTTCTATCCTATGATTTTGTAGTCATTCTGATCATTGGAATTATTCTGCTTTGTTGCCGCAGCAACCAACAAAAATCACTTTGAAACATAGAATAGTATTAAATCACATCCTTATAGAATTCTTCTAATTTTTGGATTTGGCAAAGTATATAGAATTATAGATGCATTTCACTTGAACTAATGACTGTGAACCATGATTTCTTGAATTAGTTTTTAGCTTGTCACAAGGTTGTTTAAGCCTTATCTGCTATTCTTGCTTGTAGCCAGTCTCTTGTTGTTGGTTGTTCACGATGTGAGCAAGCTCAAGCTCCTAAGCTAACCAATAAACGTGATTGAACAAGAAGACACTTACAGTTTACACGTCAGTGCCTGCTAAATGAATAGAAAGTGGATGAACAATGAATGGCTGAATTATTAGCTTAAAGGTTTCTTAATGATTTTGTAGGTTTTATGTCAATTAAGTATGGACCTTTAATAAAGAACATGAAATTTAATGATTTGAGTAATTGATAATGGAAGAAAAATTTACATGTAAAGAATATGTGTAGTGGCCGAATGAGTATTTAAGGGTAATTGAAGTGTATTTTGAATGTTAGTGCATATTAACAATAGTTAATATAGTATGAAGTTGAATTGAAGAATTGAGAGGTATAAATAAATTTAATGTGAAATTTATACCATGATTGAATAGTATTTATAGTGGAATAATGGTAAAATGTGAAATATTAATTAAAAAAGAATGAAAGTTAGCATAATTGAAATAAAAAAGACTTGAATGAAAGAATTTGAAAGTAGAAGGGCAAAATGATAATTTTATAAATTTAAGACAATTATTCATACTGGATTGATACTAGAGGTAAACCAAAGAAAGAAATTGAATTGAATTATTCATAAATGAATGAAAAATAATAAAGTAAAAGAAAAATCAATCATCAAGTATGAATATTTTATTGGAATGTTTGATAAATTACTGAACAGTTAATTAGCGAAATAAAGGTACAAGGACAGTAGTGTGATAGTAAAATGATTGATAGATAATCGGTCGAAAATGGTGTCTATAAAATAATGAGTTAAAATGAAAAGAATTAAATACTGACGTAATAAGAGGCTAAAGGCATAAAGGAAATATAGATTGTAAGTTTAATTGAATTAAGAGTTTGAATTGAAATTTGATAACAATAAAAAGTTAAAAGAACTAAAGACATAAAATGACTGAAAAAATACTGACTAATGAAAATGTATATATAATATTGGTACAAGAATTTAATTACAATATTATTAATACTCTCAAGTACAGATTTAATATAGGAATCGAATTGTATAAACTATACCAAAATGATTGAACGAAAAGAAAGAAAAGAGAGAAGAAAACGAAAAGGAGCAATAAAATCAATTAGGTAATGTTATAACTGCGAATACTAAAGTAAAAACTGAACCGAAATGTAATTTAATGAAACTTCAAGGACTAAATCATAAATTCACCTTAATTAAAAGATTGAATTGTAGAGTAAAAAAAAGTAGAAAAGTAAGTATAATGGTTAATGATAATATTGTATAATGTAGCAATGTAGGTAGCAGATAATAATTGTAATGATGAAACTGATAATAATATAGCTTTTATTAAGAGAATAAGATATAGAGAAAATTTAGTAATGAATATAGTACAAACACAAGACCGGAATAAGTAAACACTAAATAACGTAACTGTATATGGAAAAGGTTAATGTTTAAAGGTATAAATAATGAAGGAACTGTTAACGAAAATGATATATGACTGTAAACCAAGAAATAAATAGAAGAAATGTAAATGGCTTTAGGTACTGTAGGATAAGGGAAGAACAAGTGCATGTAATCTGTAAATTGTTTAATGAACTAAAGAAAATTTAATACCGAAAGCAATATAAAGAAAATGAAGGTAATTTAGGATAAAAAGTTTAATTAATTTAAAGAACAGAATTTGATCGAAACAAATGACACTGGAGTTAATGATGACAACCGTAACAAGAGTACTATTAATAAAAGTTACTGCTACTACTAATATAACAGATGTAACGTATTAAGTGTAACTAAAATAGAGTAAAAATAGTTACAACAGAATATGTTGAAATTAATGTAAATGATCAAAGTGTAATAACCAACTGAATTAATAAAAAAAGTAATAATTGCTGAAAATATTTCGAAAATTGAGTGAAATATAAAGTAAGATAAAAGCCAATATATGTAATGACAGACTAAAAATATAATATAAAATAAAGGTTAAGTAACTGTTCCGAAAATACAGATGAAGATAAAATGTAGACTTAAAGAACAATACTAGAAATAACTGGGATTAAATAAATATTGTATATAAAGCAATTGTTAAATAAAGAATTAGTAATAACGAAGGTTAAAGAAAAATGTGAGCTAAAATATTGAATGAATAAGATTATATAATAAGAAAATAATATGTATGCTTGTGAGTTCATGAATGAATTTGTTAATGAAAGGTTTGGAATTTGTATCCACCAATGAGCATTTTTTATCGTAAGCTGGTGTTGATCAAGAATAGTGTTACAAAGCAAGAATGACAGTGTAGACATGGTATATATATGATTACAGTGGACATAAACGGTCATTTATATGTACAAATTTTTACGGGTTATATATATATATATGTCTGATGTAAGTTGTAAATAAGTTTATATATAGAATGCTCATTTAAATGACGTTGAATGTTGAAAAAAAAATTACCAGACTGTTTATTATAGCAATTTTAACTGTCATAGTGTTTTAACATTTGATTATTATACGTACAGTATAATGGTATAAGGGTATTACAGTCCGACTATTGTGAAATTGTACAGTTGTTGTTAACAGATTATGGATAATACCTAAGAATCAGCGAATTTTTTTATTATTATTATTTTTGCTATTTTTTTTGGTATTCCGTATCAATCTCGATCGTAAAATTTTAATTTTTGAATCAAACCTTTTTATTTTTTTTTCGGACTTATTGACGGCTTTCTCTTTTTAATAATGGCTTCTCTATTTAATAATTTCTTCAATGCATTGTATCTCGTATAGAAAAAAAAAAACTGAAATTGAATTTCTAACGAATTTAGTAGAAAAAATGGTTTAAATGATTAAATTATACAATAACCTATTATCCACAAATATAGATTATGATTGTCCAATAAAATTATAAGAAAATTGAATTATGTGAATTGGATTGAATGGTTTATACCATCTTTGAACAGACCCAATAATAATAATAATAATAATAATAATAATAATAATAGGAAGAATTCAAAGACCAAGAATGCATTTTTTTCATATTTATATTACTGTGGCCTGACCATATATATTATAATTTGGTACTCCATATACATAAAGAATTCAGCAATTAAATTTTTTTATGAGGATTTAAAAAATTTAAATGAATAGATATATAAACAGTTAAAATTTTCGTCCCAAGGAACTATATGTTACATCAAATAAAAAAGACAAAACATTATCTAGAAATTGAATAGACGATAGCCGATAGAATTAAAAGAAAATTGCAACCCAACCTAATAATATAGGCGAAAGAGAAAGCATGCCAAATCTTTAGTAGTTACATATAAATCCACTCCTTTTAACTAAAGGAAATGGATACTAGAGAAACAGCATAATTTAGCTATTTCTGGAACCGAAATGATATTCTGTAAACAAGATTAAGCATCAGAAACAAAATATTCAAAGAAAGACCTCATCATTACAAAAAGAACTAGAATATTAACATCAGCTTGCTATATATCACAAAACCATAAGCCATACATATATATGTGCTTAAGAGGCACATATGATGCTCAAAATGCAGATACTAGTTTATGTGTGTGTGTATATATATTATATATCAGCTACTTCTATTCATCACCAACTTGTTTCAAACTGGATTTGATGTCTCACCTTCTCCATAGCAACCAAAACACTTCAACGCACATAGTCTGTAACAATAGAGGTATAAAAAATTACCAACATTTAAGAGAGAGAGAGGGAGAGAGAATAACACATTTTTTTAGCATTAAGCAGCAGAGAATGGATACCCAAAGCAGCAATAAGAAGACAGGTTTAGGAATATAAAAATGAATTCAATTATATAGAAAGAGAATTTCCCACTACGCTCCTTGTTATCCTAAACATGTAGCAAACTATCCATTTTCATCCCATGGAGCTTCCATAAGGAATCCTATTTCACTTTCGTTTTCATTATTTTGTTTTTCAGTTCAATTCAACTAATTATAGGGAGACTGTTTAGTAAGAAGTGTGCGGATGCACCACATGCATGACCAATGCATATTGACTATGTAGATCATTTGATCAGACAGTGCGTCGCGCATGGCAACCCGACCCACCATAGCGCACAGAATTAACACTCCTGATTATATTGCTAAACTTCCAAATATGCCTCGAGAGATTAAAACATTCATTTGTCGAAAAACACTTATTTTCGTGTACTCTTTATACCATATTGCAAGTTTTTGTTTAAATATCCAAGCAAACAGTGTTAGGCATCAATAACACAAAGTTGCCAAAGGAAAGATGAATGACTTTGGACAACTTATAACAGCCTAATTTAAGGAGCTAAACGGTGTTCAGCAGAAATATCATTGCCCCAGTTAATCAAACCAGGAAGAGCCAAAGTTAACAATAAAAAGAAATAAAAAAAATAAAAGTTACCCAGGAAGAAAAAAGGTGGACAAAAACGATGCTCCCCTGAATACAAAGAAGACAAAAGGTGGACAGAAACGATGTGAAATTGAGCACATTTTCACGGTAGAATTGATCTTCTAAAGCAACCATGAAAGAATAATTGCACAATTGAAATTCAGAATTAACAAACCACACAAACAAACTTTTATAAGTTTACAACAATATAATACTCCCATTTAGTGTCGAATCACATTAGCATTTGACTTCAACCAAGTTGGAGGAGGCCAGAAAATCTCAGAATAGCCAGGAAAGTTGGACAATGGACCACCACTACCATCATCCACATCAAACAACCCTGCATTACATCCTGGGTGAAAATCATCCCCTTCAGCAAATGAATCATCATCATAATAAACAGAATTCCTCTTACACCCATGGAATTCTTTTGCCAAAACAGAGAATGAGACACCATAACCAATAAACAGCACCCCGTCATTCAATCCTTCCACCGGAAGGTCCTGAACCCAATCACGTTTCTCTTCATCCAGCTTCTAGACAATCAATGGAACAGGACAATTATCATCAGAATCTGATGAATAATGAGCGAACATTTCACAGTACTGATCGACTCTAAACAAATTCCCAAAAGACTTCACCAAATACTTAAACTGCCCACCGCATGGAACATTTCATCCCCAACTTACAGGCGAAATTTCAGTTACTTCAAGAGAAACAGGATCAACTGAAATTACCAGTCCAGTATTATCAATGGCATAAAACTTTTCATTATGATAAGCAACATCCTCATAAATGGTTCGCTCACCAATATTACCTTTGATATTGTTCCATTTCTTGTCCCCAAATCTCCATACAGCCAATTTAAAACCAGTATGCAAAGCAATCACTGCAAAGCCATCTCCAATCTTGTCTAAACTCGAGGTAGCAACTACTTTCTTGATCCTAATGGACTTCATTTCATTAAATTCAAGCTCAGGAGCTTTTCCTTGCTGAACAAACTCAACACCATGAACCTTGGTTATCTCATCAACCCTATAATCCAGCAAATTCAAAAACTTGGGTAACTTCCTGCGAACAGAATCCTCGAATGAGGTTTTGTAATCGAGTGAGACTGGGTAAAATGGGTCTTTGTAGACAACTTTTCCTGATTTTGACTCAATAATTTTGATAATCCAGGTTTTGGTAGGGTTACAGGAATCGGAGATTTTCGTGAGGGGCTGGAGAGCGTAGATGGTAGATTCAGTGAGCAAGAAATGGCCGCGGCGTTTTGGGGTGGAGAGCAGGGTTAGGGCCAATGGATAAAGGAAGCTTTAGATGAGGATATGGAGATGGGGTTTTAGGAGGGAGAGGAAGACCGCCATGAATAGCAAACGGCGCGGAAACGGAGGACGTCGACGCGAGTATCGAGGCATTTGGCGATCTTCAACAGCAAGTAGCTCGAAGGCTAGCCCACTGCGGAGAGCTTGAATCCATGACTAGTAACCACGGAGAGAAAAACCCTAGCTACAGTTAAGAAATAGGTTTGAAACGAGGAGAAAGAGATTCATTGCGCTAGCGTATAAAGGGTACGGGGAGAGCATTTGGACGGTTGATCATTTGTTGATTAATTTAATGATGTTTTTATTCTATATATTAAAATTAAAATTATGTCTTATTTTAGCCATAAATTAATTCAAATATTTCCTTTCCTTTAATATACGATCCCCTTACTTAATTTTTTAATTTATATAATAATTGAATTTATTATAATAAGAAAAGGTTGAATTAAGATGACGTTTAAGAAAATAGAAATATAAAAAAAGAAATAAAATCAAAACAAGGGATTAATCATTGTTTATATCAAATTATTAATTAATTGTTTGCCTCCATATATAATTCTCTAAAAAAAACCAAAAATCATCCGTGTTGAATTCTTTAACTATGGAAGATAGTTGCCACAATAATTATTTAATATTATCTATATCTCTTAAACAATAATAATTCATTTTATTAATTTTTAATTTATTAAATTTAATTTTTTGAATTTCTAGATATATTATATCTGATTACATTTATATCACCTCTTTTTTCTTTCTCAGCTTAAAATGATTTATATGTTCATTTCTTTTAATTTGTCTTTTTTTTTCATTTTCCTTTTTTTTTTTAAGTGTTTATGCTTCCTTTGTTGAGGAAATACGTAATAATGGGTTTTGTTACTTTTGTATCCAAAATAGCACATTAATAAGGATTAGAAAAATATTAATCCATATTTAAATGTGAAATAATTGCTAATTGTGAACTACATCAAACAATATACTTTTACAAAGTCCAAATGTACAAAAATGGCTTGATATTTACCAAAAAGTAATTTTGCCCATGTTATTTAGTTGCGTATAATATTATTCCTAAAATTATCAAAATAGTTCAATATTATCTCTGTTGGCTCAGGGCCATATCCAAAATTTGATGATAATCAAACTTTAAATAAACTATATTATGAAATTTTATTCTAAGTTATTTTCGCAGGAAATTCTATACATCTTTTCTGATGTATATATCAAAAATGTAGATTGTGATGGATTCATGAACACTCAAGATGAAGAATGTCTTAGTATATAGGAAATTAGGACCATCTCCGACCATCGGATTCGTCCGCTGCTTTCCTATTCAGGTGAGTCTTTAATTTTGATTTATTGCTAGTATTTTTCTGCTTATGAGTTTTAGTAATTTTGATGTATGAGTTTTATGAGTTTTAGTAATTTTGATTTATTGCTAGTAATTTTGATGAGTTTTAGTAATTTTGATTTATTGCTAGTATTTTTCTGCTTATCTAGTAAACTACTTCCTTAAGGATTTTGTTTGATTCATCCTCACCCACCTGTTGCTTTAGCATGTTAGCCGCCTCCTCTAATTAGCTTACTTGCTCACTCAAGGGTATCTAGCAAAAAATATGAAACTTAAATTTGCAAACCTAATAATTAATCTTCAAATCCAACTATAAATAAATCCTTTTTTAGAAAGAATCTTATAATAGGGAAGGGTAAATAGGAACTTGAATTTAAAAATTTTCGATTTTGTTTCTCTAGATATTTAAGTTACAGATTATTAATAGAAGTTAAAAAAAATTAAGAAAGAATTAGATGTTCGAATTAGACAAGTTTGAGAAGAATAAAATAGTACCATTCCTGGATAAATATATTCATCGATGGCAGCTGCACCTCCTCCAGCAAAGTTGGCTCCATGTACAAGTAAAGTATAGTTTCCTTATCTAGTAATTTTGATTTATTGCTAGTATTCTTTTGCTTTCAATCCGTATTGAATTATATAAGGGGTTAAAGTTTAGGGAAAATGGTCGATAGTTATTGGGAAAGAAATTCTCTAAATAAACAATTTAAGATGTGTTCTAAAGCTAAATGGAGACTGGAGAATGGGTGTTATTTATATTTTAATTATGTTGATATGATCTATTGTTTCATTCAAGAAAGTCTTCCTTAGTTCTTTCAATTCTTTTATGCTTTCCCCTTTAGCCCACTCTAGCTTATCTGTTGCACTTAAATCTACCACAGATTTTGCAGCCTTTAATGTACTTTTAGCATTTCCAAGACCTGTCTTTTTGCTTTTTTTTCTATATCTGATGATTGAACTGGCTTCACGTTTGATTGTGTTATTGTTCCATGGAAGATAATAAAAAGCTAAAGATATGATATGGTTTTGCTTTTTTATTTGTTTATTTTTGGTACATTAGGAAATTAATTATATGGATTTGATTTAGAAAGTGGATCTTTGCGATAACATATGTTATTAATTACAATCTTGTCCAAACATAATAATATTGATTATAAATTTTGTTTTTTTAAGCTTGACAAGAGAGAAATAATTGCGCATTTGAGTTTTGGTTGACATTATCCAGTAATTTGATTCTTTATTCTAAGTTTAAACAGCTAAACATCTTTCTTTCTCTAATTTATTTCTTGGCTTATTTTGTCCAACCTTTGTAAATATATATCTATATATTATTTATTTTGAATATTATTGAACCCAATTTTGTAAATATTATTTATCATGGTATTTGTCTATCTTACCTTAGCTTAAAATGGTATGATTGTTAATTAGTTCTAAATCCAAATCATTATACATATAGTTATTGTGTTATTTTTAAATGAAGTTCAATTTTTGTTTTATTATTTTTTTACTTGAAATTGGGATCTATTTTTTTTATGTCGACATGTTTTTTATAATTTTTTTTATTTATAACTTTATTATAGGAAACAATGGCTGAATTGAATACACCTTCTACTGGAACTGGAATGCAAACTTCTACAACTCCTTCAGATAATTCAATTAGGCAAAAAAGGGATGTTGCATGGAAATATGTCACTGAGGGAACAAATGCACATGGTAGAAAGATATATATTTGTTCATTTTGTCAAAAGGTTGTTTGTGGTGGATGGATAAATAGGATGAAGCAACACCTTGCTAGGATTAAAGGCAACATTGATCCATGCAAAAAAGCTCTTGCAAATGTTAAGTATGAAGTCAAAACATATTAGATGCCAATTTACATAAAGCTAAGGACAAAAGGCTATTAATTGAGGATTTGACAGTGGTTGAAGACGAGAGTGGTCAATCTCTTAATGATATCACGAAGGAAAAGAGAAAAGCTGTTGCCGGAATTGAATCATATTTTAAAAAAGGTGTAAGTGATCTATCTCAACCTTCAATTAAGGCATGTATGCAAAGTACAAAAAAATGGAAAGATACTGACTTGACACTTGCCTTATGATTTTATGATGCTTGCATATTTGCTTCCCTTTAATGTTGTTGATTCACCATATTTGCAACTTGCTATTAATAAAATGATTAACATGGGTCATGGATATAAGCATCATTCATTTCATGCTTTGTAAATGACTTTATTGAATGATGCTAAGATGCATGTAAGCTTGCTTGTTGATCAAATTAGAAATACTTGGGCTGACACTGGTTGCACTATAATGGGAGATGGGTGGACTGATAATAGGCAGAGGTCCTTAACCAATTTTTTAGTTTATAGTCCAAAGGGGATTTCGTTTGTTAAATCTATTGATGCTTCTGATATTTGCACAAATGCAGAAAATTTGTGTAATCTCTTTAGTGAAATAGTGGAATAGGTTGGTCCTCACAATATTGTTCATATGGTAACAGATAATAGGGCTAATTATAAAGCTGTAAGTTTTAAACTTATAGAGAAATACCCTTTTATTTATTGATCACCATGTGCAGCTCATTGTATTAATTTGATATTGAAAGATATTGGAGATATGCCCACAGTTCAGAGTCTTGTTATTCTTGCTTCTCAAGTTACTGTTTTTGTGTATAATCATAAGGTGACTTTGAATTGGCTAAGAAAGAGATCTGGTTGGCGAGAAATTATTCGCCCTGGTGTAACTCATTTTGCTACTACCTTTATTGCTTTACAGAGCTTTGTATGAACATAAAGATGATTTGCAAGCATTAGTTATTAGTGTTGAATATAAAAAATTCTTGAAGAAGCAAAAAGGTAAAGAAGTGAAACAAATTGTGTTGGATGAAAATTTTTGGAATAACTGTTTGATAATTGTGAGGGTTATAACTCTGATAATACGCTTGTTGCGAGTTTGTGACACTGATGAAAAGCCATCTTTGGGTTATATTTATGAGGGCATGCAGAGGGCACGTTTGGAAATTATGAATATTTTTAAGAATAAGAAGAAATTGTACAAGTCCTACATTGATATCATAGACAGTAGATGGGATCGCATGTTGCGACAAGATCTTTATACAACAGCATATTACTTGGACCCTGCATTTCAATATGATCAATTTACATTTTGTACGGAGTCTGAAATTATGCATGGCATGTTGAACTTGGTTGATAAGATTGTGGATGAGTTGATCGGTATATCGATGTTAGATGAGTTAAAAATATTTCGAGAGCGTCAAATGAGCTTTTCTCGTCCTAAAGCGATTTCTTGCAGTAAAATCACTCAACCGGGTAAGAATCATTCTCTTATTACTCCTATTATTATTTTTACTTTAAATTGTTTTGTATCTAATTTAAATTATATTATTTTGCTTTTTCATATTCAATGAAAGATGATTGGTGGAGATTATTTTGTTATGATAAGACAAATTTACAAAAGTTGGTAATCAGAATTCTTGGTCAAACCGCTTCTTCTTCTGGATGTGAATGTAATTGGAATGTGTTTGAACGCATCCATACAAAGAAGAGAAATAGATTGGAGCATGAGCGATTAAATGACCTGGTTTATATTCATTATAATTTGCAATTGAAAAATAGGTATGTTATTTCTAATTATTATATTTAATTATATTTAAATATTCTTTGCATCAAAGTAAATTTGTTATCGTTCATATCGTCCAAGAAATCTTTTGATCCAATTGATTATAACTCAATTGATAAAACTGAATTTTGGATCATGGAAAAAGGAGAACTTGATTATGATGAGATTGAGAATATGCCAGTAGAATTTCCAAAGAATGTTGCAGAATCAACTATGACTAGTTTGTTTTTTTATATAATTTGTTAATATTAGTTATATTTTATTATATGCTTTTAGTTTAAAATGTTGAATGAATGTGTGAAATTTAATCAAATTGTATGTTCTCTTATTTTTTTTAGATTTTGAGCAGCATGAGTGTAGTGCAAAAGAATCTCAAGGGAGTGCTATTGGTAATAGTGATGGAGACGACGACAATGATGATGATAATGACGATGATGACAAGTGATGAAGATGACTTTTTTTTTGATATGCATAATGTAAAATGAATTTGTTTGAATGTTTAAAAATTATATTTGATGAATATTTAATATATTTTGTAAACTATTATTAGGATATTTGTGACATATATGACATATGATGGATAATTTTTTTTGTTTGAGTGTTTATATAGTAGTATTTATAAAAATTATAATAATTAATAGTATTTTAAAAAATAGAAAAAAACCCGGTTGAACCTGATTGAATCGGTCGAATCATGAACCTCCAGTCTTGCCGATTCTTTATCCGGTCCGATTTTAATAACATTGATTATACTTTACAAAGCATGTGTGCATATTATCTTTTTTACCCCTAATTGCAATGTGTGCATATTTTAAAAATTATAGGGTAAAATACGTCATTTTATACTTTTACAATTTTTCACCTCTTGATTTTTGCAAAAGTACAATTTTCAATGCAACTTTTTTAAAAGTTCGAGGAAAACATTTTTCAAAACTTTAATTCTTTTTTAATTAAAATTAAAAAAGTTATTTTTTATCATTTAAAAAATCCTATGCTTTACTTTTACAAATTTCAAGTTAAGCATTGTTCAACAAATTCAATTCTTTAATGAAAATTCAAAAAGCAAATCCTTTCCTTTTTAACAAAACGTTATTCACTTTACAAATGTGGCTTTTTGTCTTTGAAATTTTTTTTTTAATTCTTCACACAAATCATTTTTTTATTATTAAATACGTGTTATTCATTTTATATTTAAAAAAATTCCATCTTTCATATTTCACAAATCTTATCTTATGTAATTGTTTCAAAATTCTTTAAAAAACCAAATTTTTATGCTTTATCTCTTCTTTTTATTTTCTATATCATCCCGGCTTCAAGCCACGGCCACCATGGGAAGAACAAAGTCACTGGTATCGCCATCTATTGCCGCAACCATCCGGTCAATTTAATTTTCGGTAAGTTTCGTAATTCATAAATCCAAAATCTACTTTGGATGATCTCGGTCGGTCGACTACAGATTGAGCAAAAATTGATGATGGAAAGGTTTTTCTCTTTCAATTTTTATTGGTATATTTTGGATAATTAAATTTAGTTATTTTGGATAATTATTTTGTGGCGTAATTTTCTTTATGAGATTTGAATTTTTATAGCTATTTGGGTTTGTTAAAATTTCTTATGCACATTATATTATCCCTTTCCTTTTTGATTGATGACAAAAAAGGGGAGAATAATTAAGAAAAATGGAGAAATATTGATGAATAATGATAATTAAAAATGGAGAAAAATGGTTAAATAATTTGTTATATGGTTATATGATTTGCTAATATTTTGGAATGAATTCTGAAAATTTTCTTGTTGATGGAGAATTATTTATTTGTTGAAAATTTGACATGTTGATGCATTAATACTATTTGATTCATTGTGATGTATGACTTCTTTAAAAATATATTTTTTTAAATCAAGTTAAATTTTTACAGAATTCATTAGCATATTTATACTTTAAATATCTTGATAAAATCTAAAAATTTGCAGGGATTTACTTTTACTTTATACATTTTATTTTTCTGTAAATACCACATGCATATATTCAGGGGAAGATTTTTAGACTAACCTAGATATACTTCTAAGTGGAGTTTATTAAAGTTTTATCATCATCAATAAAGGAAAGAATGTTAGCTCAAGACCATGTTCAAATTTTGATGATAATCAAATCTTAAATAAACTCTATTATGAAATTATATTCTAAGCTATTTTCGCAGGAAATTCTATACATCTTTCTGATGTATATATCAAAAATGAAGATTGTGATGGATTCATGAAGACTCAAAATGAAGAATACCTTAGTATATAGGAAATTAGGATATTCAAATGTAAGATCAAATTAAGGCATAATTCATCTCTCATGCATACATATTCTAAGTCTTAAAATTGCATAAAAAAGTTTTTAAGTCATAAAATGTATTTTTAGTTAAAACTGGTTTCTTTCAGAAAATATTTGAGAAAATGGTTCGTCAGAAACTTGCATCATTAGAAATTGAATTAGAAATCTGGATATTTTTCTGATCAAAATCTGTCTGACACTGCAAGATAAAATAACGGCTAGTTTGATCCATAATTATCTGTTTTGCTGTTCAACGGTCATAAACAGCTATTTTTGAATTTTTACACTTAAAACTAAGTTGTTCGGTATAAATACATGTAGTAAGACCATTTAGAAGGTTAGAGAACATATTGAAAAGATTTTCTATCTCTTAAGAGAAACCATACTTCTTTTAAATCTCACTTTTCATCTTTTTCACTTCATCTTTACATATCATCCTCAATTTGATTATAGCTTTTGTTGTAATTAATTGTGAAAGATTGTGAGTTTGGATTAGTTAGAACCTAAGAATGAAATTTTAGTAAGTGTTTAAATCTTTTACTTTGAAAAAAATGGTAGGTAGATATACATAGGTTTGCATATTGGCTTTGACTCTTTCCCTTAAAAGAGTTAAGAGTGAAAAAAAAAAGCTCAAGAGTGATTCTTGAGGAGTGGAGGTAGGCAAAGAGGTCAAACCATTATAAATTCTGTACATGCTCTACTTTTCTACTCTATTTTCTATCTTCTATAATTCTGTTTTATATTCTGGAAGTTTGTTTTTTCAAAATTATGTAAAATAAATTTCTGAAATATTCATAACAAATCTAACACACACAATTTCATAACAATTATAAAGGTTTAATATTGAGAAAAGAACTTGCAAAATCTATTATAGAAGTTTGTGTTTTCAAAATTCTGTAAAATAAATTTTCGAAACATTCACAACAAATCTAACACACATAATTATAGAATAACTATAAAGGTTTAATACTGAGAAAAAAATTTGCAAAATTTATTATTATTGTTATCTTGCATTTTTTACATTCTCTATCAGAAAAACTGTCAGAAATCTGTACTTGCATACAATTATATTACTTTAGAACTTTGGCCAAAAAATTTTAAGATACCCAATTCACCCCCTATCTTGAGTGTCTTTCGTGATCTACAATCTCTAAAGTTATCAAAATAGTGAAATTTTATTCTGAAATAACTAAACCGTTTGTTTGACCTTATTCCATCAAAATGGTGCAATGTGTCTACACACACAATTTCAGAATAACTATAAAGGTTTAATACTGAAAAAAGAACTTGTAAAATCTATTATTATTATTTTCTTGCATTTTTTACATTCTATGTCAGAAAAAGCTATTAGAAATCTGCATTTGCATATAATTCTGTTCCTTTAAAAAATTGGCTAGAAAATTTCAGGACACCCAATTCATCCCTCCTCTTGAATGTTGATATGAGTTTGAAAAGCTCATAAATAGTGTGTATATGTGCTTAGTTTTATTAAGTATAGTATTTAATATTTTTGTATTTTATGTATATTTTGTTGCTTTTATGCGTTTTGTGTGTTTTATTTGTTTTACAGGAGTAAGGAATCAATTAGGAGCTTAAAGGGGTAAAATTGGCTAAGTAGGAGCAAAGTTAAAACTTGAAGGACAGGAGTCATGAGCACGGCAGCCAAGCTGGGTCACGATAGGTAGCCGGGAAGAACCAAGGCAGCAGCACGAGGAAAGTGGAAGCAAGGAGGGAGCGAGTGATGTTGCGAGGGCGACAGATGCCGCGAGCGCAACAATTGACGGTTGAAGGCAATTGAGCTTGAAAAGTCACCTAAAAGGGCACCAATCTTCATCAAGGGTTGCATACCTATGGAGGGGCACTTGAAGGGACTTGATGCTTGAAAAATTATACGTACCCTGGAAGTTATTTTGAGAATAATGGAAGATAGAGATCAATAATTTATTTTTCTATTTTGAGAAGTGTAATACAAGAACAATAGTTTTAGGTTTTACTTGGTAGTTTTAGTTTATATTTTGAAGAGAAGACAAACAAGGAAGAGAAAGTCATCATTCTTGAGTAAAGGAGTAGAATTCTCTTTACTTAATTTCTTTTACTTTTCTTCTTTGTAATTATTATGAATACTATTTTTAGGAATCAGGATGTCAATATTCACATTTAATAATTTCTCTTTCATTTATCTTTATATGTAGGATTTTCTATTAATAATTTATTGGTATCATTATAAGTTAAGGAAAAAGACCTTAGTTGGCAATTCCTTCTCTAAAAATCATCAAAGTGGTTCTAAGTACGAGAGTTGCGAGATAAATCTCTTTCTTATAGTTGCTAGAAAATTCATTATCGAAATATCACTAGAGAGATCAGGATGTTGAGATAGTTGTTATAGGTTGGTTTTTATTCTTTGAATATGCGTTTATGTAATTCTAATCTACATGCGAGAGCTACGATTTAGAACCATAAATGCATGTTTAAGGCATAATTTAGTCTAAATGCGAGAGCTGCGACATAGAACATTATTTCAACTTGGTTTGCATAATAAATATTTAATTCTAAATAGAAGAGAAATAACAAGTTCCATATTTATATTCATCATACACTACAAAAAAATTGCTAATTAGCGACGGATTGAATTATTTCAGAATTATTCTTATTATTATTCATTTAAATCTCATGAATTTAACATATTATTTATTTTACTTTTATTAGCCTTTTTCACTTATTACATTAATTAATTATATTAATTAATCATGTATGTCTTATGAATTATTTAACAATAATTCATTATATAAGCCCAAAATAGTAGAGTAAGATAAATTAATTTATGTTCCTTACAATAAAATGAAGGAAGATGACAGGTCAAATGATGAACTAAGAAAGTAAAAAGTATAGTACATGTAATGATAAAATGTTACTAAAATGTTCTTAAATTCAAATAAATGAGTGAATTATTACTAAATAATTCACAACCCGTATAAATATTACAAATTCCGAATAAAAGTTAAAAAGTTATAAATTAAAGGTTTGACTAATTTATTACATAAATTAGTCATAAAAAGGTTAATTACTGAATTATTGCAAATAAGTTACAATAGTCAAAACAATAAGAAATTCTGCACTGTAATGCTATAATTTATAAAACGTATGAAAAGATTGAAAAGTTAAAGTACAAATGCGACTAATTTGTCAAAATAAATTAGTCAATAGAAAAGTATTAAAAGACTAGATTATTGTAATGGATCAGTATTAATGGCGTATCCGAATGACCCAGATTTCGGATAAAAGTAAAATGAATGCAATTACATAAAAAGAATGAAAGAAATGTGAATTATAAATGTTTATAATTCATAAGTGTATAAAAGGGCTAAAAAGTGACTTAAAAAGCATAATATGAAAAGAAAGTGAAGCAATAAAAGAGAAAATCTTTAAGTGATCAAAAGCACTGAAAAGAGTGTAATTGACCCAAAAATGTAAGAATTTATAAGAAAGAAAATAAAACGTTCTGAAAGGTTAAAAAGTACTAAAAAGATGTGAATATTTGTAATGTGTCGCAAAAGTGCACACATTACTTGAAAAGAATTTAAATGATGTTGTACAGAAATTAAAAGTGTAAAAAGAAAACGTTTAACAGCTTAATGTAATGTTTTATGGAAAATTCCGTCGCTAATGACCTATTTTCCGTCGCTAATTTATATTAGCGACACCGCGACAAATAGCCGCTAAAAGGCCAGTCGTGAATATATTAGCGACGAAATTCAAATTCAGTCGCTAATTTAGAGACGAAAAATTGCCGTCAAATTATTATAATAATATTTAGCGACTAAAGTTTTCGTCGCTAAATAAAAATTTAGTGTAAAAGTTAGTGACGAATATTTGTCGCTAATTATTTTTTAAATTATATCCGTCACGTATTTGCGACAGCGACAGTTTTTTGTTGCAAATCCGTCGCTAAATTATTGCATAATTGAATTTTTTCTATTGCTATATTTTAAAATTTTAATGCTGCATACAATGATCGTTATTTATTTATTTTCAACCTGTACATAACAATGATCTCACACATACAAATATATATTTATTCCAAATCGGAATATACTCCAAAATACACACACACATATATATATATATAATTATTTGAAATATTACATAATATTATCCTCAAACAATCTCTCATGAAACAATAAAATAGTAAATATTATCGTACTAATTAGTGTCAACAGTATCTGAACTGTCTTCTTATAAAGGCTACAAAGACTACTCAAAACATCAAAAGGATCATACATATAATGTTTTAGGGAGTGCTTGGAATGTTGGAAGTTGCAGTCTCAGCCTGGTGGTTGATCAATGACGAAATCAGCCAGGTAAAGAATCCTGAATTAGTTTCCCTATTTAGTCTCTGGTATGAGTACACCAGCATATTCCATAGTTCTCCAACAGTCCATTCATGTGACAAAATCTACTGGCTCACCTGCGCCAACCCATCGAGTCCATGGAATGTTGGTCTACTCTTAAGAAACACATTTTAAACCATGAATAACACACTATTTTAATGGCTAACATCTAGGCTAGGATTAGAAGTTTTGAATCAGCTACAAGTTGCAACTACATGTAATGGATTGGACATATTATCAGCAAGTCAAATATCCCTTGAAGGAATTACGGTTATCATCCATAGAGGCACTCTAAACCTCATAATCATTCTTCCTAGCCTGTATTTCACAATCAACACTAAGTATTCTAAACCTCATAACAAATAAAATAAAGTGATACTTTATACAAAATTATCAAACAATTTTGCTCTAGAATACAATTAATGTTTAAAATATATGACATGCATATTGCAAAAATCATACTGGAAGAATAAATAAAAATGAATAAGAATTAGGAAGCATCCCAGGAAATCAGACATACTTACTCGAAGAACAAACGATAACCAAAAGTAAACAATGTTAGAGAACAAGTATTGAATAATGAGCAAACTTCCCACACTGCATTCTGAATTATGGGACTTAATAAGAATATATACCACTCAAGAGTTTAAATGAACAAGGTAACTGAAGGAAGATGCAGCAGCAAGTACATACAGTGAGTTTTGAAGTAGCTTTCAGTTGATTTATTACAATTGGAAACGCCGTGCCTCTAATAATTAAAGTTGTTAACACAATGGAAGCCCACCTGAAAGCAGTATAAGGAACAATAAAATAAACTTATATATGTCATGAAAATTGAGGTAGTGGAAACCAAATAGCCATAAATGACGAGTTATTTACTCAAAAATCCATAAGAATCTAACCTTGAACTTCCAACTACTCAACATGCATTAAACAACAAAGAGATCCACATAATGATATTCTTTTGAGCTTAAACCAAATTTGTATGGTATTTGTGCATTAAGTGCCTATTCTACCAAAGGCAAATAGCATTAATTGCTTATGCATTGCGCTAGAGCACTCCCTGCAAGGTTAAACGTACCCAATTAAACTAGGTAATACAAGTAGTTAATGAATGATAAGCTCTCACTTTCTGCATGTAAAGATTTCAACTTTGGTCATGCAAGGCACAAAAGCTTAAAAATTTCTACAATTTGATTCATTATTATTTGTTAAGTTTCTCAAAAATTCTTTCTTCGTCTAATTGACTGTGTACAAGGACCATAAAGAGAGAGAAATGCTTACCAATTCAAACCAGTAAATGAATGCACGGCGTCAATGAAATGCTGGAAGTTGAAACTGCTAATCAAAACAGCTTACAGATCTACAACTCACCTTCTTCATGACAGCCTGACAAGCTGCCATCTGACGGTCATTTTTACAGTGATCTTGGCAACATTTCAAAGCCCTTTCAACATAGAACCGTAGTGAATTGGGAAACATACCAGTCTGCAAGCAAGAAGTTAATAATTGCTGCATGAAATCAGTGGCAAAGGAAAATAATTACAAAAAAATTTACAAGTTGGGTGGATGAAATAGATGCTTGAGATCCCGTGGAAGTATCATAATATAGGATTTCACAAGATACTAAATAGTGTATCTAATTCCTCAAACAATCAAATAACAAAGGGATAATTTGACATTGACCCTCAAAGAGGACAATTAAATAACTAAGACAATATTACCTTAAGAATGGAATCAGCTACATCATTAGACAACAATTTATCATTTGGTTTGGGTAGTGAGACAGCAACATAAGCAGGTTTGGCAGCTGCACCAATAGCAGAGCCATAACATAGAGAAATCCTACAACATGTCAAAGCATTTCTTTTACCTTAAACATTATGGCACTAGCAATGATAGTTAGAGTTGTAAACATTACATAATATACTGGAGAAACAATTGCTGCATTGAATGTATCCAAAGCCTGAACAATGATAACAGAAACATAGACAATAAAGTATGGTTGCACAAATTGAAACAACCAATGGAATTGAAGACAGTGCTTAAATTATGGTTAAACAACTATAAAAAAACTATATTTATGCTAAATAATTTAATACTTTCAAGTATTAATATATTTAATACCAGTGCTAATTAATAAAGAAGAACAATTATGGAGAAGAACAAAAAAAACGTAAAGAACAGAACCAACAGTAAAAAAAGCGAAGAATACAAATTGAATCGTGTTTGTTTTTTAGCTAGGAACTGATTCGTTTTTCAAAACTAGACAGATCCATCAAAGCAACCAAATAGTTCGGGAAGAAAAGCCAAGAATTTGCTGACTAGAAAGTCTATTAATCATCTTAAAAGCATTAAAATCTAATAATAGATGTGAAATATCCATTACTTATTGAATGAAAGAGCGACAAAACAACCAGAATGAGCATTTAAGATGATATCGATTAAGAAGATAAATTCTGGGTATTGGAAATCAAAGAAACGACAAGCAATGCAAAGTATAAAGCTTACCTTCTTTTCCCTGCTTCAACGAGAGCAACACAGATGTAAACTTCACGTTGGTTTCCTTTTTGCTGAATCTCCTAGATTTATATATATAAACAAACCGTTTATATGAGCTTAGCTATTGAGTCTAAAGGAGCAAATTTGCAAGTATAAAATCAATGGGTTGGCATATATAAAGGCAAAATCAACGAACAATACTCACCCATATCAGATCCATTCCACTGCACATTGTCGAATTCTAGGTCGTCATCCTCCTCATTACCTGTAGGAGCCTCAATCACACTAAGGGCATTTCTCTGTAGCTTTACTTCGATGCCATTAGTAAGAACCTGCAATTTTAGGAATTCAGCAGTTCAAATACTAGACAATAATAAATTCTCTCAATGGAATATTGTGTCACTTGGGAAACTGGTAAGTAGGCACATCAAGAAAACAGTTGGAATCCATTGTACTTAGATTAACCAACTTTGTTTTGAAGTTCAGAGAAAGATTCCTATTTGGTTCTTTATCATTGCATCAGCAATCTCAGTAACTGAGTAAGCCAATAAATCGATAAGCAATTCAGGCGTGAAGAGAACCAATATTAGTAAAAATCAAAATCAAAGGATATTTTTTTCTTTCAAAGAATACAAGCCAGGTCAAAAGGGAAAATATTTGTCCAAAAGTTATCAAACCAAATAAAAGTAGAATCAATAAGCTACAATACCGTCTTACCAAAAGAAAAAACTACAATGCTGGCTTTATTGTCATCAAAAGAAGTGCTGATTTTTCTGTGCACATAAAATTATAAATGCAGTACAAATTCTCAAAAAGTTCACGGGTAAAAGAAATAGCTCAAAACAAAAATGGCAATTTCCGTGGAAACCAGTAAATAAGAAGAGTTTCAATTGATTTTTATGCGGAATAATCATTTATGCAAATGTGTGTAATGACATTATCCCATAATTAAATCAACCGAAGCTAAAAAAGTAACTCGATGATTCTGTAACTAAACTCCTGAAAACAATTAATGGCATGATCCAAAGAGGAAGACGCATTAAAAAAACACTCAAAAAATGTCAATAAACCGTTCTAAATCGTTATTTGAAAGTCCTACATTATCAAAAACCCATTCAAACACCAGATCCACTGATAAAATTACACATGCAATGAATATCCATCAACCATATAAACAAACCGTTTTTCACTACAACCAGGATATGTATATCTATGTTGACATGGAACAGGAAAAGCTTTTTAATTTTACAAAAAATCAGAGTAATGAATAGTAGACAAAACCAGATCTGAGAACAGTAGACCCCTGCTTTCGACGCACTGCCACCGCCTCTGCCTTCCAGAGTCGACCTCTGCTTCCGACAGAATGAACGCTGTGGAAGATCTCACCGCTGTGAAAGTGAAACCCATACCTGCATCGACGGTGGAGAGCAGGGGAGACGAGAGAACGAGAGAAAGAGAGAGAGAGAGAGAGAAATGAAAGTGAAAGTTAAACCCTAAAAAAATG
The DNA here is from genome assembly GCA_037975025.1 of Excoecaria agallocha. Taxonomy (NCBI): domain Eukaryota; kingdom Viridiplantae; phylum Streptophyta; class Magnoliopsida; order Malpighiales; family Euphorbiaceae; genus Excoecaria; species Excoecaria agallocha. The sequence goes on along the minus strand of JBBPFJ010000019.1, from coordinate 2,801,292 downwards.
CAAAAATATAAAGCATTTCAGTTTAAAAAAAAAAAGCAAGAGTAATTATTTGTATATCACTCTCACTCCTCGAGGATATACAAGAAGCATAGCCTTTGAATGGTGGGTCCCAAATGAAATGGGCAGTGGGGGTTTATGCAGAATCCAGTGCGCAGGCTTGCTTCTCTAGATACAGAGTAACAGTGGCAAAAAGCATGCTTTCAAATTGTATGGAGATAAAGAGATAAGAAGAATACAGGGCAAACCTTAATATGTTCAAGTGTACTGTCACCCTCCCCGTGAATAACCAAGACATGAGGAATTTTCATAAGTGTCGGGCATGCTGCATCAAGTAAAAAAAAAAAAAAAAGAGCATGGCCAGAAAAAAACATGAAATGTAAAATGATAAAGGCATCAATTAGCTGACACCAACAAAATCATAAGTGATCCCAAGAAATGCATTTATAGCGCCGGCAAGATACGACCTATGAATCATACTGTCAGTGCACATAAGTGTAACAATGAAATCTGAAATGGGCTATTTGCTAAAAGTTTTGACGGTATGTTCAAGAGGAGTATCCACATGAGCAAAACAATACAACACACAAGTGAAAAAGAACAACTACCCATTTCATCAAATCTAGAAAAAATACTCAAAAGGGCAAATTTTGCAGTTGAACTACCATAAACCGCTCTGCAGTTTGAAGAACTAACTAACAAACAAATCACTAAGCATGAACACATTCATCAAATCATCCATAAATACATAAATTAATACATATTTATCTGAGCATAATCAACCAAACTACCAGTAGAAATGTCATAAAGTTTTTATTGGAAGTCTTGACTACTCAGACAAGATATGAAGGCATAGAACAGCAGTAACAAATGAACAAAATGGAATGACTACCTTCCTGCAAATGTGGACCATCCAGAACATACACAGCACCAAAAAATATATATATAAATAAATATAAATCAATTTATCAATCAACTTGTTATTGGTATAAGAGTCTCTTCATGAGGAAAAATGGAACTTACTCAAATGAGAAAAGGAGACAGATTAAAGCACATTTAAAAGCAGAATTAGTAGATTGAGAAGTACTCACTGGATGACAACCAATCAATATCCACCATATAATTTGAAAGAACAGCAAAAAGAATATCCCCCTGCAAAAAAATCAACTTTTTTAACTAGCAAACTGCAATCTGTATCTCCCAATCAGTATCCAATAACGCCATGAAATATGAAGAAGCATGAATAATGATCTAACCAAACAAAATGAAACAGATTGCATGATCATTATTATTACCTTAATCACATCATTTATGGAAACGCAAGAGGTATTAGCCCAAGCAGGTAGCCCTTGCACTTTCAAAAGCCGAAAGGTCAATGGCAATTTGTCATCAGGAACACGAAATTTACGAATAGCTTCCTCACAATCATCCGGACCATTATATTCCACCTCAACCTTCAAAAAACAAAAAATTACTTCACACATTTCCAAGTAAACTCGATACAATATATTCTAAATTTCACACCTTTGAGCTGCCAACAAGTTCAGCTTTATCTTCTGCTGCTTCTCGCATCTTCTTTTGACTAGGTTGATCATTATAACAACGTGTCCTCTTCTTGGGCGTATTGGGAGAAGAAGCATTATAACTACTATTTGGAGGAGACAAAGCAACATACTTAAAGAAATGGTGACCAGGTATTAACTCTATGACATCACCATTGCTAATTGAAACCTTCTCTCCCGGACTCAGCTTCCTTCTCTGATCTCCATCTTTAACCACAACCGGATTGGTCCCCTCCTATGTAATGAACTTCAGAGCTCAATTACGAGATATTCATGGAAATAAAAAACTAAATTAAAATTAGTGAAATTACAGCGCTCAAAACGGCAGAGCCGTCGGCGGAGGCGGTGAGAGTGAGGTGGTTGCGGCTGAGTCTTTTATCGGCGACGGAGACATGGCTACGGCCGATGATGTTGGAGCCTCTGGAGAGAGGTAGCTTTGGAATCGAAGTGTCTTCGTCTAAGTTGGGATTGAGTGGAACTAGATAGCCAATCTTGTATACAAAAGGAATGGATTTTTTTCACAGAAAATGAAAACAGTGCGTACAAAACCAACCCAAGAACGATTCAGAAAAGAACTCACCTGAGAATGTGAGTTAGACATTGGTGCATAAAATTTATGCAGAAAGAGAAGTGAATATGTAGCAGATTGATCAGAAAGACAGAAGCTTTTTTCTTTTTAGTGGACAATTTCAAGCACCGAATTCTTGTTTTGCTGGCAAGGTGATGAGCACTGGGCACTGCGGTGCAGCATGGAAATCGTTTTGCTCAGACTTAGAGATAAACGTCGTCGTTTGATAGGAGTTGCACATTCCAATCGAGGCCTCTTCAGAATTGGGGTATAATTTAATTGGAATTTATAGGGGTTGGATCAACCATAAGTTCAATTCGATTCAACCATAATCACCTTAGTTAGCGTTGGTTAAAAAAAAACACAGATAAAATATTTTAAGATAAAATTAAAATATTTTTCGGATACAGATATAAAATAATTAAGTTAAAACTGAAAATTATTTCAAATTTTTTTTAATTGTTTGTTAAAATTTTTAAAACGAATTAAAAATATATATTTTTTAACCTTATATCAAGATATGTATATCTTGATTTTTCAAAATATAGATAGCTAAATTTTGTTCTTTGTGGGATTCATTTTTTTTTAACAAACGTTTTCATCACAACCTTTCCAAGATTAACAAACGCTACTTTAAGAGATTTATCTGAAATCTATTAAAAAATTACTAATAAAAATTGACCTCACATCTAGAATTTGATTAAAAATGTAGATCTCAAGTACAATTTCTTCTAATCATATATAATTGTAATTAAATATGAGAAGGTAAATTAAGTATGACAAGGCAAGTAATCTACTTCTACAATAATATCTTAATACATCAAGCGAATATCCAAAACTTCATATTTGCATAGTTAATTGACACATAATTTGGTAAGTGGCAATAACAATCTAGACCTGCCCTTCTGAATTAAATACTAATTTAAAAAATGGCCTATATTTTGGTATAACAAGAGTGATGGAGTTTAAAGAAAAAAAGAAAAATGTATCGTCTGTATTGAAGAGTTGAGATAGCAAGGCTGCAAAATCTGCTATCTTCTGCGCTTGGATTCTTTCCTCATTTCAGTAAGGTACCTCTCCAAGTTAGACTTCTCCCATAATCGTTTCTCAATAAGATCCTCCTTCATTGCTTCATCTAATCAACGGTGCAATCCAAAAGAAAATAAAAAGGTTAGTGAAATACAAAACTTCTGCTATAATGGCAGAAGATAAAGGAGAGTGGGAGGGAGATTAAGAATTTGCATGTTTACCTAGGCTTCTCCATGCATCAAGGGGAACTCTTAAAGATTGCTGTGTTAGGTATGAGGCATCTTCCCAAGAATATGGAGCTTTATTCACTTTGTATCTCCAAAACCAGCGGCCATGCCACAATAATAGCTGGGTCAGCCAAAACAATTTAATCAGTGACTAACAATACAAGATAATTGGTATCAGATGCTCTGACAGCAATCTTGCGGACTCGAACAATATCAAGCAAATAAATTCAAGCCAATATTGTATCATGTGTAAGAAATAGACAAATATCAGTTAAGTTTTTACTCAACCTTGGCTATAGTGTAAGGTAGAAGTACAATACGAACACCAATGAGTTCCCAGATAACAGGTTTCTGAGCTCCCTTTATGTCCAGTTCAAGTTCTTTGCTGAGATCCTCTTCCACTTTCCTGCCACAGAAGTACCGGCTCCGTTATTATTAAGCATAAGCTGAGATTTATATATGCAGTGGCCTAAGAATAGACAAAATAAGAATAACAGCATAGCCAACCCCATCCGAACCTACCCAAATCACGTACATTGATCAGACATATTTGTAACACACACATCCATAAGGCCAACTTGCTGATCATGGTAAATCAAATGAGATCCGTACCTGTCCATTTGCTTGTTGCCCTTCTTCTTAGTAGTAGTCCCACCACTGCATTCAAGTTCCAGTGCCCGTAACCTATTCTTGTAAGCAGGAGTCTTCTTGACCATTGCTACAGCCTGCAAGAGTGTGAAGAGCCATACAAAGCAACTCAGAGAACACATACATAACGCATGGAGTGCATAAGGCAGAATATTCTGCATGTGTAAAGTCACATAACATAATCCTCAAAATCATAAATTCCCTTCCTCTTACTAATTTTCACCCATACAGAAATCAGATTTTCAGGATGAAAAGGATTACATGCTATGAGTTAATGAACAAGTAACATAAGCCAAAATAATCACTAAAAAGTATCATATATCCCAAATTAAACAGCTACAAATTTTAACAATATCAGGATATTAACATTGAGCATAGGCATCAAATTTACACAAAGTTTCAGACGTACTTGTGCAGTTGTGCTTACACTTCACTCAAATAAGACTGTACCTGGTTGTACCTCGTCTGTTGATTCAAATACTGAAATCCTGAGAGGACCAGAAGAAGACCAACCAGAACATAGCGAGGATCCTAGAACATACACAAATCACTGCTAAAATCCAAATATGAAAATAAATAGCATCAATATCAGATATTTGAAGAAAAAATACTCACTGATTTATAACCATAATATGCATGATAATAACGAGCTGTATTGTAAAACACCTAAAAGGTAAGAAAAGTTAATTAACATAACTTTTATGATGTGAAGTTCAAGAATTCCCCAATACCAGCATCTACCAAATTCTATGATGAGCAATTGAATCCAAAAAAATAAAAAATAAAAATAAAAGTAAGAAGAAGAAGAAAAAGAAATATAGATATGGTGCACCTCCTCTGGATGTGCAATTGCATAATCATATTGCTCCCGAGTAGCTTCATCTTTGAGAATCTGAAATCCAAAAATCAGTTCCATTTACTGAAATACAAGGTTTAAACAAGGAACCCAAAAAGCAATCTGCAATCCAAGATATTACTAGCTCAATTCTAATATTACTTATGTTTCAAAATGAGGAGAGTCATTGCCATATAAAATTCACAGCTTTATGTTCAAATTACAAACTTTATAATGAAAATTCGAAACAATGCTGCCTAACTTGTCGTTGAATCTCGATAAACTCAAAGAGCATAAACGAAAGAAATGGGATAACAATGAGTGAAGAGAATTGAATTACCTCATAAGCATTAGCGATTTTCACAAAAAGTTTTCTGGACTCCGGATCCGGGTTTTAATCCGGGTGACTAATGAAAGAAATAAGAAACCAAATTCAGCTAAAATTTTTGAATAAAATCAATACACAAGCAAACGAATTCAAACTTACTATTTCAAAGAAAGTTTATAATATGATTTTTTGATCTCTGATCCATTGGCGCTTTGAGAAACCCTAAAATTGAAAATAAAAGATACTAAATCAGCAAAAAGATATAAAGTTTAAAGATAAAACAGAGAGGTTGTGCTGACCCAAGCAGATCATAGCAATCGTCTTCGTCGCAGTAGATTGCAATTGACGGAGAGATGAGCGTAGAAAGCATGAGAGTTGATACGACCGCGCACCACCGCATCGATGCCGGTGGCGCCATTGATTCTCCAGTGCCAAGTTTTGTCTGTCTGCTGCTAAGACGAGATTCGAGAACAAGGAGAGATTCAAGTCGGCATAATTATGTTTTAGTCCTTAAATTTTTAATATTATTTTAATTTGGTCTGATAATTTTATTTATTACGTTTAGTGGGTTTAAATTTTTATTTTGATATATATGTGGACCAAACATAAACTTTTTTAAAAAAACTGACAGTTCAAGTACTTAATCATTGTTAAAATAATATTTATTATTTTATTAATTAGACTCAAACTTTGCCAAAATAATCATTTAAGTGGTACCAGAAAATTTTTCTTGAGGGGAGAAAAATTAAAATAAGTTAAAATTTATGGGGAAAAGGATAATTAAGTATGAATTTTGGGGGTTGATGCATATATTCTCATTTTCTAGAAAAATATCAAAATTATGGATTTAATAGAACAGAATTAAAAAGAATGGGTTTCAATAAAACATACTATGAGATTTAATGACCAAATAGACATTTTGCCATTCAAGTGTTGGATCAAATTGCACAAATGCCATATATCTCCAGCAAGAAAGTCAAAGGATCTACACCGTTTGATTTGCCGACTCAAATGAAGAACACGTTGCGCAATGACTTTGATTCAAAAAGTTTTTTTTTTAAATTACATTTTTTTTCTCAAAAAAATTTTGTGAATTATGTGTTTATGTAATTAAAAAAAAATTACAATCACCAACTTATTAGATAAGTGGTAAAATACTCGAATTTCTTCGATTGAAATTCAATATTCAAATTATTATTCCGTACATAATTTGACTCTAAATTAATTAATTCTATTAATTTAAAAAATTTAAATTCTGAAGTGCCATAAAAATTCACAATTATTATTTTTTGGCAAAACATATCTTTATATCTGAAAATATTTTTGAGTTTTTAAAATATTATTACATTAAATTTTAAATTATTATTTTAATACATATTAAATTTAAATAAAATTTTAATAAAATAAAAAATAATAGGTTCTGTTACTAAAGTAGTACTAACATGTTATTTTAATTTTTAAAAATAGAGTTCATTATATGCTAAAGAGAAAATTTAAACATTTAATGTGATACAATAAACATTAAAAAATTAAAAAAAATAAAAATTTGAGGACCGGAAATTACCTTTTAGTCATTATTGTTCTTTTCTTCTTTTTTTTTTTTTTGGGTAATCGAGATAATTTTATTAGACTTGTATTTATCTGTTAGAGTGTAATTTTCCTATGAGATTAAAAGAAAAAAAATATATATCAAAGTCCATTCAAAAGTAAGGCTATATAAATGATGGGTTTGTCCATAAAAGGCCCATGTGCTAAGTCTCTATGCCTCTTATTTTCTCTCAACTTAATAAAAAAATTGCTTATATTTGCACATATTTATCATTTCATTTTCAAATTTGACACATATAGTTGACTGATAATAATAAACTGAAATGCCTTTTACTGACCGGACATTTCTTGTGGCATAAACGGTAACTACATGGCAATTGTAGGTGTATTGCACGCCTTATAGGAGCCTGAATGGTAATTTTGAACAGAAAATTTGAATGCAAGCAACAGGTAAAAGCCCTAGCCTATTTATAACTACGTTGATGAAGAAATTAAAGCTTTCTTTCATCAATTTTCAATCATTTTATTATCTCAAAAATTAAAAATTATCAGAATGTCAATGTCATGAATCCACAGAAATACGCATTTCATGGATGGCATTAAACCCAAAAAGGAGATTTTTTGGTTGCCAATACTACGTGGTTCTCATCTAACTTCAAATTTCTTAAGATTATTTTGATTCTGCTTGTATTTTCCTTTTGGCAATTTTTTTCATAGATCATTTGTGTTCTTGCGTTGAGTTTGATATTTTTGATAGGAACCAAGTGTTGCAGGTTTTTCTCATTGGTTGATCAACCCATTTTAGAACATTAATTACAAAAATATCATGTAAGGATGCTTTCGAATATTGAGAGAACTGGAGCAAGAAGTTGGTAATGACAGGGATAGAAATGGAGAAAAGAGAATTTGCTCTTTTTGTTATATCGTACTTGTGGTTATTGAATGGTAAACCATTCTGAACGAGTCAGTGAATCTCCGAAAGTTTTCTACATAGGGTGGGAGTAGGAAAAAAATAATATCCGGTTTAAAATTTGAAGCGAAAGCGGAGACTGTGGTCCCTTTCTTGAAGTTTTTCCAACCCAAAATTTAGTTATTATATTTAATTGTATTTCTTTAATTTAATTTTAAGTTGTGTTTAATTTTAATTTTGTAAATTGTTAAAATTTATATTTATTTATTTTGTGATAGAATTTAAATTTTTCAACTATTAAATGTTGCATTTCAATTATAATTAATTATTAAATATTACATTTTAGTTACAATTAAATTTTTTAAAAAATAATTATTTGTTAGGATCGATGGACTATTTTGACAATAATTTTAATGGCAACAATGAAGAAATAGCCAAAGTATAAAGAAAAATAAAAACACACAAAATTTACATGGTTCAGCAATGTGCCTACGTCCACGGGAGAAGAGGAGCAATAAATTCACTATGGGATAAACAATATTACAAGTGGAGTATCTCTCAACCCAAAACCCAATTACACCCGCTCACAAAATGCTCTCTTAATAAACTAGAGCATTAAATATATACTACACAGCATAACAATACTCTCTCTTAATTTTTCTGATGTCTTGGTGCAAATGAGGGAGAAGCCTTTTATAGGCAAAAAATGGGTAACTATTATGCCACCGAAATTAATGCTAATTTCGGTGGTCTTTGACTAATCAACAAAGCCAACAAAAATTTGCTGCGTTTCTTTGACTAACATTTTCGGTGGCTGCACTTCTTGACCAAAAAGAAAGAAAACAAAAAACAAAAGCAAAAGCAAAGCCTAAATTCAAGGCATTTGACAAATCTCCACCTTTACTTGAATTTTATCCACAGTGAACTTAACTCTACCTTATCCAAATAAGTTTAAAGTGCTACGTACATACGCCGATCAAATCCAAGCAATGCTTGAACTTGGTAGTAGGAAGAGACTTTGTTAACATATGAGCTGGATTATCTGCAGTACCAATCTTTTGAACTATAACATTTCCTTTTATGATAATATCACGAACAAAATGGTATCTGATGTCAATGTGCTTTGTTTTTCCATGAAACATCTGGTCTTTGGTCAGATGTATTGCACTTTGACTATCGCAGAAGACAACAGTCACCTGATGATCTGAATTGAGCTCATTGTATAAGCCCCTTAACCAAATAGCTTCTTTGATTGCTTTAGTCACTGCCATGTATTCAGCTTCTGTTGTCGATAATGCAACTATAGATTGCAATGTAGATTTCTAACTGACAGTACTGTTTTCAAATGTAAATACGTAGCCTATCAAAGATCTCCTTTTATCGAGATCTCCTGCATAGTCGGAGTCGACATAACCAACCAAATTACTGTCACCACTACTAAACTCCAAACAGGTGTCAACTGACCCTTTCAAGTATCTCAAAATCCATTTCACTGCTTGCCAGTGAACTTTACCAGGATTTGCCATGAATCTGCTCACAACACTAACTGCATGAGAAATATCAGGTCAAGTACATACCATGGCATACATGAGACTGCCTACTGCACTGGAGTATGGAATATGATCCATGTATCTTTGCTCTTCATCTATTTGTGGTGATAGTGCGACTGAAAGCTTGAAATGAGCAGCCAATGGAGTACTTACAGGCTTTGCGTCTTTCATGCCGAAACTCTCCAGAACTTTTTCAACATATTTCTTTTGAGTGAGAAACAATTTTCTGCTTTTCTGTCTCTCTGAATCTCCATCCCGAGAATCTTCTTTACTGCTCTAAGATCTTTCATCTCAAACTCTTTACTCAATAGAACTTTTAGCTTCTTAACTTCAGAAGTATTCTTTGCAGCAATCAACATGTCATCAACATATAACAATAAATATATAAATGACCCATCAACTAACCTTCTGAAGTAAACACAATTATCATAATTACTCCTTGAAAAATTATTGCTGATCATGAAGGAGTCAAACTTCTTATACCACTGTCTGGGTGACTGCTTAAGGCCATATAGAGATTTCTTCAGCAAACAAACATGGTCCTCCTTGCCTTCATATCGAAAACCTTATGGCTATTGCATGTAGATTTGTTCTTCAAACTCACCATGTAGAAAAGCAGTTTTGACATCTAACTGCTCCAATTCTAAGTCATACTTAGCCACTATAGCAAGCAACATGCTTATGGAACAGTGTTTCACAACTGGTGAGAAAACATCATTGAAATCCACACCTTGTACTTGTTTGAACCCCTTTGCAACTAAGCGAGCTTTGTATCTTGCTTCTTCAATGCCTGGGGTGCCTTCCTTTCTTTTGAAAACCCATTTGCAGTCGATAATCTTCTTTCCTTTTGGTGGTTTGACGAGCTCCCAAGTGCCATTCTTATGCAAGGACTCCATTTCTTCTTGCATAGCTATCAACCATCTATTTGAGTTGGCTCCTGAAATGGCTTCTGAATATGTGGATGGCTCTTCAATATTATTGATCTCCTCAGCTACTGACAAAGCATAAGCCACCAAGTTTGCATAATCTTTATATTTTATTGGATTTTTTTATTTCTCTTCTTTCTCTATCTTTGGCAATAGAGTATGATTGCTCCAGTTGGACTGAGTTAGGCTCTGAATCACCTCGCTGAGAGCTGGATGGTTGTGAACCTGATTGTGAGGTAGAATCTTGCTTAGCAGGATAGTCTGCAACCTCCATCTCCTGTCTCTGACTAGCCTCCTCCTGCTTATCAGAACTGCAATGTACCAAGACTTCATTTTTTGAGTGAAGCATGGAACCTTCGTCAAAAGTGACATCTCTGTTGATTTTAACTTTGGATGATTTGAGACACCAAAGTTTATATCCTTTTACCCCTGATGGATATCCAAGAAAAATGCATTTCTTCGCTCTTGGTGCTAACTTGCCATCATTGACGTGCATGTATGCTGGGCAGCCAAAGATTCTCAAATTTGAATAATTTGCAGGTTTGCCAGACCAAGCTTCCTCTGGAGTCTTGAAGCCAATTGGAACTGATGGAGAACGATTGACTAAATAACAAGCTGTAGAAACAGCTTCTGCCCAAAAACTCTTTGGTAATCCAGTATTTGAAAGCATACACCGTGCTCTCTCAATAAGAGTTCTGTTTATATGCTCAGCAACTCCGTTTTGCTAGGGTGTCATTCGAACTGTGTGATGCCTCACGATGCCTTCATTTTTGCAGAAGTCATTGAACTCTTTTGTATAAAACTCCAAGACATTGTCTGTCCTCAGCCTCTTTATTTGCCTTCTTGTCTGCTTCTCTATCATGATTTTCCATTGCTTGAATGTGGGAAACACCTGATCCTTGTATTTGAGAAAGTAAACCCAAACCTTCCTCGAGAAGTCGTCAATGAAGACAAGCATGTATCTGGCACCACCTTTTGATGGAACTTGTGATGGCTCCCAAAGATCAGAATGGATGTAATCCAAAGTACCTTTGGTTGTATGGGTACCTGTGCTGAAACTGACACGTTTTTGCTTTCCAAAAACACAGTGTTCGCAAAAATCAAGCTTGCCAGTATTTTGTCCACACAAAAGACCCTTATTGCTTAATAAGGTCAAGCCTTTCTTGCTCATGTGGCCTAGCCTCATATGCCACAGTTTGGTGATGTCGATTTCAGACATTTGAGTAGAAATTGCAGCAGCAGCTCCTGTAACTGTGGTTCCTTGCAGAATGTAAAGACTTCCAACCTGTTGAGCCTTCATAACCACCAGAGCACCTTTGCTAACTTTCATGACTCCACCTTCACCTGAGTATTTGCACCCACCAGCATCAAGGGTGCCCAGAGAGATGAGATTCTTCTTCAAATCAAGAATATGATGAAAGTCTGTCAAAGTTCGTACCATGCCATCATGCATCTTGATTCGGATTATGTCCTTGCCAATAACTTTGCAAGCTACATCGTTGTCCATCAAAACAACTCCACCTGTAAAAGATTCATATGTGGAGAACCAGTCCCTATTGGGACATATGTGATAAGAGCAACCTGAATCCATAATCCAATCATCTTTGAATCTGCACCTTTCAATGTTAGTGACTAAAAGGACATCAGATGTGGACTCACTTTCAGCAACACTAGCTTCAGCGGATTTTTCTCTTCTTTTTTCATTTGATTGTTTATTTTTTAACTTATAACAATCAGCTTTAATGTGCCCTTTTTTATGACAATAGTTACATATCAAATTCTTATGTCTAGATTTTGACCTAGACCTGCTACTGCCTGAATTCTTATTTTTAGGCCTTCCTCTAGCAACAAGGCCTTCTGCCAAATTATCCTCTTTACAACCGATAATTCCTTTATCGATTATAATTTTAGAGAGTAAAGTTGTCTTAACCTCTGCCAAAGATACACTATCTTTTCCATAAAGCATTGTCTCCCTAAAACCTTTATATGATGGTGGTAATGAGCACAACAATTTCAAAGCAGCATTTTCATCATCAACTTTAGCACCAACATTTTCTAGACTTACTAAAATTGATGTATATTCTTCAAGATAGGTTTTAATGGAAGTACCTTCCTGTATTTGAAATGTGTAGAACCGCGTCATGTATAGTTTGTCGGTCAGGGTTTTGGACATGTACAAGGACTCCAACTTCGCCCATAAGTCAGCTGTTGTATCTTCATTGATGACCTCCTGAAAAATTTCATTAGACAAATAGAGCTGAATTGTTGAAACTGTCTTGTTGATAATCTCCTCCTTCTTTTCTTCAGTCATTTATTCTGGCAATACTATTCTTCCCCAATAAGGCTTTCCCAAGCCCATTCTGAATTAAGATGCACGCATCTTAATCTTCCACAAAGAAAAATTTATGTTGCGATCAAATTTCTCAATATCAAATCTTGTAGTTGCCATTGCTTCAATCACGAACTTCTTTGATCAAAAAAATAGCTCCAACTATTCCACGTGAATAGTAACCGTACACGTAAATAGTAATTGTATAGGTGAACAGTACCGTATAGATGAACAGTAACTGTATATGTGAACAGTAACTGTATAGATGAACAGTAATTGTATAGCTGAACAGTAACTGTATATGTGCACAGTACCGTTTACGTGAACAGTATCCAAGAAAAATCTTTTCTGATGTGGAAGATCAGTCTATACTGCAACCACAGAGCATACTAAGAAAGAACATTGGCTCTGATACCAATTTGTTAGGATCGATGGACTATTTTGACAATAATTTTAATGGCAACAATGAAGAAATAGCCAAAGTATAAAGAAAAATAAAAACACACAAAATTTAAGCGGTTCGGCAAGTGCCTACGTTCACTGGAGAAGAGGAGCAATAAATTCACTATGGGATAAATAATATTACAAGTGGAGTATCCTCAACCCAAAACTCAATTACACCCGCTCACAAAATGCTCTCTTAATAAATTATAGCATTAAATATATACTACACAGCATAACAATACTCTCTCTTAATTTTTCTGATGTCTTGGTGCAAATGAAGGAGAAGCCTTTTATAGGCAAAAAATGGGTAACTATTATGCCACCGAAATTAATGCTAATTTCGGTGGTCTTTGACTAATCAACAAAGCCAACAAAAATTTGCTGCGTTTCTTTGACTAACATTTTCGGTGGCTGCACTTCTTGACCAAAAAGAAAGAAAACAAAAAACAAAAGCAAAAGCAAAGCCTAAATTCAAGGCATTTGACATTATTCTTAACCGGGGATCTCCATCGACCGAGACTAGAATAGGGGAAATTTTCCCCATGTAATCATGTCGAGGAAAGGGAATCCCTGCCCTTAGACAAGACAATTGGTGGTGATATATTCTCCGCTCCCTGATCATCCCTATCAATTTGGTGATTTTAATTATTTTGTTGGTAAATTTGATATTGAACAGAAACAAAATGGCAAAGTGAATAATGAACGGTGGAAGACTACGTCAAACAAAATTTAGCAATAATCCCATAACATGTATATAACTAATAATACAAGCCAATATCGTTCACCAAACCTCAAGATAAGTTAGCAGCTAGCCTACAAACTGATTTGAATCCGTTCTATTAAAGTAGAAGCTAATTGGATGTCCAAAGAATCTAAGTACCCTGTGGGGTGTTTAATTGAGATCGACACTGAATCAATCAATGATAAATGAACAATGTTTTGACTAAAATTAGTAGAATCGAAGTTGAGTGATAATCAATGATGACAGGAAGTGATTAAGAATGACTAAATGAAATGATTAGTATCCAATTACCCTTCTTAATTACCGAAATGAATGCTTAATTTGTGATCATAATCAAGTAAGTGGTGACAGTACTGAAATGATATATTGAGGTGTGGGGTTCTGGGCATTAATTAAATAATTAAAATTTAATTTCCTTTTGAAATAATATTTGTCCAAAAATCATTCTGAAAGTACTTGATTAGATAATAGCTAAAGTATGGCCGTTTTCATCTAACTAAACTTATTTTGAGAAATTAAAATTAGACCAAATAAATCATCCTTAAAAGAAATTGATTTCTCTCTTTATGCCCCATTTGCATGTTTATGTTTAGCTTTTTTATGGTAGCAATTAATTTAATTACTCGCTTAATATAAAATATAGAAGGTTAATTGAATATTCATAATTTAAGCTCGACTTTTATTTGGTTTATAAACATAATCAATAATAAAATATGATTAAATCATAGTGCAAATACAAATTTGTCTAAGGTTGCGAAATAATATAGTCGGTCCGTATGGACAGACAAAGGAAAACAACTTTCTTAAGAGGGGAACAAAAATGCCAAATACCAAATTTAATGAGATATTTTTGAGGAATTGCCGACTAATCAATTTAGCCCAAAACTAGCATTTAATTTGATGACACCATAATTACAATAAGCAAGGATCATGTTGTCGATATCATTTCATCATCACTGCTTTAAACTACATAATATCTGCTACCATAAATTATTCTTATTTGATTTTGACTGAAATTGATACCTCAATTTATTAGGTTTCTTAGTAATAATTATTTCGTGTTCTAGAGAAATTTTATGAGGCAACAATCAGACTTTGCGGGGGGCCATGTCTGATGGGGACTCTCTAATTATTGATGAATTAAGGAGTTTACGGGTAATAATTATCGAGATAAATTATAATTCATTATTCTGTATCATTCAATCTGATCATAAAATTGTGACTTTATATCATTCAATCTGATCATAAAATTGTGACTCATACATGAACGGATGTAAAATGAAGAGAAAAAGAGAACCACCGTATAATTAATAAACAAGAAATTAAAAAATTTTAAATGAAAAATCACCGATAGTTCGAATGTTGATAGTTTATTTATTTTTTTAATTGACTATAATTTAAATCTCACTCTTTTTAACCATCAATGATTTAATTACAAAATTTAAAAAACAATCTACAAACAAAATAAAAAAATTAAAGGGATTTTTATTAAAATTGCGAGAATCCAAAAGCTTGGTTCTTGGTGTACCACTAGATCGGTGTGATATGATCCATTTATAATTCAATTTATTTATAATTCATTTAAATTAAATGAACGGATTTTTATAAGTAAAATATATGACTTATATTATAATTTATTTATGATCCATAAAATTGTGACTCATACAAGAACGAATTTTTATAAGTAAAATATATATGACTTTATTTATAATTCATTTAAATCATAATCCGATTCAATCCATTTATAATATTAAAAAATTTAACATTTTTTTGACCCAAATCACTTATAATTTAATCCGTTAAATCCAACCATTTTAACCCGTTTGTAATTTATATTTATGGTGAACTCATTATTTAGGACAAAAAATAAAGTTATATATATTTTACTTATAAAAATAATGATTAATTATAATTATAAATATAATTAAAAAGATCAAATCAGAAATTTTTTGTACATTAATTTGGGATTATGAATAAAAAGAGTTTGAGTTTAACTTTAACTCCAAAAACTAGTTTATGAGATAAAAATTGTCATATTTTTTAAATTAACTCATATATGATACTTAATACACTCTCTCACACTCACAAAATTAATAGCTTTAGTACCATGGATTTGCACTTGATTAAACATCCAAAATTAAAATATGAGGTGAGAATTATTTATATTTTTATAAAAAAATAATATATCTTTATAATTAACTGATATATTAATCCAATAAAGCAATTGATCTAGGTTGGTACATATGAATATAGATTTATAAATTGGGACTAATAAAATAAACTCGACACATTACATGGTTTCTGTCCTTAGATCAACACTCCCAATGTATGCCATTGTTGAATCAATTGTTAGTAGTTTGATATATTATTGAAGTCGTTGTCTGTAAATAAGTGAAGAGAAGAAAAACTTGGGAAAATAAAAGCTGGTGAGGGACACATTGATTTAACCCTTGCATATTTGACTCCGAAACAACTTTGAGTTTATAACGTGAGATTCTCTTCGGCAATTTCAATCACTCAGTTAATAATTAATGAAAAAGAGTGTCTAGCCCTCACAAATTATTGATATTTTACTTATTTTTATCGCATTAACATATAAATATTATTATTTTTTAAATGTTAAAAAACTGTCTAGTAGTGGTAAGGTCTCGATCTTCATCTTTTTTCTAGGTTGAGCTTCGACAAGCATCTCCTATCATCGGGAGAGCCAGAAATTTTGGCTTTCAACAAGAGCAATACTGTTCTTCTCTGACAAATATCAGGTGGGTTTGGATCCAATGCCCGCACTTGACCCATTAATTCATACTCAAAATAAATAAAAAATAAACAAAGAAACAATATTATATATTACCATTAATTTTATTCATAATTACTGAAATTACGTCTGATTATTCAAAAATAAATGATTTATTTTTTATAATTTAAATATCACTGAATTTATCATATTTTTACAGAAAAATTATTTTGACCGATTTTCGACGATAATTCTTGCCGAAATGTTAACGTGGCACTTCACGTCATATGCCTAGATACACTTGACACTATAATCAGCAGTCATATCACCGAAAAAGATCATATGTATCTAGATTTATGATATGACGTGCTAACAAGTCGTGTGATACGATCTCTTTCGATAAAGTGGATATCGACGTGTTATGTCATGTGTGTCCAAACATATAACGTTATCACGTCAATATTTTGGCAAAAATTATTATCGAAAGCCGATCAAAATTATTTTTATAAAAAAATAAGATAAATTCAGTAATATTTAACTTATGAAAAATAAATCAATTATTTTTAAACGATTAGACGTAAATTCAGCTATCAGGAATTAAATTGACTCTTATACAGTATCATAAAAATAAATAAAATAAAAAAACTGTATGGACTTCATTAATTCATTAATGAAATCAAGCATAATAAATTAATATAAGCATTGATGTCCAGGAGTCCACATGATATCGAGCAGGGTGGGATGGGGGCAACCTTGTCTGACCTGAAAGCTGCCACGTGGCCATACATGAGCTTTATATAATAAAAATGAAAAGAGGGATGTAAGAATCTTCAATCTTCAGGTTCCTATTAATGATTGAGAAGTTGCATAAAATTACTAATTATTAATTAAATTAGACACGATTGACCTTCCAATGATCACGGTGTCTAAAATTAATTTTTTATATGACCTGTTACGCCAATTGCACCACTCGCTTTTGACCATTCTATGGTCAATTTTGCAACTTGGTCTTAATTGTAATCGTAAATTTCAAATTAATTTGGTTGTCGCAGATCTAATCGACCAAGATGCAAGGAGTTGGAATTGGGACATTATTAATAAACTTTTTCTTCAGGTTGACGCAGAGAGAATTAAAACAATCCCCCTTGGCTTGGCAGGAAGAGAAGACAGATTATGTTGGTACTATCACTCCACAGGACATTACAAGGTCAAGAGTGGATATCGAATTGCTGTTCAATCCTTTGGTGAGAGCCAAAATGGGTCAGAATCAAGCCTTTCAAGGACTGGGTATTGGAAACGACTATGGAATCTGAAGGTTCCCCCAAAAGTAAGTAGCTTCATTTGGCGTGCCTCACTAAATGTACTACCGACCAAAGAGTTGCTCCATAAACGCCTCCCCAACATTTCATCCTCCTGTCATCGGTGCAACAAGATAGAGACAGCCCTTCATGTTTTTAAAGAATGTCCCTTGGAGATAAAAATCTGGGAAAAAGCAGGGAAAGACAGTATCACGAGCTACAACAAGAATGGAGTATGGTGTCCTCCTTCGCCAACTGAAGTAAAACTCAACGTGGATGCAGGGGTAATCGATCAGGATAAGGTGGGCCTAGGTATGATTATCAGGAATGAGAATGGTATGGTACTTGCTTGTGGCCAACGTACGATAATCGGACACTGGAACTCCTTTATCTCAGAAGCTTTAGCTATGATCTTTGGCCTTCAGTCGGCTATAGACCTAGGCTTCTCTTCCGTGATTGCTGAGTCGGACTGCAAATTTATTATTGATTGTCTATTGGATGAACTTGACTTTTGTAATGAACTAGGGGGTTTGCTTGATGATTGTCGTCGTCTGAAAAAGAATTTCTCATCATGCCGCTGGTCGTTTATCATCAGAAACGGCAATCAAGCTGCCCATTGTCTAGCAAAAAGTTGTCAGCGTTCTCCTTCTTCTGTCTTGTGGTTAGAGGATTTTCCTCCTTTCATTTCATCTGTTGTAAGGGAAGACTCTCCCTCTTGTTAATCTCGTTTGTTTTGTCTTAATGAAGGCATTTTTCCTCAAAAAAAAAATTTCAAATTAACATGACCTCACTAAAAAAAATCCTTGTATTATATGTTTTTATTTCTTTTCCACAGTCGCCAATCTGTCATTCTCGACTCGACATCAATGCACAATAATTTGATTATGTGTCCATGAAAGGGAATTTCAATTTCCATATAAAATTTTTCTATCCCACAAAATAGAAAAAAATATATAGTTTATATTAGTATTATTAGTGGCAATTCCGAAAATAATAATTTTCAAGGTTTCGGTCCAATACATCTGACAGGGTCCAAAATTCATTAGCAGATAAGCTCAAAACGCGAGTCACAAGATAAGAATAGGGGCACGTCACGTCCGACCAGACCGATAGGACAACATGCCTCAGTCAATCCACCGATACAATGCAAAGCTCATGTTTCTCATCTACTACTTATTATCTCGCCGTTCACTAACTCTAACAGCCAGTTATCACATCGCATACACTCAAGTGCATCCCTCATTCCTCTTATGAATAATTCAATACACAACTGCTCCAGGTATTGACTTATTAAAATTCTCTCTTTAAGTATTCTCTCTCTAAAAGGCTACTAACTTAAGTTTCGGAGGGTTTACGTGCGGTTCGACGGATCACTCTTTTTTGCAGGACTCTCACATCCGATCAGCTCAATTCAGCCAGCCCTTTCTCTTTTCAGATAAAAACTTTTCCGATCTTATCAATTAGTATTATTAGTATAACTAGTGAGGGATTATTAGCGAATCTTGAAGTCATGAGTTGGAGGACGAAAGGTACTTACTTGAGACAACTCAACAATTGGCCCATTTCAACTATAAAAGTTCTGATATTGTTTAGAAGCATCGCATGCTTACTCTATTAAATTTCGGGATTGATACCGTTTAATTATCGTAACAAATTTCACCAATAAATTATTTCTATTTTAGCTCAGATTTTTTCTTTTTAAGTCATCAGATTTACTAATTAAATAACTCAAGGCATTGCGTATAAACAATTGATAAGGACGAATACCCATACAAATACAAATTCATATTAAGACATCAGACATAATATTTAAGTACAATTAAATTTAAAAATTTTCATATTTTTAAATGAGTATTGACTATTAAATCAAACTCGTAGATATAATGGAATACTTACTGCTAGTGATGAATGGATATAAGAGCTTCCCCATCGGACTAAACCTTATAGATTTTTCTTAATTTTTTCTATCGTACACCACATCAATAATCAAATCGCAATGTTACTGGTTTGGTTTATAAAATTTGATTTATATAGATGAAAAAATTTATTTATAAATAATAAAATTTACGAATGAGAATGAATTAGACTAGTGTTACATGATTTTATTCATATATCAATCGGAGAGTAGATGGAATTAATCATCATACAGGATAACAATGTGGTGGTTGCAATTTTTCGTTTTTGAAAGAAGAAAAATCTTCCACGTTGCGTTTATAACTGAAATGGTTGGTGTTTTCAATTTGGTCGTACAAAAATGATTTTTTTCATGTCAATGAAAAAGGAGGTTATTTTGAAAAAATTAATATCTAGAGACTGTGGTGAACTGTTGATAGAAGCTAGGGCATGAATCGTAGAGAGATGATACTGATGTCGTTTTGCTTATAAGCAAAGCACATGCCACTCCTTCCTAAATTCTTGTTTTCCTTGAGCCAATCTCACATCTTAGACGTAAAAGTTTTATCATGCATGTGACTCTAGTTGCAGCCACGCATTGGATCTCAGCAGTTACAGTTATGCCGTTGGGTCCAACAGCAATCATGTGCCCTGTTTTTCCTAATTTCACATCAATCAATAGGACATACCAATGCTGTCAATATCGGACCCAATTCATTACCTATCATGCATGGTTCGACCGGTTCATTAGTAGCCAACCGAGTTAAAGTTTTAATAAGTAGTACCATTGGACATCTAACCGAATCATATAGACAGCATATTTTAAATAATATTTTATCTTTATAAACAGCAAATTGTGTATATTTAACATACATCTCACATCTACAATTGAATAAATGTAAAAAATTTGAAGCCTGAAGTTTTTGATTTGTAATTAATTTGAATATAACTCAATTTCAAAATTTAACTGATGAAATGAGGATTATTCAAGTTACTATAAATAACATTTTATTATTATAAATAGTAGATATGGTATCCCTAAGACACATTTCACATCCATAATTGAACATAAATTAAAAAATTTAGAGCATAAACTTTGTAAAATTGAATAGTTATGAAAATTTCAAAATTGACAAATTTTTAATTTTGATAGAAAATAAACTTCAATTTAAACTCCACTTCAAAAGTTAACAAGTCTTGAAGATTATCCTATATTGGATACATAAGAGAAATAGTTAAGGCTTGTACAGTATAATGGTGAATATACGCAAATGCGGTATATTTAATTAAGACACATCTCACATCTATAATTGAATAAATGTGAAAATTTTGGATCTATAATTAATTTAATCCACGAATAGAGGATTATTCAAGTTATTATAAATAACATTTTATTTTTATAAATAGAAGATGTGGTACCCCTAAGACACATCTCGCATCCATAATTAAATACAATAAAAAAATTTAAAGCATGAAGTTTGTAAGATTAAATAGTTATAGAAAGTTCGAAATTGTAAAATTACTAATTTTGATAGAAAATGAACTTCAATTCAAACTCCACTTCAAAAAGTTAACAAGTAAGTCTGGAAGATTATCCTGTAATAGATATATAAGAGAAATAGTTAAGGCTTGTAGAACACATTTGATTTGCTGTATTGTATTAGCTTATGTAGTGTTAACCTACATAATATTAGCTTGTCTAGTATTAGTCTATATTGTTTAGCTTGTATTATTATATGCAATTTTTGATACATAACTCTAATAGCTTGTAATATTTTATACCGTCTTTGTTGCATAATGGAGTATTGTATTATTTTTTAAAAAAATTAAAAATATGTAAAATTAAACTATTTTTAATGTTACTAATTTAACCAATTTTTCATACATACATCAATTTTATTTTATTAAAATGTACAAATTTCTTGGAATATACATATATTTTAATAGATAAATTAACAATTATTAGATGAAAATGGTGGCGGTGGTGGCGATGGCAATGGTGACAGTGGCACGGCGACGGTTATGGCGGTGGTGATGGGTTTGGCGATAGTGGTGGGGGCGGTGATGGCGGCGTCGGTCATGGTGGTGGTGATGGCGGAGGATATGGTGGTAATGGTGGTGGTAGCAGCAGCGGTGTGGTGGTGGCCATGGCGGTGGCAGCAGCAGTGGGTGGCGACAGTGGTGGTAGTGTAGCGGTAGCGGCGGTAGTGACAATGGTGGCGATTGCGGTGGCAAGGGTAGGGATGGCACTGGCAAAGTGTGGTAGATGATAAAAATGCTGGAGATAAAGTTGCACCGTAGACAGAGATGATGGAGACTTTTTTTTTCTAATACGATTTATATCGTATTACACAAATTCAAAAATTTATGGTGTATTAAATTATACATAGTGTTGGAGATATGGAACCTCATCTTATATTATATCATTCATACATTAATTTTTTAAAAAATTAACAAATGTTGTGTATTAGTTTGTATCATGTTATACTATTTCATGTATAATACAGCAAAATAAATTGGCAATGGTGAATACAAAATTATCAAGTTGGACACTTTAAAGTGAGTGCAATTTAATATAAGTATGGCAATGTTATTGCTTTTTATAGGTCTAGCATTTATTGCAAGCAATTTCTGGGCGGCCACTGATGAAAATCAACTTACACCCACTGGGTTTGATATTATATTTCCCACTATGATCGAACGTGCCACGGAAAGAGGATTGAAGCTTCCTTTGGACCCTGCTGTCATGGATGTTTTGCGCCAAAAGCGAGACAGCGAAATCAGCAGGTGACGTGTGAATAATATTATTTTTGTACACAAATAGTATTTTAATTAAAATTACGTATCACATTCTTTAATTATTTCAAAAAACAAAATAATTATTATCTACATGCCACGAAATGTCAATTTATTTCTGCAGATTGGACAGTAAAGGAATCACAGCCGCATATCTATTAGAAGGATTTAGTGAAGAATGTGAGTGGGAGCAGATTATCAAATATCAAACAAGTAATGGATCGTTCTTCAATTCACCATCAGCAACTGCAGCTGCTCTGTTTGAAAATCATAATGATGGATGCTACAATTACCTCACTTCCCTCTTGAAGAAACACAATAATGCAGGCAGGAAAAAGAAATTCTAATCTTACCTGCACCTTTCTTACGAATTGAATTCGTTAATTTTACGAATTGAATGGAATTTGCTTTGTTTTACTAATGTTTTTTTTTCTATGGTTTTCGCTTTTCAGTCCCTACGGTTGATCCTTTGGAGATATATTCCCAACTTTGCCTGATAGACAATCTGCAGAAATTAGGAATTGATAGATACTGTAGAACTGAAATTGAAAGAACTTTGGATGAGATATACAGGTAAGTAATTTTATAATATTATATTTACAAAAGCCAGGAGTACTTTTTATTTTACTTAATATACTTCTTTTAGTTACTATATTTTTTTAAGAGATGAATGGTTTTGTTTTGATAGAAAGTGGCTGCAGAAAGATGAAGAAATTCTCATGGATGTCAACTGTGTTGCCATAGGATTTCGTTTGCTTCGAATGAATGGTTACGATGTTTCTTCTGGTATATCAAAAACTTTTTGAAATTTGGTAAATATAAAATATAATAATACTTCCATAAAATATAATTAATCTCAAATTCAACATTGGATGCAGACACCTTAGAACAATTTTCTGAAGAAGAACATTTCTTCAATTCAGTAAGTCCGCCATTTAAAGGTACGAACACGATTTTGGAGTTGTTCAAGGCCTCACAGTTAATGATATACCATGAAGAACCTGTTCTTGAGAAATTAGAGGCTTGGACAAGCTCTTTCTTGAAACAACAAATATCAAGTGGGGTTATTCAAGATCAGAAGACATGTGAGGAGGTAAAAAATAGGAGGAAAGAAAAAAAAAACATTTCCTTATGTTCTTGAATTTTACTCTTTTTAATTATATATTTATTGAATTTTTTTCAGGTCCAACATGCTTTGAGAAATAGCTATAGCATTGTGGATTTCCTTGAGACCAGAAGAACAATTGAGCGGCATAATTCAGACACCATCCAACTTCTTAAAACATCTTATAGGTGACCATTCTTTTTTTCAATTATACGTGGAACAAAAAAACAAATGCCAATGTGAGTAAACTAACTGTAAAATGACAAATGGTCAAAAAAAATTAAATTGACGAGAATAATTCTAAAAAAATAATATTTTAATTTAATTCTCACACACATATATAATTGATAGAGTTAATTATTAATAGATTTAAAACATATAATTGAGAATTAATAAAAAAAATATTTTAATAAATTACAATGAATATTTTATAAGAATCGATGTTGATTGTGAATAATTTTTTGGTTTGCGTTGAGAGTCTAAAATTGTATTGTTGAGTGGAGTAATAATTTGGACTGATTGCTTTACCGATTTGAAACATAGACTAACGGGCTTCTGGTCAATTTTTAGGAACCTGCAGGACAACAGCAGATGTCTCCTGTCAGTAGTAATCCAAGATTTCAACAGGAGTCAACGGATATTTCGACAAGAACTTGAATATCTCGAGAGGTAAACTCATTTGATTTTTTCAAATCAATTAGAAATGATCATGTATACATAAATCTAATTCAGGCAAGTTTTTTTTTTTTCTAATTTTCATTAATATATTTTGATGTGGACGAATTAGCTGGTGGATTTGGTGAACTGTCAGTAGCGTGAATCATGGGACAGTGGCTGAATTGTTGGCTTGACTGAGGGACAGGGTGCATCCTGTTTTGGCAGTGTCTTTTTATTTTGGCAACGTTTTATTATAGTGTTTTATTTTTAGCAGTAATCTATTTTTGGTAGGACTCCTATGTTTGACGTTTTCTTGTTTTTTCATATATGTTTTTCGTTTCTTCCTCTAGGGAGAAGACTCTGTTTTTGAATTCAATATATTATTTCTCTTTGAGATTATTTCCGCTGCGTCAGGTGGTATCAGAGCCTGGATGGCGACTGGGAATGACGGCAGTGCAAATAACAATGCAGTCCGTGAGGCTGCAGGTCGCGAGGAAGATTGGCTGCAATGTTTGGAGCAGCGTTTGGAGCAACAAATCGATCTCCGATTCCAGCGTTTTGAGAGACGTTTTGAGGAGATTGTGGATCGGTTAGATGCTCTGGGAATGGATTTACCCAGAGACCGGAATGTTAACAGACGACCAAGAGCGGAAGCAGCCCGTGGCGCCCCTGTTGACAGACTCGTCCTGGCAAGAAGACAGAATCCATATGAGGAAGATTCTGACGATGAGGAAGACTTGGAACCAGCTCGCTATGGTCGTTTTCAACCATACGGGGGTTATAGACGGGGAAATGTTTATGAAGAACGGGACCAAGGTGATTTCCGTTTGAGAGTAGACATACCGTACTTTGATGGGAGTTTGAATATAGAGGAATTCCTTGATTGGCTTGCTGAAATCGATAGGTTCTTTGACTACATGGATGTTCCTGCAGAAAAACGAGTTAGGATGGTTGCATGTTGATTGAAGAAGGGAGCTTCCGCCTGGTGGGAGAGAGTGCAGAGTAGGAGAGAACGGGAAGGAAGGGGTCCTGTCCGGACATGGTTTAGGATGAAACACTTGTTGAGGAGTGAATTCTTGCCACCCGATTATGAACAGATTTTATTCCAGCAATATCAGCGGTGCCAACAAGGTAATAGATCAGTGCAAGAGTATACAGCCGAGTTCATGAGGCTGTCTGAGAGGAATGATCTGGTGGAGTCTGAAGGACAGCAGGTGGCTAGATTTCTAGAAGGCTTAAGACCAGTGTTGAGGGACAAAATCGGTGTGCAGGTGATACGTACATTATCTGAGGCCAAGAATATGGCTATGAAGGCTGAGTTGATGCAGCAGGAGAGGAGCAAAAGGACGTTTGACAACAATAGAATGGCAGGCCCCAGTGACAGGTTCAAACCGTTGCAAGAAGGCAACCCACGAGTGGGAAATACCCGTTTCACCAATGATAGGCATGCTGAAGATAGGACGGGGGACAAACGGGTGGTGGTTGATGGAAAAAATAAAGAAATGCAGAAGGCTGATAATCCATATGCGAGACCGAATGCAGGCAAGTGTTTTAGATGTCGCCAACTAGGCCACCGTTCTAATGACTGTCCCCAGCGAGGAGCAGTGAATTTGGTGGAACGAGAAGAGGAAGATGATGGGATTTGTTGTGAAGCTGATGGAGATGAGGCTGATGATTATGATGAATTGGCAGAGGAGGGTCAAAACTTCGTGATCAGGCGTATGATGCTCACACCCAGGCAGGAGGAGACGACACAACGCCATCAGCTATTTCGAACCAGGTGCACTATCAACAACAGAATTTTTGGTGTTATTATTGATAGTGGTAGTTGTGAAAATATTATTGGGAGAGATGTGGCTAGGAAGCTGGAACTACCAGTGGAAAAACACCCTCATCCATACACTTTAGGGTGGATAAAAACAGGAGCTGAGAGGGTAGATGTAACCGAGAGGTGTAGGGTTCCTTTTTCCATTGGTAAATACAATGATGTGGTATACAGTGATGTGGTGGATATGGATGTGTGTCAGCTACTGTTTGGTAGACCGTGGCAATATGATGTCGATGCTCAACATTCAGGAAAGAGTAACGTATACCGACAGAAGAAGGATGGAGTTAACTTTACACTGTTGCCATTGTCAAACAAATTAAAGGACCAAGGAAAGGGGCGATCATTCTTGACTATTTCACAGCGGTTTGGGGACGAAATGCAGGAGACAAGGCAGGTTCACCTGTTGATTGTTAGGCAAATTTTGCATGCTGAAACAGGGACACGGGTGCAGGAGTTTCCAGTTGCCATACAACAGCTGCTTCAAGAGTTCACGGAAGTTATGCCAGAAGAGATTCCATCGGGTTTACCTCCTATGAGGGATGTACATCATCACATTGATTTGATTCCAGGGGCTAGTCTACCTAATCTACCCCATTATCGAATGAACCCGAAACAAAGTGACATCCTGAGGGAGAAGATTGAAGAGTTAATTAGGAAGGGGCACATACGTGAGAGCATGAGCCCATGTGCAGTCCCTGCATTACTCACGCCCAAAAAGGATGGGAGTTGGCGCATGTGTGTGGACAGTCGGGCCATTAACCGGATCACGGTGGGATACAAGTTCCCCATTCCAAGGTTAGATGACATGCTAGAGTACCTCGGCGGTGCTAGATGGTTTTCGAAGCTTGATTTAAAGAATGGATACCATCAGATTCGAATTCGAGCTGGAGACGAATGGAAGACTGCTTTTAAAACCAAAGAGGGCTTGTTTGAGTGTTTGGTTATGCCCTTTGGCCTCTCCAATGCTCCTAGTACATTTATGCGCCTGATGAATCAGGTACTGAAGCCTTTTATCGGCAAATTTGTGGTAGTGTACTTTGATGATATTCTGATTTACAGCCGTTCTGAAGAGGAGCGTATGTTGCATTTGCGGGAGGTCCTCACAGAATTACAAACAAACAAGCTCTATATCAACCTCAAGAAGTGCAGTTTCATGACAACGAAGCTACTGTTCTTGGGATATATAATTTCGGCTGAAGGAATTATGGTGGATGAGGCAAAAATTCAAGCAATTCGGGATTGGCCTACACCAACTAATGTCTCGGAACTTCGCAGCTTCCATGGGTTGGCCACATTTTATAGAAGGTTTATAAGAAATTTCAGCACTATAGCAGCCCCTATGACGGAATGTTTGAAGAAGGGGAAGTTCTTGTGGACGGAAGAGGCTGCCAGCAGTTTTGAAAATTTGAAGGGCAAGCTATGTACAGCACCGGTTTTGGCACTACCTGATTTCGATAAATTGTTCGAGGTTGAGTGCGATGCTAGTGGGGTAGGCGTGGGGGCTGTATTGTCTCAAGAGAAGCGGCCAATAGCCTTCTTCAGTGAGAAATTGAGTGATCATAGGAGGACGTGGAGCACCTACGACAAATAATTTTATTCAGTTGTTAGAGCACTTAAAACGTGGGAGCATTACTTGATTGGGAAGGAGTTTGTGTTGTACTCGGACCATGAATCGCTAAAATATTTGAATAGCCAGAAGCGAATCAGTAATGACATGCATGCTCGATGGGTTCAGTTCATGGGCAGGTTCCCGTTCATCTTGAGGCACAAGTCGGGAGCGCAGAATCGAGTTGCGGATGCTTTAAGTAGGCGGGGTTCGCTATTGCTCACTTTGAGCAATGAGATTGTGGGTTTTGAACATCTCAAAGACAACTATGCTCAAGATGTTGATTTTGGTGACGTTTGGGCCAAAGTCTCCAAGGGAATTCCTTGCGAATTATTTTATATACATGATGGGTTTTTGATGCATGAAAACCAGCTATGTTTGCCTAGAACCTCACTTAGGGAGAAAGTCACAAGGGATTTGCATGGTGGGGGCCTTGCTGGACACCTGGGGCGTGACAAAACCGTGGCCGCAGTTCAAGAACGTTTTTTTTTGCCGCACTTGCGGAGAGATGTTTCTAGATTTGTTAAGAGGTGCCTCATATGCCAGCGAGCCAAGGGACAGTCCAAGAACAGCGGTTTATACATGCCACTACCAGTACCAGAGAACATTTGGGAGGACCTTTCGATGGACTTCGTCTTGGGACTACCAAGGACTCAGAGGGGCTCCGACTCAGTTTTTGTGGTTGTTGATCGGTTCTCCAAAATGGCTCATTTTATTCCTTGCAAGAAGACTTCTGATGCTGTGGTGGTGGCAAGGCTATTCTTCAAGGAAGTGGTGCGACTCCATGGCGTTCCCAAGACCATCACATCTGACCGAGATAGCAGGTTCGTGGGACACTTCTGGCGCACCTTATGGAAGTTATTTGACTCTTCCTTGAATTTCAGCAGTACAGCTCACCCCCAAACGGATGGGCAAACCGAGGCAGTCAACAAGACATTGGGGAATTTGATTCGAAGCATCTGTGGGGATAAGCCGAAACTTTGGGACGTTGCTTTGTCTCAAGCAGAATTTGCCTATAATAATGCTGTCCACAGTGCCACGGGAAGAACTCCATTTTCCATTATGTACACCAAGCCACCACAACATGCTTTAGATCTACTTAACTTGCCAAAGGCGGTGCCAACCAATGTCAAAGCGAAGCAGTTGGCTGAGCAGGTGGTGGATGTCCATGTGGAGGTCCAGCAGAAGTTAGAAGAGGCAAACCAGAAATATAAGCGAGCTGCTGATCGGCATCGACTTCAGGAAGTGTTCAACGTTGGCGATCAAGTTATGGTGTTCCTTCGAAAAGAGAGATTTCCTGTAGGGACTTACAACAAGTTAAAACCAAAGAAATATGGGCCATTTCCGATTCAAAAGAAGATCAACGATAACGCCTATGTGGTGGAACTGCCGAGTTCCATGGGAATTTCCAAGACCTTTAATGTAGCAGATATCTACCGATATTATCCTGCTGATGACCCTTTATACCTATGTCACTCGAGGTCGAGTTCTTCTCAAGAAGGGGAGTCTGATGTGGACGAATTAGCTGGTGGATTTGGTGAACTGTCAGTAGCGTGAATCATGGGACAGTGGCTGAATTGTTGGCTTGACTGAGGGACAGGGTGCATCCCGTTTTGGCAGTGTCTTTTTATTTTGGCAACGTTTTATTATAGTGTTTTATTTTTAGCAGTAATCTATTTTTGGTAGGACTCCTATGTTTGACGTTTTCTTGTTTTTTCATATATGTTTTTCGTTTCTTCCTCTAGGGAGAAGACTCTGTTTTTGAATTCAATATATTATTTCTCTTTGAGATTATTTCCGCTGCGTCATATTTGGATTAGAAAAAGAAAAATTGAAGGATTAAATTGTATCGTTATTCATTTATTAATAATTAATCACTATAATCTATATGCAGAAAGAACAAGGATAATAGGTTGGACCAACTGGAATTTGCCAGGCAGAAAGTAAATTACTGCTACTTCTCCAATGCTGCAATCCTGGCGGCACCTGAATTGGCAGAAGCTCGTCTCTGCATGGCTGAAAATTGTGTTCTAACAACCGTTGTCGATGACTTGTTTGATGATGCTGGTTCTAAGGAAGAACTGGAGAACTTAATCCTCCTGTTTGAAAGGTAATTAATTTTTTTATTTTTTAATTTATTTTGAATGATGTTAAAATTCTGAAATAATAATTATATAATTAATGTCGTAGGTGGGGAGAAAGCTCAAGTGTAGGCTACGTCAGTGAACAAGTAGAAATAATTTTTTCTGCATTACAAAACTCAATCAAAGAGCTTACCCACCTTGCATTCAAATCCCAAGGAAGAAACGTGGAACCAATCTTAGTGAAACGAGTGAGAATTCGGAAAATAAACAAAAAAGTTATAAGATTTAGATTATTGATTTCGATCAAGTGAATATATTAATTAATTTTGCAGTGGTATGAGTTGCTCCAAAGTATGATGCAAGAGGCCGAATGGGCTCGAGAGCATTCGATTCCAACGCTGGATGAGTATATAGAACAAGCATACGTTTCTTTTGCCTTAGGACCAATTGTTCTCGCTGTGCCCTACTTTCTTGGAACAAGATTGTCCGAGGAAGTGATGTCAAGTCCCGAAGTGCATGATCTCTTCAAGATTACTAGTTTAATTGGACGACTTTTGAATGATATCGCTACTTTGAAGGTAAGAAATAAGCATTATTTCTTATTATAATTACCAGGCATTCGAAACTTAATAGTCTTATTTTTTTATATATTTTACAGAGAGAGACTGAACTAGGTCAATATAATAATGTATCGCTACGCGTTGTTTACGGTGAAGGCAAGATCACAGTAGAAGATGCCATTGAAGAGACGAAAAGAGAGATTGAAAAGTATAGGAGAGAATTGCTAAGAATAGTGGTGCAAAAGGAAAATAGTTCCCTTCCGAAAAGTTTCAGAGATTATTTTTGGAGGTTCAGCAACTTATTGCACTACTTTTACATGGACACAGATGGCTATACATGCTCTCTTGAAAAGCTCAAGGATTTCTATGCTGTTTTATGGGAACCCATATCGGAGGTGGAACATTCCCCCTTTTCAAACTATTAGGCAGGAGCGGAAGCAGACTATTGAAAAGGAAATATACAATTTAATGTGATATAAAATCAAAAAAATTGAAAGGAGCCAAATAATAAGAATTTAAAAAATATCTAATGTTTGGCTGGTTTACAATTAAAAAAGATATTTCAGCTTTGAATTTCCTTTTTCAATCTGCTTATTAAATAAATAAATAATATGTTAGACTATGTCTTACTGTTGATTCTGATGGAAATTTACAATATTTTAGCCTTAAAATCCATTTTAATATTAATGAATCAAAATTCATTAGTCAATAGAAGGAATATCATCACACGATCAATTCAAATATTCGATTTTCCAATTCTTTGACTTTTGCATTGAAGAGAAATTTGGCAACATTAACCTCTCACGTGCACGGCTGGCGAAGAAATTCAGACCTAATTCATGACTATAAAATCCAGCTAGAGACAATCAAGTGAAATTTTTAGACTTTTGTACGTTGTTGAAGATAAATTTGGCATAATTAAACTTTCAACATGCACTTATTGACCAAGAAAATTCACACTTAATTCTTGACTAATTAAAGTTACAAAACTTTAATTATTGAGGAGTTATTCAAAATAACAATTTTGTTAATCCTAACATCCACTTCTTTAGTGTACAAAAATAGATTAATTGCCAAAAACCCAATAACAAATGGGTATGAAAAATTGAAAGAAAACAATAAATAAAAAAAGTGGTCATAAATCTAATGTTTTTGAAGTTTTTCTGGCCACCCAATTAAACGATTAAGCAGCAAAGATAGCTTCTCCATGTAAGGAAGCTGCAAAGCATAAACAAGCAAGACACAACCTTTGACTTGAAAACTGAAAGAAAAACTAACAAACAAAACTGGGTACCTAGAAAAAGCTGGTCCCTCCGTCACATCTACTCTTTTCAGGTCCCACCCTGCATTTTTTAAACTTTTTAATCTCATTACCTTCCCCACTTGTATCTTCCTAGCTTGCACTTACCTCCATATCCGCCTCTTTCTATGCTCCTTCCCGTGCCTCTTCCCGTTCCCTGCACGTACAATTTTCTAAATAAGATGTTATGTCAGCACGCATGGTTTTCAATATATATATATATATATATATATATATACAGTGTCGGTTTCTAACCCTAAGCAGACTTCTGCCACTGAAATCTGCTCCAATAGAAATCAGTGTTGACAGCTATTGTTGACAATTAGTTAGGTTGTAATTAGAGTTGATTGTGAGATTTTGTCAATATTGACAGCTATTGCTGATAATTAGTTAGCTGTGTGATTTTTTCTATGATTGCTATTCTTTACTCCGTGATTTTAGGATCTCATATATATCTTGTATATAAATTGTATTCTACTAGTGGAAAATATAAGAGTAAAAAAGAAGAAAATCATTGTTCTCTTTAACTTAATTTTTTGAACCTTTATTTTCTACATGGTATCAGAGCCATAAAGATCCACCATGACCGACAACCCACACCTCCTTTCACCACCGATTGGAGACAGTACCTCAATGCCAGATGCCCTCGAAACCCTCACCGATTGGTGGAGATTTATGCTTTTTGAATAAGATATCAATGAGGGGGAGATGTTTCATCCTCCTTCAATATTAGCGTAAGTAATGTTATCTACCTTACACATTAGGTAGACATTTCCCTTAAGCCACCTACGAAATTGCTTTGGTAAGAATTTGTTGCCCAATCGGCTCCACTATTTTGGGAAAAGATGCTTTTAGGATAGTCTTTTAGCTATGGCACCTGGTCTTACTTGATTTTCTTGGAGATAAGAAGGGGGCCGACCACTTCATCCACTACAAAAAAAACTGCAATTCCGTCGCTAATTACAAGAATCCGTCGCTAATGTAAATTAGCAACGCTTCAATAAACAGTCACTAAAAGGCCAGTCTCGAATATATTAGCGACGGATTTCTAAATCAGTCGCTAATTAGCGACGAAAAATTTCTCGCTAATTTATATTCCTAATTAGTCGCTGAATTATCATAATAATATTTAGCGACTACATGTTCCGTCGCTAATTAAAAATAAATTTAGCGACGAAATATTTGTCGCTAATTTGGTCGCTAATTATTTCTTAAATTATATCTATTACATATTAGCGACAGTTTTCTGTCACAAATCTGTCGCCAACTTATTGCATAATTGAATTTGATATTATTAGTAATTAAATTATTACACATTAGCTAAAAAACTGCCTTGCACCAAACTAAGACGAATAATGAATTGGTAAGGGCCCACCTGCTTCAACATGAACAAGGTGGAATCATTTCTTAAATTTTACAAATGATCTCACTAAGGCTTTGAACGTAGGAATTTCAAGAATAGCTCAAACTCCAATGAAGAACTTGGTATTCAACAAAAGAATTCATAAACTCATTACGTCAGACTCTTGACCATAATTTACATCATGAATCATCATCCTTTCAAAAAAGAAAAAACTGCCGAACAATTCAGTACAAAATTGACACCTAGTAGACAACACAAGATTTCATCCAAAATTACCTAGAAGCTAAAGAAAACCCAAACAAGAGACTTTGCGGACCTTCTGTGCCATGTTCTTTCTTTCCTTCAATTATTTCCTGGACTTCTCCACTTTAGTATCAAGCCCATTCTACACAAAGACAAGAGACAGTTTAGCAAGCACAGATAATATCTTGAGAATAATCAAAACCTGACAAATAAGTGCATATCTAATATGAGAACACAGTTATTATCATAAGTTGCCCTCATCAACAGATCTATGAAACATACATCAAATGTATTGAATTCTGTTTCACTATAAGAAAATTCTCAAATACCGACGAAAAATTACCGACGGAAAAATTTCCGTAGGCAATTACCGACGGAAAAATATTTTCCGTAGGGAAAAATGTTTGAAAATATGTATTTTGCGACGGAAAAATTATTCCGTCGTAAATAATGGAGGGAAATTTGCCGCCCAAATATACCGACAGAAATTAGCGACGGATTTGTAAAAATCCGTCGTAAACTTGGCGCCAGTTTTCGCGGGTAAAATTTCTCACGAAATTTACCAACGGAATTAATTTTCGTAGATAAGTTACCGACGGAATCATTAACGGAAATAGAATTCCGTAGGTAAATTACCTACGGAATTATGTTTCCGTAGGGAAATGGCCGACGGAATTATTTTCCGTCGGTAATTTACTTACGAAAAATTATTTCCGTAGGGAATTTCCCGACGGAAATAGAATTCCGTAGGGAAATTTCCTACGGAATTATTTTCCGTCGGGAAATTGAAAAAAATGAATTATGTATTCTAAACTAAATTCATGTAAATTTTTTTTAGTTACTATATTAATAATAAATTTATATCTAAATAAGTTATACTATCATTTATTGTAAAATAGAAAATGAATTTATAATATTTAGTCTTTTGAATTGCAACGTGTATTAATAAATATATTTAGTATTTATATAAATAGAACCTCCATTCCTATGTCATCATGTTTTGAGACATAAATCTCCTATCTTGTATTTTTTCAACTCTTGCCGCTGATTTTGTTTCACAATAATAAAAATGGCTTGTTTGCCTTAAAAAATCACATATATCATTATTAGTCATTATCCAATATTAAAGACAATTAATTCATCTAATATGATGTGGTCATGTAATTTTTACCTCCAACAGATAAGCTTCCTTCATAAGACTTTTAAGTGGAGAGAAAGTGATTAGTTAATTATTTGGTAGGTGGCAATTAATATCATGAAAATAAAAAAGTAAAATATAATACTAATAATTTAGAACAAATATATAGAAAAGAATGGTGGAATCCAACTTTAATGAAAACAATCATAGCAACACTAGCTACAATAGTTGCCAATGACAAAAATTAGTTAATTAATTATGACTATTTTTATATGATTTTCATTTTTATTTTTTAAATACTATTATTATATAATTTTCATTTTTAATAATTAAATTTTATTTATATTTAAATAGAGCATTTAATCTAACAAATTAAACATTTAATTTTATTCAATTTAGCAATGCCTCCTAATCCTTTTGCCTCTGCTGCCCTTCGATCAATGGATTCAACTTTGCAATCACCAACACCAATTCATCGACACTTAGCTACCATCTCTGAAACAGAATGACTTCATTTTTATCGACTTAGATGGACAGTAATATATCAAGGGTAGAATAGACCGTACAATTAGAATTTCTGCAAAAACTACGTCGTTCGAGTTTAGGGTATTCTTTCTATTTCCCTTATAAGCCGCCTCTCTCTTCTTTGTATTATCCTTCTGCTGAACACGAAATTGACTTAGCGTGCCGCTTGGCCTTTACGCCTTGAACTCGTCGGAGCTGGGTCTGGCTCTCGATTCTTCATTGTGGTTGTGATATCGCTGACTTTTCTTATATAGTTTTAGATTGATAACTTATGTTAATAAATGATCATACATGTGTTTCAATTTTTTGCTTAACCATCAAGGGTTTAGGATTGTTCTTATGGGCATCGGATGATGAGTTGATATAAAAATTGTTATCCTTGCACTTTGATTATTAGTGAAGAAAGCTATGGGGATGTGTCTCTGAGATGCTCTATTATTAGTTTTTCATTTTGAAAGTTTCAATTTGGGCCTTTTTTTCTAATTATGTTCTGGTTTTCTGTTTTCTTCTAAATTTTTGCAAGAGGGATTGTTGTTTTTGGGTTAGCAAAATGTTCTCTTCTCTTTAATGAACTTTTGGCTACTTTATATCTGTTACTTTTTTCAACTTTGTTCTCAGTTCGCCTTCTTCTTCTTCCTTTCTTCATATTCTTCTTCTTCTTCTTCTTCTTCTTCTTCTTCTTCTTCGTCTTTACTGTCATTTTGTTTTTTGGTTTTTGTTCATTTTCTCTCTCTGGTTATTTCTTTCCAGCAAGGTTCGAAAATGGCTGAGATTGCTCACCCTCCCATGGAACAACTTCAAGACCTTGAGTACTGCATAGACTCTAACCCTCATTGGGGTTCGTGTTTCTTTTTTTTTCTTTTCTCTTCGTTTCTGTCTTTAATTTCCCAACTTCCTTAAAAAAATTTCATCATCCTTGTTAAGTACATACCGAGAGTATTTGCTTTCCTTGCCAATTAGGAGTTCAGGGACTGCGGCATTACAAACTTTAACATGTTGCTAAAGAAAGAAAGAAGATAAAAAATGCCAAAAGATTGTCTTTTAGGGGTTTAATCAGTTTTTTGGCCTTTCAAATTTTGAATTTTAAATTTATTTTTTGGATTTTTGGGATATTGGCTGAGTCGCTAAATGCTACATTTTCCTAATGCTTAACGGACTGATTCATTAATAAATGCCAATTTCTGCATTTGCAAATCCACTTGTTCCAGATATTTTCCCCTTTTTTTTAACAGATGATTCTTATTCATTATCTTATGATATTTTTTTCTTTGGCAGCTGAAACGGTCATATTAGCATTTCAAAACTACATTTTAATGCTAGGTACAAGTGTAATGATCCCTTCGTTGCTTGTTCCTGCAATGGGAGGCAGTGATGTAAGTTTTTTCTTCTGAACTTCCTCTGTTCTGTGCCAAAATTTTCTTGTATTTATTTTTATTCAGTTATGAAGTTTATGAATTATGATGCTTTTAGGCTCTCAATTCAATTGATAGTGTTCAGTTTTCTGGTAACCTGAGCTTTGAATTTTGTCCATTAGCTATTCTTTTCTTTCTATATATGCTACTACCATGTGTTGAAATTCAGCTATATTAGCTCCTGTTTCTTTTGGTTTGATCGATCTTAATCGATCTCAGATTAATCCATACGATCCAGGGTTTGATTCAATTATCAGATGGAGATGGATTATGTTACTCAATTCCCGCATAATCACATGGATCGTCATCCCAGAAAGAGGCCTAGATTTGCATGGGATATTCCTCAAGCTCACACAAAGGTATTATTGATCTTTACATTTTTTTCCCCAAAATAATTGGATCGGATTCAGATGATTTTTCTCCGTTCATGCTCTGTTTGTTTTCCTCCTAAATAATTTGAGAATAATTCTTCTCGATGGCTCTGCGTTTCAAGAAATTTCATGTGTCGGTTATTTTATCACTTTTTTATATTAATTAATGAAATGACAATTTGGTTATTTAATAATATTTTTAATGAGATTGAAGTACTTTAATCATTATTTTAATCTGCATGCCAAGACTCAAAAGCCACACTTATAAGTGAAAATGGAGTAGCAGTTAGCTACTTTTGTTGGGCACCTCCTTAATTGCTCTTTTAAGCTATAGTGAATTGGGTATATATATACTTGTACTTGTAATTGTATAGTGTTCTACTGATCACATATGTTTCCCATTATTCATTTCATTTATATATTTTTTTTTTCATTTTTTTAGTTTCTCAAAATAGTTTGATCCGAAATTAACTTGAAATATTTCTGCCATTTGTATGAATTTCTTGCTTTTCACTCAATGATGCAAAAGAACGATAATCAAAAAGAAGTGGTGAAATGGCTTCTTATGTATGAAATATGAAATATTCAAAGCATGACAATTTGAAAAAATATATATTCTACACCCATGAACGTATTATTTCTTTATACTGACCTATTCAACTAGTATAGTATGTGTTTGAAATTTGCTACTTGAAAATATAGATTCGGATGAGTCTTTTATTGTGTGCATGCTAGTGGTTGTATATTGTAAAAAACACATTATTGTTTTTCACTTTTTGATGGTTAAATTATGGTTCAAATAATATTATTACTTGATTTGACCATTAAATCGAATCTTATAACATTGTCACATTTTTTTTAAGTTAATGTCTTGCCTCAATATCATAGGATGTGTGTAAGTACAAGCGTAGAGCTAAAAGAGTAAATTACTAGAGATTTTTACTGTTTTTGGTAGTAGCAGCTAAATAGTTGGTCATTCTTAGGTTTATTTTGTACATTCTTTTTGGCAACTAGTACAGCTGGGCCAACGAATCTTTCTTTTATGTACCTGTCCTTTTTCCTTAAAGGGGACCATACGATGGTGAATTAATGAAATTCTCTTCCTCTCAATTCTCTTATTCTCTCTCCTGTTTTTTAATCTGTCTCCTTCTCCCTATTGTTCTTTTTCTTCTTTTAGTCCTTTTTTCCTCTATTATCTTTCATTTCCATTTTTTGATCTATAGTTAGAAATATTCCTAACAAACTAGTGAAATTCTGCAGGAGGTAAACCATAGGAAAAAACAATATTGCTTAGAAGACCAAGGAAAGTTTAATTTGAATCTTTTATATCAATGAGAGATCGTAAAGAGCAACTGCAATTTCTCAACTCTAGATTAAAGGAGCAGAGAGGTGTTTACATTCAACAAGTGGAATCCAGATTTGGATCCATTGAATCTAGACTTGAA
Organism: Excoecaria agallocha; assembly: GCA_037975025.1. NCBI lineage: Eukaryota > Viridiplantae > Streptophyta > Magnoliopsida > Malpighiales > Euphorbiaceae > Excoecaria > Excoecaria agallocha. The sequence goes on along the minus strand of JBBPFJ010000019.1, from coordinate 2,763,291 downwards.
GTAATGCTACCAAAATAAATCCAATTAAAAGCAGAGTAGCGAAAATCTTAAGCAAACTATGTGGAACTTAAGTAGGAGAACCAAGAATCAATAGCTTACCTGGCCCAACTCATATAAGGGTTGCAACCAACTTAACCTTCTTCCTCTACAAGATGAATTCCACTGCCCCTCAATCACGCATCCACAGAGGTAAGGAAACTCTAGTGCTTAATATAAAGTCTCCTAGGATTGAGAAAGGAATTCTGCCTACTCTTGTAGAAAGGACTGAATCTTATGTTTATTGCTACAATTTTGTAGTATGATTTATTGTTTTGTGATAATTGTTCAATTTATATTATGTGCATATTTTATGTGCATATTTATTAGATAAAGGAAGCAGATACAAAACATAATTATTAAATAATAATCAGAAAATTATAATCTTTTTAGTAACGAAATAGTGACGGAAAGATCCGTCACCATATTTTTTACCATATGGCAACTTTACCGACGGAAATTTATGGACCGTCGGTAAATTTACCGACGGAACCAATTTACCTACGGAACATATTATACCGTCGGTAAATTTGCCTATGGATTTGTTATTTCCGTAGGAAAATTTAGTTCCGTCGGTAAATATGGCAAATGTCGACAGTTTTTGGTCTGTATCTCCCAACAAAATTACCGACGGACTGTATTTCCATCGGTAAATTTACCGACGGAAATTGACCGTCGGTAAAAGTGCCTACAACCAGATCTCCAACGCCATTTTCCGTCGCTAAATTCCGTCGGCAATTTCATTTCCCTACGGAAATTCACTCAATTCCGTCGGTAATTTCCGTCGGCAAAATGAATTTTTCTTGTAGTGTTTTAGGGCTGTTGCCCTCTTTTTAACTAAAAATAATGTATTGTGAAAACTTTTCAAACTCAATCATTGTCGAAAAACCAAATTCTATAAATGAACAAAACATATATTCACTAATGCAAAAAATCTGACAACAATGACAATATAAATTTGAGAAATTAGCAAAGTTTCTCACATGGACTTTCAATATAAAACAGATCTCCAAGCTTTTGTTTTATTTTAAAATGCAATGAAACCAACTGAAAAGCAATTCAGTGAGAATGTATAAATCCTTCAGCCTATATAGCTAGAAAACAAAACATGCCAGTAAGTTCTCATTCTTAAGGACTGTTAAACTTACCCTGATGAGTCTGTATTTAGGCTCATACTTCTTTGCATTCTCAATTGAATCATAAATCAACCCAAATCCAGTGGATTTCCCACCTCCCCAATCAGATGCACACCCAAGAAATTTAAATAAGATATATTGATTACTTAAGAACATGCAATCAAATGATAAAGAAGTTATTGTACTAAATACAGTTTTTGCCTAGCCAAATTACCACCAGTAAGACTCCTATAAAACAGGAACACTTCCACTTGATTGCTGCATGGTTCCTATAGTTTGCCCTGCAAAACCAATGATAATATAACCTCATGGACAAGTTAATTTTCATCCAGATATGATTTTGACATCAAATACAAGGAAAAAAAAGGTTATATTGCAAACCTGCCCTTCATGGGCTGTGTATAATAAGCATCAATCTCAGAGCCTAAAATAAAGCAATATTTTTAGTTGAGGTGCTGAAAATAGTTGTCTATATCTGACAATAAGAATTGCAGCTATAATACAATGCTCATTTGCGAACAACTGCTATTCTACTAGTTATTGAGATGAATTCCAATTACATTGTTTATCCATGTTGCTTTAAGTTACTCTCTATAAGCTCAGCTCAAAAATTAGCAATAAATTCAAAAATAAAGAACCAAAACTAGAAACAACATGACAAATTAGTAGGCTACCTGAGTTGCCTGCAAAAGGATAGGCCTTTGGGAGATATTTGCTTCTGAGCAAACCAACAGGGAATACCTAAGGCCTTAAAATATTATCCATAGGAATCTGGTTTGAGAAGTTAGAGGCTAGTGTACATCCCCCAGACTCATCCAAGTTTGCTTCTGTCCTTTGAGCAAGAATTCTAATCAATAGTTTTATCGGAGTGAAAGTAGTAAATCAAGAAATAATGCAAATATTGGATACTAATAATTGAAACAGGACACCTCCCACCTACCATCTGCCTCCATCCGTTATCTCATGCCAGAAAAATCCACAACCATTAAACATTGGATAATACACATGTATATTCCAAATTATTCAATGAACTAATTAATAGAGTATCAATTTGACATATCGCATAAAAAATTTTATAGATATTTCATATAAATTTAGTAGCATGTAGATATTATTTTTATTATTAACAAATTTAGTGGGATAATCTAGTAAAGAATTTATTTATTATTCCTTAAATAAATCGCTTAGAGGCTGAGGATAACCCTTTATTAATTATTATCAGATTTGCAGCAGAAACCCCAAAACCAAAGGTGCATTTTATTAGTTTAAGGCTCTATAGCAAAAGAATCTAAAAAGGCAAATGATCAGTTAAAGACCTTCAAAAAAGTTAACCTACAAAGAAGAAAAGCAACATTCAAACCTGGATCACAGTCTTTGAAACCACAAAATCTTCTATCTTTTTCCAGTCACGATCAATCCTAATTGAAAAGACCAATTGCTACTAAATTCAGATCTCATTTGCAATAGAAAATGTTCTAAAGAGTATGACATAAGCATTAGACACTATCCAAAATGCAAACAGCGAGTCAAGAACCATTGAAACTAAATTAATAGATCAACTATTCCAATTTTCCCTCAAATTCCAAAATCCACAAAAATTCTTCAACAATTAACGAGTAATTCAAAAAATTAAAACTATTTTAGGCAATTAATCAACTAGATATTCATCTAATTACCATAAATTAAACTTTTCCCAAATTAGTAAAAATCCCTAGATCTAAAATTATGCAAGCTTTCCTCCAATTATCACCAACATCCATTGATTAGAGGCAAGGAGAAGCTTACCCAACTCATGGAGAGGAAGCTTAGCACCAAGGGAGGCCGGAGTAGAGAGAACCGAGCCAAGGAAGAGGAGAGAAAAGGGCTGTTGCTGCTGCTGCCGTGAGGAGGAGATGAAGAAGGAGAAGAAGAAGAAAGGGGCGGTGGAGCAACAGCTACGATGGCGGACGGCGGCGATGGCTGGGGTGGCCGGACCGGAGAAGGGAGAAGGAGAGAGGGGTGAGGGAAGTGGCATTGGGCTGGTGTTTTTTTTTGGGACAAAGAGGAACCGACTGGTTCCTTAAAGAAGAAGAGAAAGGGCGAGGCCAAAACGACGTCGTTTTGGCCAACTTTCTCTTTAAGTCCCCCAAATGTACACTATTTACAATTTAACCCCAGAACTTCTTCTTTTATGCAATAAAACCTAAAACTCAACTATAATTCAACCCAATTTATTTTATATTTATTTTATTATCAAATTTACATGTTATTCGGGCCGATTTATTTATTATTCGAATAATTTAAAAATTGGGGCGTTACAAAGGGTTACCATTCTTAAAATACAAAAATGTCCCTACCAATCTTCATCCTTTCGTCTTTATATTCAAGGATTGTTTGGTAAATATATAATCAAAATTTCTAATAATTAATATTTGATCAAAATTTTAACAAAACAAAAATAAATTATTAAATTTTTCATAATTTTTTTAAATGAGATAATAAATTTTATATTATTATTTTACAAATCTTTATTTTTATTAATCTGCATAATGTAATTATAAAATAAATATAATAATTAATTTATTATTATTATTAAAAATGTAAATTTTCTAAATAAATAAGTTTAGATTTTGGGATAATTGACAAAAAATTATTAAAAATGTAAATTTTCTAAATAAATAAGTTCAAAAAACAGAGCAAGTATTCACATATTGAGCTCACTTCAAATCACTCTCGATTCTGCTCTACTGAAAAATACATCACTGGTATAATAATCCATGTTTTAGATTAACAAAAATTATAGAAAACCAAAGCTTCTATAAAGTATAGGAATAGAAACGTCTTTACTTATACTCCAAATAAAAATGAAATTTACCCAAAAAGAATCAATAACCTTTTTTTGCAACAAAAACTGAAATTACAGACCTTAAAAACTAATTTTTACCGTTCAAAAGTAACAACAAGGAGTTTTGAACGTACTCACCAAAATTTAGGCCAATCTAACGGCAAATAATTTTTCGATCGTCTTCGTATACAAAACTGGTCATTACGTAAAAAATTCAGAAAATAACCTCTTTTTTGCAATAAAAACCAAACTCACAGACCTTAAAAACTAATCTTCACCATTCAAAATTAACAACAAGGAGTTTCGAATGTACTCACCAAAAATTAAACCGATCTAACGGCAAATAATTTTTCGATCGTTTTTACATACAAAATTGGTCATTATGTAAAAAATCCAGAAAACAACCTCTTTTTTGCAACAAAAATTGAACTTATAGATCTTAAAAACTAATCTTTACCTTCCAAAATTAACAATAAGGAGTTTCGAATGTACTCACAAAAAATCATGCCAATCTAACGGCAAATGATTTTTCGATCGTTTTCGTATACAAAACTGGTCATTACGTAAAAAATCCAGAAAATAGTCTCTTTTTTGCAACAAAAATTGAACTTACAGACCTTAAAAGTAATCTTTACCGTTCAAAATTAACAACATGGAGTTTCGAACGTACTCACCAAAAATCAGGCCGATCTAACGGCAAATACTTAATAGTTAAATCTTTACTAACACTATTTCGTATAAAAGCTGTTCAATTTGTATTTGAAGATCCAACCAAACCGTAAACATGCAGATTCAAATGGACTATATATTTGAATTTATTAGATAATATCTTAACTTATTTATTAATCTATGGCCATGTTTAGAATTTCAAAGTCATTTCTCCATTTTCAAATCAGTAAGTTTTCTGTCTTCCATACCACTCAATTAGGTAACCGCGGTAGTGAAGTAAAATGGTAAGGATGAGTTTAGATGGAGCTTTGAATATTTAAAAAAATAATAGAACTAAAATTGAAAAGTGTGTGTGTGTGTATATATATATATATATTAGAAAATTTATTCATTTAGAAAAATAATAGAAATTAAATTGAAGAAATTAAATTAGAAACTTTATTCATTTTGACTTGTATGAGTTTAAGTCTTGGATTGAACTCTATTGTCTTATTCAACTAAATAATAAATTAAGCTTAAAATCATATACGCATTAAATTGAAACGGTGGAGAGATGTGAGGGAAGAGAAAATATTATTTTTATATGTAGGGTAAATTTTTGAAATTACTAAAATACCCCTACCAAATTTCATCATTTTATCCTTGTATTCAAGGATAATTTTATAAATATATATTTTAAATTTTTTAATAATTTAAAATTTGCTCAAAATTTTAACAAAATAAAAATAAAAATAAATTATAAATTTTTCATAATCATTTTAAATGAAATAATAAACTTTATATTACTATTATATAAATATTTATATTTATTATTTTTCATAATATGACTATATAATACTTATAACAATTACTTTATTATTATTATTAAAATGTAATTTTTTTAAATAAATAAATTTATATTTGGGGATAATTGATAAAGAAATCAATAGAATTCCTAATAATTTAATATTTGATTTAAATTTTATAAAATAAAAAATAATTACAAATTTTTTTATTATTATTTTGAATGAAATAATAAATTTTATATTACTGTTTTATAAATATTTATTTTTTTAATTTTGAACACGCAAATATATAATAATCGTAACAATTAGTTTATTATTATTATTAAAAATATAAAGTTTCTAAATAAATAACTTTAGATTTTGGTATAATTGATAAAAAATTATTATCAACTTATAAAATAATTTCTAATTTTCTATTACAAAATAAAATATTCATTTCATATGGTTTATATTAAAATTACTTAAAACTATACATAAATCATGTGAGTGAAATTAAATAAAAAATATTTCTTAATTTATTTGCGATGGATTAGCGACTAAATACTTTCGTCGCTAATTGTATTACCGTAACAAATTACTATTAGCGACAGAAAATTTCCGTCGCTAAACCGTCGCAAAAAAGGCGCTATATTTTTTCTCCAAAATTAGCGACTAAAATGTCCGTTGCTACATTTTCTGAAACTAATTTCATGAATAAAAAATTATAAAATTTAGCGATGGAAATATTCGTCGCTAATTCCGTCGCAAAAAATGGCGCTTATACTTCCCACCAATAATTAGCGACTGTTTATTCATTCCGTCGCTAATTCGTCGCAAAAAATAGAAAATATCCTCCCCACGACGGAATTGTAAAATAGTCGCGAATCCGTCGCTAAATTTTGTCGCTAATTGGCAGTTTTTTTGTAGTGATCCTTCCCAATATTTTTTCCAATAAGCTACTACTGGAAGTTTCTTGTGCCATTTGAGTAATGGATAGAAATAAGGATGTTTCGCTTTCTTTCGATCCTAGCGTATTGTTTTTCACTTTTTTTTAGTCTTCGAATTTTGCTTTCATTGTCCAACTTCTCGTGTAGTCTCGAAGACTTTCACGGAACTCAGGCATTTCATCTTCTTTCATTACATAACTTCTTATGTAGTCTCGAAAACTTTCACGAAGCCCATGCATTTCATCTTTCTCTCTATGATTATAAGTCCACATGCTTTTGAGGAATGTAGGAGCTGGATACTTTAGCTCAACCATCGCCTCTCAACAAAAGCACTAAGTGATAAATCTCAAATTATTATAGAGAGGAAAAGACCTCCATATTAGAGAGAGGTCGATATGCTTTGGCCCGTAATTTCGATCGAACTATGGACGTTGAGTCCTACAAAAAGATGTTTACTCGATATGACTGGGTGTAAGCATTCTAATGCTTAAGTTAGCAAAAGGTATAAAGTTATTTTAGAGAGAGATCAGGTGGAAATTTATGAATTGAACTTGTTATTTATAGAGCTAGGAAAGCTACAGTATTCTTGAATAGTTGGCCTATTCTGCGTTAGGTATGGCCTATCTTGTAGGTGATGGTGATGGTGATTAGATGGTGGAGTGTGTCAGACAGCTTTTGCCTGTCAAGGAGAGTCATATCCGATCGAATGGTCATGATTCTCTTGTTTGACTATCTGATTTACAAGACTTTTATGGGCCTTTTATTTTGGGCCTCTCAGGGTCTTGGGCCTTTAGCTTTTATTTTTTAGGGTATTATCAAATATATAATAGTATAATGTAAATAATGAATAAATAAATGTATTTGGCAAAAAAATATATTGGCCAAAAATGATATACCTAATCTAAAAACATATTTGTCTTTTAAATGATTTGGCTCCATAATTACCTTCAAAGATAATAGCCCATGGTAACAATCCAAAGATTCCATCACTTATCCTTATAACTACTATTTTATTAATTTACATAAATCAACTAACAGTTATCTGCAGTACGTAGTTTATTAATCCAAAATGATGGAATAAAAAAATTTGCTCAATTGTCAATTCCAACATATGGAACTAATCCTAAAATAAAAAATGTTTCTTTTTATTTAGCCGATTGCTAAAATAAAGTTAAAAGTTTTAAAATTATGAATTAATTTATAAGTGGCAAATGAGTGAAGTTAATAATTTTGAATTGGATTATAAATGAATTCTTGTTTATATATGGATTGTGCGGATTTGAATCGATAAATGGGTTTACTACATCCTAGTTTAAATGGATTGCATAGTGGTTCAAATGGGCGTATAAAGATCCAAGTCGGTCACATGGTAACTCTATGGCCGAATCTATCGGTTAATCCATTTAAATCTTTTTTTCTAATAAAAATTAAATTTTGATATAATTACAACATACTAAATGAGATGGATTGGATTCGAACGAGATATAACTGAAATTTAAAAATTTTTTCAATACAAATCTAAATAAAATAAAATACAGGGTTATTTCGAGTTTGGGTTTGCTTTAGGTCAAGCCAAGATAGGCCAAGTCTACTCGATTTTTTCTGCACAAACTTACATAAATAACATTTAGACCTATTTCGGGCTACGTTGGGTTGATCGAATTTAGACCGAATTGGAATGAACTAGATCGGATCTAACCAAAATTTTAAGATTTTTTTTGCACAAACCTGCATAGATAAAATACAAACCTATTTCAGATTGGCCTAGGTTGGATTTGGTTCAAGCATATTGGGATGGATTTGCCCAATTAAAATCTGAATATCTTTTTTTGTACAAACCTATATAAATAAAATACAAGACTACTTCGGGCTAGATTGGATTAGATTTGGTGTGGGCAGAGTTCAGGTTGGGCTGGGAAGGGTTGGGTTCTATCCGTGTCTGACAGAAATTTAAAAAAATTTTTTGCACAAGCTTATAGAAATGAAACTCAGGCCTATCTAGGATTGTGCCGGGTTTAGGTCGTGATGTGAACATTTTTTTTCTCGACAATCCTGCATAAATAAAATACAAAACTATTTCGAGTTGAGTATAGGCTAAGTTCAGGTTGGGTTGGGATAGGTCAAGTTTGATCTGGGATGGATCATTTTCAGATTGGGTCAGGCCAGGCTCAAGTCGGGCCAGGTCTAACTAAAGTTTGAATTTTTTTTGCACAAATTTTTATAAATAAAATTTAGACCTATTTTGGATTGGACAGAGTTTGAATCGAGCCGGACCAGGATAGGTCGAGTTCGAGCTAGGATTAATCGAAATTTAAATTTTTTCTGCACAAATCTGCATAAATGAAATCCAGACCTATTTCAAGTTGGACCGTATTCGGATTAGGATGGATCAAGTTAGTACCGAACTGGGATGTATGAGATTTAGGTCATGCCGAAATAGATCAGGTTTAGGTCGGATCGAAACAGAATTTGAAGATTTTTGTATGCACAAACCTGCATAAATAAAATTCAGGCTTACTTCGATTCAAGCTGGATTAGGATGGGCCAGATTTGGTTCTGATCGATTTTGGGTTTGGATGTGTTGGGATCGAGTTGAAAATGCTTTGTATGAAAAAAATTATAGTTAGTATAAATTTAGTATTTTAGTATACATTTTGTATTTCGCCCCATTCAGTATAGTTGATACCCATTAAATCACATGAAACGTCCATTTGGATCAAAATTTAATGAATTTATTTTGAGTTGGCTTGGAGTAATATATTTATGTGTTGAATTAAATTTGGATCAATTCTTTTAATAAATTTAGATATAATTTTTGGATTGATCCCAATTTATCCCCTCAATATTTCCACTGACCATATAATACTTTGTATCAGATAAAAATTATAATTTATATCCATCTCTTATTTGGGATATAAACAATTGGGTTCTAAATATCGATATACGATATATTAGATTAAGATTAAATATATTGTTATATTATAAATATATGTTTTCCTCCTATTTGCACTGATGCATTGGTATTTATCCAATGCCATTGCCGAATATTATGGTCGATAAAAATTAAATTTGGTTGGCGATGGTCGACGAAAGCTTGGATCAGTGCTGGCAGGTGAGTCAAAGTTGTGGCTAGGTGGAAAAAGAATCAATAGAGCTATGGAAGGAAAAAAAAGAATCGCGCAGAAGAATATGGGGGTAATGAATAATTTAGGATTTTATTGCATATTTCAGGTAAAAGATATAAAACGTAGTGTTTTAACCAAAAAAGAGTGTCGGTCGGTTCAATCCGATCTAATTTGGTTTTTAATGAATTATTGATACTTGGCATCTTTCTATTGGATATATTGGCACATCAGTATACTGAAATACATGCACCATCTAAGTATTTTTTCATCAATAATGTTTAAAAATCTGTCCTTACGTGAATTTAGATGTTTATTTGGTAATTATATTAATTCAAATATCTAAATAATAATTACTGCTAAATTGAAATGTCAATTTATATATTTGCTCTATTTTTTAATTAATTAATTAGCAGCAATTTTTGATATGTATTAACAGTGAGTTTATTGTTAAAGAAACTGTATAAATCTTGTCGAATAAAATACTGTTGTCTCATAAAAAAGAAAAATAAATTAACAAATATTTGAATTAATGTGCAAAATCGTAATCCACTTTATTCGCTGGGTTTGCCGAGTCTAATAATATTGCTTTGTGGCCAAATTTTAGTCAAAATTTTATATTTTTTTGTAATAGACATTAGATAGCGACAGACAGTGACAAAAATTCAGTAATGTGCGAAAGAAAGGGTGCACATCATCTGAAATTGACCAAGGCTCTGAAGAGATTGATTATTATTGGCCAATTATTATTAAATTATTCAATCAATAATTCCGTAAAAATGAATGAAAATATCAAATATATATATATATATATATCAGTTTTTATTTAATATAGTTAAATAATAAAAAATTCTTATTATTTTAAAAATTAATTTGATATTTTTCTACAAAATTTTTCCATCATAAATAAAATCATAATTGATAAATATTGAATTCAAATGTGAAAAGTAATATTTTTAGAAATATAAAATTTTCTTCACAATGTTTAAATTTTTTCCATGAGTTAGCTTATATTTCATTTTATTAATTTTAATTTAACATTACATTATTTTCTTAAAATAATTTAATATTCTAAAATCTAGGTCTGGATAAAAAAATAAAAAATTATTAAATCAGTTTAAAAAATCGAATCCAAATCAATTTAGTTACCGTAATTAATCATAAATTTTAAAAATTAAATTATAAATTTATATCCAATAAAAGCGTATAGACTCAATTTCAATTTTCAACGATCCATTTAACTCTCAATGTACAGCTAATTGAAAAGAATTCCATTCAAACATGCACAGCTATATTTAGTTGAACAAATTATGCGGCTGTGATTTTGCCACGTAATATTCCAGGTTAAGTTACGTAGTTTAGTGAGGAAGAGCAAGTAGGAGTCCTCCATGATGTGCTGATAACTTCGATGGGTTACCTCCCGGTAGTCCACCTCATGATGAGTTATCCCTAGAAAAATTGAATTTAAGGTTTTTCTCAATTTAATTATTATCTTAATAAAAATACAAATTTGATTTTTTCTATTTAGTATTGTAATTAGAAGAAAGGAAAAGGTGCTTTTCTATTGGGGACAAAGGAAGTATTACGTGCTACTAACAGAATGATTAGATATATAGAGTGGTATCTAATAAGATATTTATTCAATAAATATAATAGTTTTTAATTGCATTAGAAAAGCACCAATGTTGTGATAATTATGAGATATTTGGATGACTATCAAACTCATCTTTCTCCTTATTCTAGTAGAAGTCTACCTCTTCTATTTTGTGCCTATAAATACCCTATTGTGGTTATTCAGTATACACAATCAATAATAGAAAATTCTCTATTCTACTATTTATGTCTTTCTTTTAATTAATTTATAACATGTTATCAGCACGATAGTCTCTATTGATCATTGGAAGTCGGTGGTTTACGACAACCCGGCTCGAAGAAATCAAGAATTATAATTTACAAGATTAAACGGTAAGTAGATTTAATTCATAAATTTTGAATTATTTTAATTCTCATGAGTTAATGAGATTGATTAAGGGTCGATAATTCTATCTTATAATAAATAATTTTAAAAACTTCAATATACGAAAATATTAAGAATTGAGAATAACATTTTCTATTACCAAGGGCATTAACATAATTTTAGTGATTTGTTTTGCATAATTGCAATTTGATCCTTGCTTAATTATATTTTAATCATTATATTATATATGATGATTTGTTTTGCATAATTGCAATTTGATCCTTACTTAATTATATTTTAATCATTATATTATATATGATGAATATATTTTATATAAAGCCATATTTGGTTTTCAATTTGCTATATATATATTATTGTTATGTGTAATATAATTATTTGAAGGCTCCTGAAGAGTTATAATGCAATTACTTGCATACAATTTGTTAGAAAATATATTATTTCTCAAATATGTCCCGTAAACATATATTTTCAAAAAATATTCGTTGAAATGAATATCATTTTGAGACTGAAAAATAAATACTTGATATCTACTTTGTATAAGATTAGTAATATTTTTTTTTCAGATAATTTGATTTTGATACAAATATTAGTAAACTTGAAGTTTGCTAATAAATACAAATTTTAGTAACCTGAAGTTTACTAACAAATATTAATAACCTATTATTTACCAATTATATAAATATCGATAAACATGAAGTTTATTGATTAATTAATACTAATATCAGTAAACCTGAAGTTTATTGATTATAGTAAACTTAAAAAAAATTGATATAAATATTGATATAATAAAAATAGTAAGTTTGAAGTTTGCTAATTAACAATTGATTACTTGGTATGACCGGTTTGACCATTCCGGATCGATTATAATACATAAATTATTGAGAATTCATATGTTTATTAGAGAACTAGAAGTTTCTTTAATTTTACTTAAGGAATTCTCATAATCTATTTGTTCTCAATAAATATTTTATACAATTAACATTAGTTAAAATTAATGTTAATACGATTTCTGGTTCTGCAAATGTAATTGAAGGCTCTGGAAGAGTCCAAATTATGCTTCCAAATGGAACAAAATTATATATTGATGATGCGTTGTATTCAAGTAGATCCCGAAGAAATCTACTAAATTTTAAAGATATACGTCGTAATGGATATCATATTGAAATGACAAATGATGAAAATGTCGAATATCTATATATTACATCCACAAAATTGAACCAGAAGTTCATATTAGAGAAACTTTCAAGTTTTTCAACAGGATTATATTTCACGAAAATAAAAATGGTTGAATCAAATTATATGCACCGAAAGTGCTCAGACCCTAAAATGTTCATACTTTGGCATGATCGCCTTGGTCATCCCGGTTCAACCATGATGCGACGTATTATTGAGAATACAAATGGACATGGACTTAAAGATCAAAAGATACTTTTATGAAATGATTATTTTTTGTAATTTTTGTGCTCAAGATAAATTGATTGTGAGACCCTCACTATCTAAATTACCTTTGGAGTCTCCTATTTTTTTAAAAAGAATACAAGGAGATATTTGTGGACCAATTCATCCATCTGATGGACCATTTCGTTATTTTATAGTTTTGATTGATTCTTCAACTAGATGGTCTCATGTATGTTTACTATAATCCCGTAATGTTGTTTTTGCTAAATTTCTAGCTCAAATTATAAAGCTTAGGTCAAGTTTTCCTGATCATCCCATTAAAACAGTTCGTTTAGATAATGCAAGTGAATTTACTTCAAAAGCATTTTATGACTTTTGCATGCCAATTGGGATTAGTATCGAGCATTCTGTTGCACATGTTCATACTCAAAATGCTTTAGCTGAATCTTTTATTAAGCGATTACAATTTATTGCTAGACCTATGCTTATGAAGTCACAACTTCCTGCATCTGCTTGGGAACATGCAATTGTTCATGCTGCATCTTTAGTTTGTATAAGACCATCCACATATCAAAAATTTTCACTTTTGCAACTTGTTTTTGATCAACAACCTAATATATCTCATCTTAGAATTTTTGGTTGTGCTGTTTATGTTTCTATTGCCCTTCCTCAATGAACTAAAATAGGTTCCCAACGACGTCTTGGTATATATGTTGGTTTTGATTCTCCTTCTATCATTAGGTATCTAGAACCTTTAACTGGTGACCTTTTTAGAGCAAGATTTTTAGATTATCAATTTGATGAATTAGTTTTCCCTCAATTAGGGGAAGATAAAGGTAAAGGGCCAAAAGCACAAGAAATTAGTTGGAACACTCCAACCTTGTCCAGTTATGATACACGCACAAACCAATGTGAACTTGAAGTTCAAAGAATAATAAATTTGCAGAATGCTGCAAATCAATTACCAGATATCTTCACAGACATCCAAAAGGTCACTAAATCTCATGTTCTGGCTCCCAATATACCTGCAAGATTGATTATCCCTGAAGGATTACCGGTAGGTATAGTAGCCAATGAATCTAACATACGCCAGAAGCATGGTAGACCTATTGGTGCAAAAGATATTGTTCCTTGAAAGAAAAGGGAATTGAAAAATATTCAAAATGATGCTCAAGAAGGGGTTAAAAATAACACATATCAACAACTTCATATTTCCAAAGAAGCAACCCCAGAAGTGGTTCTGGTACCAAAAAATTATGAGATCTCATTAAAATCTGGAAATATGTGGGATAGAAAAGACATAGTTATTGATAATGTGTTTGCATATGCAGTTGCTTATGAAATAATTAATGATAGTGAGCATGAGCCTCAAACTGTAGAAGAATGTCGACATCGAAGTGATTGGCTCAAATGGAAAGAAGCAATTCAAGCTGAGCTAGATTCATTAGCTAAGCGTAAAGTATTTGGACCAGTAGTCCAGACACCAGAAGATGTCAAACCTGTTGGATATAAATGGATTTTTGTCCGTAAAAGAAATGAGTTAAATGAAATTGTGAGATACAAAGCACGACTTGTTGCACAAGGTTTCTCACAAAGATCTGGTATAGATTATGAAGAAACATATTCTCCAGTCATGAATGCAATCACGTTTAGATTTTTGATTGGTTTGACTGCCTCTGAAGGGCTTGATATACATCTAATGGATGTGGTGACAGCTTATTTATATGCATCGTTAGATAATGACATATATATGAAAATCCATGAAGGATTTAAGATGCCTGAAGCATATAATTCAAAACCTCGACAAATGTACTCGATTAAACTCCAAAGATCTTTGTATGGATTAAAGCAATCTGGACGCATGTGGTACAATCATCTAAGTGATTGCCTAGTGAAAAATGGGTATGAGAATAATTCAATTTGTCTATGCGTTTTTATCAAGAAGATAAATTTAGGATTTGCTATAGTTGCAGTTTATGTTGATGACTTAAACATAGTGGGGACTCCAGAAGAGATCTCTATTACTGCAGAATATTTGAAAAATGAATTTGAAATGAAAGATCTTGGAAAAACAAAATTTTGTCTTGGGTTTCAAGTTGAATATTTGCCAAAAGGAATTCTTGTACATCAGTCATCTTATATAGAGAAAATCTTGAAACAATTTTATATAGATAAGTCTTATCCATTGAGCATTCCAATGGTTGTTCGCTCTTTTGATGTCAAGAAAGATCCTTTTTGTCCACAAGAAGATAGCGAAGAGATTCTTGGTCCTGAAGTACCATATCTTAGTGCAATAGGTGCACTTTTATATCTTGCAAATAGCACTAGACCAGATATAGTTTTTGCAGTTAATTTGCTACCAAGATTTAGTTCTGTACCAACTCGAAGGCACTGGAATGGTGTAAAACATGTTCTACGTTATCTTTGTGGCACTTCTGACATGGGTTTATTTTTTCCAAAAGGAGTAAATTCAGAATTGACAGGGTATGCTGATGCTGGATATCTATCAGATCCTCATAAAGCTCGATCACAAACATGTTATGTCTTCACATATGGTGACACTGCTATTTCTTGGCAATCTATCAACCAAACAATCACTGCCACTTCTTCAAATCATTCAGAAATATTAGCCATCCATGAAGCAAGTCGTGAATGTGTGTGGTTGAGAACCATGACTCAACATATTAATGGAACAAGTGGATTGGTAGTGGAGAAAAAACCAACAAAATTATATGAGGATAATGCAGCATGTATTTCACAACTCAAAGGTGGATATATCAAAGGAGATAGAACAAAACATATCTCACCAAAATTCTTCTATACTCATGAACTTATGAAAAAAGGATAGATCGATGTTTGCAAAGTTCGCTCAAGTGATAATCCAGCAGATTTGTTCACAAAGGCCCTACCAAGTTCAATTTTCAAGAAATATGTGTACAATATTGGAATGCGCCAATTAAAAGATTTAGTTTGATTCATTTTTTAGGGGAAAGCACATATGAATATTGTACTCTTTTTCCTTCGTTAAGTTTTTATCCCACTGGATTTTTCTTAGCAAGGTTTTAACGAGGCATATTCATAGTGCATAGTCATCCAAGGGGAAGTGTTGTGATAATTATGAGATATTTGGATGACTATCAAACTCATCTTTCTCCCTATTCTAGTAGAAGTCTACCTCTTCTATTTTGTGCTTATAAATACCCTATTGTGGTTATTCAATATACACAATCAATAATAGAAAATTTTCTATTCTACTATTTATGTCTTTCTTTTAATTAATTTATAACAGAAATTATTAATTGGGGTAATTTTCTACCGTTTTAGTCTCTGAGTTCTTACTTTTTGGTGTGGAAATAAAATATTATATTTATTATTGATTTTTCTTTTTCTATCCAACGGATTATCCAATTTCACCCACATTTTTTCTATGACTTTTAATATTAGTGGTTCATGGATCTAAAAGAAAGATACACGTAAAAGTTCAGTAAAACACAAGTGCAAAGTTCTGTATTCTATTTCTGAATATACTTTTCCACCAAAATTTTTGACTTTTTTTGTAAAGAAAAAAAAATAAAAAATTTTGGTACAAAAGTATAGGTGAGTTTACTTATAAAAAATAATTTTTTTATTTTTTATTTTTTTAAAAATTTGAAATATTTATTTTTTATAAAAAAATTTAAAAAATACGTTTATTTATCAACAAATAAACAAATTGAAGTATTTATTCTCTCTCTATATATAAGCATACACACACGTGCATATATATATATATATATATATATATATATATATATATATATATATATATATATATATATATATATATATATATATATATATATATATATGCGTGTGTATATACATACATACATACATACATACATACATACATATATGTGTATATTTGTCACGTGTCAAAATATTATTGGACGTTGAAGTGTACACATGTCAAAAAATGACATGTCGGCATATGATATGGATTGACAGCGTGTCCACGTGTGCATAGATTTTTGACATGCCGTAGTTAGATTTTTCAGTAAGTGTCATCATCGGAAACCAGTTCTAGTTATTTTTGTGTATAGAAGTTTAAAGTTAAGTGACTTTTTTGAAAGAAAAAATTATTTTATTATTTTTACATAATTTTATCATAAGTTGAGTGAGCATAATTGAAATTATCCTTTGTCCATATGTCATGCTGATGTGGCAAACATGACATTTGTCATGCTGACGTGAACTTTCCGGTCTGTCCCTTACCGAAAACCGGTCAAAGTTATTTTATTGTATAAATTTACAAAATTCAGTGATTTTTATAAAAAATATTCATTACTTTTGAGTAATTTGGCCACAAGTTAAGTGATTATAGGTGAAACTAACCCATAAATACTGATATAATTATTAGAAAATAATTAATAACTATGTTATAAAATTATAAAAATTTAAACGATAAATATTCAAAGTTGTATATAATAGTCACAGTTATAGGATGTGTTGTTTTTGAGTAAAATTTAAATTTTATTTATCTGTCATTTTAAATTTTTAATTTAATTTAATTTGATTTTCTAATTTATTTATTTTTAAATAAATTTAAAATCAATTAGATTTGATAATTTAATTTTAATAATATAATTTAATTATAAATCAAAATCTATTTTTATTTTTTAATTTTAATAAAAATAATAAAAGTGACATATAAAAAATAATGGAGGGAGAAAATTTTTATTGCCTAAGATAATTGTTCAATTTCTCTACTACATTTACTTGTCCAGTTCCTTTTCTCTTTCTCTCTCTCCATCTAGTCATTAACTAATAATCCAAAAATGCTTTCCATATCCACAACATTATTTAAATCTTCTCATTGTGCCCCGCCAAGAAACATTGAAAGGCCAGTTCCAGCATTAGGTATAAGATAAGACAGATTTATATGTAAAGTTTTTCCTCATTATTATTATTTGATATAAAGTTTCTAAGGTCCGTAAGTTTTGAAAATTATGACAGAATATTTAATAATTATTGTCTTATCTATACCTAATGCTGGAATTGAAAAATAAAATTAGTTGAATTAAAAACGAGCTTATCCGGAAAGTTGAGCTATCAGTTTGATGTAATTTCTCGGGAAATTTTTTTAAAAATAGTATTATCTTTAAAAATATTTTAATATTTGATGCTACAGTAAAAAATTAGAAATTTGGGATGTCAAAAATCAGCACACGTTGATGCCGATTTCTGTCAAAATGGGTTCCACTCGAAGAAATTTGTTGACTATCGAAAATCGGCACACATTGGTGCCGATTTCTGTCAAATTTTTTTAGAAATCCAACAAAAATCGTCACCAATGTAAACCGATTTCTAACATTAATTTTTAAAAAATAATGAGAATGTACAGTGTGAATTTAAATATATTCTCCAGGACAAAAAAAATCACCAAACATTCCCATACTTAACGACACTTGTATACAATCTTTTAAAATGCAGCAAAAAAAGACAAAACATTTCATTTTTTTTTCTTTTTCTTGGATAAGTAATTGTACAAGAATTAAAAACAAAACTATAAAAGAGATAAATTAAAATCTAGAAAAGGCAAAAACGAGAAGAAAACTCATCAGTTAATTTAACAATTAGATTTAATGGATAAACTCAGCTAATTTTGTTAGAAATTCGACAGAAACCGGCACCAATGAAAATTTGAAGTGTATATGCAAATGAAAAATTATAATTTTATACCTTTTATATATAATAAATTTGATCAATGAAAAAAAAATTCTTATAACTAACCTTTCATATATTATTTTTAGCTTCCTATCCTTTTCTATATCGATCCCTCCGAGTAAAGCAGAGAGTATAAAAATGGTCAGGAATAGATCATATGAAAAAATAATTTCTTAATCATATCCGCATCTCAAAGTGTAATAAATATAAGCATTAAGTCGCGTCCATTTGTATTAAAATTTAATGAATTCATTTTGAGTTGGCTTAGAGTAATATATTTATGTATTGAATTAAATTTGGATCAATTTTTTTAATAAATTTAGATATAATTTTTGGATTTATCCAAATTTATCCCCCCAATATTTCGACTGACCATATAATACTTGGTATCAGATAAAAATTATAATTTATATCCATCTCTTATCTGGAATATAAACAACTGGGTTCTAAATATCGATATATGATATAGATTAAGATTAGATATAATAGTTTTTAATTACATTAGAGAAGCACCAAAAATTATTAATTGGGGTAATTTTCTACCGCTTTAGTCTCTGAGTTCTTACTTTTTGGTGTGGAAATAAAATATTATATTTATTATTGATTTTTCTTTTTCTATCCAAGCGGATTATCCAATTTCTTTTCACCCACTTTTTTTCTATGACTTTTAATATCGGTGGTTCATGGATCTAACTAGGGATGATCACGGGGCGGCGATTCCCCGGCCCCGGCGGGGATCCACCCCGTTCGGGGCAGGGAATCCCCGAAATTTCCCCCCGCGGGACGGGGGCGGGGGGAAAAAATTCCCCGTCCTAGAATCAGGGGCGGGGACGGGGAATGGGGTATCCGCCCCGCAAGGATCCCCGCCCCGCAAAAAAAAAAATTTTAAAATATAATATTTTATAAATAATTATAATTAAAATATAATTTAATTTTATAATTATTAAGTTTTAAATTATACTTAATTTTAAATTATTATTAATTTTAAATTTTTTATTTATTAAATATTATATTTTAATTATTAATAAAATATTATATTTAAAAAAAAATGGGGGACGGGGATCCCCGCGGGGCGGGGGCGGGGACGGGGGGAATTCTTTCCCCGACATTGGTGGCGGGGGCGGGGAATCCCCGCCACTGGCGGGGGAGGGAGTGGGGGGAGCATTCCCCAGCCCCGCCCCGTGATCATCCCTAGATCTAAAAGAAAGATACGTCTAAGTTCAGTAAAACACAAGTGCAAGTTCTGTATTCTGAATATAATTTTCCACCAAATTTTTTGACTTTTTTGGTAAAAATTTTTGAAGTCAAAAATTTTTTTGGTGGAAAAGTATAATGTTGCTTTTAAAAAAATAATAAAATCAAATATTGCTCCCCGTAAATTTGTAAAATTTTACACGTTTCACTTTTACTCTTAATATAAATTTATTTAATTTTATAAAAAAAATTATATTAAAAAAATTAAAATACTCTACTTTTAAATTAAGATGTTTATTTTTACAATGTTATTATTATGTAATAAATTTTGAAAAAAGATAAAATCATTGAAATAAATTGTAGAATCAGAAAAATAATCCTTTCATTCCATTTTAAAAAATTATTTTTTATATCAATAGTTTTTGGTTTGAGTGAACTCGAATTCCCTTAAATAAGTTTTCAGATTTAATCCTTGTCTCACGTATGGAGAGTACACCATTGGAAGGATCGCCCCCAATTATGGATCCGACAGTGTCTGACTTCGGATAAATCGATTTCACGTGCTCAATAGAGCTAGCCCGGAAACCGAAGAATCATAGACCAAAAAAGAAATTATTTTTTATATTTCATTTTGTCTAATTATCAGAATTTAAACAATAAATTTACATTTATATTTTTATTTATTATACACTTTATTAAATATTTTTAATTACTTTTTACTTTTAATTAAAATTAAATAAAATTTTTAAAAATATAAAATGGTATTTTTTTTATCAACAACTATATTTTTTATGAAATTAAATTATTTTAATTTTAGTAAAAAATAAAAAAATACCTTTTAAATTGGAACATAAAAAGGTTTGATAAAGTTATTAAATGTACTATTGATATTATAATAAGTACAAAACTGAAATATGTGCAATAATTTTATTATAAATTTTATAAAATAATAATTTACCTGACAATTTTATTTTTATTTTTATTTTTTTACAAAAAATGACAAATTGAAAGATTTGAGGAATTCGATCTTTATTTAAAGTAATTGTAAATTTTGGACACCAATACTCATTGTTTTATAAAGCATGATTTTCTTTTGGGGCTGCTTCTTTTTATATAATTTAGTTTTTTTACTACTTTTGGATGAAAATGAGAGAGGAGCTTGCAATAATAAGGATAATTAATCAACGTATCATTGACTGCAAAATCACAACGTGGATGTGTATGTGGATTTCAGCCATAATGCCTGGCTACCCTGTGAGGACAATAACTTCCCTGTTCTTATTATTAACTTTTTATTATTATGTTTTTTTTGTATAAAATATTATTAAGTTTTTTAGTATTTCCTTTTTCCTCTTTTGTTAAAAAATAAAAAGTTTTGTATTTCCTTTTAAAATTTCTTCTCATTTAGATTAAGAACGAAACTTAAATTCGAAATCTCCAAATATATTAAAACCAACCAGTATTTACCGTTAGAATGTTACCTTAAAAATTTTTGTAATTATTAATAAAAGAAAGATGAATATTGATAAAATTAAAATATTCACATATGCCATTAAATTTCGTGGTGATTATGTCCAAAAGTTAATATTGGGGGTATTATTAATATTATTAAACATTATTATTTAAAAAAAACTATAATAAAATATATATTACTAGTATCCAATCAATTAAGTAATTTTAAACCCATAATCTTTTATTTTCAAAATTTAATCATTAAAACAGAAGAAACTTTTTTTTTTTGGTATATGTGGGTACAGCTTTCCTAATTAGTAATTAGTAATACTTTTAAAAAGCTTTAATCCTCATAATTGGGCACTGTGGTGAAGTGGCTTATAATGGGGAAAGATTTAGTGCTATACGTACATGCAACTAAAAGTCAACTTAAAAAATAAAGCAAATTTTATTATAATTTATTAAGTTAAAACAGTATTTTAGTGCTCCAACACACCCTTCCATCCTTATTTCCACTACTGAGTAGACTATCTTAAGCAAAGCATTTCTTAGATACTCAGCAGTTTGCCACCATCTTATCTCCCACATTCTTCTTTCAATTTCCATTTTTATTTCTAGAATTTTTAGAATTCGATATATAATTTCCAGCGTTTTCTCAATTAAATAAAATACGAAAAAAGATACTCAAAATAATTAAATGATTATATTCTATAAGAAAAAGGAGAATATTTATCGGAATCTTCTCCATATAGACATTTATCGACCAATTTAATTAATGCGAATTGTCATTTTAATACATTTATATTTATCCTTAAATTGCATCCAAGTGAGAAAAGTCCCAAGAAAACAAGTATCAAGTTGGGTCCCATGTAAAGATTTGGCATGGCCAATTAAGTGTTAAAACTCAAAATCAATAATTAAATAATGCACTGCATGTTGGTTTACTTTTTAATTTCAAACAATTTGAAGTAATAATTGATGTATGCGTATTTAAACCGTTGAATTAACGATACATATAATAAGATAATTTAGATATTTGCAGGAGCTATTTTTTAATTGCACAATGGTAACTCCAGGAAAAAAAAATTGAAAAATTACAATTTGTACGGACATTTTCATTTGGAGTAAAAACTTTTAGTAACCATCCAGTAGAATGAAAGCAACAATTCTATGTCTTGCAAACTTTTTGTCCCTTCTCTTGTATGAGGTAGTGGAGCTTCCTCTGGCAACTAGCAGTCTACTACGATGTATGCGTTTATAAATACGCCAAAAATTATTTTCCAAGGACATTTCTTTTTCTGGGTTACAGTAATTATAACACTAATCAAAGTCATTATTTACTTAATTAAAATAAAAAAGTACTTCATTTAATAGGTACAAAATGGATTAGAGAGTAATATATTGTTGTTGAATTTTGGGAAATATGCAGTCCTATATAAAGACTCATGCTTTATAAAAGTAATATTTTTGACACCTTTATAACTTCTCGCTCTAAAAACTCTCTATGCATTTAGAATGCGAATTTAAGCATGAGTAATTTCTGTCATTTTTTTAAAGTTAATATCGATTAAAAAATATCGTTTAAAGTATCTAATTTAACCAGTTTTTGACTTGATGTTTTTCTGACGATCAAGTGATTATATTAAAAAGAAATAATATTCCAATATTCTCATAATGAAAATATAAAATTAAAGATGAATCGGACCCACAAGGAAATGGGGCAAAAATTGGGGGAGTATATTTAGCAGAAATCCAAGTATATGTTGGTGTTAACACGACAGTGATGACTTTCCTATTTTAGGAGCATAGTATCCAATGTTAAATCAAAGTTTTTTGGGGTGTTTGTTGGAGTAAAATAAAAGACAATTGTTTGTGAATAACAATTTATCACACCCACCACTAAAGTCAGTTGCTCCCATCACTTGACCTTAATTGCCACCTACATACCCACCAAACGCCTATTTTTCAGATTCGATTATATTTTTATTTCTCTTTAGTCACAATATTTACGTTAAGATAAGGATTCTTTTTTTTTTTTCGGTATATTTCGGAAATCATCACCTTTGGTCTGGTCGGCTACTTGGATTCTAAATTTGGGGCAACCCCTAACCCTAAGATTATGACATTTTAAGCTATACATACCTTTCTCTCCTTTTAACTGATTGGTCGATTATTGGTACCAGATCCTTCAATTTTTTTTAGGGTGGTTAATTATTCTAAAATTAAAATTACTTTAAATTACAAATTCCATGTCAATTTGATGCAAAAACTAATATTTAAGTTAAAAAAAAAAAAGAATCAAACCACTACTCCAGCTGTTAATATTTGTTTTCCTAGTTAATTAACTAAACTATACTATGTTTGCACATAATCTCGTAACTCTCTAAAAAAACCCTATTCTCTTTTTCTTCTTGAATTCAAAAACTTCTATTTTCTTTATCTAAATGTGGGGCTGCCTTCGGTCCATTTATAGGCAACAACCTCTCATCTGCTTCATTTTTTTCTTTTACTAAATTTATATTTGTATTTTTTAATTTTTTATATATTTTTTTTTCTTTTTTCAGATCTCTCTATAATAATTTTCAAATCAGTATAAATTAATTTTTTAATTTTATTCATTGTTTTTTATTTGTATTTGATTTTTTCATTTTTTTTTGTTTCAATAAATTTAGATATGATATTTTATATTTTATATTCGTATTTGGTCAGATTTTATTTGTATTTTCATAGATTTGGTTCCAATAAACTAATATCTGAATTTTTTTATTATATATTTGATTTTTTTTGTTTATTCAGATCTTATTTGTGTTTTTATAGATCCGATTTGTTTAACTAATATTGAATGCAATTTAAATTTTTATCATACAAGTTTGTACTCCAAATTTAAAAGTTATTATCTTCATTTATGGAAGTTTTCATCTTTCTAGAATGAGTTTTCCTACAGACAACAAATGAACTGAGTTTTCTGCTAAAAATTAGATTACCCGTGGTATGTTACTATTATATTTTTACTTTTCAAATGTATTTTTTATTTTATTAGGTTTAATTTGCATTTAAAAAAACTAAACTATACTTAATTAATTAAAGGTAGAAGTAAGTTGAGTTGATTTTTTTTCTTATAATAAAAACCAAAAAGATGATAATTTTTTCTAAATTTTTTTTTATATCAGTGAATCATGAAGAAGCACATGCCATCGAATGTATATTAATCAATTCAAAAATTAAATTACAAGAAAGTAAATAGACAAAATGCAAGTGATATCCTCTTGATCAATAGCAACAAATTGGCCTGTGCGTTGGACTCCATAGATCACCTATTTCCTCTTTTAAAAAACAAAAAATAAATA
This sequence comes from Excoecaria agallocha, assembly GCA_037975025.1. Classification (NCBI taxonomy): domain Eukaryota; kingdom Viridiplantae; phylum Streptophyta; class Magnoliopsida; order Malpighiales; family Euphorbiaceae; genus Excoecaria; species Excoecaria agallocha. The sequence goes on along the minus strand of JBBPFJ010000019.1, from coordinate 2,738,718 downwards.
TTAAGTGTGTGTTTTAATTAATTCTTCGATTTGCTATTAACATTAATAGCTATTAATTAACTCAAGCTTTTAGATTAAACTTAAACACTCCTTAAAATTATGTTAAACATATACTAATATATAGTGCAATTTAGAAGCTTGAAGATGTTGAGGATGGATTTTATAATTATTAATTAACATCCTGGCAAGTATTGGCTTCTTTCAAGTAAAATAAGGAAGAAAAGATCAAACACATGCACACAGCTATTCTTCCAAATTATGCCTGACCATTGTAAACTAAAATAAAGGAAAAATCAATGTGCTTCTCTATACAACCAATCACAGACAGATACCCATTATACATATCTTTTTTTTTTTTAAAAAAAAAGAAATCTTTCCCTTCTTCCTTTAGGTTTTTATGAGGAATAAATTTCATTCACGATTACTGAACTTACGATTTATTATTCAAAAATAACTAATTTATTTTTTATAATTTAAATATCACTAAACTTATCAATTTTTTACAGAAAAACTATTTTGACCGTGGGTAAAATTAACTATTTGTTTGGGAGCATATTTTACTCTAATAATCACGTAATAAAATATACCTGATGGTACCCATAATTACCATAGGCCTTAAGTCCACATGAAGCCCATAAAATATCTCAAGCTAGCCCACTCCAAGAAATGGTTCAAATCCGGTAAATAAGACGAGGTTTTGGAATTCTCATCTAAACGGTTCGGATTGTTTGTTATCTGAATTTTTAAAATTTAATGCCTATCACATTTCCGAATAATAACGGATCACTATAGTCGAATTTCTGGCAAATTTTCAAATAATTTGCTGTCTATAAATGCATTTAAATAAACATAACTTTTGGCATTAATTAAATCTCCCTACTTTCTCTCCTCAAGAAACTTTTCCCCATCCACCCCATTTATCAATATCCATACCAACCTTATTATATGCTGAATGCTATAGCTTATTCTTGTACAGTACAAGTACACATTTCATGCTTTTATCTTCAGTAACAATCCCACTTAGAATGTGTTTTGGTTCAGGTTTATGAAAGTATATTAACCGCCAATAACAAGTGCAGGAAATGGCCCCGTCAGCAAACTACTCTGTTCACTGATCATCAGAATAAGCCCTTCAGTTACAGAAGTGGAAGTTGAGATTGTAATTGATAATTGATTAAAAATAGAAGAAGAAGAACAACAACAGTAAGTCCATTGATAAAAATAGAATTTAAAAAAAAAAAGAAAAGAAAAGAATTTGAGAATCACAGGTAAGTGACATTAGCATCTCTATTATATCATTCCACCAAAGAAACGCCAAAGGAAACGCTTCCCTGGCAACTATAAAAAGGACATAATTCATTTCCCATTAATAAACACCTTCTCTTGCAAATTCCTTATTAATAAGCCCTTCTTTGCAAACAAAAATACCCCAAAACACAAAATTCAAAAAAACTATAGCTATAAAATTCCAAATTTTGTTCACCCATCTCCCCAATGAAAGCGGTATTGGCTTTTTGTTAGGCGCCCAATTATGAAGACGTATAGTAGACACAAGGGCAGAATAGGGAATAAGGGTACAGCTGGCTGTTAAAGTTAGTTAGTCCTTTGGATAGCACAAAAAGGACGTGAGGAGTGAGTAATAGGCAGCGAATGATTTGTTTTGTGTAAAGGGAGAGAAGAGAGGACTCTCGAATTTCCTCTCTATGTTGTTATTCCGTTTCTTTTGATATGAATAATACTTCATAACCAGTGTTCTTGGTTATTTCACTACTATTCTCTTTTATTGGTTCTACTGTCCTGCTCTCTGCTGTGTGTGGTGTGGGATTGTGCAGGGACCTAACATCTGGTATCAGAGCCACCGATCCTTGCATGGAAACCAGGTACCAGAAGATGGAAAACAGGGTAGAAACATTAGAAGGAGCAGTGGGATCTCTACAAGCCGATCTCCAACAAGTCATTAGTCGTTTAGACCGATTAGAGCGATTGGATGTGGAGACTCTGAATAGCTCTATGGAACGCCTGCCATTGATCGAAAACAAGATTCAGCAACTTCCATTGATCGAAGAGGGCGTGCCCTCCATTCTTCGCAAACTGAATCTGGATGGCATGAAGAAGGGTCCTTCAACTCAGGGACAATCGCAAGATGCTTCTTAAGGGGAATCTGCTTTTGATAAGGATGGGCAACACAAGGGCGTTATCGGATTGGGGATTGAGGTCGGAGAAACCTCTAACCCAGCGTCGGGATGGCCCAGATTTGAGGGGTTACCACGGAAGATGGAACTCCCTGTTTTCGATGGCCACAATCCTGATGGATGGCTATTACGGGCTGAAAGGTATTTCGATTTGAATGGGCTTACCTCCGAAGACAAGCTCCGGTCAGCGGTCATCTATTTGGAAGGGGAGGCTTTATCCTGGTACTATTATGAAAATGGTCGCCGGACTTTCCATGGGTGGGACGAATTCAAGAAATTGTTGCTTGAACGATTTCAGAGCACTCAGATGGGAAACTTGATGGAGCAGCTGCTGTCCCTTCGGCAGTCGACGACAGTGGGTGAGTATCGCAAACAATTTGAACTATTATCTGCATTGTTTTCTGACCTCCCTGAAACGGTTATGGAGAACACCTTCATCAATGGACTCCAGGATGACATCAAGAATGAGCTCAGGCTTTGGGAGCCTAATGGTTTGGGCCGGATCATGAAAGTAGCCCAAATGATAGAGGATAAGAATGAAGCTATCAAGCTGAGGGCCCAGTCCACCCCAAGCAGCCTCTCCAACAGGTCTCGTACATTCACAGGTACACCTCTAAACACTAAAATTTTCAGCCCCAACCCCCTCACTAAATCCATCTCAGTAACTCCAAAAGCATTATCACCTTCCTCCTCTTCTACTCCTATTTCTTTTTCGGTTCCTTCTGCAACACCGATGACTCAAACTTCACCGAGATTCCGGAGGCTTACTGATGCCGAGATGAGGCAAAAACGGGAAAAGGGACTTTGTTTCCGATGTGATGGTAAATTTGGGCCCGGTCACCTATGCCCAAATAGGGAACTATAAATCCTCTGGGTGGACGATCAAGAACAGAATGGGGTGGAAGACCAATTGGACACTAGGGCGGAGGATCTTCATGATTTGGGCGAGTTGGATACCCTGGAATTGACTCTCTCTTCTTTGGTTGGTCTAGCAGCTCCACACACACTGAAAATACGTGGCACTGTTAAGAACAGGGAGGTGGTTGTTCTTATTGATTCCGGAGCTTCCCATAACTCATCTCCTCTTCTTTGGTCACTGAGCTGAACTTGCCCGTCACCACCACTCGATAATTTGGGGTCACCTTGGGCACCGGAAATCAAATTAGTTCAGCTGGGCTGTGCCGGCAAGTCTGCCTGCAACTACCGGGGCTGGAGGTCATAGCAGATTTTTCCCCCTTCAACTCGGCAGTACTGACTTAATTCTTGGTTATCAGTGGTTGCTTTCCATCGGGTCCTCTCACATGCATTGGGCAGATTTATGCATGGAATTTGAGGTGGACAGCCAGCGTGTGAAGTTAAGAGGGGATCCCACTTTGTGCAGAATACAGGTGTCATTGCACGCCATGGAATGACTCATTCGACATGAGGGCCCGGGAATTCTGTTGGAAGGTTGCCAAGTTAGCTTGAACGCCCTACATCATGAAGGTATTTCCCCATGTGTTGCATCGGGGTTCCTCTGCTGAATTACTCAAGGAATTCCAAGATGTCTTCAATATGCCAATTGGACTCCCTTCGCCATGCAAACAGGACCATGCCATCACCCTTAAAGAGGGCACTTCACCCATCTCAGTCCGACCATACCGATATCCTCACTTCCAAAAGGCAGAGATTGAAAAATTGGTAGGGGAGATGTTATCTGCTGGGATTATCCAGCCAAGTCTAAGCCCTTTTTCCAGTCCTGTTTTGCTTGTTAAGAAAAAAGACGGCAGTTAGCGCTTCTGCATGGATTACCGGGCATTGAATCGGGAAACGGTTCCGGATAAATTTCCCATTCCGGTCATTGAAGAATTACTTGATGAACTTCATGGGGCAGTGGTCTTCTCCAAGATCGACCTCAAGACAGGGTACTTCCAGATAAGGATGCATCCAGAGGATATCCCCAAAATAGCCTTCCGCACTCATTAGGGCCACTACGAATTTCGAGTGATGCCATTCGGCTTGACCAATGCCTCCTCAACCTTTCAGTCACTGATGAATGAGGTATTCCGACCCTATCTTAGACAATTTGTTTTGATTTTTTTTATGACATACTAGTGTATAGTAAGAGCATCGAAGAGCATGAGGTGCATTTAAGGGCAGTTTTAGCAGCCTTGCGCTCCCAGCAGCTGTTTGCTAACAGCAAAAAATGTGTGTCCTTTAAAACTCGGGTGGAATATTTGGGGCACATAATTGACTCCAATGGGGTTTCAGCTGATCCGGGAAAAGTTCAAGCTATGGTTGAGTGGCCTACACCCACTTCCTTGCGGTCACTCCACGGATTCTTAGGGCTGACAGGATATTATAGGCGTTTTGTGAAGGATTACAGCCGGATTGAATGGCCTCTCACCCAACAGCTTCGAAAGGACGCCTTCAACTGGGATCCAGCAGCCCAACATGCTTTCCAGCAACTTAAACAGGCCATGATAGATCTTCATGTTCTGGCATTGCCTGATTTTTCCCAGCCCTTTGTTGTTGAAACAGATGCATCGGGGTTTGGATTGGGAGCAGTCTTAATGCAGCAGGGTCGGCCCATTGCTTTCTTCAGTCAAAAACTGTCCTCCTCCGCTTAAGCTACTTCGGTTTATGAGCGTCAACTGATGGCTATTGTTTTTGCCATCAAGAAATGGAGACCCTATCTTTTGGGACACCGTTTTGTGGTCCGGACTGACCAGAAAAGCCTTAAATACGTACTCAAATAGCGGATAATGGAGGGTGATAATGCTAAGTGGCTTCGGAAGTTGCTGGGTTATAACTTTGAGATACAGTATAAACCGGGATCTACAGACTCTGCTGCTGATGCCCTCTCCCGCCTTCCTTCATCAACTACCCTCTCATGCCTCACAGTTCCTATCCTACTGGATTTCAAGGATGTTCCAGCACTGGTGGCAGCTGACCCCTTCCTATCCAACATCCTCAACACAATCCAATGTCACCCACAAGCCCATCCTCACTTCCATGTCGTGGGCAACCTTCTTCGCTACAAAGGGAGACTTGCCTTACCGGCTGATTCATCCTATATCCCGGTGTTATTCCAAGAGTTTCATTGCAGCCCCATTGGTGGCCATACGGGTATGCGGCGAACCTACCGGCGACTAGCTACAGAATTTTATTGGAAGGGCATGAAAAGGCAGGTTCAAGATTTTGTTTCTACTTGTGGTGTGTGTCAACGCAGTAAATCTGAAGCCATGGCTCCTGGTGGTTTATTGCAGCCCCTACCTATCCCTGATAAGGTTTGGGACGACATCACCATGGATTTCATTGAAGGCCTTCCCAAATCCAGTCCAAATATGCACATTTCATCGCCTTGAAACACCCCTTCTCAGCCCCTACTATTGCCAGGGTGTTCTTACTGGAGGTGATCCGCCTCCATGGCCTACCCAAGAGCATTATCTCCGACCGGGACAAGATATTTATGAGCTATTTTTGGCGGGAATTATTCCGGCTCCAAGGGTCTGAATTACGACGTAGTACTGCTTTCCACCCCCAAACGGATGGGCAATCCGAAGTGGTGAACAAGACACTCGAAACATACCTGCGTTGTTTTACCATGGACCATCCTTCCAAGTGGTTCTCCTGGTTAGCTTGGGCCGAATATCATTACAACACAGCCCTCCACTCATCGCTGGGGCTCACCCATTTCCAAGCCCTTTATGGGCGCCCTCCTCCCTCTTTAGCCCGTCATGAATGGGGATCAGCTGCTAATCACGAAGTTGAGCAGTACTTAACCACTCAACCGTGATGCTATTTTGGATCAATTGAAGCACCAGTTGTACATAGCCCAGCAGAAAATGCGCTCTTATGCTGATGCCAAGCGCCGCCTTGTTCAGTTTGATGTGGGAGATTTGGTTTATTTGAAGCTCCAACCATACAAGCAAACATCCTTGGCCACCAACAAAAATGAGAAGCTGTCTCCTCGCTACTATGGGCCTTTTCTGATTGAGAAATGTATCGGACCAGTAGCTTATGCTCTTACACTCCCTGCCCATGCCCGCATTCATAACATCTTCCATGTCTCCCAGCTTAAGAAGGCCCTTGGTTCGCATCCCCTTGCACCTGCCATTCCCCTTCCCTCACCCATGATATCGAACTCTTGGTTGAACCACTGGAAGTTCGTGGCGTCAGACCATTTCCCACTGCTGGCCAGGGTCCACTTGAGGTCCTGATTCGGTGGAAGGATCGGCCTTTTTTCGAAGATTCTTGGGAACCTTTTAACACTATTGCCTCTCAATTTCCTGCCTTCAACCTTGCTGATAAGGTTGATCTTTGGGCCGCGGGTACTGTTAGGCCCCCAATTATGAAGACGTATAGTAGACACAAGGGCATAATAGGGAATAAGGGTACAGCTGGCTGTTAAAGTTAGTTAGTCCTTTGGATAGCACAAAAAGGACGTGAGGAGTGAGTAATAGGCAGCGAATGATTTGTTTTGTGTAAAGGGAGAGAAGAGAGGACTCTCGAATTTCCTCTCTATGCTGTTATTCCGTTTCTTTTGATATGAATAATACTTCATAACCAGTGTTTTTGGTTATTTCACTACTATTCTCTTTTATTGGTTCTACTGTCCTGCTTTCTGCTGTGTGTGTTGTGGGATTGTGCAGGGACCTAACACTTTTCTTTTATCCTAATTCTCAGCTTCTTACTTCGATCTTTTCCCTCCGTTTCTTCTCCTTTCTTATACATATACATGTATATATTTAATTAGTGTCTGATCAATTCCCACCAACAAAGAATTGTCATAATTCATATTAATGCAATGGCTGTACACTGCATAAAGACCATGCACTCTTCACAGAAAGAAGAAAAGAAAGCATTAGTTTTCAATGCCACAGTACTGAGATACCAATCAAACATACCTCAACAATTCATTTGGCCAGACGAAGAGAAGCCAAGCCTTAATGCCAAAGAACTTGCAGTGCCTTTTGTAGACATGGGCGGGTTTCTTAGCGGTGATCCTGTTGCTGCGATGGAGGCTTCAAGGCTAGTTGGTGAAGCTTGTCAGAAACATGTTTTCTTTCTAGTTGTTAATCATGGCGTTGATCGAAAACTCATAGCTGATGCCCATAAATACATGGACAATTTCTTCGAGTTGCCACTCTCTGAGAAGCAAAAAGCTCAGAGGAAAATTGGTGAGCACTGTGGATATGCCAGTAGCTTCACTGGCAGATTTTCATCTAAGCTTCCATGGAAGGAAACACTTTCTTTTCGCTATTTAGCTCAGGGAAATTCACTCAAGCTTGTTCAAAACTACTTTTGTAACACAATGGGTGAAAGTTTCACAGAATTCGGGTAAGAAAAAGCTTGGCTCTTTAATTAATTAACGAATATTCAAAAAGAGAAAGATCATCATATATAATTTGTTAATTTCGCAGGAAGATTTATCAGGAATATTGCGAGTCAATGAGCACTCTATCTCTGGGAATCATGGAGCTCCTGGGAGTGAGCCTAGGAGTAAGCAAAGCCCATTTCAGAGAATTTTTCGAAGAGAATGATTCAATAATGAGGCTAAATTACTATCCTCCATGTCAAAAACCTGATCTTACATTAGGAACGGGGCCTCATTGTGATCCAACTTCATTAACAATCCTTCATCAAGACCAAGTTGGTGGTCTTCAAGTGTTTGTAGACGATGAATGGCGATCAGTTTCCCCTAATTTCGATGCTTTTGTCGTTAACATTGGCGACACTTTCATGGTAATCAAATTAATTAATTAATTAATTAATTTTTGTCATTTCTTGGAATTTAAATTCTAAAATGAAATGAAATCAACATTCAGGCACTGTCAAATGGGCAATACAAGAGCTGCTTGCATAGAGCAGTGGTGAACAGCGAAACGCCAAGGAAATCACTGGCTTTCTTTTTGTGTCCGAAGAGTGACAAAATCGTAAAACCTCCAACACAATTAGTGGACAATTGTAATCCAAGAATATATCCAGATTTTACATGGCCAATGCTTCTTGAATTTACACAAAAGCATTACAGAGCCGACATGAATACTCTTGAAATCTTCTCTAATTGGGTTCAACAGAGAAAGTAGCTCAATAAGTGGGGTCCTAGCAATTACTCACCAACAGACCTCAGCACATTTTTATTTTTCAAAAAGAAAGTGACATTTGTGGGAGAGGACATGAAAGAAAGATAGAAAAAGAAAAAGGATTTTCGTGATTTGGAGGAGGAAAAACAAATACCAAATGCCACTTTCCATGGTCATAGGTCTGTAACTATAGCTTAATTTTTGGCCATCAACAGAAGCCACCACAAGAGACGTATTATAAGGATGCAAGCAATAAAATTGTTGGATGGTGCTACAATTTTTGTATTTTTCTTTCATTATATAGAAAAACATTTCTATCCCTTTCTCTTTTTTTTTTAAAAAAAAAGTTAATTACTAGTAATTATTAATTAGCTGTATTAATCATTTCTCTTTATATAAATTGCACAACTAAAAATTAGATAAATGACTAAATTATCATGATCTAAATACATTTGTTTTGCCTTCATTTAAATAGTTTGGTTAGAATTGAGACTGCACTGCATACAATGAAAATCAACAAAGTTAGTTAACAGTAGCTAATAACATTTATGAATATTTTTAAATTATATTATCCCCATATTACTTCAAGTGTCAATGTAGGCTCTTAATTTCTAATATAAATGGATTGGTTTGAAATTGGCATTTTTGGTCCATTAACTCTTACAATGTCACATCTCAAATTAAAATATATACCTTAAATTACAAATCAAATATCATAATACATACGTGTAGTAATAGAACTTAATATTTCATCAAAGAAAAGGAACTTAATAAGAAGATGCATGAAAGGTCATTTAGTAATTAATCAGTACGCATACTTTAATTTGAGATATCACATGTGAGAGTTAATGGAAAAAAATATCAATTTTAAATAATTCATTTAAATTGGACGAAAATGACCAAATTTTACAAATTGGAGAACAACATCACTTTAATCAAATTTTGTGGAGCCACATTGATTTTATTGACAAAATTTCTAGGAAATTTACCCTTTGACCTAAACTTAATGAATAGAAAAATTAAACTTTTGAAAATCACGTTTTGATTTAATTAAATATGGGATTCGATTGCAAAATTAGAAATTTAAAATTATCTGTGAAATTTTGTTGAATCAATTAATATCTATTATGCCGATGAATTAATCAAATGATATACTTGAACTAATATGAATAGGGCTGCTCACGGGGTGGGATCGAGGATTGCACCCTCACTTACTGCTCTGCCGTGGTCGGGGATTTCTTGTCCCCGTCCCCGATTCTATAACGGAGAGGAATCCCCCCCGTCCTCCGTGGGGATTTCCCATCTCCCGAAAAATTAATTTTTTTAATTTTAAAATATAATATTTTATAAATAATTAAAAAATAGAAGAGTAAATTATTGTACTATAAAATCATACGAGTTTAATTTCCAGGATAGACTGGAGAGGTCACAGCGGTTCCACTTAAAACTCAATCTCCTTAGACAGAATTTAACTACAAGTATAATTTATGAGCATAATATATTACTACAACTATACTAAAACACAGCTAAAATAAAGATAATAAGGAACAAAAGAATTTAACGAGGTTCGGCCAATTATGCCTACGTTTTCGGATGCTACTAAGTATTATTTCACACAGAAGTTAAATAATACAAGAAAAAAAAAAGAAAATTGAAATGATATGAAATTATATGGGATGATTAAAACTAAAACTAAGGGGCTATATTTATAAGTACATAAACCCCTTTTCCTTTCTAATTTTAACGATGCGGGATTCTAAAGTTTAGTTTTTTTTTTGTTTTTTTTTGTTCTTTTCTTTTCGGTGGCTGTTTACCAGCCCACCTACTTTGACTTCAACAAATTCGACAATCAATATTATTTAATTCTTATGAAAATTACAAAATTGTCACCTTTTGGCCATTTAAATTAACAGGGTCCAAAAAAAAAAATAGTAACGGCATTCTGTATGTGCCCTTATTTAACATTTTAACTCAAATATGTGAACTTTATCTTTTGTTTTTCTTTTCGTCTATCAGAAGCGATACGAATTTGATGATTTCCTAGAAATGTCACTATCGATTTGGTGAATTTTTTTTTTATAAAAAAAAAATTTCAATAAAATTATTTTGAAGAGTGTGGCACACCACCCAAAAAAGGTACTGAATGCCGAAAGTTGTGTTTCTTCCCCGTTCTATTATTCAAAGATTAATTTTGACATTGATATAGATTAAAAAAATAAATAACGGTTTCAAAAAAATTAATTAATTAAATTCAATTTTATAAAATGGTTATTATAATTTATTTAAATACTCTTTTATCAATTTTTTAAAATTATTTCTCTACTCTGTTAATTATTTTATTTTTTAGTGTAATAGAAGGATAAAATATATAATAAATATTTCATAAGATTTGAAAATAAAAATTAAAAAATAATTTTGATGTTTGAAGTGAAATAGGAGAGTACTAAATAGTTAAGTGGTAGACTGTAATTGTAATGGTTGATTTTAATTGGACCAACTTTCATTTTTAATCTTTTAAAAATAGAATAAGGAGAGAAAATGCATTTCCATTATCGGTTATTGGTATAGCAAAACAAAATGATTATAAATTTCCAAAATAAAGATAGGAATACTGCAATTAGCACCACAAATTCCAAGAAATAGGATTTCCTTTTAATTAAGAAAAGAGCAAAGTAAATTTTTTTTTTCTAAATATATGTCAAGAAAACCGACATAAATAAATTATGAAGTTGATTACTATCCATTCCATTTGTTTTCTAAAATTAATCGATCTTATTTTTTCTATTTCATTTAATTTGATAATTTTTTTTCTCATTCACATCGATAATTTTTGAATTTTAAAAAATATTATACATTTTTTATTTTTTTTCTTATCTAACCATTAAGATTTTACATAATTTCATTAATCAATGTTTTTTTGATATGTATAAAAAGTTAAAAGTTGTCGAATTAAATGCAATAGAAGAAATAAAATTTACTGTGATTATTATTATTATTTTTAAATTAACAGCCAATTCCAAACATTATTTTTCTGAGAAGGGGTCAATTCCAAAACATATTTAATAAATTGGTCAACATAAATTCCTTCTGTCAAATTTTAATTAATCACTTTAATTTCACCTTCCAAACTTACAGCCTTTTTAGCGACGAAACGACTTAATTGGATGGAAAAAGGGCGTACTCTTTTTGCACCAATTTCATAAATTTAATAATATATTTTCGGGTAGAAAACAATATAACCAATACCAATATATTATAATAATAAAACTCAAATTAAGTATGGAAAAAAGGCATGTGGAGGACAGAGTGATGATGGTTTTAAGTTTCAATTATAATATTAATTGATGTTCGGCTGAAGGATTTTAACAGTAGAAGACCGAACATATATAACGAAGATAACTCGATGTTAGGCTTTAGAAGATTAAAGCAGAAGAAAAAGAGTGGAAAATAAGCAGATCATAGAAGAAAGGATTCCATGATTCTAAATCCTACATCAGAAATAGCACAAACGAATAGTGTTAGAATCATTTGTTTCTTTTGAAATAAATCCAACTTGCGAAATGGCCCACCAATTGAATGATTCAGAGGAATAGGTTGCTAGAATCCATGGAGCCTTCACAGATCTTTCCTTGTGTATCGAATCGTGGTGCAAATTTTATTCTTTTTATATATATATATCTGGAGATTTGGAAGGTTTTGCAATATAGAGTGGCAAGGATTACTTGCAACATTTGTCGTGATGTCTGTCTTTAAATGCTGCAACATTCTTTCTGGTGATAATAAGTATAGATTTTTCAAGGCACCTCCTAAGCCAGCTACGCGAAAATTAAATTAAATTATGGGGCTTTTAATTTTTTGTTTATGCATAAGTAGCCCATCTGTAATAATAAGCTTATCATTCACCTGACTCTTCTAATCATGGTTAATTTGACTCCTAATTTTATTACTAATCAAATATCTCACTCTATTTAAATTGTAAACCCTAATTAATTAATTTGCCATCTATCCTTCCATTAGAACTGTGTAACCTAACAACAGAAATGTTTCATTTTGTTGCAAAAAAAATATAACCTTGTCATTATGAATTAAAAATTGAGAGGAGAGATGCATACATTTTATTTTTCTTTTTTTTCCGTCCGCATTTATATTATCTATGTAATTAATTTTTCTTTTCATCTCAAATACTTCTTTTTTTAGAAAAAGTATTCTATCCTATACATTTTTTTCTCTCTGTCTTCTTTTTCTTCTTCTTCTTCTGTTCTTTTGACTATTATGTTACTTTTAAAAAATTATATAAAAGTAAATCATCAAATCTTTTATGAAAAATAAAAGAATATACTGAAAATAGAGCAATTTGTCTACGTTAATTTTCAAACTAAATAAATCAATCAAGTGGATAATGAATTTGTAAAAAAATAGTATTTCCGGCGTATTGGCTTCTTTAAAACCACATTTAACACCAGTACTCTTAACAGTTGGAATAAACAAATACTTATTGGGATAGAAATGCTGACTTTGATTAGCAGATTAAAATTATGCATTATGAGCTTGTAAATTAGTTGTTTTTGTTAAGATAAATCATATAAATTATTTAATAAAGTACCCGACAGTAATATTTTTCATCCAAAATTTTCCCAACGGATATAAAATTGAATTCTCACATAATAATTTAGATTTTATCCGTTATTCTTATATCTGTTTATCTCTCTTGAACTGTTTTTTTAAATATTAAATGTGATTTTAAAAAATTCATATGCAAACAATACTATGTTTTACAATTTCAGTCCCAATGCATTTAGCATAATTGTTATTTATGCATAAAGTTAGTGTAACGATGGGAAAAATTAGTTTAATGTTACGGGAAAAGTTGGAAATATAATTAATATTATCTTGAGAAATGATAATAATAATAACAAAAAAAAGAAAAAAAAAGTATAGAAAATGTTGTTTGGGTACACAGCCGCCAGAGGTAAGGACAATGACAGTGCCATTCCCGTACTCCCTTCCAAAAGGCCTGCATCACGTGGAAACATTTGTTGTTAGTGTTGGAACCATTCTCTAATAATCTCTTCAATTACATCCTCAGCAAACTTCAAAAATTGAAAAAACAAAACACAAACTATTCTCTTCTCACTACCCGACATTTCTTAGGATTTCCTTCATTGATACCCACTTTTTCTCCTCTTTCTTTACAGTTTACACCATTTCTGGCCCTGCCTTCTAACTATGACACCTCGCTTCTTCGTCACCATTTTTATTATCTTTCCTTTCTCTTCCACTTACCCTTTACCTAATCTTGCTATTCTTTTTAACCATTTTCCATTGTTTTCTTATCACTACCATTTTCTTTTGTACCCGATTCCACTAATCCTACTTCAAATGGACCCTCGTTAATTATTATAAATTTTATAATTAAAAAAAGTTTAAAATAGGATCGGAGATTGAACCGGTTTGAGTATCGGTTCGATTTGTATTGAAATCAAATGTGGAAATGAAAAAAAGGTTAATGTTGAAGCAAAAGATTGCCCAATTTAAGTAAAATGAAGGGGTACATAAGATTAACCAGATATGAAGAAAGACAGAATTTTCATTTATTGATTTTCTGGTTTACAACAAATTCAACAATTAATGGACCGCACCCACATGTTCGCTCAAAAAGCTCTGAAAATCTACCATGATTGTTTAAAGAGGCTCTTCAATCATGGCATGGTAGATTCACTTCTAAATGTTGGGACCAATGCATATGAGGAGTCTCTATCCAATGCTTAATTCCCATGCAATAAAACAAATTTATTTTTTATTTTATTATTAATTAATTGTTATATGTATTTGGATTTTGGTAAGGACAAATTTTGCTTGTTTTAGTTGGTAAATGTGTCGTTATCATGTTGAATAAGAAGTAAGTGAGAAATATAATAAGGCAACAACAATACTAACAAAACTCCTTCATAAACAATAGCAAAAACAACAAAGCAACAGTTCAAACGGTTTCCCCTTAATTATTTTTTTAATCAATAAAAACAAACCCTACTCACTTTAATATTAACCCAATCAATGCTTACACTACAAATTTATCTTTCTTGCCTTTTCTATAATCTTAATATATCACAAGTAAAAAGCTACATCAATTCTTGGTGTTGCGAAATCATAAGTAAATCTAGGTTGTGGAAATAATAATTATATTAACCAAGATATTTTTCAAGATTAGCTGAATATTGGTTGGCTAATTTAGACCCATTAGCAATACTATATATGAAGACAAAAAAGCAAGATCAGATTGAGTTGGGATACCTATTGCCTAAGTTTCTTAATTAAATGATATTCTTTACATATTCATAGGATCCTTTCTTCCATAATTACGTGCCAGGATGTCGAACACACGCAATTACACACAAAATCTTATTTCTTCTATTTCTTTGTCCTTTTTATTGGCTTCATTGCTCGACAATGAAATGTACAGAGAGAGATATCTTCTGGAAAAACGAACGAATAATATATTTACATATTTACATCTACTCCTCATATCTCTTATCTTATTCTTATCTCCCTCCGAACCATGCATATATACACACGTAAACTAGAATCCGGAAGTCGATATAGTTATTTTATTTGAAAAACAAAATAAAAATACTTCTGATAATATTATTTGAGGAGCTGATGTCATTGAATTTTAGTGGTTTTTTGTTGTACTTTTACGTAATTGTTTGAGAATGACATGCATTAGTGCAATTCTTTTTGCAATTTGATTCTTGTTATGTTATAACACAATTTGAATTTCTGAGTGTTCCAGTCATGGATAAAAATGTATGGACTAATTTAATAAAGCAATCACGTAATTAACCATCAAGATTTGGTCTTATATCTAGCAATCAATTAAATAATGTAAAATCTCACTCTTAAAAGATGAGATAAACTGGTAGAAATATCATCTCGTTTACTAAGTTTTGGAGTTTAAGTGTTTTGAATAGTGTATTTTAGTCTCCAATATCATATGGACATAAAAAAAAATAAATAAAAAGGTTGTTGAATTATATATCCCTTTTCATAAAGAAAAAAGCAATTAGAAGATGTACATGGGCTGTTAAATCTAATAGATTAACAGGCCGAGAGATTTTATTCTATCACATGATTCACATTGATTGATTGCAGATAGCAAGATGTCTTTTCCTTCTATTGTAAATTGCTACATACCAGTTATTTTGTTAAATTTAACCCACCAATATTCGATATCGAAATCATCATCAGTATTTATGAAATTATGAGTTTAAACTTTAATCCAAACCCAACATTAATTAAAAAAAAAGCATCTAATAAATTTTACTCTTTTTGGTACTAATTTTTAAATTCCGAGTTATTAATTGTAACACGAAAAATATATGCTTGGAAAGAAGTAAGTTGCAATTAATGCAATCCAATTGATTGTATATATGTATATAAAGCTAGGTACGTAACATAAAACAGCCTGAAGATAGGCAAACAAAATTCTCCAAGGATTTAGGATAATATGAAACAAACCCATTTCAATCACATTGGCAGGGTAAGCCCATTAAAGATAGAGGCTTTTGTTGGACAAAAATTCAATATTATTGAGTGGGTTAAAGTAACGAGACGGACCTCTTTGAATTCTAATTTATAAATAAAAATTCACGCCTCAACCAAACGCATCATATTAGAACAAGCCTTCAAAATTCAAAACTTTAAAGCGTCACAATTCTTCAATCCGATACTGTAACGAGAAAACTGAATTATTAAGAATCCTCTGATATTAGACATAATATATGCTTTTTATTTATAGCATTTATTCAATGTTTACATATTTTTTAAAACAACTTTTTCACTTTGTTATATTCCAAGACCAAACACACAGCTTTGACTGTAGAGAGTATATGTGATTGGATCGTGCCAAGCTAGGCTTTTAGGGCCCCCACAAAAGAAGAATAAAGGGTTGAAACGTTGCTGATCCTGGGCCTTCGTTGAAGGCCTCAGCTTAGAATAACCATATATTCATTTCTAATTATTCCTTTTTTTTTTAAATTGTAAATTAGAATAGAGCGATCATTCAATGAAAACGACAGAGTGATAGTACGTAGACATGGTGAGGGAGCCAATCCGTTAGTCAATTACTTTTTTCAGATTCCACGTGGCAAACGGCAGCCGGCCTTCTTGACCAAAATAAAAAGGCATCTGGTCATGTTACGAAAAGTCATGTTATTACGAATAATAGTAGTAAAGCATGGAAATACAAATTGCCATATTTTCTATGGACAGCAGGTGAAGAAAATATAAAATAGTACTTCAGTAAGCTCAACAACATGATAAGTTTGATAACCTCCCTCGGTTGGTTCACAACTTGTACCCATTTAGCTCTCGCCCTAATCAGGTGGATCATTCATGGATCCTCCATCTCATCCATTGTTCGTTGGAAGATGATGACATAAAATCTTTCAAAACTGGAAACAGTAACTCAGCTTTTGTGAGATCCATAAACTCTATCCCGTGACTGCCCTCACCAAAGTGCCCTACACTTATTGTTAAGGAAATTTAGCCGTAATCTTTGACGCCGTAATTTTTGACATTTTATATGTCAAGCTTTTCTTCCTTTGTTTGTAATTGATTGGTCGTAATTGGAGGCTCCTTTGTTTGTAATTGATTGGTCGTAATTGGAGGCACTAGTTTAGGATTGATAATTGATTGGTCGTAATTGGAGGCACTAGTTTAGGATTGATAGCTGTATATATATTTGTACTCTTCCTTATTTCAAAGTAATACAGAAAAACCATTCTCATATTATTCACTTTCATGGTATCAGAGCCACGCTCTGGGCATCAAAACAAACTATAAATACAAATCCTTGCCGACTTCTATGGCAGATGACAAATCAAGAAGCACGGCCTCAGGTGTAAAATGGGACAATCCCAATCATCAACTTTATCTTCACCATTCAGACCAACCTGGTGCCATCCTTGTACCCCAGGTGTTGGTCGAAGACAACTATAGCACATGGAAACAATCCATGACTATGGCTTTGACAGTCAAAAACAAAGTTGGACTCATAGATGGCTCAATCAATGAGCCAGATGAAAAGAGTTCGGATGAACACCAACGATGAAATCCTGCAGCTTTGAGTGCACTAGATAACTTTATGAACCACTGTCTAGAGGCTTGCTTTAAACCATACAGTGATTTATGAAGTTTACAAATACGAGGTCTCCCCCTTTCGTCCAAAACCAGGAGGCAAGGACATGTAGACTTCTTCATCAAGGTCACCATTCAAAAAGGCGTTGTTAACATCCAATTGATGAAGATACCACCCACGTGAGGCTGCTACACTTAGTAATACTCAAACGGTTACCATCTTAGCTACAGGTGCAAATGTTTCTCTATAATCAACCCCTGCAATTTGACTGTAACCCTTGGCCACCAACCGAGCTTTGTATCTCTCCATTGTCCCATCAGACTTTAATTTGATTTTGTATACCCATTTACAACCGATTGGATGCTTGTGAGATGGCAATGGCACTAAGCTCCAAGTCCCATTATTTTGCAAAGCAGTTATCTCTTGTTGCATGGCTTCACGCCACTTTGGATCTTTAACAGCCTGTGAATATCTTGTAGGTTCTTTGAGTATAGAGAGTTTAGTAACATATGTTTTATGAGCACGAGAAAGTTTATCATAAGACAAAAAGTTGGAAAGTGGATGAGCTGTACCTGAATTTTTGACCAAGCTCATGGATGACATTGGTTCAGTCCTTGAAGGGAGGGCCATCTCGACATGAAAATCTTGTAAGTATTGTGGGGCTTTAGTGACTCGACCTCCACGCCGAGGTTGTGGAACAACGGGTATGCTAGTGGTATTTTCGATCGAGGAAAGTGAGATTGGTATATCCTCTTCATGTGTGGAAGGAATATCAGCAGTACAAGACTCGGTTATGGTGCTGTTTAATGGTTCAGTTTGGTTGTTAAGAGTAGGCTCATCTTGTGAAGGAAGAGAATTTGTTATGGGGAGAGAATCAAGATCAAAGGTTAAATCTTGATTTGGAAACAAAATATTTTGATCATCTGAATCTTTATGTGATGCAGTGAAAGATTGATAATTTTGGAAAGGGAATATATTTTCAAAGAAAATAACATCTCTTGAAACTATTACCTTTTTCTGAACAAGATCAAAAACGCGATATCCCTTTTTCCCATAAGGGTATCCAAGGAAGATGCATCGTGATGCTCTAGAATCAAACTTAGAACGATTGTGCGCATGGGTAAAAGCAAAACATAGACTGCCAAATACTCGCAAATACAAATATGTTGGTGTCTTGTTGAACAATTTTTCATATGGGGTCTTTCCTTCAAGAAGTGAAGTTGGTGTCCGATTTATTAGATAGGCTGCAGTAAGAATGGCATCACCCCAGAAGTATCTAGGAAGACTAGCTTGAATGAGGAGGCCACGTGCCATATTTAACAGGTGCCTATGTTTTCGTTCAACGACACCGTTCTGTTGTGGTGTGTTGATGCAAATTGTTTGATGAACTATGCCCTTCTTCGCATAAAAATTGTCAAGTTTGAATTCTGGGCCATTGTCACTACGGATGATTCTTAATATACACTCCAACTTGAGGGGGAGTGTTAAGGAAATTTAGCCGTAATCTTTGACGCCGTAATTTTTGACATTTTATATGTCAAGCTTTTCTTCCTTTGTTTGTAATTGATTGGTCGTAATTGGAGGCTCCTTTGTTTGTAATTGATTGGTCGTAATTGGAGGCACTTTGATAATTGATTGGTCGTAATTGGAGGCACTAGTTTAGGATTGATAGCTGTATATATATTTGTACTCTTCCTTATTTCAAAGTAATACAGAAAAACCATTCTCATATTATTCACTTTCACTTATCACACCGTTTTCTTCTAATATCTTACTGAATTCCATCTGGCGGTCAATCAACGGGTCTCCATAACAACCCGTAACAAGGACCCGAACCATTTCGCGAATAGCTAGATCCACATTTGACCCAAACCCAGTCATAGGATTACAGTACTCGTGATCCCTGTCAGCACCAACAGGCAAAGACAATTCCCACATGAACTCATTTGCACGCAACGGCAAACAGGGTCATTCGCCAATTTCAGCTAGGACCCGGTTCTTTCCGACCCGCCGAAATATGGATGGTGAAGTAACAAGCCTTTGATCTTCAACGGCTCTAACTTGCTACCTAATTCAGAAGCTCGTAGTCCAGCATGATAAGCTATATTTCCACCTGCGCTAGTTCCCATCAAAAAACAACAAGATAAATCAGCAAAGTTTCTTATCCAATCTTCTTGGCTGGATTTGATACAGTGCAGCGCTTCTACACAGTCCTCGTAAGCGGCCGGGAGACGGTGCTCCGGCGCAAGACGGTACTCGACGGAGATAACAACTGCATTAATACGTTGACTCAGAAGCGAGCAAAAATCATTTGTAATAATTGAGGCTGCACTGACAAAAATAAAGCCGCCGTCGTGATAGTAAAATACAACAGGAAGCCGCCGGTTTACGGTGGTTGAAGAAGTGTGAAGTAGGTGGCGTGGAAGATATATTCGTAGTCAAGTTTTGTTATTAAGATTAATAGGAATGTCCTTGGTTAGGACAGGCGAGGAGGATGAATCTGGGTCTGGTGAAGCAGGAACGGTTGGAAATTGAATCAGACGAGTGTACGTTCCATCTGGGTTCAAAACAATCATAGGTTTAGACTCAGAATCAGAAGAAATATTGGGTGAGGTTTCACTTTGTGCCATGTAAAATGGAGAAAGTTTTTCTTCTCGTCTGTGTTGATGTATTGCAAGGATAGTGGCACCATTTAAAGAGCTTGCAAGGGCCTTATTGACATTTTGAAAAGTTTTGGGGGCATTTTTGTAGCTTTAAGAATTTCAATTTACGCGCATAATTTGGAACTTTCTTATTTTAATCTGCCCCTGTTGCACTTAAGATTTACCACAAAATCAAATCCTTTATTTTTTGATTCCAATTGGTGTTATTCATCAATCTCTTGAAGTTTCAGAACCTAGAGCTAGCCTGCTTTGTGCTTATTCTACCTTAGCTGACTCATCAATTGCTTGTAACAGATAGAGAAAAAAAACATATATATTGTTTTTATTTTCTAATTAACAACCAAATCTAAATATTGCCCATTTTCTGCTTATTGAAACTATATACCGACATCAAATAATGCCAATGCCTATAAATACTCTTAATTTTCTTTATATTATTTTTCTTCAAAAACCCTCTCTTTGTTTTAAAATTCTGTATAATTAATAACAGTCCTATCTATAAAAAATAATAAATAATTATGCGGGAAAAGTGGCTATAAAATAACAGTCTAATTTCAATTTGTTACATAAAATAAAAAAAAATTATATAAGTAGTTATGTGGGAAATGTGGCTATTTTTCATTTTGTAACTTGTTTTATTATTTTATGTTTTATTTGATAATTTATTATTGACTTGATTAATAAACAATCTAATGAATCTGATCTAGATAATAAAATTTTCAAATAATACTACTGCAATTAAATTTATTTCATTATTGAAATATTAAATAAACAACCAGCGAAAACACGAATACTAAATTATATGGGCCAGATTTAAGAAAAAGAAAAATCCACATAAATTCCGTCAAAATTCGATAAAAAAGACTACTGTTGAAAATTCTAGAAGAAGTATTAAGGCGAATTAAAATTCTAAGAAAATAATTAAGGAATCCACTTGTCCTACCAAATCTTCAAACTCAAACCATTTCCCACCTGCCAACAGGATACCGAAATTAACAAAACCCGATCTGCCAATATGGCCTTCCATAGTAACTAGCTAGGATTTGAGCCATTAGAAGTTTTGGGAAAAGAGGAAGTTGGAAAGTACGGAGCCTTGAAAATTCTAGCAAGCAAAGAAGAAGGATTAGTAATTAAACGCCAGCCTTCCTTTATCAATTACGCTTTGTTAAAACACTCAAAATTCCGGAAAGCCCAAACCTACCTCTGATTTTGTTTTGCACGTCTGCTCCCAACTACAAAGGGGAACCTTTCTTTCATTTTGATTTACATTATTCAGATTATTGTAAGTTTATTTTATTTATTTGAATTGTTTATAGATGATAATTTAAATGTGAAGAATTGTTTAACTAGATAGGTATGATTTAATTATATTGGTTAGATACTTAGAAAATATATTATCAAATTCCACCCACCTCCGCCTGCAAATATATATTATAAAAAAATATATATAATTTTACTTATTTGTACTATTCTTTTTACACATTAATTAATGTAAAAAATTAATTGTAAATTCCAATATAAAAAATAATGAAAAAATAAAATAAAATATTTAGGTGCATGAAACAAGGAATATTTAGCAAAACGTATACATGCATAATCCGCATACTGCACATATATTGTATTACAAATTAAATTAATTGCTTCTTATATTGATCAATAATATAAGATATATTATGTTCATAAATTATAATTTTATGGACTAACTATGTATGTATATGTTTCTAAATTACTGCTATGTATCTAAATCTAGATAAAATAAAGTTTTCGAGGGAATTAATTAGAGAAATATACAAAACGGAAAATATGTTCCTAATGACTCATTGTCATATTTCTTTATTTGGGTTGGTATACAGTGACGATTATTAATTAATTAGATCACGGGTAACAGTACTCTATGCATAATATCAATTATTTAATTAATAAAAAGAATGAACCAGCAAGATTCAATGTTTGCCATTATTATTGATTCAATTTATAAATTAAATACCAACCAAATACAGAATTTAATAGTTACAAATAAAAAATGAAAACAGATAAATTAACAGAGTTGCAACATTGAAAATGATTTGAAAATTTGATGTTTGAATTGTAATGCATTAAAGTTTAATACAAATATTGAAAAGGACTTTATAATTGTCTTTTTTTTTTTTTTGCAATTAACCCTAATAAAATGCATGTATCTATATTTTACTTTTCATGTTTCTGCATTCTTCTGTTGATGTGGGTTTTGAGTGTTTCGGGCCAACTCAACATGGGAGAAGAAAATCCATTCCTATTTTATGGTCTTATGATAACATCAAGCCCGTTAACGCTGCTTCTTTCGTTCCCATTGCAGGAAGGATATTGATTCTATTTTTTTTTTATTAGACATTGAGATATCTTAAGCGAGTCCATACAGACAAAATATATTTTTAAATCATATCACGTTCAGATTAATTTTCACTTAAGCGAGTCCGTACAGACCAAAAGCAACAAAATTATACCACAAAATATTTAATACAGTTGTATTTTTAGGATTCGAATTCGAGGTCACTGATTAACCTAATAGAGACTATTGCCATCTCAACTACGTGAATAGTGATATGAATTAATTTCACTCACGGTAACTGGACTTACGACTTATCATCCGAAAATAATTGATTTTTTTTTGTGATTTAAAAATCACTAAACTTACACATTTTTGCATAAAAATCATGTTCACCAATTTTCGACGAGGATTTTTGTCGGATTGATGACATGACTTGCCACATCATATATCTACATACACGTAGCATGTCTTATGCTTGGATCAATTTCATCTACGGTCATTGAACTTACGACTTATCATCCAAAAGTAACTAATTTATTTTTCGTGACTTAAATGTCACTAAAGTTATCATCTTTTTGCAAAAAAAATATTTTGATCGGATACACATAGAGATTGATTTATTGCCACTGTCAGTAGCTAAATCACTGTCATCAACTAATGTGTCATATTTCACACGTCAGCAATCCATGTGTGTCCAGAGCTAATGTGTCATAGCTAATGATGTGATAATAAATCCATCTCCATGTGTATCCAGTCAATGTGATTTTTCTGTAAAAAGATGATAAGTTCAGTGACATTTAAGTAATGAAAAATAAGTTAGTTACTTTTAGATGATAAATCGTAAGTCCAGTAACCATAGATGAAATTGATCCAAAAATGAAATGTGCCACATGTGTCCAGATATATGACTTGGCATGCCATGTCATCAATCCGGTAAGGATCCTTGTCGAAAATCGGTGAACATAATTTTTATGTAAAAATATAATATATTTAGTTATTTTTAAATCACAAAAAAAATCAGTTACTTTCGGATGAAATTGACTCTAGTAATACTTATTCGAAAGCAATAGTTTAGAAAGTAATTATTATTGGAAAATAAAGATAAATCAATACCCTGAGTAGTTAGAATATGGCGCACCCATTGTATTCAGTGCGTGCAAATCTCAATTCAACGGTTGAAATTTGTGTGCATCTAATTAATCTCTATTTCAACAGGGTGTGCAAAATCCAACAGACTCAATAAAATTACAATTGAAAATGTAATTTGTGTAGGTAATTTCCTATAGGGTCGAGTTAAAAATATATGAAAATTTCAAGTTATTTTGATAGGATTCAAGTTAACATGAATAAATCAAATTTCTTTTTTTATATTTAGTTTATTTTTTATTTTAAAAATATAATTATTTATCAATTTATAATTATTCAATTGATTTGAATATTAGTAAAATCATAATTATCTAAATGAAAATGTTAAAAATAAATAGTCCTATTAACTTATGCAAAGGCCGAACAAATGTCGCTACAAAAAATGCAATTTGTCACTAAAAGTGAAAACTATATCTAAAAGAGAAATAACTGTCACTAAAATACCCACAAGTTATCTCTAGAAGGGACTTCCACCTTTAAAAATTTCAAAATTAGTCACTGTCACTAAAATTCATAAGATGTGGCTAAAAATCATGTGAATTGTCACTAAATATAATAAAAAGTGACTAAAAATTCAGAAAATGATCACTAAAAGTCCATAGAACAGTCACAAAATGAGGATAAAGCTATTACGGTATTCCACGAAAATGTTTTAATATTCTTATCACATCTATCACTGTTCCGGTAAGTCATACGTAGGAAATTTTTTTTCAACTATATTCCTTATAACTTATCACTACAAAAAAACTGCCAATTAGCGACTAAATTTAGCGACGGCCTTATTTTCGTCCAAATTTAGAGACGGATTAGCGACTGTTTTACAATTCCGTCGTGGGGAGGAAATTTTCTATTTTTGCGACGAAATAGCGACGGAATGAATAAACAGTCGCTAATTATTGGCGGAAAGTATACGCGCCTTTTTTTGAGACGGATTAGCGACGAATAGGTCTGTCGCTAAAGTTTATAAATTTTTATTTATAAATTAGTTCCAGAAAATTTAGCGACGGATATTTTAGTCGCTAATTTTGGAGGGAAAATATAATGCCTTTTTTTCCAACGGTTTAGCGACGGCAATATTTAGTCGCTAATCCGTCGCAAATAAATTAAGAAATAATTTTTTTTATTTCACTCACATGATTTATGTATAGTTTTAAGTAATTTTAATATAAACCATATGAAATAAATATTTTATTTTGTAACAGAAAATTAAAAATTATTTTATAAGTTGATAATAATTTTTTATCAATTATATCAAAATATAAAGTTATTTATTTAGGAAACTTATATTTTTAATAATAATAATAAACTAATTGTTATGATTATTATATATTTACGTGTTTAAGATTAAAAAAATAAATATTTATAAAACAGTAATATAAAATTTATTATTTCATTCAAAATAATAATAAATAATTTATAATTAATTTTTATTTTATAAAATTTAAATCAAATATTAAATTATTATGAATTCTATTGATGTCTTTATCAATTATCCCCAAATATAAACTTATTTATTTAAAAAAATTACATTTTAATAATAATAATAAAGTAATTATTATAAGTATTAAATAGTCATATTATGAAAAATAATAAATATAAATATTTATATAATAATAATATAAAGTTTATTATTTCATTTAAAATGATTATGAAAAATTATTTAGTTGAATAATTAGATAATAGAGTTCAATCCAAGACTTAAACTCATACAAGTCAAAATGAATAAATTTTCTAATTTAATTTCTTCAATTTAATTTCTATTATTTTTCAAAATATTCAAAGCTCCATCTAAACTCATCCTTACCATTTAACTTCACTACCGCGGTTACCTAATTGAGTGATATGGAAGACTGAGAAAACTTACTAATTTGAAAATGGAAAATGGCTTTGAAATTCTAAACATGGCCAGATTAATAAATAAGTTAAGATATTATCTGATAAATCCAAATATATAGTCCATTTGAATCTGCATGTTTATGGTTTGGTTGAATCTTCAAATACAAATTCAACAACTTTTATACGGAATAGTGTAAGTAAAGATTCAACGGTTAAGTATTTGCCGTTAGATCGACCTGATATTTGGTGAGTATGTTCGAAACTCCTTGTTGTTAATTTTGAACGGTAAAGATTAGTTTTTAAGATCTGTAAGTTCAATTTTTGTTGCAAAAAAAAGGTTGCTTTATGGATTTTTTACCTAATGACCAGTTTTGTATACGAAAACGATCAAAAAATTATTTGCCGTTAGATTGGCCTGATTTTTGGTGAGTACTTTCGAAACTCCTTTTTGTTAATTTTGAACGGTGAACATTAGTTTTTAAGATATGTAAGTTCAGTTTTTATTGCAAAAAAGAGGCTATTTTCTGGATTTTTTACGTAATGACCAGTTTTGTATACAAAGATGATCGAAAAATCATTTACCGTTAGATTGACCTGAGTTTTGGTGAGTACGTTCGAAACTCCTTGTTAATTTTGGACGGTGAAGATTAGTTTTTAAGATCTGTAAGTTCAATTTTTTGTTGCAAAAAAGAGGCTGTTTTCTGAATTTTTTATAAAATTAACAATTTTATATGTGAAGACGATCGAAAAATTATTTGTCATTAGATCGACCTAATTTTTGGTGAGTACGTTCGAAACTCCTTGTTGTTAATTTTGAATGGTGAAGATTAGTTTTTAAGGTTTGTGAGTTCGGTTTTTGTTGCAAAAAATGGTTATTTTCTGAATTTTTTACTTAATGACCAGTTTTGCATAAGAAGACGATCGAAAAATCATTTGCTGTTAGATTGACCTGATTTTTGGTGAGTACTTTAAAAACTCCTTATTGTTAATTTTGAACGATGAAGATTAGTTTTTAAGATCTGTAAGTTCAGTTTTTATTGCAAAAAAAGGCTGTTTTCTGAATTTTTTACGTAATGACCAATTTTGTATACGAAGACGATCGAAAAATTATTTACCGTTAGATTGGCCTGATTTTTGGTGAGTACATTTGAAATGCCTTGTTGTTAATTTTGGACGATGAAGATTAGTTTTTAAGATCTGTAAGTTCAGTTTTTATTGCAAAAAAAAGGTTGTTTTCTGAATTTTTTACGTAATGACCAGTTTTGTATACGAAGACGATAAAAATATTATTTATCTTTAGATTGGCCTGATTTTTGGTGAGTACATTTGAAACTCCTTGTTGTTAATTTTGGACGGTGAAGATTAATTTTTAAGATCTGTAAGTTCAGTTTTTGTTGTAAAAAATAGGTTGTTTTCTGAATTTTTTACATAATGACTAATTTTGTATGTGAAGACCATTAAAAAATTATTTGCCGTTAGATCGGCCTAATTTTTGGTGAGTACGTTCGAAACTCCTTGTTATTAATTTTGAACGGTCAAGATTAGTTTTAAGGTCTGCAAGTTCAATTTTTGTTGCAAAAAAGAGGTTGTTGAATTTTTTTGATTAAATTTTATTTTTATTTGGAGTATAAGTAACTTATTTATTTAGAAATTTTACATTTTTAATAATAATAATAATAAATTAATTTTTATATTTATTTTATAATTACATTATGCAGATTAATAAAAATTAAGATTTGTAAAATAATAATATAAAATTTATTATCTCATTTAAAATAATTTTGAAAATTTTAATAATTTATTTTTATTTTGTTAAAAATTTGATATAATAAATTTAAATAATAATAATAATAATAAACTAACTGTTACAATTATAAATTTCATTGCAAAAGCTTTTATATATTATTAATGGTAACGTATTATATGAACCCTTAAATACAATTATCCCAAAATCTATACTTATTTATTTAGAAAATTTATTTTTGTAGTAGTAATAATAATAATAATAATAATAATAATAATAAATTAAAATACATTTTATTTCCAAAACCACAATTAACTTAAATTAAGTATATAATAATAATAATAATAATAATAATAATAATAATAATAATAATAATAATAATAATAATAATAATTAAAAACAATGTAAAAGATAGTGGAGGCCATAAATAAAAACACGGAAAGAAGTAGTTTTAAAAAAAAAAGAGGAGAGGAGAGGAGAATTGGGGAGAGCAGGAAGGAGCTGGAACCTGCCGTTTAGGGGCGCGGTGTGTCACCGGCGATCGCCTCGTCGATGCCGCTCGCTGGACGTCCACCCCACACCGATCACGGCGTTTAACGCTTTCCGTTCTTCTTTTCCTTCTTTCCCGTTTTCTCATCTCAAACCGCCACTTCCTCCCCTCTGTTCCGGCGAGCCACGACGGCGTTCAGCGTCATGACCACCACCGGATGACTCCCAATGGCAAGGTGTATCTTTCGGTGCCTTCCGTCGATCATCACTCGCCGGTGATTGGTAGATCGGAGAGGAGAAGCCACCAACAATTTTTGCGAGATTCTGGCCGACCATAGCCGCGTTGGAGCGCGTGACCACAGGAAACGAAATCGGAGGATCCCGATCTATAGAGTAGCAGTGTCAAACCATCACCGACGGAGCTCCGGAGAAGCTCCGATCACCGGTCCGACGAAGTTCCGATCACAGTTCTTTGCATATTTTGGGTAGGCTAATGCCTTTGCATTATTATTTCATGCTGTCAATTTGATTTATTGCTAAGTATATTTTTATTGTTCAAATTTGGTTTATTGCTAAGTATATTTTTATTGTTCAAATTATGTACGTGTTTATGCTGTCAATTTGGTTTCTTGATAATGTTGATTTGCCCGAATTAGTAGTAGAATTGCTAGTTAAATCAGAAGAAATTTCTACTGCTGAGTCTGTTGAAGAGGATCTAAGATTTATGACAGCCGGAACTGCCAAAGATTGTAAGAATGCCAATCTCTGTGTTGTTGGTGGATATGCAGTTAATGGGGTTGCTGAGATTTTTATTCTGTTTTGGGTTTCGTTTACTGGGCACTACAGTGATGGTTGATTGTGAAGTGAAAAGATTCAAAGCACTATGAAGAGATTCAAAGGCGCCAATGAAAACCAGCAGAACATCGGCCAAATAAGCTATCTTGACCAACCCAGATCAGCTTTTGTGATCTTCATGTACAATCTGAACTCTCAATCTTGTTTTGCTTATGTAAAGTTATAACCTTTATTGTTGTTTCATTCGCATTAATTGTTGGGCATTAAAGGTAAAGAGTTTATGAGTGGTAAATTATGAAAAGGAGTTTATGGATAGTTGCAAGAATGGGAAATTGATTGATGTTAATAGGAAAGGATTTGAAACTTGGAAGAAGATGTCAATCAAGGTAGTGATGTGTTGAACATGAAAATTTTTTTTACTTCAATCTACTTGTCGTGGTTTAATATTCTTTCCTGTTTTTGTCTTTCTTAGGAGAGGGAACCATATGTTAGTAGAGCTGAAAAGTTTGATTCGAGAGATTGACCATTCATTTAAGGTAATCGGGTTATTTCAAATCTTCTTTATTGGAATTCTCCAAATTGTATATAATAATTTTACTTGGTCTGGAGTAGACATGTTATAATATCCTTAATCTTGATGGTCACATCTTAGAGTTTGTTCCCTAACAACTAATTTTGAGAATGAAAGTTGACTATTTTCTTTTTTTAGTTCCGAGATTGATTGTTGCTATGGTTCATGTAAGCAAATGTGTCTTAGATTACATTTGAGGCCTATGCTTAAACCTCATTTATTCATTGCTCGTCATTTTCTCAAGATTCAATCTTTACAATGCAGCAAAAACATAAGGCTGTGTGTGAAAGCAGCATGTGTGTGCATGATATCCAAAAAGATGCAGGGTTGAACATCATTATTAATGTTTGCCAAGGCTCTTCACTAACTTGGTTTGGGTTGAAATTGCTGAGCATGGTGCAATTGGCATGTGATAAGTGATTGGCTGGCTATGCATACTATTTAAAATTTCAATTGGCATGGGGGTGGGGGAATATAAATGTCTGCCTACCAGAAAGTTTTGGTGCCCATTGGTAAATTTCTGTCTCTAATCCTCAAGTATTATGTTTATAGAAATACAAGCTGATGCAGTAGGCTAAATCTTTAGATGTTTCTGTTCTAAGCAATATCTCTTTTCCAAATTTTATCCTTAAAAAGAGTCTTAATGAGTTTTTTTAATCACTCAGCAAGTCGTGTGTAATAATCTCGATTTTCTAATTTGATACAGGATCCATGGAAGACGACCCTTCTGCTGAGGGTGAAAGAGAAGTTGAAGGCTAAGGAAATGGAGGAGGATGACCTTACCTAAATTTGAAGTTTACACCGTTTTGATCTATTGGTTCTTCACAAATGATTTGATTGTATGATGTGTCTGTGTCTATTTACACTGTTTCTGGTACAATTGTGATGGTTTTAATCAGAATGGGTTGCTTTACTACTTTGAATATGAGCTTGTTGTAATTGGGATATGGTGTTTTGATGAAATGTGTAGCTACACTTTAAATACAAGGTATAAATTGAATTTCTTACATAATATGTCATGTTAGAATCTATATATATGTGTGTGTTTTGGAACATATTATGCTTTGGAATAATATATATATGTCATTATTGTATACAGGTTGAAAAATTAATAAATACAACCAAAAAAAATTTCATTATGCTATAATTAAAATACAGCAAAAGAAAAAATTAAATTATGCAATAATTAAAATACAGCAATAATTTAGCGACGGATATGCGACAGAAAATTTGTCGCTAATTTAGCGACCAAATTAGCGACAAATTTTCGTCGCTAAATTTTACACTAAATTTTTATTTAGTGACGGAAAATTTAGTCGCTAAATATTATTATTATAATTCAGCGACTAATTAGGAATATAAATTAGCGACGAAAAAAAATTTGCGATGGAAATTTTCATCGCTAAATTAGCGACTGATTTTAGATTCCGTCACTAATATATTAGCGACTGGGCTATTAGCGACTATTCGTCGCACCGTCGCTAAAATATATTAGCAACGAAATTTTGGCAATTAGCGACGGAAAATGCCGTCGCTAATTCCCAGTTTTTTTGTAGTGTATGTTTCTTACTTTAAAACTCTTAAGTTATAAGTTAAGTTCAGTTATTTGATAAAAGTTCGTCGACGACCTATAACTGTCCAATTTACTATGCATTTAATAAAATTTTTGAAATATAACGGTTGTATATGGTACTAGCCCTCTGAAAAGCAGACAATTCACACAGACTCTTAGAGGCATAACAACAATATTATACCAATTACATTCATCCATTTCCATATCATACATATATCAAAACATAATTCATCAATCATAATCGTTCACTAATACAATCTCCTGTTCACTTATTACATATTCAAATTATTAACTTTATATACATGCCAGGATATTAATAAGAAAATATCTAAAACAAGTCTTGTAAAGTGTATTATTGCTCCCGCTTCTAAGTACCTGCACGCAGTAACAACTAGTCGCTGAGCACTAAATATGCTTAGTGATGACTAATAATCGATACATTTCCTAGAAGTCATCTAATTTGATTACATAATATATAATCATTATGCTAACCTTTTCAAAGCCAAACTTTTGCAAAATCAATAACTTTTTTTTAGCATCAATTTAGTCTTATCATATTATTATTCATTTTATACTTATCCTTTACTAAACTTTTAATTTAGCTCAAAACTTTTATTTTTGTTCACATTTGCCCTTTTTATCGCGAAATTACCAATTTCTCTTATTAAGCTTATTTTTGGTCTTTAAGCTAATAATTGATGTATTTTACATTAATATACACTTATTTTGATATTTTTGTGTAAAATTATATTTTAGTTCTTGTTGTCTATAAAATTTCATTTTAAAGCAATTTAACAATTAATTGACTATTTTACCATTAATTAAACAGTTCTTAATTAATTTACTTAATTTCTACACTTTTGGAAAAAATTACTATTTTGCCGCTAACTTTCATTTTCTTTCACTTTAGTCCTTTTTCACTTTTAATTGTCATTACTCATTTTCATATTTTTAGCATTTTACTTACATTATGCCCCTAGTACAGATCTGACAGAAAATCTCAGACCGGAACACGGAACGTGCATCCCATGGACCACCAATAATAGAAAAATGATCCCCAATGAGTCATTTCTCATAGAGCATTGCACTTTCACTTTACACTGAAGCTATGGAGATCAAAGATCATACCCATAGCAAAGCAAGTCGTCATGACTTGTATCGCGGTAAAAGTATTCCTATAGCTAGCCAATTATATCTTGAACTAATTTTTACTACCTGACTATTCTTAATGGTACAATATAATTATCTTTTTAACCTTTTTATTTTCCGAAAAATTTGTCGGTTGATTTTTTATTTTTTTCATGGAATGTGAAGTAATTTCATATTAATTCACCAACTTTTACATTCTTATTGAATTATTCCTTAATAATTCAATATTTTCTACTATACATATTCACTTTTATTTCTTAAAATAATTCTAATAATTCCAATAAATTATATAAAAATTCATATATGCATTATTTTATATTTATTATCATTTTCCACTTATTTTACCAATTGTTTCACAATAAGTCATAAATTTTACTATATACATACACATTAAATACACTTAAAAATTCTCAAATTAATTTCAAATATTCTTTAAAAATTCATAGGCACTAATTATTATACTTAGGGTTAATTTGAACTATTATTTATTAATTTCATGCAAAATTTCATTAATTTTCCTTAGTGAGGATTTCGGCCACCTATAGTACATCTCCCTAAAAATTTTTCTTTTTCACTTTTAACATTCAATTAGTCTTTTATATGGTTTAATTTCATTTTTCTCACTCTAATTGCAACATTTAAACAATTTTACAATTTTTTACCCTAATTATATAAAGAAATTAAATTCAAAATCATAAAAAATGTAAAGATTTCTTAGTCACTTACAATTTTTTTCTTGCTTTAGGAAGCCTAAACCTCATTTTCCTTACCTTTATCCCTTGCCAACCTTTCTCTTTCTTCCTCACCTACCATGGCCGGCCAAAGAAGCTTATTAAATCTTATTTTTTGTCTTCAAATGCAAAATTTAAGCTCATAATTGAATACTACACCTCAAAATCTATGTGAAAACATTAAAGAATCAATTAAATCAACTAATCCATTAAAGTTTACCTTATACCCTTTTCTTTTCCTAACTTGATTTTTCTACTTTCTTTGCTCAAATCAGCCAATAGAGACTACATTGGTGATCTAGAGAGATGGAACTTCAAATCTTATGTTGGGATTTAAGGGAAATTTGAAGTTGACTTGAAGCAAATTAAAGGGAGAGAAGGAGAGAGTAAGGTTCGACCACTTAAAGGAGGAGAGGAGAGCTGGAAAAAATCTGGAAATTTTCCAAAATTTTCAGCTCTCTTATACCCCTTTAACGGGCCTTGATTTGGGCCTAAAAATGGGCTTAAACCAATTAAGTTCAAAGGCTCATTTTAGGCCATTTAAGGCCCAATTAAAATTATCTCACTTTTCACCTTCAAATCATTTCAAAAATGATTTTATCACTTTTATCACATCAAAAATAGGTAGTACGCAAAATTTGGCTCAATCGGAGTCCGTTATCGATCCGATTCAAACTTATTGGTCCGATTCAACAACTGCAGGTATCACCGAAAAATTTAATTCTTATTACTAAAATATTTCACATAAAAATTCATGAAGATCTGGAAAATCTAATAATTTTTGGAGTTCGTTTACTATTTTTAATAATTTATACAAAATCAAGTCACCTTATTTACCAGAGAAATTGACTCGCTAGCTTTTTCATATTTTTGATTTTTCGAGGCCCATTTGATCTCAGTTTCACTTCAAATTTCAACCCCGAACTCACCATGATCAAAACTTTCCGATGATTCAATTAAATATTTTTGACTTCTGGGTGTACTTTTCTGCCCGAAAATTACTATTTACCATCGAAAAGTACTGTTCACGGCCGATCTGGTGTTGAGGCCATTACAAATGTCGTTAAATATTATCTCTGGCACCAAAAGTATGATTAACCATGTCCAAAAAAAAGGTCGCTAATTGACAAATCTGTCGCTAAAACATAGATTTGTCGCTAAATGTCCTGAACGATAGCAAATGTTTTGTTACCTGACACAAAACATATAATCTTAGTTAGTAAAAGTCTCGTGGACTATCACGAAATATTCTTATAACTGTTGCTAAATGTCTACAAGGTTGTCGCTAGATGCAGAGGTCCTGTCACTAAAGATGAAAGGACTGTTCCTTTTGTGTTTGAAGTTTAGATAACTCTATACATCCTTAAAACTGTTGCTAAGTGTCGACAACTCTATCACTAAATGTAAAACCCCTTGTTGCTAAAAGTTGAAGGAAATGTTGCGTAAGGTCCATATAATTGTTGTTAAAAGTCAAAACCGTTGTCTCATAAGTTGTCCTTAAAGGTAATTCCAACATTAAAAATTTCAGATGCAATCACTAAATGTCCAAAGAATAGGGTTTTAAATTCATTTGAATTGTTGGTAAATATAATCAACCTTGTGGCAAGAAGTCCAGAAAAATATAGCTAATATCCATAGAGCAATCATCAAACTAAGGACAAATATGTCACTAAATAACTAAATTTGTTGGCAAAAGTTGGGACTGTTGCAAAAATGTCTGATTTGCTAATGTTCACGTGGTGCCGCTAAATGAATAAAAACTGATGCAAAAAATAATATGTTGTCACTAATAACTAATTAACTGTTGTTGATGTCAACCTTACTGTTGCTAAAATTCAGACATATCTGTCGCTATAAGTCAAAAGAACTGTGGCAATAGGTCCACATAACTGTCACTAACTGTCCATTGATTTGTAGCTAAAAGATCTCAAATTTGGCGAAAAGTTGGTGGGGCTGTCGCTAAAAATCCACACAACAGTAGCTAAAATTATGTAGTTGTGTTGCTAAAAGGAACCGTCTCTAAATACATTGCCATATCTTATTTAGCTTCAATTAATTTTTAATTCTCAAGACGGCATAAATTGTTGCTTTGAAATTGTTTTTCAATTAATTTGAATTTTAATATGTATCGCAGTTTGTTTTATAATTGATTTGATATTTAATAAAAATTATAAAATATATTTCAAATTTTTTAGGTCCCTATAACACGTCCCAAAAAATTATAGATTATTAGTCGTGCCTCTATATTTATTTAGAGTTGGATTGGGTTAAACTTTTCTTTAAATTTTGAGTTGTCCAGGTATTGACTCAGCCTCAGGGGTATGCAACACCAAATGAAACTGTATACAATTTGATATATTTGGCTTTTTTATTGGGTTATTTTAGTTTTATTTGGTCTTTTTAGGTTAACAGCCTGATAGATTGAATCGACTGAACTATATATATTCTTATACAATTTTTTAATATTTTATCTAAATAACTAAATATTTGATTAATTTAGTATGTTATATAAACTAATTATAATTCCAATAACAAAAAAATTATTTAAAGTAATTATATATTATATATAATTATAACTCTAATAATATATAATACAAATTTACTTATTAAAATTGTTGTTTTATGCATGTATTAATTAATGAGTTAATTATTATTCGTTTGTTATAATTATAAATACACTTTATAATTACTCTTTTATAATTTTTAGTATTCAAATTATGATATTTAAGACTTTATCATTTGGTAATTATTACATTTTTATTATATTTTTCTTTGTTTAAAATATATTTAATAGTATAAAAAATTAAAAGTCGAAAAAAAGTACAAATGTCTAATACCGAATCCAAATAATTTTTGTTAGTTTGCTTTGATTTCTAATTTCAACCTCAATTACTTCAGGTATTCTATAAAATTTTCGAATTTATTTGATTTGATCGGTTTTTTTAACCCAACCGACCGAATAATGAAAATAGAAAAGAAATAAAGGAAAAAAATTAGAGATGGTAAATGGACAGATTGAACGAGTCATGGTTGGATCATTAATGAATTGGATTATAAATGAATAAAAAAATATGAATTATAAATGAATCAATATTTAAATGGATTTGACGGATTTAGATCGATCTATGGATTTAATGTCATGGTTGTTTCCATATACAACTTTAATTATAAGTCAAATCTAATGCCTTTTATCAAGAAGGTACAGTACAACATCCCATAAAAGTAAAACCCTAGATTAGGGGTGTGCATCGGTCGGGTTCGGGGCAACCCGACCCGAACCCGATTAACCCGAATTAATAGGATTCCTCTCACGCGACCCGACCCTATATTAATATCGGGCCCTTACCCGATTAACCCGATAAATGTCGGGCCCCGACCCTTTTAACCCGATCAACCCGAATTTAGTACAATTTTTTGTTTAAACTTAAAATTAAATTGAAATACAAATCAATACTAATCACCACCAAAAAAAATTTAAAAATACAATAAACTAAAAATTAAAAAATTATAGAAAATATATATTATATAATAATTGAATACTAAGAACAATAATTAAAATAAACATATACAATAAACATTGAAAATGAAATTAAATACCCAAAATTAAACATCCAACAATAATAAACATATATTAAAAACGTTAATATACCATCATATTCACTCTTTAATTTCTTCATGACCACCTAATTTATAAATAATGAGAGATAATTAATTATAAATTAAGAACAATGATCAAAATAAATAAAATTGTAGATGTTTATTTTAATTATCAAAATGGAATACTAAAACTGGTTTCACATACCTGCCTGTCTCAACCTCTTCCTCTGTCCCAGCTGAAGCAATTTAAGATCAAATTAAATCATCAAGTGGAGCTTACAATTCCCAAGGAAAACATGAATACAACACCTATTAGTGCACTTGTACATTACTGATCAGCAAAGAAAAATTCCTAACACCTGAAGAGTAAGAAAGTTGTACATAAACTCAAACCTCAATAACAAAAACTCTCTCTACTCATTTTTTTAATATCAAATGCCATCTTCCCTCTTGTAAATATTAATTTCAAAGAGCAAAAACTTATGGTGTGATTGCTTCTAATTATGTACTACATTTACAGCTGCATCAAAAGAGTATCAAATCATAAATTTTACTCAGAACACAAATTCTACAATTCATAGCCAAAACAACATTGTTACTTGAACCAAAACAGAACAAACGTTATAATAACCATTAATATGAAGCGACACTTTTAATGGTGAAGTGATGCTTGCAAATTTTGTATTATTCCTTTTTTTTTGGGTGCAAAATTTACGAAGTGTTCCATGGTCTCATTTTCTTCGCTTTTGCAGCTTTACTAGTAACCAAAAGCCATTCTCATTCAATTCATCAAAAGCAATTAAGGGTAGAAAATGTCAATATCTACTTTCAATCTGTATCACGATCTATATGTGACTCTAAATTAGGATCGTGATATCAATCATGAAGATGGGATCTGCTGTAGGTGACGATGAATGGATATGGGAAAAATCGAAAAACTCCTAGTCTAGAATCAGTATTTTGGGTAAACATTTTCACATAGCTCGATTAGATGATAACATCAGGTTAAAATGCCTAACCTACAGAAATGGACTCGCAACTATACTTACGGTCACATCTAGCAAAATCAGGTAAACTCGCAACTAGCTCTGTTTTATAAGTATAGACCCTAAGATGAAACACAGAAACAACATCAACAAGCAATTACAGAACACATCATACACGGGAACATTAATTAAATTATGCCCATTATTTGCTAGTGATGCACTAATAACTTTACTTTTTCTTCAAAATAAACAAATCAATAGAAACGGCTCATATAATTGAATTAAGGAAGTTAAAATGCCTAAATTTCCATAAATTTGTTATACCAATCTAAAAACTAAATGACCAATCCCATAAATTAATAAAAATGGTATAAGTGAAACTTACATGCAGTTGCAGAACTGTAAGTTGTATAACCACCTCTACCACTTCTGGAACTAGTAATTATAGTATTTTGCCTGCCATCATCGATAAGCCAAATATAACCTAAAATTAAGAAGAAAATATAGAAGATGAACAGAAAATGATAAATAGATTTGTATAAACAAATCACTCGTCATAAAGTACATAAAAAAATTACAAAAAAATTAAGTCAAAATTATTACTAATAATAAAGTAAAATGAATCTAAATCTTTTCTCTACACACCACTAACCTAAACCCAATTTGTCAAGCCATAAAAGCCAATTCGGTGAAAGAATGCAGGCATAATTAAGGAGATTTATGAGAAAACCTACCTCGGCCTCCTTCACCTTCAAGAAAAGCTAAAGATTGAAAGAATTACAAGATATATAAAAGCATCTAAGAAAAAACCCATAAACGATGATGGTGAATGAGTGGAGTGAATAAGAGTGAGAGAGAGAGAGAGAGAGGGAGAGGGAAGATCGTGATTTTTAGAAGAGGAAATGAGGTAGTGAAATTAGGGTTTTTTTTTATATATATAAGTAAATCGGGTTGGTCGGTTTTAGAGGATTTTCACCCGAACCGATCCGAACCCGAAATATTTACAATCCTTCTAACCGAACCGAACCGATCAAACCAATTAACCTCACCCGAATACATCGGTTCGGTTCGGTTTTTGCACACCCCTACCCTAGATAGATAGAAACTCAAAAGAAATAAACCCTAGCCTACAAAAGTGTGAGAAAGATCCCTCTTTTTGAATGTGGCTGCTTTGATTGTTACACCAGTTTTTGGTATAGATGGGATTCCTCTCCTAACAGAGACCTTATTCACCAAGTTATTGAAGCTTTTAAGACGACTTGCTGCAAAATGAGTATCGATCCAAGGAAACAAAATCGAGGTAAAAACAGAGGTAATACTAATAAAGTTATGATGGGTTGTATTGTTGAATCCAATTTTCAAGTTGATAATAAGCCTCAAATATCTGTGGCTCAACATGAATGTGAAGAGGTGACGGCGCTGGACAAATCTGTAAATGGCGGAGATGTGGAGGAGAATGGAGTTGTTTGTGAAGAAGATGAGAAGGTAAATGAAGTGAAGGAAAATCTGGAAATGGAGGCTAAAGCCTCAAATATCTATTTTCAGTTTGTTATTTATACTACTATAAAATTATTTATAAATTTATGATTTTAGTCACTTGTGAAATGAATAAAGAAAAGATAGTGTACCAATTATACGAGATTTTTCAAATTATAAAAAATATTGAAAATAATATTTTTGATGTTGAAATTACCTTTAAGGATTGACTCAATAAGTATTAGGTTGAATTAAAAAATAAAATGAATTAATTTTGGATTGATCAAACCAATATTTATTTGAATTTAATTAAATTTAAATTATTTTTTAGATGAATTTAGATTAAATTTTGAATTTGAATCAATTTTACCATTTTCACGAAAAAATAGTAAAGTTATCACGAAAGCTTTGCTAATGAAATGATTGACTAGCGCAAGAGTTAAACTATACCTTGAAAAAACAATGCAGTGTGCCAGTGACATAACAATTGATGCTAAAAGCTTGACAGATAGGGCAGACAAGTGAGAAATTTTGATTCAATCCCTCATCACAATTCAACTTTTATCATAAAAAAGTAATTCAAATTGATTGATCCATTTAATTTAAAAAGTGATCCCATTCAATATGTAATTCTTATGACCCTGTTTGTTTTATTATCCACTTATAACTCATTTTGTGTAATTTTATCACTTTTTTATTTTAAATACAAAATTAAAAAAATAATAAAAGTAAAAAAATTAATTTATTTCTAATTCGACCTATTTATAACTCAATTTGTTCAACTATGATTCATTTAGATTGTAACTCAATTCAATTAGACTCAATACATTTATGATTCAATCAAAATCCATCAAA
This sequence comes from Excoecaria agallocha, assembly GCA_037975025.1. Classification (NCBI taxonomy): domain Eukaryota; kingdom Viridiplantae; phylum Streptophyta; class Magnoliopsida; order Malpighiales; family Euphorbiaceae; genus Excoecaria; species Excoecaria agallocha. The sequence goes on along the minus strand of JBBPFJ010000019.1, from coordinate 2,699,403 downwards.
TCTATTTGTCACCTATAATATTATAACAATAAGAAGTGAATTTCCTCTCATATTAAGTTCGGCAAGAATCTAATACTAAAATACTCTTTATTTCATTTTCTCTTGTTCATTTTATATATGATGATGGGATGCATACCAAAATATTATATTAATAAAAAGTAGAAAATTTTGTAACATAAAAATAGCCGAACTTCAAAAATTATTCTCAAAAGTCGTTATAAATATAATCAACCATAAAAATTATAAAAAATTCGAGCTCACACTTCATATCAATATGACTTAGCTTAGGAGCTCATATAGAATAGCACCTTGTAAAGTCACATTCGATACATACCACATGTCAATCTGATGCGATCTCACTTTTTCAATAAAAGCCAAAAATATGAAAAAATCTCTAAAATATTTAAAAAAAAAATTCATTAAAATTTAATTTGATGCGATGTTAATCCTTCAATTTGCAAATTAAGATAAGTTAACCCTTTAATTGATACAATAGTTACATTAACTTTTTTCGTTAGTTGATTGAACATGTGGCAATAAATTTGATATATAACAAATCAGTTTATGACACATCAGACTACACGTAATGTAAATGTAATACGCCAACATAAAAAGTTAACACAATGGTTCCGTTAATTTACAAAATTTTTAACTTAATATTAATAACTGCCAACTCATTATAAAAGCATTTGCAAAATTAGATATTATGGCTCTCATTTTCCATAAGGAGAAACAATATCGAGTGCTGATTAGGGGTGACAAAAGATCTGCAAAAAATCATCTAATTTCAATTAACTAATCTAGTTATTCTAGTTTTACTTTATAATGTGCTTCCTACATTCCAAATAATAACTAGAATATGAAAGTTAACTATTTTAGTTGAAATGTAAACTTATGTGCATCTTTTCTATTATACTCCTATTTAGTAAATATAGGTCAAATTTAATAATCTTAATGAAATATTGTAAATGGACACATAAAATGAAATTAAGCGAATAATACAAATATATTACTACTTTTAACGAGTTTATAGAGCCTTTAAAATTTAAAACCAAATTCAATTAGTTCACTACTCCATCCGTTTTTTTATTTATCACTCTTAAATAAAATTCAAATTTTATTTATCTATTACTTTTAAATTTTTAACATAATTTAACTTATTTTTTAAATAAAATTAGAATCAATTAAATTCGATAATTCAATTTTAATCATACAATTTAACGCCAGATTTAAATTTATTTATTATTTCTAATGAAAACTATAAAAGTAACAGATAAAAAAAACGAAGGAAGTAACTACCAAAGAAAACAACTAAAATTAAGTACCAAAAAATTTAAAACTGATTTTTATAGGAAAAAGAAAAGCTTTGACAATCAATTATCTTATATTGGCGAATATTTAGTTGAATCAATGCAATTGAATATAACAAATGTAATCGTGTTTTGATATGTAAGGGCAAACAAAAAAATGTGTACACTCTTAGATAGCTGATATGCAAATTTCTTTCGATGTGTTGAAGGAGAATTTTGTTAGATAGTATTAGTATGAATTATGAAATTCAACTAATATTGGCATCCTAAAGAAAAGGAAATATCCTCAAGAGTTCCAGTAAAAAGATCAGACAGTGAAAATAATTTTAATAATTATATTATATTATTAATTTGAAGCATGAATAAATTAAGAGATAAGGATGATTTTTGCTCTTGAACTTTTGCAAATAGGATGAAAATGTCCTTAAACTTTTTTTTGATCGGATTTTATCTCTAAAGTCACGTTTTTGGTTGAATTTTACCCTTTTTTTGGATGAAAAGTCCATGTGATAGATGGAGGTAACGACAACCAATGGAGACGTGACATGCCAGCATTTGCGTGGCAATCTCTGTCCTAGTCAGTATCCACGTGGCAAAAAAAACCACTCCCTCCTCTCTCAATCTCCTCCTTTTCTTCAATAGTGAGACCAAAACAGAGCAACCCCACAAACTCTTAATCCTCCGCAATATATTAAAGCTCTCTCCCTATCTTGTTTTTCAAGAAAAACATGAACTAAAAAATAAACATTTGGATCAATTTGTCAGAAAATCAAACAAAATTTTTTTTAATATAATTAAAAAAGAAAGAGCAAATATGAATATAATTGGTTTGAGGGAAGCCAATTTCGTGCATTCAAAGTGGAGGACAATGATCAACTTGAAAAATACCAAATGGGGATTTATGATTTCCAAACCTAAAATTTGCTTGCTCCACTGACTACCGTAGCAATCTTGAACATAACATCATTCTCTATGGAAATTATGAGAATAATGAATGAAGGTGTTGGGTACTTTGAAAAATTCTCATTCAATGCCATTCTATTTTGAAAAATTCTCATTCAATGCCATTCTACTATAATCTTTATATACACCGATGAAACCGGACCGGCTTTGCATAATTTTGCCGGCTAATTTGGACGAAAATGCCCCTTATGACCCCTGCACAGAGGTCAAACTAGACATGAAAAAGCACCCCCACCACCGTGGGCGCGATGGAATGACTCCAAATGGGTTGGTTGTTACCCTTTTCAAGGTTTATTCATTCCCTTTGTAGTTAGTTTACACTTCATTCTTGTTGCCGTTTGTTTTATTTTGTGTAGTTTTGTAGTTGCATAATCCTCAAAAAATAAAAGTTTATTTATTTTTATTGATTTTCTCATTCCTTTATCTCTTTAGGCTTATTCATTTTTTTTGTAATTTTTTTCCTTGCCATTTTAAATTTTGGGTACAGATAAATTTTAAGAATATGGATTTCCACCTGGGTATTTCTATGTCTTGGATTTTCAATATCATTTTTTTATTTTCATTTTTAGGGCTTTGTTTTTTTTATTTTTGTCTCTATGATTTGTGGACAGTGGTTTGCTAATAGAACCATCCAAACAAAATTTTTGAATTTTGGGTGAGTTTGATCTTTGCATTTATCATTTCTCGAGTTGTAGAGCTTATTGTCTCATTTTGGATTTCATATTTTGCTTTCCTCTTTGCTTAGTTCATGAGATTTTGAACATAAAATACTATTCTTATAGTGTTTTTGCATTTTGATTTTCTTTTGTAATTGGTTTTTAGTGGAGCATCTGTTAAAACAAACATGAATTTGAATGCAGGTGTTGGGTTGCTCTGTTTTGATCTCACCATTGAAGAAGAGGGGGAAAATGAGAAAGAAGAGAGTTTTTTTTTATCACATGGTGGCCACGTAGATGCTAACTAGGAGAAAGATTGCTACGCGGATACTAACATATCGTATCTCCATTGACTGCCATTACCTCCATCTACTACATGGACTTTCCATCATTAAAGGTAAAATTCAACAATTAAAGTGTCCTTAAAGTAAAATTTCGATCAAAAAAATTTGAGGGTATTTTCATCCTATTTACAAAATTTTGAAGGTAAAAATCACCCTTATCCCATGAATTAATAATCTTGTCACAATGTTATCTTCACCAACAAAATATAAAAAAATGAATTTCGAATGGAGAAATAAAATGTTGTTTATCTGATCAATGGGCATCAAGAAATCTAGCAACACATTTTCCAAGTCCTAATAACAAGGATATGAAGGAAAAGTAAAGATGATTATGGAACAAAAAATCTCCATATCCAGTGAAAAATCGTCCTGAATGAAAAAATCTTCGAAAATTTTTCTTGTGAGAACGGAAACGGAAAAAAATATTTTTCAACTTAAAATTCGGGATAGAAACAGAAATTTTCTCTGCTCCGAAATTTTTTTGCTTTTGAAATTTAATAATTAAATTTAATTATATTTATATAATTTAATTTTAAATTATGTTTAATTTTAATTTTATCAATTATTAAAATTTATATTAATTTAATTTATTATTAAATTTATATTTTTTAATTATTAAATATTATATTTTAATTACAATTAATTATTAAATATTATATTTTAATTATAATTATATTTTCTAAAAAATATTTTTTTACGAAAATAAAAATTTTTGCATGAATAAAAATCTTTGTGAGAAAAAGGAAGGTGAAAATTTTTCTCTGAAAATACTTTCAGAAACTGTTAATTAAATTAAATTAAAAACGTAGGGTCAGATTGGATAGAAAGAGACCAAAGGGCTGCAACCGAGAAGCCGCCCCTCAGTAGCAGCTGCCAATTGTTCATGCAATAAAACCTCGAGAAGACTTTAAACTTATCATTTAATTTTAATTTAAGGGTTTTTTTTTTCCAAAACAATATCCAATCGTCGTGCAAAAGTAGCTTACCTATATCACCACCCCACAGAAGCTAATGTAATTTAAGAAAAAAAAAAAAGCAGAATAATAATAATAATAATAATAATAAAGAAAACCAAAGTTACTTACATAGCATATGGCATCCATCAATCAATCAATTTAAATCCAAAACAATATCCAATCGTCGTGCAAAAGTAGCTACCTATATCACCACCCCACAGAAGCCAATGTAATTTAAGAAAAAAAAAAAAGCAGAATAATAATAATAATAATAATAATAATAAAGAAAACCAAAGCTACTTACATAGCATATGGCATCCATCAATCAATCAATTTAAATAGGGTCCTCCAGAGCAGATGATTGCAGAGATGACTGCACCTGTAACAGATGATAGTAGCAATTGGCGGCGGTGGGTCTCTGCTCTGGGTTATTGTCTAAGCACCTATTCTGCAACTCTCTAAGCATCTTCGGTACAATATTTGATCCCAATCCACACGTCTTCACCAGGTACCCTACACCCCAGACGTCTACTTTTACCCCGTGCAATCCTCTTCCCATCTCCGGAGCTTGTCGTGCACGCGCCTCCCCTACTCCATAGGGGTATATCTGCGGTGCCCCCACTGCCTTCTCAAACCCACAAACGAACCACTCGTTTTCCCTGTCGTTTCTTCTCATCACCTTGTCCCAGCTTAGGTCTCTGTGCATGAACGACAAGTCGTGTACTGCAACTAAGGCTTTTGTCACGTATTTTAGAGCTTCAACAAGCTGCTCACAGTTTGTGGGCTTCAATTTGACGCCACGTGGCTTAAACACCAAAGCTAAGTCTTTCTCCACTGACCTATTCAAGAATTCTGCGTGTGGGATTCTTTGCTCGAGATAATCGTATATTTCTTTCACTCCTGCCCATTTTCTTTTATTTGGGAAGAATCTCGTCACTGTATTTGGCGTGATCTCAACTATATTCCCATTCCCCAAATCTACTCTTTCAAAATCACTGTAGCTCAGCTGCTTAAAACTTCCTTCGTGGTTGATGTTGTAGAAGCATCGTTCAGCGAGCAATGGCAATAATCCAGCTATTCTATAACATGGAATGAGGGCTTTTAGTCTATCAGCCGGAGAAGACAAGTCTAGAGTAAACAGATCAGAACGGATTATCCGGTCTTGTGATCTACATAATGCACAAAAGGTTACCAAGTATCCAATTGCATAGTAGCCCAAAATGTATGGGATGTCCGTGTAAGTCCACAGAAGCTTCTCTACTATAGAGGAAGATGGATCAACTTGACCTTCCCTCAATTGGTCAGTTTCTTCTCCTCTCCACAAGCAAAAATTTCTGACAAATCCTGTCACATTTGGCCATTGATCCTGCAATGTGTCAACCAATGATGAAGGAGACGAGGGTTTCCTAACAATTAGTATTTGAACAGAACAGAATTTGTATACAACCCTATTGATGCAATCATCCCATAGGCCAATAAAAGATTCTCTACTGCACGGATTGGTGACGCTTCTGATAATTGAGCTTAGGATATCAAAAACGAAGCCTCTACTGTCTAAAGGTTCAGTAGAAGTAGTGAAGAAGTAGTCTTTGCCTTGAGGTAAATCTCGGTAAACGTCTCTTCTAAGTGGGAAGCGAAGTTCCTCGGGTGGTGGCTCTTGCAAATACAAGGAAAGCTCAAATAAACTTGGAAGTGCCGAGGGTGGAAGACTTAGACAACCTACGTAATACTCTGTTGGGTCTTGAAATTCCCACTGTGGCATTGCTGTTTAAGCCATATGAATACCAAAGAAATCAACTTTTAACATAAATGAACAAAAAAACCGCGTATCTATCAAGATTGAGTGTGGGTTTTAATCAAGAAATGAACTGGGAAAAATTAACTTACATTTCATTAAGGGCTCTGGTGGGGGAAGCTGAATTCTTTCAATGAAACCTGGTAAAAACAGAAAAACACTTAGATGTGGATTCCCAAGAGAGAATACTGTTGTTAAAAAAGCAGCAAAAAAAAAAAAAGGTACCAGAAGCTGATGAGGAAGACTTTCTTCTGCCGAAGACTTTGACTTGTTGTCCAGAAACGAATCTATCAACTGAGAAACCTTTTAGGGCTCCATCTTCGAAGGCTTCCATGGTGCAAGCAACCATGGATTCATCGAAGAAAGTAAGCTCATCCGCATTTAAAAAGCTTGATCCTTGCAATCTTACTCTTCCTCTATTGTTTTCTCCCTCTTCAGCCCACAAACTCACTGACTCTTCCCAGGTCATCCTTATTTTACCAATTCTACGAAGATCTTTAGAAGATAAAGATGTACCAGAAGGGATGTCCATTGAAGTTTCAAACCCTAACAAGCTCCCTCTACTCCCATGAAGGTAAGCTCCACTTCCACTTGTTGTAACTAGTTGCTTTGTCCTTGCTGCAACAAAGGATAAAGTTGCAAACTTGAGAATTTATACAAAGTAGAAGTGGACAAAATTTTTAAACTTTATCATTAGCTTGTGGAATAATGCAAAGATAATTACCTTGGTGGGAAAAGTCATCTTCTTTGAGAGGATGGAGAGGAGGGAGAGCTCTTACACTAGAAATAGCAATTCTAGCATCATCACCAGAACCAATTGGATTTGCTCCTCTGCAGTGAGATGATCTCATCCGAGACCCCATAAATTGAGACAATTCTTCAAACACTTCCTCGTCAAAAGAAGCAGGCAATCTATATTGCTTCCTCTCGTAAGGAGAAAGTCTAAAATAACTCTTGCCAACATGATGTTCTCTCTCACCGCCTCTCTCCCATTCATAAACTGTTCTAAACTCTCCCAACATGTTGTCCCATTTAGTACCCGCCGTTTTAGCATCTCTATTAACCGCATGCCTTTGCAAGAACTCCGCCACTTCTCTATCTTTATCAGCTCTCGTTTTCCCCCTCGTTGATTGAGCTGTGACGTCACTGCCGATGGTTTGAACAGTCTCTGGGTGATCAGTTCTTGAGGATAACCCATCATAGCCTCCTTGATATTGGACCCTCCAAGCCCTGGCTAACCATAACATCTCATTTGGTTTCCAAACTGGTCTCACATACTTGCCTTTTCGGAACTGGTGGTGGAGTTGCTGAGCTTCTGGTTTGCTGGTGTCTTGACCAGAAGCTGCTGAGAGAGATGGAATCGGCGAGTGTGTAGGAGAAGAGGCCGTGTCAGATGAAGAAGCCGCTGCTGTGGCCTGAAGTTGCTGGCTAACTGGGGTGGGATTTGTGGTTGGTGATGGCCCTGATGGGCTCGACTCGCTAGTGAGAATAGTGGGAATAGGTGTCTGGGTTTGTTGCTGTTGATGAGAGGGAGAAGATAATATTTTCCACTGAGAAGTAGCATATCTGGGTCTTTTAGGGGTTACTGTCTCAAATTGTTGCTCAAAAGAAGAGGAAGTTGCCCCAATTTGAACATACAAAGGAGTAGAGATGAAAGGGGCACCACTAACCACCACACCCGGCGGTGGCTGGTGGCGGGGTGTTCTTTCTGGGGATTCCTCAAGTGGGTCTTTTGGCGAAGATGATAGCTGTTGTTGTTGCTGCTGTGATTGCTGAGGCTGTTGGGATTGTTTCTTGGCTGTTTCTCCTTTGCTATCACCCATCTCAAATGGGCCCAAGAAAAGATTTCACTTGAAGCAACGAAAGAGAAAGCTTAGACCCAAACCAGAACAAGAAGAACAAGAATCATCCTTACAGAACTAAATTAGTTCAATAATTTTTTTCGTTGATGGATGTGCACTGTCTCTCTCTCTAAGTTGACTTGTGTATAGACTCTCTTAAAAAGGAATAGAAGAAGCATTTTTTGCATTGCAGTTGCACCACTACATGTCCTAAATCGAACACTTTATTCAATTATATATATATATATATATATATATATATATATATAAAATAATGTTTAATTTTCTCCTAATACTTTCCATTAGTACTGAATAAATGCATAATCAAATCTTAGCAAAAAAAATGGGAATGGGAAGAGATATGACTGAAGAGAGGAAGACATTAATATATATAGATGAAATGAGTCACTTTATGACAGTGTGTAGAAAGAATCAATCCTATATTGTCCTCTCTAATCCATTAGAGAGTAGAGCAATTAATATTTTATCGTTGAGGAAAATGGAACAAAAAGACACGACATTAAAGAGTGATAGAGAAAGGGGTCTTCATTAACTGTGGATGAAGCTAGTGTCCGTAAAAAGAAAGGAAAGAGAAGGGGCAGCGAAAGACGCCTCAGAGGCCACAATCACTGACTAACAAACCCCCATTAAATCCTTTTCTTTGTTTTGTTTTTCTTGAAAAGAATATATAAAAGACAACAGCCCTCTGATCTATATGCTTGCCCAAATAAAACTTTTCGCCCGTAGCTCCTCCCCTACATCCCTGTCTCTCCAAATTCAACAACTCTTTTCATGTTTTCTTGAAATTCTTGCTCTAACATTGGCTCATTCTCTTCATTACTTTGTTCTGAAATCTCTCTAAATATATTTTTTCCCTTCATTATTGTTCTGCAATTCTACGCTTTTTGTTCTTTACCAATATGTCAGTCTTACACTCATACCTTTGTCTAATTGGGGACAATTTTTTAATAATATTAATTTAATAACTATTTATCAAATTAGGATGAATCAGAAAAAATTTACGAAAGTTGAGTTTTTTCAAAATCGTTGACAAGTGACGCGGTATCGTCAGAGTGTCGGTGACAGGCGGAGGAGACAAAAAGCTATAAAATCGCTGACGGAGCCAGCATTTTCAGACCTGAAACCGCTACTTATGTCAGCGGTTACAAGTTTGAAACCGCTAGTACCACCAACGGTTTCATGAGAGAAAACCGGCCCTCTAGGTTAATTTAAAAAATTTTTGCTTCTCTCCCTATATAAATGTTGTCCGATCATTTTCGTTTCCTTTGCAGTCAAAAATTATAAACTCTTCAACATCAATTTTTGTTCGTGTATTTACAATAATCTAAGTAAACAATATGTTTATCTCGAATCAATAATAATTTCTACAGTATTATTGTGCAAGGTCAACAAATATTTATTAATTTTTATAAATAATTATATATGTTCAATTTTATATTAAATGCATAATGATTTTAATTTTATTTAATAAAATACAAAAATTAATCAAAATACGCAACAAACAAGCTCTAAACATAATGTAGCTCAATATCAGAACATTCAAAACCTTCTATTTCGGTGCGATGTGCTATGTCTATCTGTCTGACTGTCCGCCTTATCGATATTTGGATATTGTGGCAATGGCATGACATCACTAAAACCTCCATTGTATAGGGGTTGGTCTACGAAACCATGATTACTTGTCAGATTTAGTTTACTGAAGAGTTCATTAAAAAAATCATCGTGACCCATTGACTGACCTGTTGAGGCATATGGTGTGGACTGAAATTAAAATGGTAGGTCCGTTTGGTCATATGGGGTGGACTCAAACTAACATGGAGGGCTCGTTTGGACAATGACATCGTACTGATGTTGATCTCCTGAAGATAAACTGATGCTGAGATCAACATTTAATCTGGATGGCCCCGCCTCAAAGTCATTGCATTTGGATGGTCCAGCTACAGTGTCAAATAATTGTTGTTGACTCACTGAAGACAAACTGAACAAACTGGAAAGATCTTCAGGAAGATAAGGTCACTGCATTGGTTCAGGACCCTGGTGCACTCCAGCTGGACTATGAATAGACTCAACTGTAGACTGCCTTTCTTCCATTCCTCTCTTGCTACGTATAAATTGATGAGAATCCAGAAAAGGATGAGCCATAGGGGAGATATGTGTAGTATCAGGAACAGGCTGTCTGGGATAGTCAATGGACCGTCTGTCAATGGCACCAACAGCTCCTAATATGCCCTCAGATGCCAAACGGATAGCAACTTCTGCATTGGACGAAGAACCAATATCGGAGTGTCTGATTCTTTTGGCATAATCAGCCTACATGCAAATAAATAAATTTATTAAAAATTATCACTACAAGAAAATAGCAACAAAACAATAGCAACGAAATCCATTTCGTTGCTAATTTAGCAACGAAATCCATTTCGTTGCTAATTTAGCAACGAAATACCAATTCTATTGCTATTTAGCAACGAAAAATCAATTACGTTGCTAAAATTGGTTGAAGTTTTAGGAATTTAGCAACGGAATACAAAATAGTTGTATTTCGTTGCTAAAAAGGGGGGAGATTTTAGCTCCAAAATATAGCAACGAAAAACAATTTCTGTTGCTAAATGTGACGGTATTTGACAGCGAAAAAAAATTGGGATGAAAATTAGCAACGAAATTTAAATTTCGTTGCTAAAATAGCAACCAAAATTAGATTTCGTCACTAAAATAGCAACGGAATTTAAATTCCGTTGCTATTTTATATTGAATTTAGTGATAGTATAATTTTTTGCAACGGAATTAATTTTTGTTGCTATTTTTGCAACGGAATTAATTTCCATTGCTAAAAATAATGCCTTCGCATAATTCAACTGGAAAATAGCAACAGAATTTATATTTCTTTGCTATTTTTGCAACGAAATTTAAATTCGGTTGCTAATTTTAAAATCGTTGTTAAAATAGCAACGAAATTAATTTTCGTTGCTAAAAAATAATATATATAAGAAAAAACCCTATCTCTTTTATTTGTGTTCTTCTCTTCACGATTTGGCATTGTTCTTTTTCTTTCCACACTCAACCATTTTCTATGGTCGTCCATTCTTCCTCAAATCAGCCACTTTCCGGTGACAGGTAAGTATTTTTATGCTTGATCTTTTGTGTTTCTTCGTTTCATTGTCATTTTTCTTATTCTTTTCATGATCTTCCATGTTTCTTCTTCTCTTCACGTTCTGCATTTTATCTCGCCGTTTGTTCTTTCTCAGATCTGCCATTTTTCGGTGACCGGTAAGTCTTTCTCGCTTGATCTTTTGTGTTTCTTCCATTTTCATTTTTCTTCTTCTCTTTTACTCTCTGCCGTTTTCTATTCTTTGGTCAGTGCTTTGTGGTCAATTCTTGCCATTCAATCTTCCCTAGAACTGCCCCTTTCCGGTGACCGGTAAATCTTTCTTCCTTCCTCTTTCATTTTTCGTCTCTTCTTGCGAATAATATTTGGAAATAAAAATTCTTATTTTGTTGTTATTATTGTTGGTAGTTCCGTTTTAGATTCGGTATTTTTGCTGTTTTTTTTTCTTTTTGGCTGATCAATTTTTACCCTTTAGGGATTTCTCGATTTTAGAATCTTTAGAAGATTTGTAATTTTCTATGCTAGGGTTTACGTTGATTGGTTAGTTTCTGGGTGAGAATCCTTGTACCTTTGGAACTTACTGGGAATATTCGTGGTAGGATATTTTGTTCTAAAGTTTGGTGCTTTTTGAATTTTGCTTATGTAGTTTATCTATAGGCTCGGTTTGGATTTTTATATTTGTTTGCTATATTCACTGCAAAAGATACCATATGAGGGGTAAACCTTTGAATTAGTTTGCTTGTCGAAAACAAAATAGCTAAACAAGGACTTGGTCTATTGCTTGTATTTCATTAGTATCTTAGTGCTCTCTTCTTTAGAACAGTTGGATGTTTGAACAAGGAGAATTTTTCCGTTGCATTTGGGCTTTTGTTTTTTCTGGTATGTTTTGGTGGAGGGACTCCAAAAATAGAGCTATTTCTGATGTTTAAATCTGCATCTGTGTTTTACTCTGTGGACTACATTTACCCATTTGATCATTTATGTTCACTTTCTATAAAGATTGTTCCCTTGTCCTCTAAAAGATCAGCTTAGGATATTAGACATGGATTTTCAAATATTATTTTGAGATGTTTAGATTAGTTTTATTCAATTTGCTGATCTGAATCTCTATGAATGCTGTAGGAGTGTTGGAGTGATTTAGTTATGTTTGGATATGGTGCAAGAAAGAGTGATAACACCAAGTACTATGAGGTTCTTGTCCATAGTTTTGTGATATGGAATTGTCCATAGTTTTGGTATATAAAAGATAGTGGTATAAATTTTCCATAGATTTAATAATAAATAATAAATAATTATATTTAAATTTATTATTAAATTATGTGATTAAGATATGGATTCCTTTCACTTGAACTAGGGAAAGAAAATAATTTATATGAGCAAAAACAAAAAAAGACCAAATATCCCTGAAAAATTCTAAAAACTTTAAACTGAAAAATGACAACCTAAATGTAATTTTTTGGATCCGAAAAATGCCGTTACAAACACCTAAATACAGCTTGAAGCCTCTTGTACCCAGGCTATCTGAACTCCTTGGAGTTGAGGTTTGTCTTCAAGCTTCCCAATCCTTTTTTATTCTTTCTTTCGGGACCATTCGTGGTGCTTAGTTTTCTGTGTTATTCTATAATAGGTTAAGATGGCAAATGATTGTATTGGTGAGGAAGTCGAGAAATTGGTTGCTGAGATCCCGGAAGGTGGTGTACTGCTTCTTGAGAATGTAAGATTCCACAAGGAAGAGGAGAAGAATGACCCTGAATTTGCTACAAAGCTTGCTTCTCTTACTGATCTTTACGTAAATGATGCATTTGGCTCTGCTCATAGAGCTCATGCTTCCACAGAGGGAGTGGCAAAGTACTTGAAACCTTCTGTTGCTTGTTTTCTTATGCAAAATGTAATGTGATTGCCTGTTCATCCCCCTTTAAAGTGTTATTTCATGAATGAAGGAGTCTGATGTTATTTGTTTTTGTTCTAGGAACTTGATTATCTTGTTGGAGCCGTGGCAAATCCTAAGAAGCCTTTTGCTGCTATTGTTGGTGGCTCAAAGGTTTCTACCAAGATTGGAGTTATGGAGTCCCTGTTGGAGAAGGTTGACATCCTTATATTAGGTAGAGGAATGATATTTACTTTTTACAAAGCCCAAGGTCACCCAGTTGGTTCATCTCTTGTGGAGGAAGACAAACTTGATCTTGCAACTTCACTTATTGAAAAGGCCAAGGCCAAGGGAGTGTCATTGCTACTGCCCACTGATGTGGTTATTGCTGACAAGTTTGCTGCTGATGCCAACAACAAGGTTCACATTTTATTGCCTGTGTGACTTATGTTTTCATTATCTGGACTTTACTTCTTTTGATTTCCCATAAAGTTTCTGTTAGGATCGATGCGCTATTTTGACAATAATTTAATGGCAATAATGAATAAAATAGCCAAAGTATAAAGAAAATTAATGACACACAAATTTACGTGGTTCGACAATGTGCCTACGTCCACGGGAGAAGAGGAGCAAAAATTTACTATGAATAAATAATAATACAAGTGGAGTAACTCTCAACCCAAAAATCCAATTAGACTCGCTCACAAAATGCTCTCTTAATTAATTAGAGCATTAATTATGCTACTCTCTCAGCTTTTACAATCTCACTCTCTTAATTTTTCGACGCTTGGTACAAATGGAGGAGAAGCCCTTTTATAGGCATAAATTGGAAACTGTTGAGCAAACAAAACAAAAAACTTTCGGTGGCTGCACTTCTTGACCAAGATTTTCGGTGGCAGCATTTTTCTGACCAAAAGAAAAAGAAAACAAATAAGGAAGCAAAATTCAAGGCAAAAAAACAATTGTGCCATGCATAAAACGACAGTTTTAGTGAGCACTTAAGTTTCTTACGCTTTTCCTTTCCCTTGCGTGAGCAGTCACATGAGCACATGCGCATGCTCTGCATAGACACACATCATTAAATTTGGTTGCAAATTTGTCCAGATAGTTGACTGCAGTGTTCTTGCAGGTGGTGCCAGCATCTGCAATACCAGATGGCTGGATGGGTTTGGATGTCGGACCTGATGCCATTAAGACATTCTGCTGCTCCAAGATCTTTCATCTCAAACTCTTTACTCAACAGAACTTTCAGCTTTTTAACTTCAGAAATATCCTTTGCAGCAATCAATATATCATCAACATATAACAATAAGTATATGAATGACCCATCAACTAACCTTCTGAAGTAAACACAATTGTCATAATTACTCCTTAAAAAATCATTGCTGATCATGAAGGAGTCAAACCTCTTATAACACTGCCTGGGAGACTGCTTAAGGCTGTATAGAGATTTCTTCAGCAAACAAACATGGTCCTCCTTGCCTTCATGCCTAAAGCCTTATGGCTGTTGCATGTAGATTTGTTCTTCAAGCTCACCATGTAGAAAAGCAGTTTTGACATCTAACTGCTCCAATTCTAAATCATACTTGGCCACCATTGCAAGCAACATGCGAATGGAACAATGTTTCACAACTGGTGAGAAGACATCATTGAAATCCACACCTTGTACTTGTTTGAACCCCTTTGCAACTAAGCGAGCTTTGTATCTTGCTTCTTCAACACCTAGGGTGCCTTCCTTTTTCTTGAAAACCCATTTGCAGTCGATAATCTTCTTTCCTTTTGGTGGTCTAACGAGCTCCCAAGTGCCATTCTTATGCAAGGACTCCATTTCTTCTTGCATAGCTATCAACCATCTGTTTGAGTTAGCTCCTGAAATGGCTTCTGAATATGTGGATGGTTCTCCATTATTGTTGATCTCCTCAGCTGCGGACAAAGCATAAGCCACCAAGTTTGCATAATCTTTAAATTTTATTGGCTTGTTTATTTCTCTCCTTTCTTTATTTTTGGCAATAGAGTATGATTGCTCCATTTCAACTGAGTTGGGGTCTGAATCACCTTGCTGAGAGCTGGATGGATGTGAATCCGACTGTGAGGTAGAAACTTGCTGAGCAGGATAGTCTGCAACATCCATCTCCTGCCTCTGACTGGCCTTCTCCTGCTTATCAGAACTGCAAGGTACCAAGACTTCATTTTTTGAGTGAAGCATGGAACCTTCGTCAAATGTGACATCTCTGCTGATTATCACTTTGGATAATTTGGGACACCAAAGTTTATATCCCTTTACCCCTTATGGATATCCAAGAAAAATGCACTTCTTCGCTCTTGGTGCTAACTTGCCATCATTGACGTGCATGTATGCTGGGCAGCCAAAAATTCTCAAATTTGAATAATCTGCAGGTTTGCCAGACCAAGCTTCTTCTGGAGTCTTGAAGCCAATTGGAACTGATGGAGAACGATTGACTAAATAGCAAGCCGTAGAAACAGCTTCAGCCCAAAAATTCTTTGGTAATCCAGCATTTGAAAGCATACATCGTGCTCTCTCAATAAGAGTTCTGTTCATGCGTTCAGCAACTCCATTTTGCTGGGGTGTCATGCGAACTGTGTGATGCCTCACAATGTCTTCATTGTTGCAGAAGTCATTGAACTCTTTTGCACAAAACTCCAAGCCATTGTCTGTCCTCAGCCTCTTTATTTGCCTTCCTGTCTGCTTCTCTATCATGGTTTTCCATTGCTTGAATGTGGAAAATACCTGATCCTTGTGTTTGAGAAAATAAACCCAAACCTTCCTCGAGAAGTCGTCGATGAAGACAAGCATGTATCTGGCACCACCTTTTGATGGAACTTGTGATGGCCTCCAAAGATCAGAATGTATGTAATCCAAAGTACCTTTAGTTGTGTGGGTACCTGTGCTGAAACTGACACGTTTTTGATTTCCAAAAATACAGTGCTCGCAAAAATCAAGCTTGCCAGTATTTTGTCCACTCAAAAGACCCTTATTGCTTAACAAGGTCAAGCCCTTCTCGCTCATGTGGCCTAGCCTCATATGCCACAGTTTGGTGATGTCAGTTTCAGACATTTAAGTAGAAATTGCAGCAGCAGCTCCTGTAATTGTGGCTCCTTGCAGAATGTAAAGACTTCCAATCTGTTGAGCCTTCATAACCACCAGAGCACCTTTGCTAATTTTCATGACTCCACCTTCACCTGAGTATCTGCACCCACCAGCATCAAGGGTGCTCAGAGAGATGAGATTCTTCTTCATATCAGGAACATGACGAACGTCTGTCAAAGTTCGTATCACGCCATCATGCATCTTGATTTGGATTGTGCCCTTGCCAATAACTTCGCAAGCTGCATCGTTGCCCATCAAAACAACTCCACTTGCAAAAGATTCATATGTGGAGAACCAGTCCCTATTGGGACATATGTGATAAGAGCAACCTGAATCCATAATCCAATCATCTTTGAATCTGCACCTTTCACTGTTAGTGACTAAAAGAACATCAGATGTGGACTCATTTTCAGCAACACTAGCTTCGACGTATTGTTCTTTTCTTTCTTCATTTGATTGTTTATTTTTCAACTTATAACAATCAGCCTTAATGTGCCCTTTTTTATGACAATAGTTACAGATCAAATTTTTATGTCTATATTTTGACCTAGACCTGCTACCGCCTGAATTCTTATTCTTAGGCCTTCCTCTAGCAACAAGACCTTCTGCTACATTATCATCTTTATTACCGACAATCCCTTTATCGATTATAATTTTAGAGAGTAAAGCTGTCTTAGCCTCCGTCAAAGACACACTATCTTTTTCATAAAGCATTGTGTCCCTAAAACTTTTATATGACGGTGGTAGTGAGCACAACAATTTCAAAGCAGCATTTTCATCATCAACTTTAGCACCAACATTTTCTAGACTTACTAAAATTGATGTATTTTCTTCAAGATAGGTTTTAACAGAAGTACCTTCCTGCATTGAAATGTGTAGAACCGCGTCATGTGATACAGCTTGTCGGTCAGGGTTTTGGACATGTACAAGGACTCCAACTTCGTCCATAAGCCAGTTGCCGTATCTTCATTGATAACCTCCTGAAGAACTTCATTTGACAAACAGAGCTGAATTGTGAAAACTGCCTTGTTAATGATCTCCTCCTTCTTTTCTTCAGTCATTGACTCTGGCATTTTATCCTTTCCCAATAAGGCTTTTTCAAGCCCATTCTGAATTAAGATGGCACGCATCTTAATCTTCCACAAAGAGAAATTTATGTTGCGATCAAATTTCTCAATATCAAATCTTGTAGTTGCCATTACGAACTTCAAAAATAGCTCCAACTATTCCACGTAAATAGTAACCGTACACGTGAATAGTAACCATATGAACAGTAACTGTATGTATGTACAGTAACTGTATGGCTGAACAGTACTATATACGTGAACAGTATCCAAGGAAAAATCTTTTCTGATGTGGAAGATCAGTTTAAACTGCAACCACAGAGCATACTAAGAAAATACCTTGGCTCTGATACCAATTTGTTAGGATCGATGCGCTATTTTGACAATAATTTAATTGCAATAATGAATAAAATAGCCAAAGTATAAAGAAAATTAATGACACACAAATTTACGTTGTTCAGCAATGTGTCTACATCCACGGGAGAAGAGGAGCAAAAATTCACTATGAATAAATAATAATACAAGTGGAGTAACTCTCAATCCAAAAATCCAATTAGACTCGCTCATAAAATGCTCTCTTAATTAATTAGAGCATTAACTATGCAACTCTCTCAGCTTTTACAATCTCACTCTCTTAATTTTTCGACGCTTGGTACAAATGGAGGAGAAGCCCTTTTATAGGCATAAATTGGAAACTGTTGAGCAAACAAAACAAAAAACTCTGCACTTCTTGACCAAGATTTTCTGTGGCAGCATTTTTTTGACCAAAAGAAAAAGAAAACAAATAAGGAAGCAAAATTCAAGGCAAAAAAACAATTGTGCCATGCATAAAACGACAGTTTCAGTGAGCACTTAAGTTTCTTACGCTTTTCCTTTCCCTTGCGTGAGCAGTCACATGAGCACATGCGCATGCTCTGCATCGACACACATCATTAAATTTGGTTGCAAATTTGTCCAGATAGTTGACTGCAGTGTTCTTGCAGGTGGGACCTGATGCCATTAAGACATTCTGCGAAGCATTAGATACTACCAAGACAATTATTTGGAATGGACCAATGGGTGTGTTTGAGTTTGATAAGTTCGCTGTGGGAACTGAGGTATAATTATTAACTTTTAGAAATTGTGATTAAAGCAGGCAATGAAATTGAATGGACCCCTGGTTCTTGGTAATGGAATTGAAAGTTATTCTTTGTTGCAGGCAATTGCCAAGAAGCTTGCAGAGCTGAGTGGCAAGGGTGTTACAACAATAATTGGAGGCGGTGACTCAGTTGCTGCTGTGGAGAAGGTTGGGCTTGCTGACAAGATGAGTCACATCTCCACTGGAGGTGGTGCCAGCTTAGAGCTTCTTGAGGGTAAACAACTTCCAGGAGTCCTCGCTCTTGACGATGCTTGAGCTCAGGTTCCTGATAGGCTGTAGATTAAGTGAATAAATGTTTTCTGTTGATGAGTTTTCATGACGGATTGGTTTTTAATTGGATGGATCCGTTTTTGGAACCTTTGTAACCATCCAAATATATATGGGATTGTCTTCCTTTATGTGCTCTTTTTTCACTTTTTCATGATGGATGATCACATGATTCAACTTGGTTACGGACAAAATAAAACTATATTTCACCCAACGCAGAACTCTCAGCGCTTTATACAATATATACACGACATTCATGAAATCCTATAAATGAGATGGAAGCAAACTGTGAGTTATTAATATCGTAACAGCAAAGATTTTTCAGACTGAATCGTTAATATCAATAGTAAAAGCAAGCAATCACATTACAGAAAAAGAAATATATCTATTTAGTGCGAGAGTGGAAAAGGTTGAACAAGTAAAGACAGGACTTGAGATTTAATTTCCAGATTCAGAGCACCAAATCCATCTCCAGACTGATATATAAACTGTGCCATCCTTGCTAGGTTCATTGCCATTCTAACCAAAGTTCGTGAAAACGCTTTGCTTTCCATTTGTGCTTCATTTAATTTCTTCCATGCTTCATCAATTAAACAGCATATATGCTCACGAGCTTTTTCTTCTGAAACTTCAGTTTCGTGCATATAATACTGAACCGATTTTGGATTGTCCCCTCTCTCTATTTCATGCTGTATCAAAAAAATGTATAATATTATTTATGAAACAACTAAAAACAAAGAATATAAGAATAAATTAATTAATTTACGTACCGGGGAGGTTCCCAGATCATCTGCAAGCCTTGTAATCATGGATGACCATCGAACTATATCTGGATATTCCTTTATGGATTCTGTGGCCTCATTTGTTATTTGATTCTTTGCAAGAAAATAAGCACACACTAACAGCAATGGTGCAGAAATTGAAATCCATGCAGTCTCCAAGTATTCTTCTAGAGTTGGCGTATATCCACTATGGTACCATTTGGCTTCCAATAAATAACATTTACATAGATCTGCCCACTGTACTTGATAAATAATTCCGTATGAGTTTATCCTTTAAAACCTAAATATATATAATTACATCAGTTTCATTTCATGTATCAATTCAATAATAAATTACCGCTTTCTTCAGATAGGGAATGACGTGAAGTCCTTTCTCTTTAAGAATATCAAAAGCCATTTCATTTACGGTGTTGTACAATGCAAAATAGCATATTTTCATATAGTGGGGAAGTTGGTCCGTTGCATTGATATCCCATCTGATCATGCATATATAAGAAATGTTAAAATATGTAAATTTAAGTAATGCTAATATAATATATAATTTCTTCCGAAATTATTTCACGTATTTTAAAATAGCATGTGTTTCATAAAATGATATACTATGTGTTCATAAAATGATATTTTTATTCAGTTTTTAATTAATTTAATGAGTAATTTGTTAAACGGCAATAATTTAAGAAAATTTATATGTTATCGCTAATGCTAATTAAAGGACTTAATCAATTCCAATTTACAAACCTCTCAACTGCGTCAGTAAAGAGTTGAATCTCATCCAAGGAAGCATAGACATCATAATATCATCAATCACAGTTATAAGAGCTCCAATTCTGTTGAAAAATAAACTTATTTTATGGAAATATTATGAGTGGGTGTGAGTTGTGGAATAATACGAGTAGATGTGAGTTGTGGAATATTATGAGTAGGTATGAGTTGTTATTTATTTATTTAAGTGGTTTGGGATTAGTATAAATACTCCTCTTCCATTCATTGTAAGTATCAAGCATCAAGCAAGCAATTCAAAGAATAATAGCTTGAGTTGTAAGAGTTGTAGAAAATTTCATTCTTCTCTTGAGTGTTTGAGTGAGTTGAATTAAAATCATTTGAGTGTTTTGTGTCTAACAAAGTGGTATCAGAGCCAAATATTAGCTTATAATATATCAAATCGAAGCTCTTGAAAAGACGAATCCAACGCCACCGGAATCACCCTGATCGGAGTCTGGACGCGCCGCCAATCTCTGCCGGAAGTTTGCTGCCATAAAACTGACCGAGTTCAGGTCCGAGTCAGACCGAGTTCTGGTCCGAGTCAAGCTGTTTGACCGAGCCACTGACTGAGCCGCCAAGCTGTTTGACCGAGCCACTGACTGAGCCGCCAAGCTGTTTGACTGAGCCATTGACTGAGCTGCCGATCTGTTGACCAAGCCGCTGAGCCATTTGACTGATCTGTTGACCGAGCCGTTGACCAGTTGACCAAGCCGTTGACCTTAGTTGACTTTTTGACCAAAGTCCATCTTGAGGTTTTTTTGGCGTTCTGAATCCATCCGTGAAGTCAGATTTTGCAAATTCTTTTTGGATTAAGTAATATGGCAAATAGTGTGGCATCTTTTCAAGTTCCAACACTCAACAACAACAATTACGATAATTGGAGTATCAAAATGAAGGCTCTCCTTGGTGCACATGATGTTTGGGATATTATAGAGAAAAGCTACAGTGAACCACAAAATGAGGCATCACTATCCCAGTCTGAAAAGGATAGCTTAAAAGATTCAAGAAAGAAGGACAAGAAGGCTCTCTTTCTGATCTATCAAGCCCTAGATGATGACAGTTTTGAGAAAATTTCAGATGCAACCTATGCTAAACAAGCATGGGAGAAGCTGCAAACATCATATAAAGGAGAAGAAAAAGTGAAAAAAGTGCGACTTCAAACTTTAAGAGGAGAGTTTGAATTACTGCACATGAAAGGAGGTGAGACCGTTTCTGATTATTTTTCTAGAGTTTTGACTGTTTCTAATCAACTAAAAAGAAATGGTGAAAAGTTAGAAGATGTCAGAATAATGGAAAAGATACTCCGCTCATTAGACCCGAAGTTTGAGCATATTGTTGTAACTATAGAAGAGACTAAAGACCTGGAGGAAATGAGAATTGAGCAGCTTTTAGGCTCATTACAAGCCTACGAAGAAAAACATAAGAAGCAGCAAGGAATCACTGAGCAACTCCTCAAACTACAGCTCAAGGATATGCATGGAAGTCAAGGCAATGAAAGAAATCAACATGGCCGAGGCAGAGGCAGAGGAAGAAGTCACGGACGAAGTGGAAGCCGTGGTCGTGGACGAGGTTGGAGTTCTAACAATAGCAACTTCAACAACTATGAGAAAGGTGAAAGTTCTACTAGAAGTCATGGGAGAGACAGTCCAAACTCAAAGTACAATAAATCCCAAGTTCAATGTTATAATTGTCAGAAGTATGGGCATTATGCATCAGAATGCAGAGCTCCCAGCAACAAGGTTGAAGAAAAGACCAACTTTGTAGAAGCAAAGATCGAAGAAAAGACAGTACTACTATCCTGCAGAACTAATGTTGAAGATCAAGGAAGTACTTGGTACCTTGATACTGGTGCAAGCAACCATATGTGTGGAAAAGGAAATATGTTCGTAGATCTCAATGAAGCAGTGGCTGGCAATGTTTCCTTTGGTGATGATTCAGAAGTATCAGTAGCAGGAAAAGGTAACATCCTTATTCGTGCTAAGGATAATAGTCATCAATTAATTACTGATGTCTATCACGTGCCTAATATGACATGCAACATTTTGAGTATGGGTCAACTTTTAGAAAAAGGCTATGATTTTTATACAAAAGATTATTGTCTTTTTATAAAAGATGGCGAAGGAGATTTAATAGCCAAAGTAAAAATGTCAAAAAATAGACTGTTTCCTTTGAACATTCAAAATGATGTTGCAAAGTGTTTGAAAGTTTGTTACAAAGATGCATCATGGTTATGGAATCTACGATTTGGGCACCTCAACTTTGGAAGCTTGGAACTGTTATCGAAGAAAAGAATGGTGAGAGGACTACCTGGCATCAATCATCCAAATCAATTTTGTGAAGGGTGTTTACTTGGAAAGCAATTCAGAAATAGTTTTCCCAAAGAATCATACTCAAGAGCCAAGAAGCCATTAGAGCTCATTCATACCGATGTGTGTGGGCCAATTTCTCCAAGCTCTCTCGGTAAAAATAACTATTTTCTTCTTTTCATTGATGATTTTTCAAGAAAAACTTGGGTATATTTCTTGAAGCAGAAATCAGAGGTCTTTGAAGCATTCAAGATATTTAAAGCTATTGTAGAGAATGAAAGTGGCCAGAAGATAAAAGCATTGAGATCAGATCGAGGAGGAGAATTCACTTCAAATGAATTTCAAAAGTTCTGTGCAACAAATGGAATTCGGCATTTTCTCACTGTTCCGAGATCCCCACAACAAAATGGTGTTGCAGAAAGAAAAAATAGAACCATTCTTGATATGGCACGAAGCATGCTCAAAAGCAAACATTTGCCGAAAGAATTTTGGGCTGAAGCAGTAGATACAGCAGTCTACCTATCAAATCGATCTCCAACAAAAAGTGTTTTGGGAAAGACACCACCAGAAGCCTGGAGCGGAAGAAAGCCCGGAATTTCCCACCTCAGAGTATTTGGAAGTGTAGCCCATGTTCATGTACCAGATGAAAGAAGAACCAAGCTTGATGACAAGAGTGAAAGATACATCTTCATCGGCTATTCTACCCATTCAAAAGGGTACAAGCTGTACAATCCAAACAGCAAGAAGTTTGTGATCACCCGAGATGTGATGTTTAACGAAGAAGAAGAGTGGGAGTTCAACTCTTCTACAGATGAATTCAGTTTCTTTCCTCAGTTTGATGAAGCAGAGCAAATACCAATGGAGCAACCTCAGCAAGAGCATGCAACACCACCTACTTCACCAATACTAAGAGATTCACCACCGTCTTTCCTAGCTGAAAGAAATGAAGAACGTACAAGAAGTCTTGAAGATCTCTATGAGGTGACTGATCGACTTGAAAATCTCACTCTTTTTTGTCTTTTTGCTGATAGTGAACCGGTGAACTTTCAAGAAGCTGCACAAGATGAAAAATGGAGAAATGCAATGGATGATGAAATCAAAGCCATTGAAAAGAATGATACATGGGAAATCACTGATCTTCCAAAAGGACACAAGCCAATTGGAGT
Organism: Excoecaria agallocha; assembly: GCA_037975025.1. Lineage (NCBI taxonomy): Eukaryota > Viridiplantae > Streptophyta > Magnoliopsida > Malpighiales > Euphorbiaceae > Excoecaria > Excoecaria agallocha. Next base: position 2,675,953 of record JBBPFJ010000019.1, on the reverse strand, counting down.
TAAATGGGTCTACAAAACAAAAAAGAATGCCAAAGGAGAAGTCGAAAAGTACAAAGCAAGGCTAGTTGCTAAAGGCTACAGTCAAAAAGTTGGAATCGACTATGATGAGGTATTTGCTCCTGTTGCACGCTTAGAGACTGTGAGACTGATTATTTCTTTAGCAGCTCAAAATAGGTGGAAGATTCATCAGATGGATGTAAAGTCTGCCTTTCTAAATGGAGTTCTTGAAGAAGAAGTCTACATTCAACAACCACTAGGCTATGAAGTCAAAGGAAAAGAATCCAAGGTTCTCAGATTAAAGAAAGCTCTTTACGGATTGAAGCAAGCTCCCAGAGCATGGAATAGCAGAATCGACAAGCATTTTCAGCATAGTGGCTTCATCAAATGTCCATATGAACATGCCCTCTATTTCAAAATCAAAGATAGAGATGTCTTGATCGTGTGCCTGTATGTGGATGATTTGATCTTCACCGGAAGCAACCCCAACATGTTCACAGATTTCAAAAAGGAAATGACAATGGAGTTCGAGATGACAGATATTGGACTCATGGCGTATTATCTTGGCATTGAAGTCAAACAAAAGGAAGATGGAATTTTTATCTCGCAAGAAAGCTACACAAAGGAAATTCTCAAGAAATTCAAGATGGATGATTGCAACCCAATAAACACACCGATGGAGTGCGGAATCAAGTTGCTCAAAGATGATGAAACAGAAAAGGTTGATCCAACACTTTTTAAGAGTCTAGTTGGATGTTTGCGATATCTAACTTGTACAAGGCCCGATATTCTCTACGCAACAGGATTGGTGAGTCGTTACATGGAGACTCCAACAACCACTCATTTCAAAACTGCAAAGAGAATTCTTCGCTACCTCAAAGGTACAATAGATTTTGGCCTATATTATTCAGTTTCTGATGACTATAAGCTCGTTGGATATAGTGATAGTGATTGGGCCGGAGATAGCGATGATCGAAAAAGCACAACTGGCTTTGTGTTTTTTCTAGGAGACACCGCTTTCACTTGGATGTCAAAAAAGCAACCAATTGTTACTCTCTCAACATGTGAAGCTGAGTATGTTGCTGCTACAACGTGTGTTAGTCATGCAATTTGGCTCCGAAATTTGTTGAAGGAATTGAATATGTCACAAGTTGAACCAACGGAAATTCGTATTGACAACAAGTCAGCAATAGCTTTAGCCAAGAATCCAGTATATCATGATCGGAGCAAACACATTGATACTCGATATCATTACATAAGAGAATGTGTTACGAAACAAGATGTGAAACTGGAATATGTGAAGTCTCAAGATCAAATTGCAGACATCTTTACCAAGCCATTGAAGAAGGAAGATTTTGTCAGATTAAGAAATACACTTGGCATTATAAAACAAGTTTAAGGGGGAGTGTTGAAAAATAAACTTATTTTATGGAAATATTATGAGTGGGTGTGAGTTGTGGAATAATATGAGTAGATGTGAGTTGTGGAATAATATGAGTAGATGTGAATTGTGGAATATTATGAGTAGGTATGAGTTGTTATTTATTTATTTAAGTGGTTTGGGATTAGTATAAATACCCCTCTTCCATTCATTGTAAGTATCAAGCATCAAGCAAGCAATTCAAAGAATAATAGCTTGAGTTGTAAGAGTTGTAGAAAATTTCATTCTTCTCTTGAGTGTTTGAGTGAGTTGAATTAAAATCATTTGAGTGTTTTGTATCTAACAAATTCTTGCTAAGATTCTCCTTTCATATGAAAATTGAGGTTCAAATACTCCTCTAACAGTCCATAAGAAACCTTCCATAGGCCTAGCCCTCACAAAACTCAAATTTTCCCCAAGACCAGTGCTCTTCCACCAACTTTAAAATTAAACAAAATTAACTCTCGTCAGTTTCGAGCTCACATAAAATAATGCTGTACATACAGTTAAATAAATGTGAAATTCTGACCTGGTGCTATTCTTAAGATCTTGCTTATGAGTAGATTGAACAATATTAAAATCTAGTGCTTCTGAGTAGAAAGATTAGTTTCAATTGTTTTTCAGGCATATCATTTCTCTGGGTATACTGCTTTTAAAGGACTCTAGCATTCTGGATTGATTTTATTAAAAAAAAAAAACTATTTTTCTCTACTTGCTACAAGATACATCAAATCAATAGTATATTAATACTTAAAAATAATTTTTTCTAAATATTTATACAGTATAAGCAAATCCAAGAATTTGAAACATGTGATTTACTATAGCACTTTTTTAGGTAAAGCAGCTACCAAAACATGTCTCATCCAATGTCACAACTCACAATTGATTTCTACTTTCAATAAAATATTAAGATTAATCGTTTAAGTGAAAAATGAAACCCCAATTCTATTATGCAACTGAAATAAAAATCTCATTTCCAGATTCGTGTCCACAATCGGCATCAACACCACAATTTATGATTATCCTATATATATATATATATATATATATATATATATATATATATATATATATATATATATATATATATATATATATATATATATATATATATATATATATAAAAGTGCGTCCCACATTCATATTTGTTTGATACTCAAATTTGACCAAATCTGCATTGAAATCTCCAAAGCGAGAAAATATGGCATTATGGATATGATTTGTAAAAAAATATAACAAAATCCAATTGACGGATATGATTTGCATAAAATATAAAAAAACCCCGTTGGCAAGTATTTTCAGCCTCGATTAAGTATAAAACACATTGATAATTAAATGATAACCAACTCAATAATTGAAATTGATATTACATCTGGGCAGCCTGGTCGCAAGAACAGCTAAAATTCTACTCAGAGATAAGATTTACTGTTCTACGTACCTCTACACTCAACCTATTCTTAATATAATTATAGATCTAATTATTTTTCTCTCTAAACTTGTCTAATCTAAATGCTAAAGTGTTTACTCCATCTTGGTCAAGGTTAAATTTTTTCTTTAATTAACCAACGTTCGTTGGTCGGAATGGATAAAAGCTCTATCTGAATTAAGCATGTTCTGAGTTCGATCCATGAGCTCGGAATATGTATGAAAATTACGGTATTGTGAGGGTTGCCTCCAGCAATAGGCCTCTGCAATATCCCGTTCAGATTAGTCAAATCAACCGGACTTAAATACTGGACGGACGTAGCTTTCAAAAAAATCTTTTTTTTTTAATTTTTAACCAGAATATCCACCTTCAATTACGGTGACTAATTCACTCGCTGACTTGTAAGCACATCGAAAGGTGAGACAGTTGGTCCAGAGATTTAAGATTGCTCTCTACCCAAAGCCAATGATTGATCCTATCAAGGATGGATGAATCCCTTCCACTCAACCACACTCCCATGTTAAAAAAAAAATCTTCTTTAATTATTCACACAGGCTCATAGCAATCAGTGCTTTCAATCTCATCTGATTAGAACTCTTTAACCCTTCGGGGTCCACTTTATTTTCTATAATCTTCTTGAGATTACCAGAAATAATTAGCAACTCCAATCACTTTGTATGCAAAATAAAATTATGAAATATTTTAATTATTCAACTTAATAAATTAAAAATTAATTTTATCTCAAAAATCAATTTTAGTTTAAATGTTTGAAAATTTGGTTATTTTCTAAAGTGATATTTACAGAATTATATGAATTTACACAAATACTGATTCTTATAATATATTGGGTGGAAAATAAATATGATATGTGGGAGGTCAGATTTAAAGAATATTCGCCAGTGGATCTGACCACTTTCCATATTCCTAAAATTATATATAATCGGCTCTACATTAATTTTATATGTGCTTATATAATCGACTTTAATTTATTTTCATTTCAATAATCGATCTACACTTTATCCTAATTTAAATTGTGATGATGAAATTGGGTCTCATCCTCATGCAACTTAATTTTCTTACAATCCTAATTATCCACCTGTTTTATCTGCTCATTTTAAGTGATTTTAAATTTTAATCATAATCTCTTCATTACCTCCTTCTCCCCATCTTGTCTGACCTGTCCTCTTCTCCACCTATTTCTTTAATCTTATGCTTAACTTATCTGAATTTTTTCCCCCACTTGATGCTATAAAAAACCCCATCCATCGCATGACTTTTTGCCTCAAATGATTCTCTACAAGTGCTTGTTGCGTAAAATAGGCACCGGATAGAGCAAGACCGCAGCTAAAATGAAGATAATAAGGAACAAAAGAATTTAACGAGGTTCGGCCAATTATGCCTACGTCCTCAGATGCTACTAAGTATTATTTCACACAGAAGTTAAATAATACAAGAGAGAAGAAAGCATATGTTTTGGGATTATTAAAACTAAAGCTAAGCAGCTATATTTATAGTTACAAAAAACTATTCATCCTTTTAATTTAATCGATGTGGGATTCTTGAATTTACTGTGCAAAAACACTGTTTGCACAGTAATTCTCACCTAACTTTTCTTTTCTTTTGGCTGCCTACTAGCCCACAAAAGTTGACTTCAACAATCTCCCACTTGAAGATTTGATTGAGTATCAATCATATCTTCACATCATTCTTTCTCTCTTCATGTTGCTTACGTCCCCATCAGGCCGCAAGAAGATCGACACCATAAAAACTTGTCAGTATTGATTGCCTTTGTCATGAAATCTGCAAGGTTGTCTTTAGTATGAATTTTCTGCATATCTACTGTTCCTTCTTCCACTTTCTCACGAATGAAGTGGTACTGAACCCTTATGTGTTTGGTCTTCGAATGAAATGCCGGATTCCTTGCAAGATGCAAAGCACTCTGACTGTCACAAAATAAAGAAAGTTTCTCTTGTTTGTGCCCGAGTTCCTCCAATAGTATTTTTAACCATACTGCTTCTTTACTAGCTTGTGTAGCTGCTACATATTCTGCTTCTGTTGTTGACGTGGCCACAACTGATTGCAGTTTTGAAACCCAGCTTACAGTTCCGCCAGCAAGTTAAAACACATAACCTGTAGTAGATTTGCTTTTATCAAGATCACCATCATAATCTGAATCAACGTATCCACTGACAATAAAGTCTGATCCTCCATAACATAATGCAACATCCAAGGTTCCCTTTATGTATCTGAGAATCCTTTTTATAGTATTCCAATGCTCTCTACCAGGATTCGCCATGTATCGACTAACCACTCCCACTGCATGTGCAATGTCTGGTCTTGTACATATCATAGCGAACATTAAACTTCCCACTGCTGATGCATACGGTACTCGAGACATCTCCATCCTCTCTTCTTCATTGCTAGGACTCATCTTTGAGGATAACTTGAAATTCATAGGAAGTGGGGTAGAAATTGGCTTACAATCCTGCATGTTGAAACGTCGCAAGATTTTCTTCAAATAATTCTTTTGAGAAAGCCACATCTTCCTATTATTTCTGTCTCGATGAATTTGCATCCCTTGAATCTTGTTTGCTGATCCCAAGTCCTTCATATCAAATTCCCTAGCCAATTGAGCCTTTAACTCCTTGATGCGATCTTTGTTGGGGTCTGCTACCAATATATCATCCACATACAGCAGCAAGATAATGAAATCATCAACACTAAACCGCTTGAAATATGCACAAGGGTCTGCATTTAGTCTGCTGTATCCAAGACTCATGATAAAGGAATCAAATCTCTTGTACCAACACCTTGGCGCCTGTTTTAAACCGTACAGAGATTTGTTCAATCTGCAAACCAAGTTCTCCTTTCCTTTTTCTTCAAATCCTTCTGGTTGGAGCATATAAATTTCTTCTTCAAGATCTCCATGAAGAAATGCAGTTTTCACATCTAACTGCTCAAGATGCAAGTCATAAGTTGCACTCATTACAAGGACTACTCGAATAGTAGTGAGACGAACCACAGGTGAGAATATTTCATTAAAGTCAACCCCTTCTTTCTGAGCATACCCTTTGACCACCAATCTAGCACGATATCTCTCAACTTGATTATCACATTTCCGCTTGATTTTGTAAACCCATTTATTGCCTATAGGTTTTCTCCCTTGCGGTAGTGACACCAAATCCCATGTCATATTCTTATGAAGAGCTTCAATTTTCTCTTGCATTGCTGCCATCCACTGAGATACATCTGAACTAGTCATTGCTTCTTGGAGAGTTGATGGCTCTCCATCCTCAGTTAGAAGACAATATGCAACATTACCCTCCATAATGTAATATGAGTGCCAATTGGGCAACCTTCTTATGCGAGTTGATCGCCAATTAGTTGGAACTTCAGATTCGACTGGCTCTTGTTCTGGTATAGCTTCAGAAGAATCATTGGTTTCTGATTCTCCTTCTACATATACTTTTGTAGTTTCTGACTTTTATTCACTTTCTGCTTGCTCTTGATCTTGATCTTTATCTTCTATAAAGATAACATCCCTGCTGACAATAACCTTGTGGGTAGTGGGATCCCACAGGCGATACCCCTTAACTCCTTCAGCATATCCCAAGAATATGCATTTTTTGGATTTTGGATCCAGTTTTATAATTTCTTGGGCATTATACATCACATAAGCAGGACTTCCAAATACATGGAGGTTTGAATAACCCACCGATTTTCCAGCCCACATCTCCATTGGTGTCTTACACTCAATTACAGTTGATGGAGCTCGATTCACCACATAACAGGCAGTGTTGACCGCTTCCGCCCAGAATTTCTTATCTAAGCCTGCAGTTCTCAGCATTGCTCTTGTTCTTTCCAACAGAATTCTGTTCATCCGCTCTGCCACTCCATTTTGTTGAGGAGTGTACGCCGTGGTGAATTGTCTTTTAATGCCTTCTTGTTTACAGAATTCATCAAATTCTTTACTGGTGTATTCTCCTCCATTATCTGTCCTTAAACACTTGATCTTTTGGCCAGATTCAAGTTCCACTCGCGCTTTGTAAGCTTTAAAGACTGGAAACACATATGCTTTTTTCTTGATAGGAAACACCCAACATCTCCTGGAGTAATCATCGATAAACGACACAAAGTAATTTGCTCCTCCTAGGGATTGTAACGTCCCCGGATGACCGCTTGCCGATATTGTCCGCTTTGGGCCTTAGCCCTCACGGTTTTATTTTTGGGTCTCCCCAAAAGGCCTCGACAAGGGAGAGGTATCCATAGCCTTATAAGGACTACTTCGTTCTCCTCTCCAACCGATGTGGGATCCTTTGACTGAATCCACCTGTATGTGGGAGCCTTTGACTGACTCCACCCTCCTAAGGAGGCTCAGCGCCCTCGCTGACACATCAGGCCCCACCCACATGGCCAACACACCGATCCGGTACCGGCTCTGATACTATTAAATGTAACACCCTTATAGAATAGTCTAACTGAAATAAGTCAGAAGCCGAAATTTTTTTTAACTACTCCGTCTACTGCAGACTTGCCCCACATGCAATACTTATAAATAAGTCATACAAGTGGATTCAGTCAAAGGATCCCACATCGGTTGGAGAGGAGAACGAAGTAGTCCTTATAAGGCTATGGATACCTCTCCCTTGTTGAGGCCTTTTAGGGAGACCCAAAAACAAAACCATGAGGGCTAAGGCCCAAAGCGGACAATATCGGCAAGCGGTCATCCGGGAACGTTACAGTTGGTATCAGAGCCGGTACCGGATCGGTGTGTTGGCCATATGGGCCGGGCCTGATGTGTCAGCGAGGGCACTGAGCCTCCTTAGGGGGTGGAGTCAGTCAAAGGCTCCCACATACAGGTGGATTCAGTCAAAGGATCCCACATCGGTTGGAGAGGAGAATGAAGTAGTCCTTATAAGGCTATGGATACCTCTCCCTTATCGAGGCCTTTTGGGGAGACCCAAAAACAAAACCGTGAGGGCTAAGGCCCAAAGCGGACAATATCGGCAAGCGGTCATCCGGGGACGTTACAGGGATGATATTGGTGCTTGCCATACATCAGAATGAACCAATTCTAGAATGACTTTGCTTCTAAAATTTGATGTGTTGAACTTTAATCGATGCTGCTTGCTTACAATACAATGCTCACAAAAGGATAGTGAGACCTTTGTGAGACCTGGAAGTAGATTTCTCTCTGCAAGAATCTTCATTCCTTGTTCGGACATATGCCCAAGTTTCTTGTGCCAAGACATTGCACACTTTTCACTTGGACTGCTCATGGCAACAAATGCATCTCCTTCTTGCAAAGTCTCTCCCTTTATCATGTACGTATAACTTTGCAGCTATCTTTTCTTCCTTCATAAGTACAAGCGCTCCTCTTGATATCTTCAAGATCTCTTTCTCACCACTGAACTTGCACCCCAAGTCATCCAATTGTCCTAAAGACAATAAGTTTTTCTTTAGGCCCTCCACATGCCGTACATCTTGAATAGTACAAATTGTACCATCATACATCTTCAGCTTAATAGTTCCAATACCAACAATCTTCAAGGCATGATCATTGCAGCTGTATACAGATCCTCCAGAGATAGGTTCATATTGATGGAACCATTCTCTTCGAGAGGTCATGTGAAATGTAGCTCCTGAATCAAGAAGCCATACTTCTGTAAATCTTTTTCTGCCTTCATAAGTCGTTGCTGCTTCACAACATAGAGCATCTCCACCATCGGAACTACTTGCCATATTTCCTTGAGGATTGGAATTCTTTTTGTTTAGATTCCAACAATCCTTCTTCAAATGACCCTTCTTGCCACAGTTGTAGCATTTAATGTTCTTCTTACTCCTTGATTTGGACCTTCCCTAATTGTGACTCCCACTTGAGCCACGTTCCGTTGATCTCCCTCTCATCACCGTCAAGACTTCTGCATGTTGTGAGCTTGCCAGCCTATCTTCGTTATTTTTGCGCCGACTCTCTTCTTCTAGAACAGCCGCTGCAACATCATCAAAGACTAGAGAATCCGTATTATTTGTTAAATTGATGATGAGTTGATCATACGAATCTGGTAAGCTTTAGAGTAGAATCTCAGCACGTTCTTCTAACTCTATTTTGTGTCCCAATGATGTGAGTTGGGAAAATAGAGTATTCAAGGTATTTAAGTGCTCCGTCACTGAAGTGGATTCTGCCATACGTAAAGTGTATAGTTTCCTCTTAAGAAAAATCTTGTTGTGGAGTGATTTTGCTTCGTACAATCTGGTGAGATGATCCCATATCTCCTTTGCAATCTTCTTCTCTTCTATACTGGACAATACTCCATTAGCTAGTGCTAGATGAAGATTAGCAATAGCATTTCGATCCATCTCGTTCCATTTATCATCTGTAATTTCTGCGGGCCTTTGACTAATTGCCGCTAGACAATTATCCTTCGTCATAACTGCTTTGATCTTCAATTTTCACAGTGAGAAATTTCTCCCGTTGAATTTTTCGATCTCATATTTTGCTGTCATTGCTTCTATCACGAACTTCTCTGCTCAAAAATCAGCTTTCACTATTTCATGTGAATAGTAACCGTACACATGAATAGTAACCGTATAGATGAACAGTGACCATATACGTGAACAGTGACCGTATACGTGAACAACCCAAGGAAATATCTTTTCTGATGTGGAAGATCAGTCTATACTGCAACCACAAATCATACTAAGATAGAACCTCGGCTCTGATACCACTTGTTGCGGAAAATAGGCACCAGATAGAGCAAGACCGCAGCTAAAATGAAGATAATAAGGAACAAAAGAATTTAACGAGGTTCGGCCAATTATGCCTACGTCCTCGGATGCTACTAATTAAGTATTATTTCACACAGAAGTTAAATAATACAGGAGAGAAGAAATCAAATGTTTTGAGATTATTAAAACTAAAGCTAAGCAGCTATATTTATAGTTACAAAAAACTATTCATCCTTTTAATTTAATCGATGTGGGATTCTTGAATTTACTGTGCAAAAACACTGTTTGCACAGTAATTCTCACCTAACTTTTCTTTTCTTTTGGCTGCCTACTAGCCCACAAAGTTGACTTCAACAATCTCCCACTTGAAGATTTGATTGAGTATCAATCATATCTTCACATCATTCTTTCTCTCTTCATGTTGCTTACGTCTTCATCAGGCCACTTTCCATATTCCTAAAATTATATATAATCGGCTCTACATTAATTTTATATGTGCTTATATAATCGACTTTAATTTATTTTCATTTCAATAATCGATCTACACTTTATCCTAATTTAAATTGTGATGATGAAATTGGGTCTCATCCTCATGCAACTTAATTTTCTTACAATCCTAATTATCCACCTGTTTTATCTGCTCATTTTAAGTGATTTTAAATTTTAATCATAATCTCTTCATTACCTCCTTCTCCCCATCTTGTCTGACCTGTCCTCTTCTCCACCTATTTCTTTAATCTTATGCTTAACTTATCTGAATTTTTCCCCCACTTGATGCTATCAAAAACCCCATCCATCGCATGACTTTTCGCCTCAAATGATTCTCTACAAGTGCTTCCTAAAAGTATTTTGATTATAATAACAATAATACTATAATAATGCATAATTCATCCTTAGATTTCAGAACTTTGATCATGTTTTTTCATAGTGAATCTCATTGAATCATTTCTCTTTTAATTTTAATCATATTTGTTGGCTTAAAAGGGTTATATGGATTTTGATAAATAACAAAACAATTTAATGAAATTTAGATTTTTTAATTTTATTTTGTGCAGGTCCAACAAGAGTATGAAGTCAGATGTTTTATCTGAAATAAAACAGACAAAAAAAAAAATCTACCAGTCAAACTTGATGCTTGTTTTTAATTTTGAAGATCAAGACAATTTAAAAAATATTTGTAAAATCATTTCTTGAAAATTCACTCATTCACAATCATTCATTGCATAAAAATATTTTATCTAAATCATATCTTAACATATTTAAACTCATTTCTCTCTAATAATTAAACTTTTCCATATTTGAAAAAGAAAAGAAATTTCTGGAATATTTTTCTAGCTGTTGAATTATGTTTAAAAGAAAGATTTTTTTAATTAATTTCCATCTGGAGCATTAGCCAATTAATTAAACACGTGGAGCATTAGCTAATTAATTAAATGGGGAAACCTCAGGATATAATATTGATCAATTCCTGTTAGTTAACACAAGTGTACGTGTGTGTGTGTATATATATATATATATATATAAACCAATGCTGCCTCTGTTAACACGTTTATAATATTAATATCACCACCAATTTCTATGTCACTTTTAGTACCAGTACAAATTAAAAAGTCTAAAAGGGTGTTTGATTTTTTTTTTATATAATTATTGACATTATTCGGTATGAATAAAATTATTTAAGCATTAATTTATTTTAATACCCTTCTCCCGAAGTTCGCCGTGATATAGAAATACACTAAATATGGCACTAATTAATTAACCATATATATATATATATATATATATATTAACCAATGCTGTCTCTGTTAACACGTTTATAATATTAATATGACCACCCATTTCTATGTCACTTTTAGTACCAATAAAAATTAAAAAATCTAAAAGGGTTTTTGATTTTTTTTTATATAATTATTGACATTATTTAGTCTAAATAAAAATTATTTAAACATTGATTTTTTTAATACCCTTGCCGTGATATAGAGATACACTAAATATGTCACTAATTAATTAACCATGTGGATATATATTAGGTGTAGATAAGAATTTCCATCAGGATCATATGTTAACATATTTAAACTCATTTCTCTCTAATAATTAAACCTCTCCATATTTGAAAAAGAATGAAATTTCTAGAATATTTTTCTAGCTGTTGAATTATGTTTAAAAGAAATATTTTTTAAATAATTTTCTAGTTGTTACAATTCAATTAAGGAAAACATAAATTAATTCCTTCTACAAATTTTGGAAACGTTTTTGAAGTACTTTCACACTTAACACCTTTTTTATCTTTGCTATATAAAATGTTTTGTTTAAGCGTTGAGATATGAGAGTGAAACACTTTTTATTTTTAACTTTATATTACTGTAAATTTCATTTTATCATGAGTATCAATTATATATCCTCAAATGATTGTAGTTTTTAATTGTAATAATATGTAGTGAGGTTTATCAAAATTATGTGAAATAATGTGAGGATAGGTTGTTAGGACCTAGGAAAATAAACTAGCAAGTATTTGAGTTCTTTTACTTGAAAAAAAGAACAAAGTGTTTTAATCATTTTATTTGGAAAAAAGGATTAAGTGTTTTAAAGTTTTTTACTTGGGAGAAAACTTTGGGAAACTTTTTGTAATCGACTTTTGATTCTTTCCCGCTAAATAAAGTTACATTAGAAAAGAAAAACTCTTAAGACTGATTAATGTCTCAAGGAGAGGATATAAGCAATAGCCAAATTTTTATAAATCATGGTGTCAAATATATCTATCTTTTACTCTCTTTTATTTCATACTCTATCTATTTATGTTGTACTGAATTTACCTATTCTATATTTGTCTCGTGTTCTGTAGAATAGATTGTAAAAATCAATATGTATTTTACCTCGTGATTTACTTGGATTTTTGCATAAATTATTTGAGTAAGATTTAATTGATCAATCACCTACCAAAAGTTTCGTCCATGCATGTATATTTGTTAAGAAAAATGTTGAGTAAAAATATACTGAGTAATATTTATGAAATAAATTTACTATAATCTTGATATATGCATTTGTGTAACTTGAGATAATTATTTATTTTAATTTGTTCCATCTACTCACTAAAAAGTTGAAATACTCTATTCACCACCTCTAGTATATTTAGGACCCACAATATTAAGCTTATAATTGACTAAAGAGATGTAGATATAATACACATGCGGTGTAAAATCATGGGATGTTGATCTAATAAGTTTGTTTCTTTTTGGATAAATTAAATGCTTATGTGATTTTTTTAATGTGAAAATTTTTAATAATTTGTCTAACAAATGTTGAAGATCATTTTGATCTCACATAATATTAAGAATGTAAAAACAATTTTTTAGTTTAAAAAATCAAAAAAGAAAAAGGCTTAATATATAAAATACCCTATGAACTTGTATTAAATTGCATTGTTCATACTTAAACTTTTAGTATTTTCAATTCACCACTTAAACTTAAATTATCTGTAATAATTAATCATCTAACTACTCCCTCCGTTTAAAAATACTTGACGTTAGAGGATAATGCACAGTGTTTAAAAATAATAATTACTCCATAATTAGAAGATCTTATTATCCTTATATTAATTGTGCAATGTAATTAATATAGGTTGAAAATCACTTATATAAAGACAATATAAATAAGGGTATATTTGGTAAAAATCAATTAATGTGTCTTAGTTATATCAAAACGTCATGTATTATGAAACAAAAATTTTTCCTTTAAACGACATGTATTTTGAAATAGAGGAGTAACATAATTTGCTGATGTGGACTGGCGGGTGAAGCTCACGTAATGAGAGAGCGTGAACTCTCAAATATTTGTGCTTCTTCTCCCAACTTCCTTAGTGAGCCGATCTCCTCCCATCTTCCTCAGGGAGTCCAATCCATTGGCGACAACCAACGCCTTTCCACAACCACCACCCACGGCGACAACGCACATCAGCCACAATCCACCGTGATGTCGACATTGCACATATCCACCCTCGAGTATAGTGTCCTAACCCAACAAAGATAGAGCTTGCATAGCAAGCTCACAAACCACAAAATCAAAAGAATAGAGATACAAGCAAAAGAAAAAATGCAGCATCCCAATCAATATAGAAAGAACAACAAAAATACAGTAGATATTATAAGAAAAAAAGCAAAGGGCCAAAATGGCAATACAAGGAATATAGTCTAACAGCCACCTGTGTTTTCTCCTTTTTTTTTCAATAAGCTAAGAAATAATTATAACAGGATGAGTACATCAGCAAGGAGCAAGTCTCAAGTTCCAGTAGAAACAACAAGCTTTGAAACAAACAGATTAAGCCTAGGCAAACAAAACAAAAGGCAATACCAAAAGGAACAATCAACCGGTAACTAAAGAAAAAAATAGAACCAAGTGAACTTAAACTGAAGCCAAAAATAGAAAAGACCCAATGCCCAATAAGAGGACCATGAAGCCCAATCTGCATAAGAAAAAGCATAGCTCCTAAACCACGTTAAAGACACACCAGCATCAAGAGAAAACTTCCAAAGATCATAGCATAAACTACACACCTCTGTCATCAAAATAACGAGGTTATAACCTCCAATTTAGGACAACAATCAACTAGCAACGCAGAATGGTCCTGCACTCCATCAGTCTAACACATTTTTGTGTTTTTCTCCTTCCACCTGCATCTTCTCCTTCTAGCTCCAACACCCTCTTTTGGCGCCGTCGATTATTCACCAGTCATCGCCGGTAACTCTTTTTTCCTTCTCTTTTTGACGAGCGTCGGTGCAGAAAATTTCTTCCAATGTTCTTCAAAATTTCTTTATTGCAAATCGAATTGAGGTGAAGATGATGAGGAAAATATCAAAATTTGTCGATCTAGGAGAAGAAATGAAAAAGAAATTAGATATTTAGATTTTGGTTTCAAAGAGGAAGAGAGGAAATATGAAGAGAGAGAGAGCCTACAATCGAGGGGGACTTTTTTTTATAAATAGTGTCTTTAGAAAAAGTATTTTGAATTTTGGTGAGTTTTGAAAAGTAATTGAAAAAATGGGATGTTTTGATTCATTTTCATAACTGATAGCTGCGAAATTTGCAGTGATACGAAAATCAAGATGCAGAGGCAGAGTGGGGCAGAAGGTTGTTCATTTTCGCAATTGCCCACTGCGGCAATAGCTTAATATTTATTGTTTGATTATATTAAATAGATGGTGATAGTTGTGAATTATATAATACTTTTAGTATGATTTTAGGTGTTTTATTAAGTTAGTTTAACTTTAATTTAGTTGAATTTTAGTTTAAATGATTAAATTTGTGTTTTAAGAGCTAATTGTAAGTTTTTGTATTTTTTAGGATTAAATTGAAGAAAAAAGGATTTAATTGCAAAGTTCTGAGTCAAATTTGTAAAATTGGAAAATTGAAGCCAGAAGATCTTACGTGGAGTCCAGAGAAGTTTTGCACAGCAGTGCATAAAGTTGCATGAAATTCTAAACGGCCGTGTATGAAGACGAGCTAAACAAGTTGAGTATAGTAAATATGTGTGTGGCCATGCACTTGAAGAAGCCAATCCCTACGTGGCCGTGCACTTCATCTATTGCTCATGCATGGCTGTGCATGGGAAGGCCAAAATGCATGCGTGGCTGTGTAAGCCAGTGAAAAGGAATGCACGACAGTGCATCAATTAAAGCTTTAATACTTGGCTGTGCATTCAAGAGTTTCAGTTTGACGAAAAATCCTACTTGGCTGAATTGGGAAGCTACAGAAGCCAAAGTCTTTCATATTTGCCTATAAATACTCGAAAAAAACACCATAATCAAGGGGGAGAATCTAGTAGAAACTTTTTTACTTAGCTTATTTAGTTTTACGTTCTTTAGTGTTTTTTTCAATAGCTATGAGGAACAAAATTGAGGAGCTAGAGGGTTTCCTCAGTTTTTTCTGTACAAGTTATAAGGAAGCTTTTATAACTCTTTAATTTTGATTCTTTTCTTTAGTTTAGCTTTAGTTTTCAATATGTTTATGAAGTAATTTTTCTTCTTTTGCTAATGAATACTTGAAATCTTATATTTTCATTGTTATGACTTGTTTGAGTTTTAATTTCAATATTAGTTGATTATTTCTTGGTTTTAAGCATATTCTTATTTTTGATTATGTTAATACAAATGATTGGTTTGTTGATTTAATAACTAAAAATTGGTTTAGGCACTGTCACTGATTTGCATGTTATTGGATTAATTCTGTCAATGCATGATTATTTTCTGCTTTTGAGGTAATTATGTATTGAAATTATTGATTAATACTAAGAGAGAATGAACTAAAAATAAATTGGAGTTGAATTTACTTGCAAAAGAGTTCAATGAATATTTAGGAAGTTAAGACTGGATTTTTATGCTGAGTATTAGATTTGTCTATGAGTTAATCCTAAAAATGATATTCTTGCATGAAGATATCTAATTTTATTACTAGTTTTTTCATAATCACTGGTATTCTGTTGAATTTAAGTCATTACAATGAAAGTTAAGATGGATAGTTTCTTTAGCAAGAGAATTTCAGTTGTTATTTTAATTTTAATTTATGTTAGTTTAATTTTAATTTTTGTTTTGTTTAATTATTTATTTAGTTTAATTTTTGCCTTTAAATCGAAAACATTAGGGAAACAATCTCAGATTAATTTAATTCATACATAGATATTTTTCTTAGCAATCCATTTTCACTTGGGTATGATATTTGGGATCCTAATCTATATTTTCCTATATTACTAGCCGTTTTAGTACATTTGTTAGATACCGGTCAGATGGGTTGTTGTGCTCTAATGGTAAATGTGGTGGATTCAAATCCCATGAACAACAATATGCCATTTTTTTCAAATATATCAAACTATTTCTTTTTTATATTAAAATTAAAATTAAAATTAATTTTCATATTTTAATTAATTAAAATCTATACTTAATTTTTCAAATTAAACATTTTTATAATTAATAGGACTACGTTGTTGTTATTGTTGTTGTTGTTATTATTATTTGGACTACGTTGTTGTTGTGTGTATTAAAATTAAGGATAATAAATACAAATATCGGACAACAACAACCCATCTGTTTAATGTAATCAAACAATAAATATTAAGCTATTTCTGCAGTGGGCAGCTGCAGAAATGAACAACTTTCTGTCCCACTTTGCCTCTACATCTTGATTACCTCGTCATTGCAGATTCCGCATGATCTATAGTTGCAGAAATGAATCAAAACATCCTCTTTTTTTAATTCCTTTTAAAAATATATCAAAATTCAAAATATTTTTTCTAAATACATTATTTATAAAAAAGTTCTCAATTGAGCAGAGAGAATAGAGCCACGGTTTCAAGGGAGAAGAGAGGAGATTAGATTATTTTTTTTATTTTTAAGTAAAGCCACATGTCAAATATTCATCGTTGCCTTTTCACGTAAACGACGCGTGTGTATCACGCAGTAAAACGATTCTATGCTTCAACTCTATTCTTCTGCTCACACAGAGATCTATTTCTTTTCCATGATAAATGGAGATTTTTCAGTAAATTTGGAATTAAAAATATAAATTAATTAATTGCTAATATTTTTAGAAAATCAAAAATTTTCAATACCTTTTTATTAATTTCCATATTAATGTGAAATTGACCATTTAATGTAAGACGAATGGAGTATTTTTAATTTTTTTTGATTAATTATCCGGTATTCAAATCTCACTGGGTCGACTAAATCAGGATTCGGGACGTCGTTGCAGGTTAAAATTCATTGCTCCTTCCCATGTAAGGTGTCGGGTATTTTTATAATATAGAATAAGAATATGAAAATGACTTTAATATTTCATGAATCAAGTTAATATAAAAATGTAAGTAGGATAAGATGGATATAAAGGAATGAGCTGGTGTGGAAGATTTTTGTCTAGGTTAAGTGCTCGGATTTTGATGGTGATTTATATTTTGTATTTTTTACTGTCACATTCTATAATTAAATTAATTCATAGGTCAGACGTTTAGGCAAAAATTAATTACCTTTGATAGGGCAATTGTACGTAGTGAATTTCTTATTTCGCCAGCAGATGCTATTGATATTGCTTCTTGAATTTCTCCGTATAATAAATTTGAAAATTTCTGATTATTAATATTTTATAATAATATGTCACTACCTGAAGTAAAAAGGATTCAATTCAATTTAAATTAATGGTCACTTTCGCAATTAATATTAAAATATAGTTAGTTTTCACATATGTACTTATTTAAAAATCCCTTTAGAAAAAAAAATTATCTTAAATTTAAAACTCCTTGAACTTTTAACTAAATAGAAATTTAATTTCTTGAAGCTGTACAAAATAGTTACATCGTGGTGGAATAATGAGATGGTGATGGTGATGTGCCAATGTGGGACTGTAATTAAATTAAAAAATGTTCATCAGCAGAACCAAAACATTCTACAGTGTTATATATAAATATAATGTTATTATATTCAAGGCTTAATTGCAGTTATAAAAAAATAGACCATTATAAATCTATATTGCATGAATAATATAATAAATTTATTTTTTTATTTTTCATTGGATAACAAGCACAAGATTGATGTAATTTATTATTTAAATTTAATATTATTGTAAGAAAAAATCGGAAAATGTCACATAAACTGCTTTTTTGTTAGACCAGAGTCCACTCTGCATTAAGAAATTAACTCTCAAAATGGTACCGTTTGGCAGGGGTGAGCAAAAAAAATTGATTTTGAGTTTAATTGAATAAAAAATTTAAATTTATGATTTTTACTTTTAAAAATCGGTAGCTAAACGTTGATTAACTGATAACTGATCTATATATTTTTATAAATTATATTTTAAATTTTACACTTATATTTTTCAATATTTGTGTAATTTATATATATTATGATATATATAACTTTCTAAAATATTATTATAATATATATTTTTAGTAAATAAACATTAAAATTATATACTTCTCCTTCTTATTATTATTATTATTATTATTATTATTATTATTATTATATGGGCATAATTAGCACTATATTGTTAGTTTCATATTGAATAAATTTAATTTTTATAATTAATTATGAAAATTTTATTTTTATTTTGAATTTTTAATGGATATTGTATTTAATTTATATTTTTTCATTTTTAAAGTATTTTTAATTATTAAAAATAATACTATAAATTGTATAATTTATTAAATTTATATATTAAAATTTTTTAATAGTTAATCGATAAATCAATTCGAAAAATTGAATTAAAAAATGAAACAAATATAATTATTAGCAAAAATTAATAAATTAATTTAATAAAATTATTAATAAATGGATTAATATTCAACCCTAATATAGGAAAACGATAAAAGAGATTACCATTTTTTCAATAAATTGCATCACCTTTCCAACTTCATGTGGCAGTATATCAATATGACAACAAAAGAATTGGTGACCATTACTTTATTAAAAGTATGGAGATTCTCGAATTATGACGTTCATTGTGGAAAATGAGAAGAAGAAAAAACAAAAGAATGGAGCTTAATTTAAATGCCGAGTAGTGGAATAATATATTCGCATAATTGTCATTTCTTCATTGAAATGTACAAAGAGGACAAACAAAAAAGAAAACGTGGCTTTCTTTTTTCAACAGAACAATCTACCCTTCTTCACCAAATAATAATAATAATATTCCCTTCTCCTGAATCTAATTTAAACCTTGGAAGGAGATGGAGTATTAGGAATCAAGATAAGATCGACTTTACGTTTGAGTACGAGACCGAAAGCATCACCCATGTCAAGACTATCTGGGTTAGCATCATCAGGAAGTTTCCAATCAAAATGGTATACCATTCTTGCCAGCAGCGGTTCAATCAAAGCCCCATTACTATACCAGGGCACATTCTTTTTCCACTTCCAAATGGGATCATTTCAAAACTCATGCCCTTAAAATCAACCGAGTTATCAAGAAACCTTTCTGGGTAGAATTTATCAGGATGCATCCATGATTCAGGATCCCTTCCAATTGCCCATACATTCACAAGAACTTTTGTTTTGCAATCAATATCAAATCCTCCAAGTTCATACTTATCACCACATTCTCTTGGAACCAATGCCACGGGTGGATGTAATCTTAGCGTTTCTTTTATAATTAGCTTCAGATATTTCAGTTCACGAAGAAGATCTTCATCGTTGATGTTATCTTTTCCATCAAACACTCTCCTTACTTCTTCTTGTGCCTTCTGCATTACTAAAGGGTTCTTCACCATTTCTGCTATTGCCCATTCAGCAGTTACTAGCGATGTGTCACTCGCACCAGCAAATAGGTCCTGTAGTTGATACCATTCTATAGTTAGTTTAAACAACTAATTAAACACACATATAATACCAAGAAAACTAAAATAAAAGGTTAATGGTAATGCTAATAACCAGAATGAGAGCTTTGATATTGTCTTTGGTTAATGGTAACTGAAGGTTTCCATGTTCCTGAATATCCAAAAGAACATCTAAAATATTGGCAGCTTCAGCAGAAGAAGCCTTGTTGGCTTTGTGTTCATCAATGACTTGTTCAAGAATCATGTCTACTTGTCGATGAGCCTTGTAGAGCTTAGAGGTAGACCCACTGATAAAATGGAGGAATTTAAAGGAAGGAAACGCATCAGCAAGACTGAAACCTCCTGCTTCTTTAATAGCACTATCTACCAGTGTCAAGAATTCTTGCTGCTGTTTGAATTTCTTTCCCATGGATGTTATGGCGATGATGGTATTTCCTAAAGCAGAGAGTTTCTTACTGAGATTAACAGGCGATCCAGCATTGGAATAAATGAATTCCATGAAATTAGAGATATCTTCCTGAAAGAGTGGCTTGAAGGAGCTGACACGCTTGGCACTAAGCAGCTCAACAATGGCAATTTTCTTCATTTGCCTCCAATAGTCTCCATAGGGGGCAAATGAAATATCAGTACGGTTATAGAGCATGATATCAGCAGCCAGGAGAGCAGGTCTGCCTGCGAATTGAAATTCATGGGTTTTCATTACTTGTTTTGCTAGTCCTGGTGAGGAAACTACCACCAAAGGAAGTTGGCCCAGCTGAATATGCATAATGGATCCAAAAGTTTTGGCCAACTCTGCTAGGCGGCGATGGGCGGGGTTGATACCCACATAACTGGTGAATGTGTTACCAATGAGAGGTAATCTCCGTGGTCCCGGTGGAGGATTGGATTTTTTCCTCCATATCTTTAGCACATTCAGAATACATAGGAACAAGGCTGTAAGGAATAGATATAAAGGAATGTCCATCATCTGTTTGATTTCCAAATGAGGAAATTGCTCAATTGAGAGTAAATGGGGATACCTCAGGATATAATATTGATCAATTCCTGTTAGTTTACACAAGTTATATATATATATATATATATATATATATATATAAACCAATGCTGCCTCTGTTAACACGTTTATAATATTAAAATCACCACCAATTTCTATGTCACTTTTAGTACCAATACACATTAAAAAATCTAGAAGGGTGTTTGATTTATAAAACCTCAAGACAAATTAGAGAGCATGATTAATAACTACTATTATTTTACGGGGGATATGGGCCATGGGGAATCCACTTCTACTCTTCTAGATTCCTCATTTTCTCTCTAGCCTCCACAAAAAACTATAGCTTACTTTTTCTTTTTGGATTAAAAGTTTTTCTTTTTTTTTTAATTTAAATTTGGGGCTGTTGTCAGTTCATTTACAGACGGCAGTCTATCTTTTCTTTCATTTTGATCTTTTATTAAATTTTTATATGTGTTTTTCAATTTTTATGTATTTTTCTTATTTTTTTAAATTTTTAAAATCGGTTTAAATATGAAATTTTAATTTTATTCGTTACTTTTTATTAGTATATGATTTTTTTGTATTTTGGTTTCAATAAATTTAAATTTGAAATTTTTTATTTCAGATTTTTTTTTGTATTTTTATATATCTGGTTCGTTTAATTAATGTTGAATGCAATTTAAATTTTTTATCATATAAATTTATCCTTAATATTTGAAAGTTATTATTTTTCTTTATGAAAATTTTCGTCATTTTGGAATAAATTTTTCAGTGGATTGCAAATGAACTAAGTTTTCCGTTGAAAGTTAAATTGCTCAAGGTATGTTATCATTATCCACTGTTTTCGTTAAAAAAAATTTAAAAATATATTTTAACAACTTCATTAATTTTGTATATCTTATATATTTTTAAATTTTATAAATTTAATTATATTTTTCAGATATATTTTTTATATTATTAACGAAGATTTAATTTACATTAAAAAAAGAAGGGTGTTTAATTTTTTTTATATAATTATTGGTATTATTCAGTATAAATAAAATAATTTCAGCATTGATTTTTTTAATCACTAAATATGGCACTAATTAATTAACTCTCTATATATAATGCTGCCTCTGTTAACACGTTTATAATATTAATATGACCACGCATTTCTATGTCACTTTTATTGCCAATACAAATTAAAAAATCTAAAAGGGTGTCTGATTTTTTTATATAATTATTGGCATTATTTAATCTAAATAAAAATTATTTAAACATTGATTTTTTTTAAAACCCTTGCCGTGATATAGAGATACACTAAATATGTCACGAATTAATTAACCATGTGGATATATATTAGGTGTAGATAAGAATTTCCATCTGGAGCATTAGCTAATTAATTAAACACGTGGATTCAAGTTTTAAAACAACGATAATAGAGCCAGTTAGGGTTAAAGCAAAGTAATTAAGTATTACGTTGGACAAAAGATTAGTTATTAGAAATTCAAATGAAGCAAAGTGACAAAAGCATATATTCACTGTTTCTGTTCATTGAACTAAATTAGATAAACGAGTGGAATCTCAAACATAAAATATTTCGTACATTAGAATATCAATTTTAGTGTTTATGAAATTAGATTTCTAATTTATTGAATTTAATTAGGTGACGATTAATTGTTCCTGTTACTATTACTAGCTTTCTTTGTAGCATGTTGCATGTGACTCAACGTTGAAAAAGATTCGAGTTTAGGACATTTGATTTTATAATCCAAACCTATTTAAACTGTGTTTATAAAAATTTAATGGACCAAAAAGAATAATATATTATTAGATCCACCTAAAACTTATAAACATAATCTAAGCAATAAATTTTTCTATTTTTATTATCAAAATGAATAAAAAGATGACTCCCTGTTATACAACCGAACTTTGCTGTAAAATTAGATCTTAAAAATCTTATAAATAATTATTTAACCGAGTGAAACGTGACAAATAATAAAAAAAAAGAGACTCATGCATTAAAGTGGATTGAGAAATATAGCATTCTCCATCATCTATCCAGATCTCAGTTGGCCTCCTTAATCCAATGATGGATCTGGAAATCAGCTCATCATCTCCATTTCTTATAATCTTAATCCTTATTGTTACTATAGTTTTAATATGGAAGAAGAAATCAGTGATTAATCAGCCACCAGGTCTCAAGAGTTTACCTCTCATCGGTAACCTTCACCAATTTGCTGGCTCTCAACCTCACCATCGCCTCACTGAACTGGCCAAAACTTATGGACCTGTTATGCAGATCCAGCTTGGCCAAGTTCCTGCTGTTATAATTTCCTCTCCAGAATTTGCCAAAATAGTCTTGCAAACCCATGAAACCCATTTCCTAGAAAGACCCTTTGTCCTTGCTGCAGATATCATTCTCTATCATCGAACCGACATCATTTTTGCTCCATATGGAGATTACTGGAGAGAAATGAAGAAACTTGCCGTACTAAAGCTGCTTAGTAATAAGCGTGTCCAGTCATTCAGATCAATCAGGGGAGAGCAGGTCTCCAATTTCATCAAATTCATTTATTCCAAAGCTGAATCGCCAGTGAATCTTACAACGAATTTGAAGTTGTTAACCAATTCTATTATCGCAATAACATCCGTTGGGAAGAAATTCAAGAAACAGGACGAAATGATCAGAATTATCACGGATGCGGTTATGGCTGCAGGAGGTTTCAGTGCCGCAGATGCTTTTCCATCCTTTAAATTTCTTGGTGTGATGACTGGGGCAAGTTCTGCGCTCCACAAGATTCATCGAAAAGCAGACCAGATCCTTGAAGATATTATAAATGAACGCAAAGCAAACAGAGCAGCTGCTATGTCAAAGACCGAAGCTGATAATATACTAGATGTTCTTCTAGATATTCAGGAAAGTGGATACTCTCGATCCCAAATAACAACAGACAGCATCAAAGCTATGATTCTGGTTAGTATCATCCAATTAATCTTGAACTAAACATGAATGAATACAGAAATTTATGGATGGATGATTAAAAAATATTGTAATTGCAGGAAATGTTTGGTGCTGCAAGTGATACTTCGACAGTAACAATGGAATGGCCAATGTCGGAGATGATGAAGAGCCCTTATACAATGAAAAAAGCACAAGAGGAAGTGAGAGGATTTGTTGGTGAAAAGGGAAATGTTGAGGAAGACGACATTCATGAACTAAAATATTTGAATTTGATCATTAAAGAGACCCTGAGGTTACATCCTCCAGTGGCATTGATTCCAAGAGAATGCAGAGAGAAATGTGAAGTACAGGGATATGATATTAATCCTAAAACAAAGGTTCTGGTGAATGCATGGGCGATTGGAAGGGATCCAAATTCATGGGAAGATGTTGAAAGGTTTTGTCCAGAGAGATTTCAAGATAGTCGGATTGATTTTAAGGGAAATGATTTTGAATTACTTCCATTTGGTGCTGGAAGAAGGATATGCCCAGGCATAAATATGGCTATGGCTAATATTCAGCTCATACTTGCACAAATGCTGTACCACTTTGACTGGAAACTTCCTGATCGTGCTGAATCGGAGAGTATCGACATGTCCGAGATTCATGGGATTGAAATTAAAAGAAAAATAGACCTTACTTTGGTTCCCACTCCATATAAAAACTAAAATATCTACAACATATAGAACAAACTCCGAGGTCTATGTTACTTTACTTCCTCTGCATTGTGATTTGTAATATTTTATTACGACCTGCCGGATTCCCTTCTTTTTTGCATTCTTTATCTTATGATGGTCAATATTTTATGATTGTAGGCCCATATTAATTGGGCCGAAATCGAACGCCAGTCCATTGAATTGAGGGAATTCTAGGCCCATATTAATTAGGCCGGTCTGTTTCCCCATTTCCACTTCTTCATTAGTCATTTAAATTCTGTTTCCCCATATTCATTAGTCATTAGGAATCAAGGTAAGATCGATCGATCTATACTATATGCTGAGCCTTTTTAGTTTTATTAAGAGCAAGCATAGTCTATCACGTCAGTGACCCATAGGGTGGTGGCCTAGTGGTGATGTAGGCTAGGTTAGGAATGAGAGGTTTTAGGATCGACTTCCGACGCCTTCCATGGGGATGGCCAAGGAACCTTAACTTGCAACGACGTCCCGAATCCTAATTTAGTCGGTCCAGTGGGGTTCGGATACCGGATGGTTAATAAAAAAAATAGTCTATCACGTCAGCCAATTGTGTTTTCATTCAAGAAAAATTTATTGCTCTCATCGGAATTATATATTTGATCTTTTACCTTGTCATGGAAAGTGCAACAACATCAGAGAACAAAATATATATGGATTTCTAATCACTCTGTAAATCAATACTCTATTAAAATCAAGTGTGAGAGATGTTGGTTTCTATTTTTCTTTGTTGCAATAGTAATTAAACATTATGCCTCTCCCTTATAATCAAGAATATATATAGTTAATCTTTAAATTTCCTCAACTATGATGTATGAATGCTTAGTTCTTAATCCAACTAGTAAAAGATGTCAAATGTGTAACAAATGGAAAGAGATTGCAAAGGAACTTTCCAATGTCCATCTATGACATGGAAACAAGGGCTCTTATTGATAAAGCTACACATGTTTGGCATAATTTATTTGGTAGGGGACGGAGTAAAAGGAACTGGAATCAAGTTAAGGTCTGTTTTTCTTTTAAGGAAACCTCTAAAAACTTCATCCATATCAAGAACGGCCATTCCATCAGGGAGTTTCCAATCAAAATGATATAATAGGTTTGCAAGGAAAAGCTCCACATTGGTTGCGCCTAATGCCATTCCAGGACAGATTCTTTTCCCAGCACCAAATGGAATTAGCTCAAAATTTGTACCCTTAAAATCAATTGAACTATCTTCAAATCTTTCAGGCCAAAACTTTTCAGCTTCTTTCCAAACCTTAGGATCCCTTTGGATTGCATATACATTGACGATAACCCTAGTCTTGGGAGGAATATCATATCCATCGATTTTTGTTTTTTCCCTGCATTCTCTTGGAATAATGGCCACTGCTGGATGTAATCTCATTGTTGCTTTTATAACCAATTTCAAGTATTTTAATTCATGAAGTCTTGATTCATCCACCTCACCCTTTTCACCAAAAACTTGTCTCACCTCTCTTGTACCTTTTTCATTACTCTTGGGCTCCTCATCAACTCTGAGATTGCCCATTCTGTGGTCTTTGCTGATGTGTCCGTTCCAGCGCCAAACATTTACTGCAACAAATTTATTATTATGATGTGGCCCAATAACAAATTAATATCACAAAAAGGAATTGAACTCAAGATCTCATAAATCTTTGATTGAGTACTATTATGTTAAACATACTCACCAGAATGACTGCTTTAATGCTGTCGTTTGTTAAAGGGACTTGAAGATTTCCACTATCTTGAAGATTGAAAAGAACATCTAAAAGATTGTCCGCTTCACCCAGATGATCTCTAGATTTCTTGGTGGCTCTTTGTTCATTGATAATGTCTTCAAGCACCTGGTCTGTTGTTTCATGTAATTTCAGGAGCCTGGACTTCTCTCCGCTGAGGTAGTGAAGGAATTTAAGGGAAGGAAACACATCGGCAACGTTGAAGCCTCCCGTTACCTCAATCACTTCGCCAATTATACTTAAAATAGCTTGTTGGTTTTTGACTTTCTTGCCAATGGAGGTCACTGCCATGATAGTATTTGCTAAAACAAAAAGGCTTGGAGTAAGATTGACTGGCGAACCGGCTTTGGAACGAAGGAATTTGATGAAATTTGAAACCTCCTTTTCCCTGACTGATCTAAAAGATAGTACGCGTTTGGCACTAAGTAATTCCAATGTGCATATTTTTCTCAGCTGTTTCCAGTGATCTCTGTATGGACCAAACATGATGTCCATACCATCGTAAAGCACCACTTTTGCAGCCAGGATAATTGATCTGTCAGCAAATATCACATCCTGAGTTTTGAGGGCTTCTTTCGCAGCTTCTGGTGAAGAAATGATGACAGCAGGAACTTCACCAAGTTGAAAACTCATAACAGGTCCATATGTTTTAGCCAAATCTCTGAGGCGGTGGTGGGGTAGACCACCAATTAGCTGCGGAATGTTACCAAACAGAGGCAATTTCAATGGTCCTGGAGGAGGGTTTGATTTCTTAGATGTTTTCTTTAATATGTTTAATACCATGAAAATGAAAAAGAACAAGCTTAAGAGAATTGGGAAAGAGGGAATTTGCAACTCCATGTTTCTTGAGGATCTGTTTGCGGAGTTGAAGAGGATATGTCGGGTAATTTTATATACCAGAAAATCAGAAAACACTTACTTCATAAAGAATATAAAAGTTGCCACCTTCTACTTGCTTATAATATACTCCCTCCGTTTTTTTTATCAGTCACTTTTATTGTTTTCACCACGATTAAAAAATAATAAATAATCTTAAATTTAGTATTAAATTGCGTAATTAAGATTAAATTATTAAATCTTATTGGTTCTGACTTTATTGAAAAAGGAAAATAAATTGGAAAAACAAATTAAATTACATTGAAAGCCTAAAAGTGACAGATAAATAGAATTTAGATTTTACTCAAAAGTGACTGATAAAAAAAACGGATGAAGTATAATTTATTTGATGAGATCAGCAGACAACTTGTTTTGGCTTTTCAGGATTGGTTCTAATTAAATTATAGGAGTTGTTGCCTTTACCACATCATAGTCCTTTTCAGAGTCCTTTTCTATTCTTTATAATTATTTTTTTAATTTTGCATGGTAAAATAATTTAGGAATCTCTCGCCATGCAAGAGGCAAAATCTATAAATTAATTCTTCGTGCATGCTTTATTCTCCGGATTATTGGTTTCTATTTAATTACAATTAAATACATATAAAATGAATATATAAAGGTTTGGATATTAATTAATATATCATGTGATGCATCTTCAAGAATTTTTCTTTTTTATATATTTTCAGTGCATATATTCTAATGGGGATTACATTATCTGCCTCCCATTAGAAAATTTCTTGATGCTACTCGATACTATTCTATGAATCATACAACTTCTTTATATATTTCTTTCTTTATAATTTAATGTGTGCCCTTTGTTAATTGGGTCATTAATCAAGTATAAATGCTGCACCTGTTAAGTGACGATTTACAATAGTATTTTAAACTCATTATTTGTGTTAAATGACGATTAAAATCATTAATGTTTATTGTTTTGTCATTAAGGTTTTGCTAAAACTTTCTGATGCGGATGACTCTTAAACGAAAATTTTGCAGCAAGCTTCGGTTAAAATTTCCTAAGTAAAAAGCTCAAAAGGGAAATTTCAAGTAAAAGATATTTTCTTTTCCACTGAGTTTATTATCCATATAAGTATACAAGAACGTCATAAAAATTGTGTGAAAGGACAGAGTACAGGAGAATTATGTAATTGCAATATGGTAAAATCATAGTAATTTGTTCTAACATTTTGTTTGATAGATTATAAATTCTTTTTGTTGAATATTAGTGAGATTATTGAGTCTATTTAGAAATTGGAATATAATTTTAGACAATAGACTTTTTTTTTAATTTTTCAATCTTTTTATATATATTTATTGCCTTTCTGCTCCCCTTCATTGGTACTGAATTAAATAAATTTTATGTATATTTTCATTTTTGATATGTTTTATTTATTGCACTCTTTTAACCTAATGAAATTGAATATTTATGTTCCGCGGCCAAGTAATATGTGCATTTTTTGATTGTGAAATATGAAAGTGCTCTCAGCAATAGGAAAGAAAGCATCTTAATCATAGACCTATAAACTTGATCATATTATCCTCTCCAAAAAATTAGAAAACTAATGGAATGATGAAGCCCAACTCTGTTAATGTCACAAAACTCAAGTTAAGTCTTTACTTTGCCACTGAAGCAGTCTTTTTTTTTTTCTTCTTCAGTATTTACCCAGCTCTACAAGCCTGACCAAATTTTCTCTCCATTCAAGTTCCTCATAAATAAAAAAATAGATAAATAATTAAATTAATAAAGGTGCATTGCTGTCATGCTGTGTTGAAGGAGTCTTTAACTTTAATTAGCCCTTGCAATTCCTTGACATTGATTTGAATTTTAGATAATTGCAGGTTTTCTTTGTTTTCAGTTTAAAGAATTGAAGGTCTTTTTTTTTCATTATAGAGATTTGATTTTTTTTTTCAATTTTCAAATTCTATTTAGAGATGTAAAATCTAACAAATGAAAAGAAAAAAACACACAAAATAGGATGGAAAAAAATATTATATTTATTTTTGAACATATTACATGGAAATAAAGGAAAAGCAATAAAAATTAATACAAACATATCTAAGGCCAAACAATAGGAAAACTATTCCCATTTATGCAGCACTATGTGTGGACACATGCACCTTATTCATGACAAAAGTAGTGAATATCTGATTAATTAGCGGCCAAATGAGTGAAGGGAATTGGAACCAAGGTAAGGTCTGTATTCCTTTGAAGTGAACCTTTAAAAGCTTCAGTCATATCAAGAGTGTCCACTCCGTCTGGGAGTTTCCAATCAAAATGATATAATAAGTTTGCAACGAAAATCTCCACAAAGGCTACGCCTAATGCCAATCCTGGACAAATTCTTTTTCGAGCACCAAATGGAATTAGTTCAAAATTTGTACCCTTATAATCAATTGAACTATCTTCAAATCTCTCAGGCCAAAACTTGTCAGGTTCCTTCCAAATATTGGGATCCCTATGGATTGCTTATGTATTGATGAGAACCCTTGTTTTTGGAGCAATATCATATCCATTAACTTTTGTTTTTTCCCTGCATTCTCTTGGAAACAACGCCCCTGCTGGTCTTAATCTCATTGTTTCTTTGATAACCAGCTTCAAGTACTTTAATTCATTAAATCTTGATTCATCCACCTCACCCTTTTCCCCAAAAACTCGTCTCACCTCTTCTTGTGCTTTTTTCATTGCTCTTGGGCAACAAATCAGCCCTGACATTGCCCATTCTGATGTTTTTGCTGATGTGTCAGTCCCAGCGCCAAACATTTCCTGCAATTGAATATTATTATTAGTATTTTTTTTAACTTGATAATCATCTGAAAAATTTAATGAGCTGTGCCTGTTTATGCACTTACTAATTGTATAGAATTAGCAACATGCAGGTATAAGAGTCAGTTACTGCTATTCATATGAACTTCAAATTCAATTATTGTATATACTCTAAAAATACTGACCAGAATGACCCCTTTGATGCATTCGTTTGTTATAGAGAGATCTTTTCCACTTCGTTGAAGATTCAAGAAAATATCTAAAAGATTGTTGGCTTCACCCAGTGTTGCGGAAGCTCGGGTTTAACTTCACCAAGAGCACTATTGCACATGTGAATAAAGAGTAAATAATTGTACTGAAAATCACATACGGTAAAATTCTCAGGAAACACTGGAGGGGTCACAAACGGTCCCACTTAAAACCCAATCTCCTTAGACAGAATTTTTCTAAGTAATTTAACAACACAATAATTCACTAACAATATACCCGACAATAGCTATTAAATAGACAAATAAAGAACACCAGAATTTAACGAGGTTCGGCCAATTATGCCTACGTCCTCGGACACTACCAAATTATATTTCACTATTTAAAAGAAATAACACAAGTGAAATATTCACAAAAGAGAGAGAGAAAGAATTAGGCTTTAGGAAAGATAGGAAATTTTGGGATTCTATAAACTAAAGCTAAGGAGCTATATTTATAGTTACAAAAAACCTTTCCCCTATGCTAATTACACGATGTGGGATTGCCAAAATCTTCTTTGTTTTTTTTTTCTTTGTTTTTCAAAGCCAACCAAAGTTGACTTTTCTATGGTGGAGGAGCCACCAACTCCACAAATCTCCACCTTGGCGAACTCCACATCTTCAAATCTCTCACAACTCAACTTTAGTAGTGTCACCAAATGCGCTTCAAAGCGCCCAACTTCAACTTCTAACAATATTGATAAAGTTCAAACAATGTTGCAACTTGACCGCAATCACTTCCTTTGTCAACATATCAGCAGGATTCTCAGTGGTCCTAATTTTCTGGATTGCTACTCCACCTTCTTCCAGAACCTCTCGTACAAAGTAATAACGAACATCGATATGCTTCGTCCTTGCATGGTAAATTTGGTTCTTTGCCAAAAGGATAGCACTCTGACTATCACAATGCACTTTGATGTGCTTCTGTTGAATTCCTAATTCACCAAGCAATTCTTGAAGCCAAATTGCCTCCTTTATAGCCTCTGTAACTGCCATATATTCTGCCTCTGTAGTAGACAAAGCAACTGTTGACGGTAAAGTAGACTTCCAACTAACTGGTGCCTTTGCAAGAGTAAACACATAACCAGTAGTTGATCGCCGTTTGTCCAAATCACTAGCATAGTCGGAATCACAATAACCAACTACACATTGACCAACTTGCTTATCTTGCTGAAATGCCAAACCAACATCTACGGTGTTCAGAATATACCGTAGAATCCATTTCACAGCTTGCCAATGCTCCTTTCCAGGATCATGCATATACCTGCTCACAACCCCAACTGCCTGTGAAATGTCGGGCCTTGTACACACCATAGCATACATTAAGCTACCAACAGCATTTGCATATGGTATTTTTGCCATATATTCCCGTTCTGCTTCATTCTTTGGAGATAAAGATGCACTGAGCTTGAAATGAGGAGCAAGAGGAGTACTAACAGGTTTTGACTTTTCATTCATGCCAAAACGCTTTAGCACTTTTCTCAGATACTGTCCGAGTCAAACAAAGTCTCCTCAATTCTCTATCTCTACTTATCTCCATACCGAGAATCTTCTTGGCTTTACCTAGATCCTTCATTTCAAACTCCCTGTTCAATTGAGTCTTTAACTTCTCAATCTCTATTAGACTCTTGGAAGCTATCAACATATCATCAACATAAAGAAGAAGATATATGTAGGATTCGTCTTGTAGCTTGCGCAAATACACACAATGATCATATTTGCTTCTTGTGTACTTTTGCCCCATCATAAACTTGTCAAATCGTTTGTACCACTGCCTCGGAGATTGTTTCAATCCGTACAACAATTTTTCAAGCTTACACACCATATTTTCTTTACCAGCAACTTTGAATCCTTCGGGCTGAACCATATAGATTTCCTCCTCCAAGTCTCCATGTAAAAATGCAGTTTTTGCATCCAACTGAACTAGTTTCATATCCAATTGTGCTACCAAAGCCAACAAAATTCGAATGGAGGAATGTTTTACAACTAGAGAAAAAACTTCATTATAATCAATTTCCTCTGTTTGAGCATAGCCTTTAGCTACCAACCTTGCTTTGTAGCGAATATCATCCTTGTCAGAAAATCCATCTTTCTTTTCATATACCCATTTGCATCCAATTACCTTCTTTCCCTTTGGGAGACTAGCTAGCTTCCACGTCTGATTCTTATGAAGGGACTGCATTTCATCATTCATTGCTTTCCTCCACTTCTCTACTTCTGAACTTTTGACTGCTTCATTATAAGTGGTAGGAATGTCATCTGTTGCAATTTGGAATGCGTAAGCCACCATATCAACATAGCGAGCAGGCTTTTTGATTGTCCTCTTTGGCTTACTTAATGCAATTGATTCATGTTGCTGTAGAGGTTATTGGGTTGAAACCTCTTCTTCATCTGACTCCTCATCTACCATAGGAGTTTCATCATCTGCTTCATCATTTGCTGGGCTAACAATTTTTCTTTCAAACTCCACCTGTTTTGGAGTACCATCTGTCTGCTCAGTTGTCACCTTTCTCAACATGATAGATTCATCAAAGGTAACATCCCTGCTGAAGATTATTTTTTTGACTCTGGGCACCAAAGTCGATATCCTTTCACACCAGAAGTGATCCCCATGAAAATTGCTTTCTTTGCACGTGGATCCAACTTCGATTCCTTAACATTGGTAGTATGCAGTGGAACCAAATACATGTAAGGAATCATAATCTGTAGCAGATTTTCCAAACCATTTCTCCAATGGTGTTTTACCACCAATAGCACTAGATGGTAGGCGATTAACGAGATGGCAAGCATATGTAATAGCTTCAGCCCAAAATTCTCTGCCCAACCCAGCATTGGACAACATACACCGAACTTTCTCCAGCAATATTCGGTTCATACGTTCTGCCACCCCATTCTGTTGTGGTGTATCCCTGACTGTGAAGTGTTTGACAATGCCTTCATCTTCACACACCTTCATAAATGGATCACTCCTATATTCTCCGCCATTATTTGTACGAAGACGCTTGATCCTTTGGCCTGTCTGTGTTTCCACCATCTTTTTCCATTTGAGAAAAACTCCTAGCGCTTCATCCTTAGTCTTCATAGTATACACCTAAACTCTCCAGGAAAAATCATCAACAAAGGTCACATAGTAATGTTTTCCTCCCAAAGAAGTCGTCTTGGCAGGTCCCCACACATCAAAATGAACATAATCCAAAATACCCTTGGTATAGTGGATTGCTGTTCCAAATTTCACCCTTGTCTTTTTTCCTTTGACACAATGCTCGCAAAAATCCAATTTGCAAGTCTGTACACCTTTCAACAATCCTTGTTTCGACAGGAGATTCAAGGATTTTTCACCTGCATGCCCTAAGCGCATATGCCATAACCTGGTTGCTTCTAACTCCTTCTCATCATTAGAAGCCACTGCTGCTGCACCAATAACAGTAGTACCTTGATAGTGGTACAATCTGTTATTCTTTCTAATTCCCTTTAACACCACAAGTGCACCAGAGATTATCTTCATCACTTCATATTCTGCTTCCACCTTGAGACCCTTTTCTTCTAGAGCTCCCATGGAAATAAGATTCTTTGACAAACTGGGCATATAACGAACATCTCTTAAGATTCTGATTGATCCATCATGATTTTTTAAACGAATGGAACCAATCCCATGTGTGGTGAGAGGGACATCATTTGCTGTATAAACAATTCCATCTTCTAGTTCTTTAAATTCAAAGAACCAATCCCGATTGGGACACATATGATGACTGCAGCCTGAATCAATCAGCCATACACTAGAAGAGCTAGTTGATGGTGTAACAACAAGTGAATAATCTGAGTCTTCATCATTATACTCAGCTACATTTGAATCTGCAACAACCTTTCCCTTGTTATGTTTGCCTTTATTCTTCAGCTTAGGACAATCCTTCTTCCAATGCCCTTTTTCTCGACAAAAGGCACATTCATCTTTGCCCAATTTGGGCCTAGACTTCGATCTTCCTTTCTTTCCTTTAGTCTGGCTCTGCGACCGACCTCTCACTACTAGAGCTTCTGTAGCTCCACTTGTACTTTCTTTCTTATCCTTCTTCCTCAGTTCATAACTATACAAGGCAGCACAAGCTACATTGAGAGACATAACAGCCTTCCCATGAAGTAGAGTAGTTTCAGGAAACTCAAACTCCCCAGGAAGGGATCCCAACAACATCAAAGCTAGATCCTCATCTTCAAATGTCACATCCATATTCAATAAATCAGCAACTAACTGATTAAAACTGGTGATGTGATCATTTATTGTGGTACCCGAAATATAATTGAAGCGAAACAATCTTTTCTTCATGTGGAGCTTATTCTGACTGCTTTTCTTCAAAAATTTCTCCTCCAGTGCCTTCATCAATTTACTTGCAGAAGTTTCTTTCGAGAAAGCATACTTTTTATCTCTAGAAAGGCACGAACGAATTGTACCACACGCCAAACGATTAAGAGTCTTCCATTCTTTCTCATCAACATCTTCTGGTTTCTTTTTTTCAAGGGCAATATCTAGACCTTACTGAAAGAGAGCATCTAGAACCTCACTTTGCCACATGGCGAAATGACCCGTACCATCAAAAATTTCCACCGCCACTCTTGCATTTGCCATCGCATTTCTCGCCAAAACGGACGAGGAAGAAGAAGTTGACATGGATGGATTTGTCATTTCTGCTACAATTACTATTCAATAGCTGTCAATGCGGAACGCCAATAGCCCAAGAAAAAATCTTTTCTGATATGGAAGA
Source organism: Excoecaria agallocha (assembly GCA_037975025.1). Lineage (NCBI taxonomy): Eukaryota > Viridiplantae > Streptophyta > Magnoliopsida > Malpighiales > Euphorbiaceae > Excoecaria > Excoecaria agallocha. Next base: position 2,641,031 of record JBBPFJ010000019.1, on the reverse strand, counting down.
TCAGACTATGCTACAATCACAGAGCATACTAAGACAGAACCTTGGCTCTGATACCAATTATTGCGGAAGCTCGGGTTTAACTTCACCAAGAGCACTATTGCACAGGTGAATAAAGCGTAAATAATTATACTGAAAATCACATATGGTAAAATTCTCAGGAAAGACTGGAGGGTTCACAAACGGTCCCACTTAAAACCCAATCTCCTTAGACAGAATTTTCCTAAATAATTTAACAACACAATAATTCACTAACAATATACCCGATAATAGCTATTAAATAGACAAATAAAAAACACCAGAATTTAACGAGGTTCGGCCAATTATGCCTACGTCCTCGGACACTACCAAATTATATTTCACTATTTCAAAGAAATAATACAAGTGAAATATTTACAAAAGAGAGAGAGAAAGAATTAGGCTTTAGGAAAGATAGGCAATTTTGGGATGCTATAAACTAAAGCTAAGGAGCTATATTTATAGTTACAAAAAACCTTTCCCCTTTGCTAATTACACGATGTGGGATTGCCAAAATCTTCTTTGTTTTTTTTTCTTTGTTTTTCAAAGCCAACCAAAGTTGACTTTTCTATGGTGGAGGAGCCACCAACTCCACACCCAGATTATCTCCCGCTTTCATGCTTGCTCTTTGTTCATTAATAATGTCATCAAGTATCTTGTCTGCTTTCTCATGTAACTTGTGGAGCTTAAACGACTCTCCAGTGATGTAAGGAACGATTTTAATGGTTGGAAATAAATCCGAAATGCTGAAACTGTTGGAATCTAATATTTGTTATAAGGAGGTGAAGTTTACAAATGATAGAAAAACAGAGGCAAACAGAGTATTACTGAAAACAAACTTCCTTGTTATTATTGAAGGAGACGATGCTTTAATATAAAGGCTTACATCAACACAAAAATAGGAAAAGTTGTTAGCAAAGTGCAGCTGCAAAAGAGCAACTGCCTGCTATTATTTAGCAACTACAAAAACAATCAGAAGAAACGTTCAAACAGAGAAACTAATAAAGAAAAAACAGGCTAAGTTTACTGCAGTGATTTGAATCATTCTTTAACACCCCCCTTGATTCAAAATCACAGACTCCAAGTAAAGTCCTCAAGTACTCGTGTTTGTCCTTTGCAAGAGCTTTAGTCAGAATGTCTGCGATCTGCTCCTTTGTGCTGCAAAATTTCAAGTTTAATTTTCCATCTGCTACTTGATCTCGAATGAAGTGTGCTCGAATATCAATATGCTTCGTTCTTCCGTGATATACTGAATTTTTACTCATTGAGATTGCAGATTGATTATCACAAAAGATATCAGTAGCTCCATCTTGCTTTTGCCCAAGATCTTCCATAATTCTCCTTAACCATATCGCTTGATAGGCTGATGAAGTAGCAGCCATGTATTCTGCTTCTGAAGAAGACAAAGCTGTGGTGGCTTGCTTCTTTGAACTCCAAGATACAGCTCCTGATCCTAGACTGAAGACGTAACCAGTAGTGCTCTTTCTGTCCTCTATGCAGCCTGCCCAATCACTGTCAGTATATCCAATCAATTTAAAATCAGCTACATGACCATACCAGATGCCAAAGTTTAACGTTCCATCCACATAACGCAAGATCCTCTTAGCTGCACCAAAGTGATGTTTTGATGGAAAATGCATAAATCTTGACACTACTCCAACTGAATAGGCAATGTTGGGTCTTGTGTGTGTTAAATAAATTAAACCACCAACTAGACTTCTAAATGATCTCTCATCAACATGTCCAGTTTCATCATCAATCTGTAATTTTTCATTCATATTCATTGGAGTAGCAACAGTTTTGCAATTTGACATACCAAACCTCTTAAGCAGATCTGTTGCATATTTCTGCTGTGAAATGAAAATCCCTTCTTCCTGCTGCTGCTTCACTTCAATACCAAGATAGAAATGTAGTAGACCCAAATCTGTCATCTCAAAACTTTTCTTCATGTTCTCACGAAAAACATTAATAAGTTCATTTGAAGACCCCATGAAAACCATATCATCTACATAAAGGCAGACAAAGAGAAAATTTTTACCTTCTCTTTTTATGTACAATGTAGGTTCATTCTTGCTTCTTTCAAATCCATTTTGCAGGAAGTAAGAATCAATTCTGCCATACCATGCCCGTGGTGCTTGCTTTAAACCATAAAGGGCCTTTTTCAACTTGTACACCTGCATTTCTTTTCCAGTCACAACAAAGTCCTCAGACTGTGATACATACACTTCTTCCTTTATCTCACCATTCAAGAACGCAGATTTTACATCAAACTGGTATACAAGCAGTTTTAATTGAGCTGCCAAGGTTAAGATAATTCTTACTGTTTCGAAACGTACAACAGGAGAAAAAGTGTCTTCATAATCTACACCTTGCTGTTGTGAGTAGCCTCTTGCTATTGTGCTTCTGTATATTCCCATCAGCATTGAACTTAGTCTTAAAAATCCATTTAACTCCAATGACATTCTTATTTCTTGGAAGGTCCACCAGCTCCCATGTTTTATTTCTGTGAATTGCAGCAAGCTCTTCCTTTATAGCTTCTAACCATTCTTTCTTTTCCTTGGCTTCTTCAAAAGTGACTGGATCTGCTACATAAAGAGCGTGTGTTGTTTCATAGATGTCCCTTAGTGACCTGTAGCCTTTTGGTGGTGAAGTCTCAATAGATGAGTTGGGAGACGATGTATTTGGGTTGTTACTGGTACTCGAAGTCCCACTATCAGTTGGAGAGTTTGGAGCAGTTGGTTGGGGATCTTCTGGTTATCCATTTTATGCAGGAAGACTGTCTTCAAGTGACTTTTCAAACTAAACTCCCCCTTTTTCATCTTCATGTCAGATCAACATATCCTCTTCATTAAAAACAACGTTCCTGCTAATAATAATCTTGCCACCAAGAGGATCATATAGTCTATATGCCTTAGTTTTAGAACAATAACCAACAAAAACACATTTAATTGATTTCTCATCCAACTTACTACGTTTGTGGGAATCAATTAAGGCATAAGCTATACATCCAAAGGTTCTTAAGTGGCTTACAGAAGGTTTTCTTCCAGTCCATGCTTCATATGGAGTCTGACCCGAAACTGCTTTGGTTGGTGACAAATTCAACAAATATACTGCTGCTGCCACTGCTTCTCCCCAGAACTGATTAGGCAGTTTCTTTGCCTGCAGCATGCTTCTTGCCATTTCAACCACTATCTGATTTTTCCTTTCCGCTACACCGTTTTGCTCCGGTGTATATGGGGCTGTCAATTCTCTCTGTATTCCATGCTCTTCGCAGAAGGAATTGAAGCTGCTGGATGTGAATTCACCCCCTCTGTCAGACCTCAATGCCTTAATGCTTCTTCCGCTTTGCTTCTCGACTTGTGCTTTGAATTTTTTAAAGAATTCAAATGCCTCTGATTTAACCTTTAAAAAATAAATCCAGCTCATTCGGCTAAAATCATCTGTTAGCAGCATAAAAAACTTACTTCCTCCAAGAGATTTTGTGTTCATTGGCCCACATAAATCAACATGAATTAGATGAAGAGTACCTGCTGCTCGCCAAGATATTTCTGCTGGAAATGGTCTTTTGCTTTGCTTCCCATAAACACATGCTTCACAAATTCCTACTGAATTGATCGCTGGCAAGCCTATAACCATCTCATGTTGTCTCAACATCTTCAAGCTCTTTTCATTCAAGTGTCCAAACCTCTTATGCCAAAGCTTTGTTTCATCATTTCCTTTTACCACAAGAGCTTGTCTTTCTAGACAAGAGACTTCAAGTGGAAAAAGCTTGTTTTGAGACATTCTCACTTCTGCAATTTTTCTTGTGTTCCTGTCCTTAATCACACATGAATCATTCTCAAACAAAATAAAAAACCATTACTCATCAGCTGCCCTACACTCAGCAAGTTTTGTGATAAACTAGGCACAAACAATACATCATAGATGAGTTTAGCTTTGCCATTACCGATATTTATATCTACTGTTCCTTTACCTTCGACTTGCATTTGTTTGTTATCTCCCATTCGAACCTTCACTTTGTAAGCTTCATCTAAATCCTTGAAAAAAGATCTGATGCCTGACATATGGTTTGAACACCCACTGTCAAGAAACCAGACATCTTTGTTTGTTTGTGCATCTTCAACAGTTGCCATGAATAGCCTGTATTCGTCATCTTCTGCCTCCATTTCTTCGGTATAATTGGCTTGATTCAATCTTTTCCAGCAGTTTGCTTTGACATGACCATATCGTTTGCAATAATGACACTGGACGGACTGATTACGCCCTCTTCCACGTCCGCAATAGCCTCCTCTTCCTCTTGCAGCAACCTGTTCTGACTCTTCAAACTTGGTTGCAACTTCTTTTTGTGTAGAAGCATCGCCTTTTATGTGAAAGGCTTTTTCATCCAACTGCTCAGCTGATCTGTTGATCCTTGCCTAGTGTGCTTGCAAGGAGCCCATCAGTTCATCAAAGGAAAACACAGCCAAATCATTGGATTCTTCAATGGCTGTAACCACGTGATCAAATTTTGGAGATAGACTTCTTAATACTTTTGCAACAACCACCTTATCATCACATTTTTCTCCAAATGTACGCATTTGACTAACGGTTGTTGACACCCTGGAGAAAAACCCTTGAACAGACTCCCCATCCTTCATTATTGCAGTTTCGAAGTCTCTGCGGAGTGTCTACAACTTCACAGCAATCACCTTACTGTCGCCCTGAAACTCCATTTGTAATATCTCCCATGCTTCCTTTGCAGTTGTAGCATTCATGATCCGTGGAAAGATCTCTTCATACACAGCTTGTTAAATAAAAAAAGAGCTTTTGAATCCCTCTTTTATTTTCTCTCAACTTTACAGCATCATCTGGATCCGGATATCCGTCTTCAACAAGTTCCCACAGATCTTAGGATTTGAACAGGGTCTTCATCTTTACACTCCAGAACTGATACTTTTCTCCATTGAAAATTGGAATAAGTGGCTATGAAGAAGGAAGAGTATTTCCAGCCATAACTCAGGTACTTGAAAAACGCCCAAAAAGGGAAACAACCAGGCTCTGATACCACCTTGTTGGAATCTAATATTTGTTATAAGGAGGTGAAGTTTACAAATGATAGAAAAATAGAGGCAAACAGAGTATTACTGAAAACAAACTTCCTTGTTATTATTGAAGGAGACGGTGCTTTAATATAAAGGCTTACATCAACACAAAAATAGGAAAAAGTTGTTAGCAAAGTGCAGCTGCAAAAGAGCAACTGCCTGCTATTATTTAGCAACTACAAAAACAATCAGAAGAAACGTTCAAACAGAGAAACTAACAGAGAAAAAATAGGCTAAGTTTACTGCAGTGATTTGAATCATTCTCTAACAGAAACCTCCTGTATCACTCACATTGCTAACCATAGTTAAAAAAGCTTGTTTGTTTTTGAATTTGTTACCAACAGATGTAGTTGCCATAATAGAGCTTGCTAAATCAATGAGGATCTTTGTGACATTGACAGGTGAACCGGCTTTGGAACGGACGAATTTGACGGCAGATGAAACCTCTTCTTCCCTGATTGATCTGTAAATCTGCGCACGTTTGGCACTAAGTAATACCAAGGTGCATACTCTTCTCAGCATTTTCCAGTGATCTCCGTATGGAGCAAATACGATGTCCACGCCATTGTAAAGCACGATTTTAGCAGACAGGACTAGAGATCTGTCAGCGAAATTGGCATCTTGTTTTTTGAGGGCTTCTCTGGCTGCTTGAGCTGAAGAAATAATGACTGTAGAAACTTGACCAAGTTGAATACTCATAACTGGTCCATATTTTTTAGCCAATTCTGTCATGCGGTGATGGGGGAGACCACCACTTAGCTGGGGAAAGTTACCAATCAGAGGAAACTTCCATGGTCCTGGAGGAGGGTTTGAGGTTAATTTCTTCAATAAGTTTAATAACATGTAAATGAATGCCAGAAAGCTGAAGAGAACTGGGAAAGAGAGGATCTGGGGATCCATGGTTGTCTGGATATGATGCTTTGGTGGAGTTAAAGACTTATCAAACTATGCTTAATTATTTTAGATACAGATAAATCGGATTACACTTTACTTCCGAACCAATATAAAAACCGGTCACATTTTGAATGCTAATAATAATTTATTAAATCAGGTCCCCCCACAGTCCAATTAGGTTCAAAGAAAAACAGTTGAAGTGGATCTTTAATATAATACACCAAAAAAAAATCTGATTGATATGTTCATATCCTTGTCTTTATTTGTTTTAGATCCATTAAATATTTAAAACAAGTTCATAATTAAAATTCAAATCTTGAGAACTCTGTTAATAGTTTCCTTGTGCCCTTAATAACTATTTAAACTTTTCTCTCTACATTTTTTTTTTGCAAACAATAGTTGCTAATACCCATTTTTTTATATTTAATTAAGTTGATTTTCGATCCATCTTACTCTTCTTATAAATTTTAACAATTCAGGACTTATCGCCGGTCAAAAAGATTGTTTATTGGAACCAATCAAATAATTGCAATTTAATTACATTTTGGAAAACCGAAGGCATCTCTAGCCACGCAAGAGACTAAAACGTTAAATTGATTCTTCATGTCTCTATTCTCCGGAAAAGAATTGCTGGAACTCTGCAACTCTACCTAGCTTATTAGGTTTCTATTTGGTTATAATTAAACATTTATAAAATGAATATATCAAGTTTTGGATATTAATTAATATTTCATGTGATGCATATTCAAGAATATCGTTACATATTTTCATTATATATATTAATTATAGAGTGGATCATATTATCTGCTTCGCATTATTGATGACTTATCTTCTCGATAATGCTATATGAACAATCAACATACCACTAAGTTATAATATCTCTTTGTAATTTAACTAGTAAGAAGCTTTCCTATACCCTTAATTTGTTTGTAGTTACTCAAATATACGGTTTGATTTCATCCATGATCATTGAACTTGCGAATTGTCCAAAAATAACTGACCTATTTTTTGTAACTTAAATGTCTATGAACTTATTATATTTTTGCAGAAAACTCATCTTTACCAGTTTCTGGCTATAAATCTTGCCAGAATGTTGATCTGGCAAGCTACGTTATATGCTTAAACACACGTGCCACGATATGTCAACAGCCACGTCACCGAAAGAGACAACGTGTGTCCAGATATATGACGTGGCGTGTTGACATATTGTGTGATGTGACCACTTTTGGTGATATATCTGCTGACGCGTAGTGCTATATGTGTCCAGATATATGACGTAGCGTGCCACGTCAGCATTTTGGTAAAAATTATTGCCGGAAACCGATCAAAATGATTTTTCTACAAAAAAGTGATAAGTTCAGTGACATTTAAGTTACAAAAAATAAGTCAGTTACTTTTGGACGATTAGATGTAAATTCAGTGATTATGGATGAAATTGACTCCAAATATACAAATATTTATGTGTTCAGTGTGAATTAAGTGATGACGTATTTCTTTGCTATTTTCTCGTTACAGTTATGCGAATTTGAGAATCTCTTAGATAATAGGCTAACCATAAGCAACCACTACTTAATATATTATAACTGATGGAGATATACGAATATTAAACGGTGGTGGCAGAAAGTTTTCGTCGCAAACCCTTTTAAAGATAATTTTTGCAACAACTTTGACTGTCTGGAATTGGGTATTGATTTTAAAATATGAACATATATAATTGATAATATTTTATTCGTTTGCTTTTTTTTGTTTGTTTTTTAAAAAAGACAACAAGAACTATGTGCAATAAATTAATTAAATTCAAGCCGATAAAAAATCTTCTAGCTCGTCAATCAGACACCTCTAATTTGAGCGTTGCCATTTTACTATTATTAGTATTAGTTTTGTGAATTCCAGCCTTCATTTAAGCTTCTGCAACAACAAAACGAATGATATCTACCAAAGTAGTATGAAGCACGACGTCCTTTTTTTATTATTATTTCAATTTCAAAATGGACGATATATATAATTAATCCCTTTCTTTTTCTCTTTTTCATTTAAATTCAAGTCATAGTTAACTTTGTCATTATTGGCAAGGGATAATATCAACGCAGAGCAGGACGCTAGCTCCCTTCGCTTTCTCCATTTTAGTCACTCTATTTCTTTTGTGCTGTTTTCGATTAACTCAAATCTAATTTTAAAATGCACTAAAATCTTAACCCGGCCCTCCATCTCTCAATCAGTTCATATCCCGTTGTAGAGTTAAGTTTATATTCAATAATATTATTTTTTAATCACACTTGATACAATTATTAAACTCAAAGTCATGAAAAAAATTGAAAAATACTTGTTTAGATCTAATAAATGATCCCATATCGGGATCAAACCAATAAAGTATAGACATATCATTTATAAATGACACATCAACTCCATTTCATTTTAATATTGATATTTCACGAGTTAAATTTAAAAATCAGTATTTTTATCAAGATGAAGAAATTTTAAAAATCTCCCAATGTGCCTTCGTCCATTCTTCGGGTGTGGATTTTTTCTTTTCTAACACAAAATAAACCCAGTCCACTTGGAGCAATGGCTGGAGCTGCAGGACAATCTGCGTCTTAATTACATACTTATTATGTATTTGATCATTCACCTAGCCATATAAATACTGATTTCTTGCACCCAAATATAATCTTTAAAATTCCTTAGCTTGACTTGTGAACGATGCGTTCTTAATTAATTTTATCGTATGTCCCGAAGGTTGGACTTTCTTAGTTGAACCTGTAATGTACATACATATATATATATATATAGATGTAAAATCTAACAAATGAAAGGAAAGAAGCATAGAAATGAAGTAGTGCAGTTCAGTTTATTTATTTAAATTCCATGACACTGAAACAAAGTATAGCAGATACAATATTTCCACTAACACTTCTGGGCAAAACAATCAGGGAAAATAATCTACTCTGGGGGGTAAAGGACTGAATGGAATTGGGATCACATTAAGGTCTGTTTTTCTTCTAAGTACACCTCCAAAAGCTTCACTCAGATCAAGAGTATCAGGTGTTGCTCCATCAGGAAGCTTCCAATCAAAATGATATAATAGGTTTGCAAGGAAAATCTCCACATTGGCTAGCCCTAATGTCATACCAGGACAATTTCTTTTTCCAGCACCAAATGGAATTAGCTCAAAATTCGTACCCTTAAAATCAATTGGACTGTCTTCAAATCTTTCAGGCCAAAACTTTTCAGCTTCATTCCAAACATTGGCATCCCTTCCGATTGCATATAAATTGACGATAATCTTAGTTTTGGGAGCAATATCATATCCAAAAACTTTTGTTTTTTCCCTGCATTCTCTTGGAACAATGGCTGCTGATGGATGTAATCTAAAACTTTCTTTGATGACCAGCTTCATGTATTTTAGTTCATGAAATCTTGATTCATCAACTTTTCCCTTTTCACCAAAAACTCGTCTCACCTCTTCTTGTGCTTTTTTCATTGCTTTTGGGCTCGTTATCAGCTCTATCATCGCCCAATCTGCGGCTTTTGAGGATGCGTCACTCCCAGCTCCAAACATTTCCTGCAACAAATTTATTAGTTAAGCAACTCAATTAATGTTATGTATAATATAAGCAAATATACAGACAAGAATGACTCCTTTTATGCTGTCGTTTGTTAAAGGGACTTCAATGTCTCCACTTTGTTGAAGATTTAAAAGAACAGCTAAAAGATTATCGGCTTCACCCTGATGATCTCCTGCACTCATGATGGCTTTTTGATCTTTTATAATGTCTTCAAGAATCTTGTCTGCTCTATCGTGTATCTTCTGGAAATTAGCTATCTCTCCAGGGAGGTAGTGAAGGAATTTAAAAGAAGGAAACACATCGGCAAGGTTGAAGCCTCCTGCTACAGCAATCGCATCGTCAATTATGCTTAAAAGTGCTTGTTGGCTTTTGACTTTCTTACCAATGGCGGTTATTGCCATGATAGTATTTGTTAAAGTATAAAGGGTATTTGTGAGATTGACTGGGGAACCAGCTTTGGAATGAAGGAATCTGATGACATCTGAAACTTCTTTTTCTCTGATTGTTCTAAATTGTTGCACACGTTTGGAACTAAGTAATTCCAGTGCGCAAATTTTTCTAAGGCCCCTCCAGTAATCTCCGTATGGAGAAAACACGACGTCCATACCATCGTAAAGCACCATTTTTCCAATGAGGATAAGAGGTCTGTCAGCAAATATCACATCCTGAGTTTTGAGTACTTCTTTGGCTGCTTCTGCTGAAGAAATTATGACAGCAGAAATTTCACCAAGTTGAATACTCATAACAGGTCCATGTTTTTTAGCCAAATCTTTGAGGCGGTGATGGGGTAGACCTCCAATTAGCTGGGGGATGTTGCCAATCAGAGGATACTTCCGTGGCCCTGGAGGAGGGTTTGATTTCTTAGATGTTTTCTTGAATATTTTTAATACTATCAAAATGAAAAGGAAGAAGCTTAAGAGAACTGGAAGAGAAGGGATTTGGAGCTCCATGTTTGTGGAGGATATGTTTATGAGCTAAAGACTGGTGAAACTTTGCTTATTTTATATAGTGAATTGTTCGGATAACATTTACTTCATGAACAATATAAAAGTGGCCATCTTTTACATGCTTATAATAATTTATTCAAGTGGTCTCTGCGTGGATTCATCCAATCATTCTTGAATTATATATATATATATACACACACACACATACGATTTAAGATTTTTGCAATATGTATTTTATTAAAATTATATATAAATAGTATTAAATTATAATTTATAAATAAATAAAACATAAATAAAATTTAATTGAAAATTTTGATGAGAGTTCGGATCGAATAATTTTTTAATATTTTTAAATGAATTTTTCAATTTTGGATTCAATCTTTTAAATCATTCTAATTCCGATCAAGTCACAAATTGCTAGTTTTTTTGTAAAATATTTGATTTAGAATAAATCATTCGGCTATGCATTCTAGTTCTAAGTGTATTTTAGGTCACAAATTCTAACATAAATAATAACTTTTCCTGTTGGATTTTGTTTGGATTTTGTCTTTTAAACCATAAATGATAAAATGTACATTTTGTTTAATTTATAAATATAATTAATGACGTGCACAACTTTAATATTGATTGTTTAAGTAATTGTGCACCTGTTTTTCTTAAATAATATATTGAATTTGATTCTTGTAATTAAGAAAAATTAATACTAAAAAAACTTAATTTAATTCCACTATGAATCAATTCAGAGCTTGAACTAATTTAATTGAATCTTGTGACGAAGTGTCTTTCTAATTGGCATTTTTGTTTTGAATTGGTTTAATTTACAAGTGGGACCATAAATCAATAAAATGAATAAACAAATAGTATAGCTCATCTATAATAACATTGCTAAATGATCATAAATCTGCCATTCTGAACATCGAAACAGAAGTTTTGCTAGTTTTCAGTCTCCAGTTCTCCACACAATTCATTAACAGTGCCAAACATTGCATTGCAACCAGCAGTTTTGCAATCGAACACACTCAAACAAAATTTCCTTCCCTTCTTAAATATACCTTCAACCAAGTCTAATGGCTTCTCTTTCTCTTCCAAAACCAAGTCCACTAATCACAAACCAGTACATGCATGTTTGTCCTCCAAATCACAGCCAGAAGCTCGTCCGTTAGCTCACTTCCCTCCTAGTCTGTGGGCTAATCGCTTTAGCTCCCTTGGCTTCAATCAAACCGTATGTACTTATTATTTTGTCTTATAACTAGTGATATCATTAATTTTTGGGATTAAGGTGATTTTTATCAATTTTTACTGTTGAACTATATTAAATTGAGAGATTTTACTCTATACTTTCGATAATAGGTAATTTTTGTTCTTAAATTTATTGAAAGAGACTTATATTATTCGTGGATAACATATGATATTATGTAATTGATTGCCGTATAAAATAAAAATAAAATTGTTTTATTTTGAATAAGTCAAAGATAAAAATCGATAAAAAAAAAATATTTAGCAACAAAATCACCCTTTAAAAACTACCGTTATCCCTTAATATTTTTATTGACTACAGGATCCATGTCAACTTAGCCCGAAAGGATGGCCCAGCAGCGACTAAGGTGGAAAAGACCGGTGTACCGTCTCCAGTGGTTAAACCCCACAATTGGAGAGATGGCAGGACATATGCAAAGGTAGTGGAGTCGGGTATGTCTAGTGAAGATGGCACTCGGAAAGATACTTACAAAAACCCAAGGGCAGGGGCGGCAAACTTCAAGTATGAAGTGGATATTGAAGACAGAAGATGGTTGAACTGAAGCTTAGTGGGGTGGTTACACAACGCACAGTCCGTTATTAATGTGCAGGAAGCTATGGTCGCCCAAGGTTTCCTTGAATGCGAATGCAAGCCAATGGGAGGCAACCTTGTCCTCCTAACCTTTCCTTCAGCGGAAGACAAGAACGGGATTTTGGAAGTGGGGTTTGCATGGTTAAGTGACTGGTTTGAATGCATTGAACAATAGGACCCAATGTACATTTGTAAGAAAAGATACACCTGGGTTAGGGCGGAGGGTTTCCCGCTCCACGCTTGGAACCCAAGCTTCTTCTCAACTATAGCAGCTCTTTACGGGGATTTCATTACTTTGGACAGAAATACTAGGGAGAAAATCTGCCTAGACGTCGCTAGATTCCTGATAGCTACCTCATCATCCTCTCCTATTAATGACACACTCAAAGTTAGAATAGATGATGTCATCTACCCATTCAAAATAGTGGAAGAACCATCTAGCTTTTGCCCCGACATATTCATTAAGAAGCCATGCAGTGGGGAGGCAAAACCCAACTCAGATTCTGGTCTCTCAGAGAGGAAGAAAGGCGGCGGGTACACTACTCCGGCGAACTCTCAGTTCAACCTTGGACAGATCAATATTCCCACAGATTGTTCGCCATCTACTCCTAGTTCCAAGCCAACCTCGTGTTCCTCGTCAGAGACAGGCAGTCTTGGAAGTGGGAAAAGCGTTGAGTTGTCTCCTTGCGCAGTGGATAACACGATGATAACCTTGGTCACAGATAAGGAAGGTGAGATTGGGCCCATGGAAACTAAAGAAAATGGCTCTGGCCCAGTAAGCCCACCCATCGACTTTGAGGCTGAAGCCCACAATCTGAACGGATGGGATCTGGCCCCATATACCGCCCCATCGTCGCAAGGAGAAGCTATTGGCAGGCCCAGCTCATTTGTAACCAACATTCAGTCTGGTCCAAAGGATGCTCCACAGAACAGAGGCAAGGTGGTAAAGAGGAAACTTAAAAAAACCATGTCTTTTTTTAAAATGGACCCAGCCAACTCCCATATCCCATGCTTGAGGAAGAAATGTGGTAGGATAGGGAGGGGGAAGAAAGTCTTGCCAGACGACAAAACCTACTCCAGCTGCAGTTCGGGGATGTTAGCAGCAGACTCAATCTCTGATGGTTGTATCAGTAATGTCAACCGCCGTCTTGCCATTGCAGAAGAAGCTGAAGTCGATTCCCCTAGCAGCGAAGCACTCAAGATACTTGAAGTTGCCGATCAACTAGGTATTATTCATCCTTCAAGCAGGCACGCCTTCCTAGAACAGCTGATGGAAGCCGAAAAAGAGGAAATGGCAGAATGGCAGTTCTCGAAAAAGGAAGGAAAGAAGTAATTCTTCAGCTGCAGTTAGTACCAGGTAGTCCCGTTCTCACCCTACTCCATTTCCTTATGAAATTATTATGCTGGAACCCGAGAGGTCTGAAGGCTGCCATTAAAAAGAAAATGGTTGCCTCTTTGATTGTTAAAAACAACTTCGACTTCATCATGCTGCTTGAGACAAAGTCACAGGGGTTAACTGCAGTAGATATCAGAATTATATGGGGTAGCATGAAGGTGGATTGGATTGAGAGGCCAGCAGAAGGTAACAGAGATGGTATTTTAGTTTCTTGGTGCTCAGATTTTTTTCTTCATCACTCTCACCAGGCTGGATAGGGATGGGTAGCCATAAACGGAAAAATCATGAACTCAGACATGGTATGCAGAATTGTGGTAGTTTACGCACCAATTTCAGCACCTGAACAGGAACTGCTTTGGTCCCAACTAGAGCAGATTGTACAGGGGGATATCCCAATTCTGGTAGGAGGGGACTTCAATGCCACCTTATTACCTGAGGACAGATGGGGGAACAACATCTACCCTAAAGACAAAAAATTTCAGGAGTTCACTTTCAAGACCGGCTTAGTAGACCTTCCCCTTATTGGAAGGAGATTTACGTGGGGCAACTCAGTTACTAGAAGCAGAATAGATAGATTCCTGGTCAATAACATTGGCTAATGAGATTCCCGAACTTAGAGCAATCTGCACTTCCAAAAAATCTATCAGATCATTCTCCTATTACCTTGCGCTGCGGATTGGACAATTGGGGTCCGAGGCCGTTCAAATTCATTAACGCTTGGCTTGAAGATGGGGACTTTCTCAAAAATATGGTTAGTTGGTGGATGAACAGTTGTGGGAGCAGTAACAGCAGCATTTTCATTAAATTCAAATCGCTAAAGGAATTAATCAAGAAATGGAATTCCAACAACTTTAGGAATATTGATAATGTTATAAACTCCTTGGAAAAGGATCTTGAAGATATTGATGGAGACCTTGAGAGTGACGACATCGATGAAGGGATTAGAGAAGCCTTGAATAACAGAAGAACCTACCTTATCAAATCTCTCTGGACAAAACTAGCTGCTAAGGAATCTTTATGGAGACAAAAATCAAGGGTGAAATGGTTAAAGGAAGGAGACAATAATACAAAATTTTTTCATCTATCAGCTGCGGTTAGAGGTAGTCGAAATAAAATCTATAAGTTGGCAACTAAGAAGGGATCAATAGCAGAGCCTTTGTTAATAAAGGAGGAAGTGCTGAGTTTCTACAAAGAATTGTACAGGGAGAAGTACCCAAGAAGGCCTTTTTTCTCGGATTCTCCTTTCAGAAAACTCTCAAGGGATTCCACCATCCAACTTGAGTTACCCTTCACTCCGGAAGAGGTCAAAGTTGCAGTCTGGTCTTGTGATAGCTCAAAAGCACCGGGTCCAGATGGGTTCAACTTCGCTTTCTTTAAAGCGGCCTGGGACATCGTTGGTGTAGAAGTCGTTAAAATGGTCACAGATTTCTACGATAGGGGTTCCTTCCCACCAAGCATGTCTTCATCTTTCATAACACTTATTCCAAAAAAAGCAGGAGCGGTCTGTTTAGAGGACTTTCGCCCCATAAGCCTTATTAATAGTTTGTACAAGATATTAGCAAAACTGCTTGCAAATAGACTGAAAAAGGTGGTGGGGGAAGTGATATCGCCAGAGCAGTGTGCCTTCATTCGGGGTAGGCAAATCCTTGATGGAGTGTTAGTGGCAAATGAGATTATCCACTCACTGAAAACCACCAAACATCGTGGCGTTCTTTTTAAGGTAGATTTCCACAAGGCTTTTGATTCAGTAAACTGGTTATATCTGGATGCCGTCCTAGAAAAAATGCAGTTTGGATCCAGATGGAGGGGGTGGATTAAAGAATGCATCAGCTCGGCTAGAGTCTCAGTGCTCGTAAATGGCTCTCCAACTCAGGAATTCTGTTTATCACGAGGACTCAGACAAGGGGACCCCTTATCCCCCTTTCTCTTCATTATTGCTGCAGAAGGCCTGTCTGTGCTTATTAAAAAGGCCATAGAGGCAAACATTATTGCAGGAATTAATGCTCTACCTGGAAAACAGTCACAGCTGATAGTCTCTCATATTCAATACGCAGATGATACTATAATTTTCATGGATCCGTGCACGGACAATATTCTCCAGGTGAAAAGAATCCTCAAGATCTTTGCTTGCATATCAGGCTTGTCCATAAACTTCCTCAAAAGCTCCCTGATTGGTATCAACGTTACGGATGATTGGGTGACACACTGCGCAGATATTATCATATGCAAATCTCAAAGATTACCTTGTACCTACCTAGGTCTCCCTTTGGGTGCAAACCCAAGGAAAAAAGAGACATGGATGCCAGTCATTAACAAGTTCAAGCAGAAGTTGGCCGGGTGGAAAAGGAGACATCTTTCCTATGCGGGTAGGCTCACCTTGATCAAAGCAACCCTGATGAGCCTTCCTATTTATTATATGTCTCTCTTTAAAATGTCGGTGGCCATTACAAAATCTCTTAATGCCATTATGCGCAACTTCTTCTGGTGCGGGTCAGAAAATAAGAAAGCTTTCTGCAAAGTAAGTTGGAGTGATCTGGCAAAGCCTAAAGAAAGTGGAGGGCTGGGTATTGTCCCCCTTGCAACAAGGAATCAGAGTCTCCTATTTAAATGGGTTTGGAGACTTGATCCCAACAATAATTCATTGTGGCAGAATCTCATACGCTCAAAATATGATATCAAGAGAACCTTCATCCCGGGTAACATCTTAAATCCAAAGGCATCGATTATATGGAAGGACATTGACAAAAACAGATTCGATTCTCCCCTTATGAATAGCATAGCAGTGGATGTCGGCATGGGTAATCTTTGCTTGTTCTGGCATGACATCTGGGCTGTAAAGGTTCCACTTAAGGTAAGATACCATAGATTATTCCTTGTGTCCAATCAAAAAGATGCTCGCATTTGCGAATGCGGTTCTTGGTCAAGGGGGTCTTGGTATTGGAACCTTATATGGAGACGGGATCTCATGGATTGGGAAAAGCAATTGTTGGAAACTCTCCTAGCCACTATTAATTCCTTCTCACTTTCACTGGGTCAACCGGATCGAAAGATTTGGACTCATGATCCGCTTGGGAACTTCTCAGTTAAATCAGCTTGCTCTTGGCTAACAATATGCTCTTCTCAAGGTGTCCATAGGCTGAAACACTTCTCTTTCATCATGTGGAAACGACTGGCTCCTCCCAAAGTAGAGATTTTCCTTTGGCTGTGCTTGCTGGGACGAATTGGCACAAAAGCACTACTTGTACAAAGAGGTATTCTAGCATCTGATCAAGCTAACTGCCCCCTATGTTCCAAGGTTGTAGAAACATCAGATCATCTGCTGGTGGGCTGTCAGTATTCTTCAAGCCTATGGTATCGCATTATTAAGTGGTGGGGTTATGATTTTTGCATCCCAGCCGACCTCACCTCTCTTGTCCTACAATGGCAGACAATGGCTCGGGGTACTCTCCAAACCAAAATATGGAACATTATCCTCCTAGCTTGCCTGTGGACGATTTGGTTGGAAAGGAACGTTATCATCTTCAATAACAAAAGATGGGATTTGGACCAAATTTACCATTTATGCCTGGCTCGCTCTTCGTTCTGGTTGAAAGCCCACAAAGATCTCAACATTCTATCGGAACAGAACCTGCTCCTAGCATCTAGTGGCCTCAAAACTCTGAAACACAAGTCCAAAGTGAGGCCTAAGATAATTTGGACACCTCCGCCCTGGGGAGCAACGAAATGGAACACGGATGGATCGTCTTTTGGCAATCCCGGACCAGCTGGGATTGGTGGAGTGCTAAGGAATTCTGAGGGAACAATTTTGTGTCTCTTCTCCTGTAATATCGGGGTCACTGACTCTATCTCAGCAGAACTGCTGGCGGTTCTTAAAGCACTGCAAATATCCTCCGAATATCTCTCCCTTCACCGTCTAGATGTGGTTTTTGAACTGGATTCCATGACAGTGGTCTCTTGGTTAGGGAACAGCGGGAGTTTTAGACCTTGGAGGATGGGATCCATTTTCAATAAAATAGGTAATCTCCTGTCATCTCTAAGAAATGTGATTTTTGTTCACAAAAGGAGAGAAAACAATTTTTTTGCGGATCATATGGCAAAAAAAGGGGCATTCCGAGAATCAGATTTCATAGCTTGGCTAGATTGACAGACAGAGGGACAATAAGAAGCTTTTATAGATGACTATTTCTATTGCTCTTTGCTGGAATGTCGGAATAATCATCTGGTACGGAGGGGGTCTGAGAGGCGTTTCTAGGCGCTGATGTTGGCTACGCTGCTGGAAATCTGAAGGAGAGGGTATTCCAGTTTCACTAGCATAATCTGCTGCTGCTGGGTCTCATTCGGGATGGACTACCACGCTCCTCCGATGTACAGTTGCATCTGCTGCTGGCTTTAAAGAAGATTCCTCAGGTTGTCTGTAGCTTAACCTGCTTGGAAGAGGGGTCTACTCCTCAGGCTGTTGGAGACTGGCTGCAGATTCCACGGAAGTCGTTGCCCATGAAAATGGCAGACTGGTGACAACAGTCTTCGTTCAAGTGGCTGCTTTCATTTTCTGGTTTCTGTCTTCTTAATTCCTGCAGTGGCGTTAATGGCTTGGCTTTGCTCCTGTGTGGCTCTTGTTAGTTCTGTTCTGATTGTCTGTTTTGGTTAGCTTGGGATCCATTTTGTATCTTTTAGATTTACTATTTGTTATTTGTGGCCTTTGTTTTGTTTTGTTTTGATGTTGAAGCTCCGCTGGGTTTTGATTTGATCTTAGTTATGATGTGGGGTTGTGTTGCTATGGTTTTGTGGGTTGTCAGATTATGAGTTTTAGCAGGCCTATTTTGTCCTACTACAGGTCTTGTATCTTGTCTCTGTTTTGCTGGGGATGCTTATTTTGGCTCCTACTTTTCATGTTTTAATAAAGCTTCAGCTTATCAAAAAAAAAAAAAAAGCTTCTACTTGGATTATGTGGAGAAAATTATATTGATCGACTCATTGTGCCGTCTTGGTATATCGTATCATTTTGAGAATGTGATTGACGAGCAACTAAATCATATTTTTAATTCCCAACCTCATATTCTTGATGAGAAAGAGTATGACCTCTATACTGTTGCAGTTGTTTTCAGAGTATTTAGACAACATGGTTTCAAAATGTCTTCTGGTAAGCTTCTTACTTTTAGACAATGGTAACGATAATAGCTAAACATTTTGGGGGTTTAATAAATTAACACCCAAATTTTCTTTCTTTTCAACTTAATTTCCAAATTAAAAAATTTTAACATTTAACATCTAACCTTTATTTTATTACAAATTAGAGATGGCATTTAAAAATTCGTCCAAAACTAATAAAATATTCTGTGTGATAAAAATATTCCGTTAATTAGATGATATTTTTAATACAATAGCTGATTTGAAATACAATTAAAAATTGAATGTTAAATTTTAAGATTTTTTAGTCTAGAAATTAAATTGAATTGTGAAAGAAAAGGTAAGAATTATTTAGTAATTAACCCACTTGTTAACTTGGCACTTAATAATGAAGCTGATAGAATTATGTGCTGGGAATCAGATGTGTTCAACAAGTTCAAGGACAGTGATGGCAAGTTCAAGCCATGTCTAGTAAGAGATACAAAAGGCTTGTTGAGCCTTTATGAAGCAGCCCATTTGAGTATGCGTGGAGAAGAAATTCTAGATGAGGCCTTAGCATTCACGAAGAACAACCTCCAGGCATCAGCAGCCGACAAATCTCCTCATCTTAGAAAACATATATATAACCAAGGCGCTTGAACAACCTTTCCATAATGGAGTACCCAGGCTAGAGGCCAGGAAATTCATTGAATTTTACGAAGCTGATGAATCCAGAGATCAAACTCTTCTTGAGTTCGCCAAGTTGGATTTCAATAGGGTGCAGTTGCTGCATGAACAAGAGCTCAGCCAATTCTCAATGTCTTCTTCTTGTTCTTTTGGTCTATTATTTTATCATGTGTATTTTTAGAGATACATATGATTTTTATTTTGATATTGTAGGTTGTGGAAGGACTTGGATCTTTCATCGGAGATTCCTTATGCGAGAGATAGGATGGCAGAAATTTTCTTTTGGGCAGTTGCTACTTATTTTGAGCCTCAATATGCCCTTTGTCGAAAGATTTTTGCTAGAGTTGTTTGGCTTATATCCCTCATAGATGATACTATTGATGCTTATGCCACTATTGATGAAATTCATCGCCTCGCTGATGCAGTTGCAAGGTTTATGTTCTTCTTCATCTTCTTCTTCTTCTTATTCTTCTTATTCTTATTATTATTATTATTATTATTAGTGTTATACACAAACTAACGCCTTCTGTTTTTGAAATTGACGACCTACAATTTCATATGCTTCAGGTGGGACATGAGCTGCCAAGATCAGCTGCCAAAGTACATGCAAAAAATCTATAAATTGTTGCTAAACACATTTTCCGAATTTGAGGACGACTTGACAGACCAAGGAAAATCTTATACCGTTAAATTTGGAAAAGAAGCGGTTATATACTTGATTTATAAATGAACTAACTATTTTTCTTTTTTGAGCATTATAATAAATTAATCAGGAGCTTTAACTAACTTAATGATGTTTATTTTTTAATAATTTAGTTCCAAGAACTAGTGAGGGGATACTATTTGGAAGCTCTATGGCTTGATGAAGGTAAAGTGCCATCATTTGACGAGTACATGTACAATGGGTCAATGACCACTGGATTGCCTCTCGTCACCACTGCTACATTTATGGGAGTTGAAAAAAATTAAAGGAATCAAGGAATTTCAATGGCTGCAAACTAATCCCAAACTCAGCTATGTTGGAGGTGCATTTATCCGACTCGTCAATGATTTAACTTCTCACAAGGTATGATATATCTTTTATTTATTTATTTATTTTTTTGGGTACAAATGTAACCATAATTATTTTAATTTAATACCATAAAATTAATAATGATAGACTGAGCAACAAAGAGGACATGTAGCATCTTGCATCGATTGTTATATGAAGCAATATGGAGTGTCAAAGAAGAAAGCAATTGAAGTTCTACACACAATGGCAGTTGACTGTTGGAAGGAAATGAATGAGGAATTAATGAGGCCAACACAAGTTTCAGTAGATCTGCTCATGCGAGTAGTAAATCTTGTGCGACTTACTGATGTCAGTTATAAATATGGAGATGGATACACTGATTCTCAACAATTGAAAGAGTTTGTCGAAGGATTATTTGTTGATCCGATTCCAATATAAACTCATCAAATAAAGCCATCTCTTTGTTTTCCACCAATTATATGACAGTATGTGAAAGATTCTTTGTAATTTCCTTCTCATATGGCGAAACTAAGTGTTGTATTTTTATTTTCTTTTGAACAATTCTGTGCTGAATATTTTTTCTATGTTTTTATTTTGTCATAGAATCTTTACTTCCAATAAAAGTCTTCAGGTATATGTTTTCCGAATCAAAAATCAACATTTCTCCGTGAAAGTATACATGCAAGAACTCGGTTTGGATTCCACGAAAACATTCCTTTTAGAGTAGTTGTTTATACCCAATAAGAGCAACCCTATTATAACTATTTATGTACATTCAATGTACTCTACAAATAGAAAAATAGAACGTTGTAAAATAAGACGTTAAAATTTTTTTTTGAAATTTTTCATTTGGAAATTTTCCGAAAAGTTATTTATATCTATATATGGAAATTATTAATTATAAGTATTGTTTGGTCTTAAAAAAGAAGGAAAATGGGGCCAAGTTGAATACTCTTCATCTCCTTTGTCTTCTATTTCTAATGGCTACGTATAAACAGTAGGTGAGTTCTAATGAACATATCGAGCAAATCTTCTACTTCCTTCTTCTCCCTCGACGATTACCCCCCTCTCTCTGGTGGAGGAGGCTCAACGGCTACGCCTGGTATCTACAACCTCTTTGTGAACAATCTCCCTCCCGGATGGCCCTCAGGAGGTTTAAGGAAGATCTTTTCTTGGCATGGGGAGGTTCTAAGGGTCTTCATTCCCAAAAAACTCAGCATTAGTGGTTCTAAGTTTGGCTTCGTAAGCATATCCACTTCGAGAAATATCAACTGGGTTATCAAAAAGCTTGATGGTGCTTGGATTGGAAACTACAAGATCCATGTAAATATAGCTCGTCATGGTGATCCAGCAAGGACTAAGCCGGAGAAGGTTGGTTTTAAGGTGACAGGATTTAAACACCCTAGATGGAGAGATGACAGGTCTTACGCAAAGGTAGTGGAGTTAGGTCTCTCGAGCAAAGATGGCATTAGAAAAAACACATACATCAATGAAAAAGCCGGGGCTGTTAACTTTCAATATGAGGTAGCTGAAGAAGACAGAAGGTGGTTGGATCGTAGCTCAGTTGGTTGGTTACACAATGCACAGTCCGTCATCAACTTGCAGGAAGCCATGATTTCCCAAGGTGTCTTCGTTTGTGAATGTAGACCAATGGGAGGTAACCTTGCCCTCCTCACCTTCCCATCAGTTGAAGAAAGAAATGATTTCATGGAATCTGGGATAAAGTGGTTAAGCGAATGGTTCGAGTGTGTTGAACCTTGGGACCCCAAGTACGTCTGTAAGAAGAGATTCACCTGGGTTAGGGTGGAGGGTTTCCCGCTTCATGCTTGGAACTCAAAATTTTTTTCTATCATCGCTGCATTATATGGGGATTTTATCTCATTAGATAATAACACTAGGGTGAGGAATTGTCTGGATGTTGCCAGAGTTTTGATAGCAACCTCATCCTCCTCCCTCATTAGCGAAACACTGAAAGTTAGAATTGATGGTGTCATATATCCCTTCAAAATTCTGGAAGAACCATCCAGCTTCTGCCCCGATATCTTCTTGAGAAAACTGCAAAAAACTGGAAAAGAAACCACAGTAAGTAACAGTCATGGGCAACATGTTGCGGAGGCTGATGGTGGCTCCTCCACCTCGGAGACTTCCCAGTCCGTCTCCAGAAAAAATTCCTCCTCTGCAGTTTTTCCGACAAATTCTCACCTTTCCATGCCAACATTCTCTTCCCAAGATCCCACGCCAGACACAGTCAGTTGTGAAAGTGGTAAATGTGCAGGCATGTCCCCTTGCAGTCCAAGTCACATGCAATTAGTTGCTAATAATACTTGGGCCGAGGAAGTTGGGTCTGAGAAAACATCAAGCAGAGATAATGTCCCAGCGAGTTGCTCACCTGTGCTATCTGGATCCAAAGCATCCAACCTGAATGGATTGGACCTAATACCTTACTCAGCCCCATTTCCTCAAGGCAAAATTTTATGGAGTGCAAGCCCAAAGGATCGCCTCATTCAGAATGGTTTAAGTGGTAAAGTCCATCTCGATAGTAAGCTGAAAAAGAGAAAAGCTAAAAAGCTCAGATCCTTATACAATCTATTACCAGCTAAACTTCCCCTTCTACCAAATAATTCGAAAAAGAAACGTGGCGGGAAAGGTAGTGGGACGGTAGTTTCGCCAGTTCGCATCCAAGACTCTGATAGACTCTCTGAGGACCTTGTGGATGACTCGATTTCAGATGGATGTATCATTAACGTGAACCACAGGTTAAGTTTAGAAGACGAAGATGATTCCGACTCCCCCACTTGCGAAGTCAGTAAGATTCTTGAAGTTGCTGATCAGCTGGGTATTATTCACCCGTCAAGTAGAGATGCCTTCCGTGAGCAGTTGATGGAAGCAGAGATAAAGGAGAGGGAAGAATGGCAATTGTCAAAAAAAGTTGGGAAAGCTTAACTCTCTGTTGGTCTCCATTTTTTTCTGGGTGGTATCGTTCTAAGCTTAACTCTCTGTTCGTTCTACTGATTAACGTCGGACATGTCCTTGTCTCTAGGATCACATTGGTCCTTGCTTTTGTTCCCCTGCAGTTCTGTGTGGTTTGTTTGGGCCTTGTACCCTGTGATTGTTTGCGTTATTCTGTTTTGGCTGTAAACTTGTTTGATAGACGGGTTTCTGCTTTCCCTTTAGTTTTTACAGCAGGTCTTGATGTGGAAGTCGGCATTTGCTGCTCCCTCTCTATCTGGTTCTCCTAATGCCAGTTTCTTTGGATACTTACAACTAAGGACGTTCAGCACCTGGTGCTTCTTCGCGAACTGCTATAACTTTCTCACTTGGCTTTATTCACATTTTGGTGGATGACGCTCGGGCAGTGGTAGTTGATTATCATATGATGTTCCATTTTTGACGGGCTTATTGGTTGATGGGCAGTGACCCCCTTAGATGCCTCAGAAACACCTGTCTGGGGCAGCTACTGTGCAGATGGGCGGTCTGAAATCTTCATTTTATTATTCCACTAAATGGATGATGTCTGATGGCTATGGCTACTACCTGGGGAGTAGCGGTTTGCTGGAGGCTTTGGAAGCTTGGTTATTTATGTCATTGGGGTGAAGGGGATCTGCAGACATTCTTGGATTTTTAGAAAGCTATTTGGTGGTTTCATGCTTCATTTTTGAGCCTCAACTTTGAGCATATCTGTTGCTACCAGCTTTGGCCTGGTGTTGCTACCAGTTTTGTTGGCGACTAGTCCTTCTGTCTCTGCAGTTTGGAGTTGATTCCCTGCCTTCTTGATTCTTCATTTTTGTCTTTCGGCCAGCTATTTTGTTGTCTTGAGGTGGACGAGCAATGCTTTCGACATTATTTGTCTGTTCGTATCAAGAGGTTTATTTTGGTTTCTTTGGTTTTCTCAGCTGCGGATTTTGTTGCCTGTTTTTGAGCTATGTTTGGTGTTAGGCTCTGGGTAGTTTGAGCTATGTTTGGTGTTAGGCTCTGGGTAGTTTGAGCTATGCCTGTTTATGAGGTCTGTGTTGCTCTAGTCTGGGTAGTTTGTAAGGCTTCTTGGGTTGTGGCAGGTCATTTGATCTTGGGTGGTGGCAGCTCATTTGAGCTGCTGCTGATCGTGTTGCTTCTTTGTTGCTGGGTCCTGTTTTGTAGTTTCCAGTTCTCTTAATAAATAAAATCATCAGCTTATCAAAAAAAAAAAGTATTGTTTGGTGTGAATCTCCAAAAATCATGGGATTTTCTTTTTTTTTTGGTTAACGTAGGATTTTCTTTTTTAAATAAAATGCAGTGTACTAAATTAATTCTGCGTTGATGATTAAAAAAAAATTATTTTTATAAATACTTTTTTCTACGCATCAATACATTATTTATTTGGTACATTATGCGTCCGAATGCTTGAAAGAATTTTTCTCTAATTATTCTCTCATCCGGATGTTTATATGTGTATATTGTTAGTCAACATTGGTAGGCCAAGAAAAAAAAAACTAATCCCACATCGGGAAAATAAAGGAAAAGGGGAAAGGTTTATAACTATAAATATAGCCCCTTAGTTTTAGTTTTAATTATCCCAAGCAATTTCAATTTGCTTTCTTCTCTCTTGTATTATTTTACTTTTGTGTTAAATAATACTTAGTAGCATCCGAGGACGTAGGCATAATTGGCTGAATCTCGTTAAATTCTTTTGTTCCTTATTATCTTTATTTTAGCTATGTTTTATTATAGTTGTAGTAATATATTGTGCTCATAAATTATACTTGTAGTTAAATTCTGTCTAAGGAGATTGGGTTTTAAGTGGGACCGCTGTGACCTCTCCAGTCTTTCATGGGAATTAAACTCGTATGATTTTGTAGTACAATAATTTACTCTTCTATTCAGTTTAGCTGCGGTCTTGCTATATCCAGTGCCTATTTTCTGCAACAAGTGATATCAAAGCCGAGGTTCTATCGTAGTATGCTCTGTGGTTGCAGTATAAACTGATCTTCCACATCAGAAAAGATATTTCCTTGGGTTGTTTCACGTATACGATCACTGTTCACGTATACGGTCACTGTTCATATATACGATTACTATTCACGTGTACGGTTACTATTCACGTGAAATAGTGGAAGCTGCTTTTTGAGCAGAGAAGTTCGTGATAGAAGCAATGGCGGCAAAATATGAGATCGAAAAATTCAACGGGAGAAATTTCTCACTGTGGAAATTGAAGATCAAAGCAGTTATAATGAAGGATAATTGTCTAGCGGCAAATAGTCAAAGGCCCGCAGAAATTACAGATGATAAATGGAACGAGATGGATCGGAATGCTATTGCTAATCTTCATCTAGCACTAGCTGATGAAGTGTTGTCCAGCATAGAAGAAAAGAAGATAGCTAAGGAGATATGGGATCACCTCACCAGATTGTACGAGGTAAAATCACTCTACAACAAGATTTTTCTTAAGAGAAAACTATACACTTTACATATGGCAGAATCCACTTTAGTGATGGAGCACTTAAATACCTTGAATACTCTATTTTCCCAACTCACATCATTGGGATACAAAATAAAGTTAGAAGAACGTGCTGAGATTCTACTCCAAAGCTTACCAGATTTGTATGATCAACACATCATCAATTTAACAAATAATATGGATTCTCTAGTCTTCGATGATGTTGCAGCATCTATTCTAGAAGAAGAGAGTCGGCGCAAAAATAAGGAAGATAGGCTTGCAAGCTCACAGCATGCAGAAGTCTTGACGGTGATGAGAGGAAGATCAACGGAACGTGGCCCAAGTGGGAGCCATAATCAGGGAAGGTCCAAATCAAGGAGTAAGAAGAACATTAAATGCTACAACTGTGGCAAGAAGGGTCATTTGAAGAAGGATTGTTGGAATCTAAACAAAAAGGATTCCAATCCTCAAGGAAATATAGCAAGTAGTTCCGATGGTGGAGATGCTCTATGTTGTGAAGCAGCAATGACTTATGAAGGCAGAAAAAGATTTGCAAAAGTATGGCCTCTTGATTCAGGAGCTACATTTCACATGACCTCTCGAAGAGAATGGTTCCATCAATATGAACATATCTCTGGAGGATATGTATAGAGCAGCAATGATCATGCCTTGAAGATTGTTGGTATTGGAACTATTAAGCTGAAGATGTATGATAGTACAATTTGTACTATTCAAGATGTACGGCATGTGGAGGGCCTAAAGAAGAACTTGTTGTCTTTAGGACAATTGGATGACTTGGGGTGCAAGTTCAGTGGTGAGAAAGGGATCTTGAAGATATTAAGAGGAGCGCTTGTCCTTATATAGGGAGAAAAGATAGCTGCAAATTTATACATGATAAAGGGAGAGACTTTGCAAGAAGGAGATGCATTTGTTGCCATGAGCAGTCCAAGTGAAAAGTGTGCAATGTCTTGGCATAAGAAACTTGGGCATATATTCGAACAAGGAATGAAGATTCTTGCAGAGAGAAATCTACTTCCCGGTCTCACAAAGGTCTCATTATCCTTTTGTGAGCATTGTATTGTAAGCAAGCAGCATCGATTGAAGTTCAACACATCAAATTTTAGAAGCAAAGTCATTCTAGAATTGGTTCATTCTGATGTATGGCAAGCACCAATATCATCCCTAGGAGGAGCAAATTACTTTGTGTCGTTTATAGATGATTACTCCAGGAGATGTTGGGTGTTTCCTATCAAGAAGAAAGCAGATGTGTTTTCAGTCTTCAAAGTTTACAAAGCGCGAGTGGAACTTAAATCTGGCCAAAAGATCAAGTGTTTGATGACAGATAATGGAGGAGAATACACCAGTAAAGAATTTGATAACTTCTGTAAACAAGAAGGCATCAAAAGACAATTCACCATGGCATACACTCCTCAACAAAATAGAGTGGCAGAGCGGATGAACAGAACTCTGTTGGAAAGAACAAGAGCAATGATGAGAACTGCAGGCTTAGATAAGAAATTTTGGGCTGAAGCGGTCAATACTGCCTGTTATGTGGTGAATCGAGCTCCATCAACTACAATTGAGTGTAAGACACCAATGAAGATGTGGGCTGGAATACCGGTGGATTATTCAAACCTCCATGTATTTGGAAGTCTTGCTTATGTGATGTACAATGTCTAAGAAATTACAAAACTGGATCCAAAATCCAGAAAATGCATATTCTTGGGATATGCTGAAGGAGTCAAGGGGTATCGCCTGTGGGATCCCACTACCCACAAGGTTATTGTCAGCAGGGATGTTATCTTTATAGAAGATAAAGAACAAGAGCAAGCAGAAAGTAAAGAAAAGTCAGAGACTACAAAAGTGTATGTAGAAAGAGAATTAGAAACCAATGATTCTTCTGAAGCTATACCAGAATAAGAGCCAGTCGAATCTGAAGTTCCAACTAATTGGTGATCAACTCGCACAAGAAGGTTACCCAATTGGCACTCAGATTATATTATGGAGGGTAATGTTGCATATTGTCTTCTAACTGAGGATGGAGAGCCATCAACTCTCCAAGAAGCAATGACTAGTTCAGATGTATCTCAGTGGATGGCAGCAATGCAAGAGAAAATTGAAGCTTTTCATAAGAATATGACATGGGATTTGGTGTCACTACCGCAAGGGAGAAAACCTATAGGCAATAAATGGGTTTACAAAATCAAGCGGAATGGTGATAATCAAGTTGAGAGATATCGTGCTAGATTGGTGGTCAAAGAGTATGCTCAGAAAAAAGGGGTTGACTTTAATGAAATATTCTCACCTGTGGTTAGTCTCACTACTATTCGAGTAATCCTTGCAATGAGTGCAACTTATGACTTGCATCTTGAGCAGTTAGATGTGAAAACTGCATTTCTTCATGGAGATCTTGAAGAATAAATTTATATGCTCCAACCAGAAGGATTTGAAGAAAAAGGAAAGGAGAACTTGGTTTGCAGATTGAACAAATCTTTGTACGGTTTAAAACAGGCGCCAAGGTGTTGGTACAAGAGATTTGATTCCTTTATCATGAGCCTTAGATACAGCAGACTAAATACAGACCCTTGTGCATATTTCAAGCGGTTTGGTGTAGATGATTTCATTATCTTGCTGCTGTATGTGGATGATATGTTGGTAGCAGGCCCCAACAAAGATCGCATCAAGGAGTTAAAGGCTCAATTGGCTAGGGAATTTGATATGAAGGACTTGGGATCAGTAAACAAGATTCTAGGGATGCAAATTCACCGAGACAGAAATAATAGGAAGATGTGGCTTTCTCAAAAGAATTATTTGAAGAAAATCTTGCGACGTTCCAACATGCAGGATTGTAAGCCAATTTCTACCTCACTTCTTGTGAATTTCAAGTTATCCTCAAATATGAGTCCTAGCAATGAAGAAGAGAGGATGAAGATGTCTCGAGTACCGTATGCATCAGCAGTGGGAAGCTTAATGTTCGCTATGATATGCACAAGACCAGACATTGCACATGCAGTGGGAGTGGTTAGTCGATACATGGCGAATCCTGGTAGAGAGCATTGGAATGCTGTAAAAAGGATTCTCAGATACATAAAGGGAACCTTGGATGTTGCATTATGTTATGGAGGATCAGACTTTATTATCGGTGGATACGTTGATTCAGATTATGCTGGTGATCTTGATAAAAGCAAATCTACTACAGGTTATGTGTTTAAACTTGCTGGCGGAACTGTAAGCTGGATTTCAAAAGTACAATCAGTTGTGGCCACGTCAACAACAGAAGCAGAATATGTAGCAGCTACACAAGCTAGTAAAGAAGCAGTATGGTTAAAAATGCTATTGGAGGAACTCGGGCACAAACAAGAGAAACTTTCTTTGTTTTGTGACAGTCAGAGTGCTTTGCATCTTGCAAGGAATCCGGTATTTCATTCGAAGACCAAACACATAAGGGTTCAGTACCACTTCATTCGTGAGAAAGTGGAAGAAGGAACAATAGATATGCAGAAAATTCATACTAAAGACAACATAGTAGATTTCATGACAAAGGCAATCAATACTGACAAGTTTTTATGGTGTCGATCTTCTTGCGGCCTGATGGAGACGTAAGCAACATGAAGAGAGAAAGAAGAATGTGAAGATATGATTGATGCTCAATCAAATCTTCAAGTGGGAGATTGTTAGTCAACATTGGTAGGCCAAGAAAAAAAAACTAATCCCACATCGGGAAAACAAAGGAAAAGGGGAAAGGTTTATAACTATAAATATAACCTCTTAGTTTTAGTTTTAATCATCCCAAGCAATTTCAATTTGCTTTATTCTCTCTTGTATTATTTTACTTTTGTGTGAAATAATACTTAGTAGCATCCGAGGACGTAGGCATAATTGGCCGAACCTCGTTAAATTCTTTTGTTCCTTATTATCTTTATTTTAGCTGTGTTTTATTATAGTTGTAGTAATATATTGTGCTCATAAATTATACTTGTAGTTAAATTCTGTCTAAGGAGATTGGGTTTTAAGTGGGACCGCTGTGACCCCTCCAGTCTTTCCTGGAAATTAAACTCGTATGATTTTGTAGTACAATAATTTACTTTTCTATTCATTTTAGCTGCGATCTTGCTCTATCCAGTGCCTATTTTCCGCAACATATATTGCCGGTGTTGAACACTTATGGCAGTTAATTTGCTACATAATACCCAGCCAAAATCGTTAGGTTATTAGTCCGTGTACGTTAAACACTTTTTGTATACACCTTTCGCATAAGGGGACGAATCTATTCATTGGGTAAGGGGGCAGTTATATTTTCTTCTTCTTTTGAATGCTTGTAAAAATTGATTAAAAATTAAAATTTTTGTAACATAGTGTAATATTTTGCCTCCCTTTTTTAAAAAAAAATATTAAAATTTTATCTCATTAATTATATTTTAAAAGTATATCAAAATTTTGGCTCTGCCCCTGTTTTGCATCTAAAATTCTTGCACAAAGTGTCGGTAAGAAATTTACTTAATATATACAGGTTTTATTAGTTGAGTTGGCATTAATGTTTGGAAGTTTACCAAATTTCATCATTGCCCTAATTGTACTATTAAGTATATATATAATCATGTATTTGAATATAGACGTGTTAGATAAAAAAAAAACAAAAGTTGTTATCTGATGTGACATTTCTAGCTTTGTTAGAATATTATTTTACTCAGGTGTTTTTGTTATTGATTTATTAATTTTGTAACAAAAACTAATTTGATTTTATTATTAATGTACATACCATATGCCTCGCATGAATATATAGTTTAATCAGCAAGACAAAATTATCTGATTTTTAGTTAAGTATATATATCGTAGATTACATCAAATGCATGGTCCTGCTCGGTCACGCTTGGCAAGTAGAATTTTTTTTTTTTTTATCACACATGGCACCTTTAATATCTTAGTGATGATCGCTATTATCTAGATATATTAATTTGGTTGGCTGGACACAAGTGAGCCAGGCAACCTATACAGTTAAAAATAATTGAAATATTTCATCACATTATGTCATTCTTTTGTATTTAATCATGAATCAATTTTGGCATGAAACGTATTACATCTATCTCGCTTTTTCTTTTTTCGATAATCAGTCCAATGTAATTTTTTCTTTTAATAAAACTGAGTAAAAACTGAACCAAACAAAATAACTAAAAAATTAAATAAATATGTAATTTGGTTCCGATAGTGTGCTTGTAGTATATATTTTTTTCTTTTATAATTAAATTTTTGGAATAGGGTGAGAATCAAATTTTGGCAAATAAAAAAAATTATTAGACTTTCAACCGTTTGAAATATATATGACTTTCAATGCTTTTAAGTCTTAATGCTAAGGTGCTAGCACACTATATAGACTTTAGATTCTTTGTATCATAAGAAGCCATACATAAAATGTGCATTAATATGGGAATAAAATTCAATACTCTAATCTTAGTAGGTTTGGAATAATTAAATTGCAAACAGCGCTAGATTTTTACAATATTATGTATTAATACCATTAATATATTATGCTTGTACAATTAAGTCTCAACTAAATTTCCATTTTAGTTTTTTTTTTTCATTACTCTTGATCGGTATAATTTATTAGATTCTGACACACATTGGCAATGACTATGAATTATGATCCTAATGAAATCAAATAGCAATATGTAATGGAATTGGCCTTTTGCTACAAACAAGTATCTATGAAATTGTACCTTTCTTGTTTTTTATGCCAAATCATGTGAATATATGTATATACAAATATACATGCAGCTCACATGTTTGCATATATATAATTAAAAAAAAGGAATAAAGATGAAAAATAATAAACAAACGATGCTTAGACTCCGATCTCAAATTAATCAGAGGACCACACTATAAGTAAGAATCAGTTGGCATAGCTAAGAAATTAAAAAAAAAAAGTAAAGAAAAGATAGAGGGACAATACATACTTAATATCCCGGAATGGCTGAAAATTCAGAAGTGAAGAAATGGGAAGGGAAGGTGAGGGCGGAGCTTAAAGGGATAAAAGCAGAACAAGTATGGCCTTTTCTGGAGGACTTTTGCAATGTACAAACGTGGATGCCAGATCTTGACAAGTGTTACAAATTGGCTGGCGAGGATGGCAAACCAGGCCTTATCCGCCACTGCGCCACCATCCCACTACCATTCTTTTCCACTGACGACGGAAAAAACTTCTGTTGGATAAATGAGAAACCGGTGATGATTGATCCTGTTCAGCTGTGTCTGAGCTATGAGGTTCTTGAAAATAATGTAAGAGCCAAATCCTATGTTGGCACATACAAATTAGTGCCTTCTGAAGATGGGTGCTGGTTAGAGTGGTTAGTGTATGCTGATCCTATTGAAGGCATGAGTCTCGAGGATTATGAATCCTTTCGTACTTCATGCCTCCAGCAAATGGTTAAAAATTTGCAAGCTTTAGTCTCTGTCTCTGTTTGAATTGCTCGACTTTTAATTGTCCATCAATAATCTCTATTGTTTAATTAGGTGTACCTTGATCTTTTTCTATTTTTTGTTTTTTTTAGTAATTGGGTGTGTTCCTTAATGTATTGTTGTGTTTTTAGGAATCTGTTTCCATGATTTTTCTTGTAACATCTTGAGATTTCAGTATTCGGTTTTATTTATTCAATATCAGCGTAATATTTATATGCTTAATGGATTAAGAATCACTTATATACAAGTCTTAGCCCACGCCTCAAGCCCAGAAGTTTTGACAATATAACAAAAACAAAACGCACAATTTGTCGAAAATCATCACAGTTGACTTAATTAGTTATGTATAAATATTAGCTCTATAATTTGATATTTCTTTTCAATTTATAGTGCGTCAAAGTTGCTGAACACCCAAAAAAAATCTCTATGTAATAATTTTTGACCCCACTAAATTTCATTATCATTTTAATAAATTGATTTCAAAAAGTATAAGATAAATTTTTTTTTATTTACCTACTGATTAAAGTTTTGGATATTGTAGAATATATCAAGTTGGATCGTAGTATTGGTGGGCTTTCTTGTTGTGCAGCCCAGAGCCCAGCTTATCAGTTTTCTTTCGTCGTCTGCTTCCTTCTGCTCCAGCTTTTAACAGAACACACATTTTGTGTGTTTTGTATTCTTTGGTTTTCATTTTTCCCGGTTTTTTAGTTTGAATAAAATCCGTCCATCTTGCCAGCTGGAGAGGATCGGATGGTAGCAATTTACTTATGTAACTATAAATAGTTTTTAGTTGGTTTTCTTCATTTAATAAGAAAACAGAATTTTATTCTAAAATTTGAACATGGTATCAGAGCAGTGTTAGATCCATTGCAGTATTTACTAACTAGATCAAATTGATCATGACTGAAGGTGATGGTAATCAGAAGAAGTCTGAAGAACAGTATCTTCAACTTCATCACTCAGATCATCCAGGTATGTCATTGGTTAGTACACCTCTCACTGGTACGAATTTTCTTTCCTGGAGTCGCTCGATCCAGATTTCTTTGTTTGCCAAAGATAAAATAGGTTTTGTGGATGGTGAGTATAAAATGCCTCAGAAAACAGATCCTACGTTTAAGCAGTGGAAGCGAGTTGATAGTATGGTGTTAGCTTGGATTCTAAACTCTATTTCAAATGAGTTATCTGAAGCTTTTACATATGCAACTACTGCTAAACAACTGTGGGATGATATTCATGAGCGTTTTGGAGAGAGTAATGGTCCATTGATTTATCAGATTAAGCAAGAGCTTAATAACTTCAGGCAAGGAAATATGAGCATATGTAGTTACTACACTAAAATGAAGAGGTTATGGGAAGATTTATGTGCATTAAATCCATTACCTGTGTGTAGTTGTAATGTAGCTTCACAGTGTTCTTGTGGTGTTTTTACGAAGTTAGAAGCAGCTGATAATGTGGATAAGGTGATACAGTTTCTCATGGGACTCAATGAAGGATATGATCATGTACGCAATCAGATCTTGATTTTGGATCCATTGCCAACCATTAATAAGGTCTATTCTATGGTACAAAGAGTGGAGAAACAGAGAGAAGTGCAAACTAATGTTTCAGATCCAATGGAAGCAAGTGTATTAATGACAGTTAATCACAATACAAGTTCCAGAATTAATGTAAAAAAAGATTCTTGATATGATAAGAAGAACAATGCAGAAAAGAGGACAAACAATGTTCTCATTGTCACAGAAAAGGCCATTGGAAGAGTGAATGTTTTCAACTCAATGGCTATCCTAATTGGTTCAAGGGATGAAAGATTTCGCAGGAGGTTTCTAAAATGGCTGCTCATATTTCTGAGACTCCATTTGATTCCGATGAAGAAAAACCTCTTACTAGGAAAACAGAGACTGAGTATGGCATTGCTCATATAGTGCAAAGGGAATTGAGCAAGCTGTTAAAAGAAAAGAATCCAGTTGATTTTAAACAGGTCAACTTTGCTCATTTCAATGATTTTGCAGGTATGAATTCTTCGTTTGCATTTTTATCTCTGGATTCTGTGCATCATGGTTGTTGGATTGTTGATACAGGGGCTACAAATCATATGTGTTCTTCATTAGATTTTTTCACTCACTATAAACCTGTTTCCAATCCTACACCTGTATATCTGCCTGATGGTTCTCTCAAGTTTGTTAAGAATACTGGTGATATTCATCTCAATTCTTGTGTCATTCTTACTGAAACTCTACACATCCCAGATTTCAAGTTTAATCTTCTGTCTGTGCACAAGTTATCCAATACTTGTTTGCTGAAGTTTTCTTTTTATCCAACCTTTTGTGTCTTACAGGACCTACAAATAAAATGGACAGACAATAGCAGTGGGTAGATGTGTAGGCAATCTTTATATGCTGGATCCTTCTTCTTTTCTTTCTCATGTAATAAAAGAAGTCATTGACAAAGGAATGAAACATTTGGTTTCATCTTTTAACACTTGTAATAATGCAATTTGTATTAATAACAAGGATCTCTCATTATGGCATAAACGCCTTGGACACAGTTCTATTGATGTTTTGAAGCATATTACTCAGTTCAAAGGTGTCCAGTCTGGATTAATGTTTCCTTGTTCTATTTGTCCCTTAGCTAAACAGACCAGGAATTCTTTTCCTGTTAGTCAGATTTCCAGTCCTCGATCCTTCCATCTATTGCATGTTGACTTATGGGGTCCTTATAAATAGTATACTCTATCTGAAGCCAAATATTTTTTAACCATAGTTGATGATTTTACTCGAACAATGTGGACTTTTTTGCTTCAAAATAAATCTCAAGTTTCTAAAACATTTCTTTGTTTCCTTCCTCTTATCAACAATCAGTTCGGTCCTTCTTTTAAAATTGTTCGAACTGACAATGGTTCTGAATTTTTGAGTCAAGAGTTTCAGAATATTTTAATATCAAAGGGGATTTTACATCAGCGATCTTCTGTTTATACCCCTCAATAAAATGGGGTAGTTGAGAGGAAACATCGCCATCTTCTTCAAGTTGCTCGATCCCTTCTTTTCCAATCTCATTTCCCATTTTCATTTTAGGGGGAAGCAATCTTACTAGGTACATATCCCATTAATATATTACCTAGTTCCATGCTCAAATGGCAGATGCCATATCACAACAAAAAAACTGCCAATTAGCGACTGAAATTAGCGACGGCACAATTTCCGTCGCTAATTTTGCGACGGATTAGCGACTGTTTTACATATTCATCGCGATAATGATATTTGCTATTTTTTGCGATGAAATAGCGACGGAATTATTAAACAGTCGCTAATTATTGGCGGAAGAGTACGCGCCCTATTTTGCGACGGAATTAGCGATAAATTTTTCCGTCGCTAAATTTTATAATTTTTTATTCAGGAAATTAGTCCCAGAAATTTTAGCGACTAAAATTTTAGTCGCTAATTTTGGCGGGAAAATTTAGCGCCTCTTTTTGCGACGGTTTAGCGACGGAAATATTTCTGTCGCTAATTAGTATTTTGTTGCTGTAATACGATTAGCGACGAAAATATTTAGTCGCTAATCCGTCGCAAATAAATTAAAAAATAAGTTTTTAAATTTCACTCCCATGGTTTATGTATAATTTCAGGTAATTTTAATATACACCATATAAAATGAATATTTTCTTTTGTAACAAAAAATTATAAATTATTTTATAAGTTGGTAATAATTTTTTACCAATTATACCAAAATCTAATGTTATTTATTTAAAAAATTTACATTTTTAATCATAATAATAATCTAATTGTTATGATTATTATATATTTGCGTGTTCAAGATTAATAAAAATAAATATTTATAAAATTTATTATTTCATTCAAAATAATAATAAAAAAATTTGTAATTTATTTTTATTTTAAAAAATTTAAATCAAATATTAAATTATTAGGAATTAAATTGATTTTTTTATCAATTATCCCCAAATATAACTTATTTATTTAAAAAAATTACATTTTAATAATAATAATAAAGTAATTGTTATAAGTATTATATAATCATATTATGAAAAATAATAAATATTTATATAATAATAATAATAATATAAAGTTTATTAGTTCATTTAAAATGATTATGAAAAATTTATAATTTATTTTTATTTTGTTAAAATTTTGAGCAAATTTTAAATTATTAAAAAATTTAAAATATATATTTATAAAATTATCCTTGAATACAAGGATAAAATGATAAAATTTGGTAGGAACATTTTAGTAATTTCAGAAATTTACCGTACATATAAAAATAACATTTTATCTTCTGTCATATCTCTCCACCGTTTCAATTTAATGCGTATATGATTTTAAGCTTAATTTATTATTTAGTTGAATAATACAATAGAGTTCAATCCAAGACTTAAATTCATACAAGTCAAAATGAATAAATTTTCTAATATATATATATATATACGCACACACATACTTTTCAATTTTATTTCTATTATTTTTCTAAATGTTCAAAGCTCCTTCTAAACTCATCCTTACCATTTAAATTCACTACCGCGGTTACCTAATTGAGTGTTATGGAAGACTGAGTAAACTTATTGATTTGAAAATGGAAAAATGGCTTTGAAATTCTAAACATGGCCAGATTAATAAATAAGTTAAGATATTATCTGATAAATCCAAATATATAGTCCATTTGAATCTGCATATTTACGGTTTGGTTGGATCTTCAAATACAAATTGAACAGCTTTTATAAGGGACAGTTTAAGTAAAGATTCAACGGTTAAGTATTTGCCGTTAGATCGACCTGATTTTTGGTGAGTACGTTCGAAACTTCTTGTTGTTAATTTTGAACTGTAAAGATTAGTTTTTAAGGTCTGTAAGTTCAATTTTTGTTGCAAAAAAAGGCTATTTTCTGGATTTTTTACGTAATGACCAATTTTGTATGTGAAGTCGATCGACAAATCATTTGCCGTTAGATCGGCCTAATTTTTGTTGAGTACGTTCGAAACTCCTTGTTGTTAATTTTGAATGGTGAAGATTAGTTTTTAAGGTCTGTGAGTTCGGTTTTTGTTGCAAAAAATAAGTTATTTCTGGATTTTTTACGTAATGACCAGTTTTGTATATGAAGACGATCGGAATATCATTTGCCGTTAGATTGGCCTGATTTTTGGTGAGTACGTTTAAAAATCCTTGTTGTTAATTTTGAACGGTGAAGATTAGTTTTTAAGGTCTGTAAGTTCAGTTTTTGTTGCAAAAAAGAGTCTATTTTCTGGATTTTTTACCTAATGACCAGTTTTGTATACGAAGACGATCGGAAAATCATTTGCCGTTAGATTGGCCTGATTTTTGGTGAGTACGTTCAAAACTCCTTGTTTTTAATTTTGAACGGTGAAGATTAGTTTTTAAGATTTGTAAGTTCAGTTTTTGTTACAAAAAAAGAGGCTATTTTCTGGATTTTTTACGTAATGACCAGTTTTGTATACGAAGACGATCGGAAAATCATTTGCCGTTAGATTGGCCTGTTTTTTGGTGAATACATTTGAAAATCCTTGGTGTTATTTTTGGACGGTGAAGATTAGTTTTTAAGGTCTGTAAGTTCAATTTTTGTTGCAAAAAATAGGCTATTTTCTGGATTTTTTATATAATGACCAATTTTGTATGTGAAGACGATCGAAAAATCATTTGCCGTTAGATCGGCCTAATTTTTGGTGAGTACGTTCGAAACTCCTTGTTGTTAATTTTGAATCGTGAAGATTAGTTTTTAAGGTCTGTGAATTCGGTTTTTGTTGCAAAAAAGAGGTTATTTTTTGGATTTTTTACTTAATGACCAGTTTTATATACGAAGATGATCGAAAAATCATTTGCAGTTACATTAGCCTGATTTTTGGTGAGTATGTTAAAAACTCTTTGTTGTTAATTTTGAACGGTGAAGATTAGTTTTTAAGGTCTGTAAGTTCAATTTTTGTTGCAAAAAAGAGGTTGTTGATTTTTTTTGGGTAAATTTTATTTTTATTTGGAGTATAAGTAAAGACGTTTTTATTCCTATACTTTATAGAAGCTTTGGTTTTCTATAATTTTTTTAATCTAAAACATGAATTATTATACCAGTGATATATTTTTCAGTAGAGCATAATCAAGAGAGATTTGAAGTGAGTTCAATATGTGAATACTTGATCTGTTTTTTGAACTTATTTATTTAGAAAATTTACATTTTTAATATCACATGGACTTAGAGCATGTGATCACGGCCTAATATTTAATAATATTGACTAGATATTAACTATAATATTTTTTTCTCTTCTCATTTTGCTTTTTTTTAATTTTAATAATATTCTATAGACATTAATTATAAAACAATTTTTATATTTAATATGTATTCAATATGTATATATATTATATCTATGAATTTAAATAAAAAATTATAAGGATAAAAAAATATTAATAATTCTAATTAAAATATATTTTTAAGAAATAAGGAATTAATATAAATTAATAATAATAATAATAATAATAATAGAGACGACAAGTCTAGAGGTCTCCAGAATTCAAACAAATAAAAAAAAAGAAAGACAAAACAATTAAGGGCCACAAAATCGTAAAAGGACAAGAACTAACAAAAAAGAAAGAACAAGAAAATAAAAGAAGCAGGGGAGATCGGGAAAGAAGGGAGGGAGGACAGGGGAGGATCTCGTCGCCGATCAACGGCGTTACGCCTGCCGCACTTCACTGGCGGTTTATTCTCCACACTGCCGCTAACCCCCCATAGCCGGCGTTCCCTGTGGCTCTTTCTTCTCCGATTATCCCTACCATAATCGAAGCCCCCTCTTCTCTCTCCGATGGCTCGTGACAGCGGACGGTGAAAAGGATAGCACCGGTGAGCTTTTTGCGGCGAGACGATCTCCCTGGTACACTCCGCCTTTCCCTACTCGCCGGCAACAAACGGATTGGAGAGGAAGAAGATGCCACCTATTTGGTTAGATCCTGGCCAAATTAGTTGACGGTTGAGTGTGTGACTAACCATTGTGGGATTCCAAGGATCTGAGCTTCGTGGCAGCAGTGATATTACGTCTCCGGCAAAGCTCCGACGAGACTCCGGTCAGACTCCGGCGAGCACCTAAGTGAATGAAAATGGAGAAAAATGCAGAATATGCCCTCTTATTCGGTATGTGACTACCAAACTTATTTCAAAAAGATTTATTTAAATAAATTTTGAATTTTTTTTTAGAGTTTTTAAATTTGCTTGAATCAAATGATTGGCTCATGTTTGTGTTCTAAGCTATATAATATATTTATGGTTATATAGTGGTGTTTGAATTATTCTTTGAATGATGATCTATGATGGTTGTAATTATTGTAAATTTTATTGTTTGTGAAAGATTGTAGGTTTTACTGTTAACTTTTCCTTGTATTCTTATTAAATCGGAAATATTGAAGAACATAAAAATGTTTTAAAACATAAATGTTAAAATGCAGTAAGGGGCCTTTAATAATTTTGAACCAAATAGAATTAAATTTAAATACTTCCAATTTAGAAGTTCTGTTTTGTGTTTATATATATTTCCTCGTGTTTTCCTGTGGATTTTCTCGTCTGAGGATTGCTTGAATGATTCAGAACTTGTCTTACTTTCGAACAAATATCCATTGTGTTAAGCCTGTACATATATCTTTGGTTTATGTGGGCATAGTTTCTCTCTGTGTCTCACTCATGTGTGCATACGCAAGCATGTGTTTGCATTTTAACTAGAACATGCATTGTTTTCGATTAATAACTAGAAGGTTCAGATCTTCAATATTTCTATTCATGGCTATTTTGGTTTTTCATTTGACCTTCAAATACACTTGTGAGATAGGTTTAATCAGAGATAGTTGCATCAATCCATTTCATTATTTATATCTGACATTTCTGACACAATCTATTGATTATCGCCTGGTGATTTTTTTCATTTTCTAATTGATTGAAAACTTGGTTATCTAGAATCAAAGAAATCCAATGGTAAATTGGTCACAGATTCGTGCACCAAATTTTCTACAACAGCTTCTGTTGCATCAGCTGGGTGGGCATGTTCTGAGAAATTGTGTTTTTCTGATGAAATGTTCTTTGATATATATATATATATATATATATATATATATATATATATATATATGTATGTATGTATGTATGTATGTATGTCCTTCAACGAGTTTGGAGAGGATGATGCGGCTTCCAGTTTGGAAACTAATCAAATAGAATTCATTAAGATGACAAGCTGTGTACGTTTAGTAATCTTGTAGTTCTTGATTTCTATTGCCAATTGTTTGCTCATTTCATCTACTCTTTTTTCAAAGATAAACTTTTATGAGCTGCATGGCCTGAAATAATGTTTGATATCTGAATAATCCTCCTTAGATGTGATGAATCTTTTGAATTATGGTTTTATTTATTCTGTTTTTTTATGTTGGTTGGATCATTGGTATCAGTAATCTAGAACTTCATAAAAACCTTCTCTTCCATCTCTATCTTCTTCTTCTTTTTTTTTTAAGAATTTATTGGTCTTTATGCTAACCTCTCTCCGCCTCTCCTTTCTTTTTAAATGCAGAAAGTGCATACAGAGCATTAATAAGTGTGATGTGGATATTCGGAGGGAAATGTTTAGTAGCATTCTGGTAAAGTTGATATGTCAAATATCCTTTCCTTTTTAACTGCAGATGTCTTGTTCTTATTTGATGGTCTAACTCTAAGTTCACTTTTTTTCAGTGCATTTATAAATCTAGTAAGGATGTCTGTCTCTGATTCCAATTGCTTTCTCTAATGCAAGTATAATGGCCAATTTCCTTATGTTATTATCAATTGCATGAACTTGAGATAATAGATGTAGAAAGAAAACAATAAATGTATGTTATTTAGGTTTGCTAGTTTAACATTACTATACATTGTTTGAAGTTCCTTGAAATATTAGGTGGTTTTTATCCATTTTGTTTCTTTTTGATTGATGTAGCTTGCTGGTGGCACAGCATCAATGCAACAATTGAAGGAACGTCTTGAAAAGGATTTGCTTGAGGTGCCCTTCTGCTACAACCGATATTTATTTATTGTTTAGTCATAAATTTTGGGGCCTCTTTCTGTTACGTTTTTCTGTTACTTTAAGTGCTGGTTTTCACGGTCTATGTTATGTTGGTTTCAGTAGCAAATTTAATGTGACTAATGAATAATACTAGAATGATGGAAAAATATTGCATGGAAAATCTCTCTCTTTTTCTTAATATATATATGTTTCATGTAGATATGAATGTGATTTTAATTCACAAGGTGCCACCACAAAATATCATGAACAAGTTTCTGGTTTAGTTCCATTTTAATGAAGTGCTTGTTGATATCCAGGAGTCTCCGCAAGCTGCAAGAGTTAAAGTGCTGGCCAGTGGAAATGCCACGGAAAGGAGATTCAGGTTTGATCTGTGTGCCTCTTTTCTTGTTTGAGAAATTCTTCCTTACTATTCCATTGTGTTGTTATGTAGGTTTCTTACAAGCAGAATCATATAGAATGTGGGTTCATCTTATTTTTGCACATGAGAATAAACCAAGAAAAAAATTGACTTGAGGACTAACAGTCGAGTCATAGATCACATAAATAATTATATAATGGAAGTTGAACTCAGACTTCTTTGGCCCTTATAGAATGTTTCGGATGTGCTCTCATGTTACTTTGCTGCCCTACTAAAAATTGGCACTATGTATTGTTTTGCTTCAAGGACTTCAGCTATTCTATGGCGATAATTGCACTAGCAACTGCCTCGAAATGGTTGTGGTAAATGATATGTGAATGTAGACCTTGTCGTTAAGATCGTGTTAATTAACAACAATAGAAGGAAATATGAGCTCGGTTAACTGGATGGCTTGTGTTTATCAAATATTTACCACCATGAACTGCAGTATCACTTCATTGCTGCCTGCAAACTCAAAATCTAGGGAGTCAAGGACCAATATGAAGTCGCACTTTACCATGACAAGTTGATGTTTGTTTGTGTGGTGCTGGGTTCACTTGCTATTTGATTTGTTTACCAATTTCCTTCGAACCATATGGTTTAAACCCCCATCCCCAGCCTTTCCACTGGAATTTTCTTTAAAGAATTCTTGTTTTCATACAACTTTATTGCCATAATATTGTCATTCTGTAATGTGATGTTACAATTATTTAAGCAGTGTATGGATAGGCGGGAGTATATTGGCATCTCTTGGTTCGTTCCAGCAGATGTAGTTCTCAAAATCTGAGTAAGTACTTTGTTCGTCTTTTTATTCTAAAGCAGTTACTTAACTGAGGGTGCACTTTCCAATTGAGAATTTTTTTTTCATTGGAGCTGATTCAGTGAAGAAAGCTTGCATGTTTATATGCTGTTGGATAGGATCTTTCACTTGGAAATGTGCATGTGCACAGATTCTTTATTTTTTCTTGTTTTTCTTTTCGTATGTTGTCTTAATTTTTGGTCTTGAAATGTTCTGGTTGAATCAGTTCAGGGTAAGCGATTATGTTACTTGTGCAGGTATGAAGAGCATGGAGCTTCATATGTACAAAGAAAATGCCCATGATAGCTAGGAGCTAATTCTATATTTGGTAGGAAATTGTAAAGATTTAATTTGCTATTAATTTTAGGGAAATGAATTGTATAAACAATACTTTGTTTTATATATTATTTTTTTTATGTTAACTCTTTATTTGTAATGAATTCATTACAAATTATATATATATATGAAAATATAAAATTATTATTTAAATTTGTATCTATTATATATGAATTTTGTAATATAAGATTATTATTTATATTGGGTACAGGATGAAAATTTTTAAAAACAGCAAAAGAATATTTATCGACGGATTTGCGACAGAAACTGTCGCTAATGTATAATAGCTAGAATTTAAGAATTAGCGACCAATTTATCGTCGCTAAATTTTACACTAAATCTTTAATTAGCGACGGAATTAGCGACTGAAAAGTAGTCGCTAAATATTATTATAATTCGGCGACTAGTTAGGAATATAAATTAGCGACGAAAAAACTATTTTAGCGACGAAATTTTTCCGTCGCTAAATTAGCGACTGA
Source organism: Excoecaria agallocha (assembly GCA_037975025.1). Taxonomy (NCBI): domain Eukaryota; kingdom Viridiplantae; phylum Streptophyta; class Magnoliopsida; order Malpighiales; family Euphorbiaceae; genus Excoecaria; species Excoecaria agallocha. Next base: position 2,597,581 of record JBBPFJ010000019.1, on the reverse strand, counting down.
TTTTGAATCCGTCGCTAATATATTAGCGACTGGGCTATTAGCGACTGTTCGTCGCGGCGTCGCTAATTTATATTAGCGACGGAAAACAGTTAATTAGCGACGGAAAATAATTAACAGTTTTTTGTAGTGTATGAACTGCTTCATGGTGTTCCACCTTCTTATGACAATCTAAAATGTTTCGGTTGTCTTTGCTATGCCATAAACACTCAGCCTTCTAAGGATAAGTTCTCTCCTCGTTCTTTTCCTTGTGTGTTTCTTGGTTTTAGTTCAGGAAAAAAGGGTTATAAACTCTACAATCTGTCCACTCATAATGTTCAGGTTAGTAGAGATGTTGTGTTTCATGAGTTTGTTTTTCCTTTTAATCATTCTACCTCTGAATCATCCATTGTTTTACCTAATTTGCCAATACAACTAGATCTTTCTTATCCCGTTTCTAATAATCATATTACAGAGTCTGCTTCATCACCTCTTGATACATCTCCATCGTTTATCTCTCCCAGTCATAGTCATTCTGATATTTCTGTAACTCATGATTCTTTTGAGGTTCCTTCCACTTCAGCTTTACCTGCTCCAGTTGATCAATCTACCAAACGATCTAAACGTGTTCCTACTTGGATGAAAGACTATGTCACTTCTGTTACTAGTTCACCTCATACTCCACCAGCCTATCCTTATATGTCTCCTCAAGGATTTAATGAAGAATACATATCTTTTATGGCCAATGTATCAACTATCAAGGAACCTACATGTTATAGAGAGGCTGCTAACAGTCCTGAATGGGTGGCTGCAATGGAACAAGAGATTGCTGCCTTGGAAGCTAATAAAACGTGGGATATTGTTCCTTTACCATCTGGAAAGAAAGCCATTGGGTGTAAGTGGGTCTATAAGGTGAAGTTGCAGCCTAATGGGGAGATTGAAAGGTATAAGGCGAGATTGGTAGCAAAGGGTTATTCTCAAATACCTGGCATTGATTACACTGAATCTTTTTCTCCTGTTGCTAAACTAGTTACTGTAAGGATGTTAATTGCTGTGGCTACAATGCATCGATGGTCTTTACAGCATCTTGATATTAACAATGCATTTTTGCATGGTTATATCTTCGAAGAAGTTTATATGCAGCCTCCAGAAGGTTATTTCAAGGCTAAGACACATGAAGTTTGCAAGCTGAATCGATCTCTTTATGGTCTTAAGCAAGCATCTCGTCAGTGGAATATGGAGTTCACACAGAAACTCATTGATTTTGGTTTCTGCAATCACCTCATGATCATTGTCTTTTCATACAGAAGACTTCTACCTCTACTATTCTCCTGTTAGTTTATGTTGATGATGTTTTGTTAACAGGTGATTCTGATCTTCAGCTTGCATGTGTTAAACGTTTTCTTCATCAGCAATTTACTATCAAAGATCTGGGTCCAGCTCGGTATTTCTTAGGTGTTGAGATAGCTAGGCCTTCTACAGGCACTTATCTCAATCAAAGAAAATATATCCTTGATCTTCTTCGTGATGCTGGTCTTACTGGTGCTAAACCTACTTCTGTTCCTATACCTAAAGGTTTTAAGTTTCTTGCTGATGATGGGCCTTTATATCCAGATGTTGATCAGTATAGACGAGTTATTGGCAAACTATTGTATCTTAATCTTACTCGGCCCGACATTTCTTATGTTGTTCAACAACTCAGTCAGTTTGTCTCTAGGCCATGTATCACTCACTGGAATTCTGTTCTTCATATCCTTAAGTATCTTAAGAGTTGTCCAGCTAGGGGTTTGTTTTATCCCTCTACTAATACTACTTCTCTTCATGCCTATAGTGATCCTGATTGGGCCTCTTGTCTAGATAGTAGGAGATCTTTAACTGGTTACTGTATTTTTCTTGGGGATGCTCTTATCTCTTGGAAAACAAAGAAACAGTCCACTGTATCTTGTAGCTCCGCTGAATCAGAATATCGTAGCATGAGCATCACTGTGAGGGAGCTTCAATGGATTACTTACTTGATGAATGATTTTCATCTTCCAGTGCATCTGCCTATTCCTCTTCGTTGTGATAATCAGGCAACTCTTCATATCACTGCCAATCCAGTTTTCCATGAACGAACGAAACATCTGGAGATTGATTGTCACTTAGTGCGCAACAAGTTCAAGGAAGGTTTTGTTTTGCCTCAGTTTATTCGAAGTCAATTCCAGCTTGCTGATCTCTTTACTAAGTCGTTTTCTGCTCCTCATTTCAACCAGTTAATTGCCAAGTTGGGTCTGATTGATTTCAATCATGATCCAACTTGAGGGGGGGATGTAGAATATATCAAGTTGGATCGTAGTATTGGTGGGCTTTCTTGTTGTGCAGCCCAGAGCCCAGCTTATCAGTTTTCTTTCGTCGTCTGCTTCCTTCTGCTCCAGCTTTTAACAGAACACACATTTTGTGTGTTTTGTATTCTTTGGTTTTCATTTTTCCCGATTTTTTAGTTTGAATAAGATCCGTCCATCTTGCCAGCTGGAGAGGATCGGATGGTAGCAATTTACTTATGTAACTATAAATAGTTTTTAGTTGGTTTTCTTCATTTAATAAGAAAACAGAATTTTATTCTAAAATTACTCTCTCTCTCTCTATAATTTGAACAGTTCTGGACTGAATTCTTTGTACATGTATTAACTATTAATATTCAAGATACATTGGAACGTTGAAGTTTAAAGCGAGCTTAGAACGGATGTGCAAAAGCTATGGCATGTAATTGTTTCTGTGGTAATGGATGAGAGCTAGCAGAAAGAAGTGCTTTAAGGAAAAAACAGAGAAATAAGCAGTTGCACTACATAAAAATTCGCTTTTTAGCTATGGCAAATTTCGTGGCTAAAGTCATAAATTCGTTGCTAAAAGTATTAGCGATGAATTTTGTAGGTGAAACGTTGGCTGGTAACTTTTAATGGCGGATTATTTGGTGTGAATGGTTGAAAGGTGGCGTGTTACTCATTTAAACATGCGACACTAACATACAGCTGATAAGATTACAAATGTATTAATTCAATTCGTTATATTTATTAGAATTCCAATGTTCAATTCATCTATGACGTTGAAACAAAGCAAAGCAAATAAAATTATACTAACATTTCGATGCAAAACATTCAGGAATTTAAATTATTCATGTTTATTAGTAAAGCTACATAAATATGCTAACATCCTTTGGCATTATTTATTTTGTGGGCAAAGAAGTGAATGGAGTTGGGATCAAGTTAAGGTCTGTTTTTCTTTTAAGTGCACCTCCAAAAGCTCCAGCCATATCAAGAGTGGTAACTCCATCAGAAAGTTTCCAATCAAAATGAAATTTTAAGTTTGCAAGGACCAGCTCCAGATTGGTTATGGCTAATGTCATCCCAGGACAAATCCTTTTTCCAGCACCAAATGGAATTAATTCAAAATTCGTACCCTTATAATCAATTGAACTGTTTTCAAATCTTTCAGGCCAAAACTTTTCAGCTTCTTTCCAAATATTGGGATCCTTTCCAATTGCATATGCATTGACCATAACCTTAGTTTTTGGAGCAATATCATATCCATCAACCTTTGTTTTTTCCCTACATTCTCTTACAACCAAGGCCACTGCAGGATGCAATCTCAGTGTTTCTTTTATAACCAACTTCATGTATTTCAATTCATGAAGACTTGATTCATCCACCTTGCCCTTTTCACCATAAACTTTTCTCACCTCTTCTTGTGCTTTTTTCAATGATTCTGGGCTCCTAATCAACTCTGACAGTGCCCATTCTGTGGTTTTTGCTGATGTGTCTGTCCCAGCGCCGAACATTTCCTGCAACAGAATCTCTTTTTTTTTTTTTTTTTATTAACTTGATACTAATTAGTCAGCTGAAATGTTATGAATAATTACCATATGTACTGCAAGTGAACTTACTAACCAGAATGGCTGCTTTGATGCTGTCGTTTGTTAAAGGGACTTGAAGATCTCCATTTTCTTGAAGATTCAAAAGAATACTTAACAGATTATCAGCTTCACCTTGATGATTTCTGGCTCTTTCTTCATTTATAATATCTTCGAGTGCCTGGTCTGTTTTTTCATGTAACTTCTGGAGCCTAGACTTATCGCCACTGATGTAGTGAAGGAATTTTAATGAAGGAAACACATCAGCAACGCTGAAACCTCCTGCTGCTTGAACAACTTCATCGATTATACTTAGAATATCTTTTTGGTTTTTGAATTTCTTACCAAGGGAGGTTATTGCCATGATAGAGTTTGTTAAAGCAAAAACGGCCTCTGTAAGGTTGACAGGGGAACCGGATTTGGAACAGAGGGATTTGATGAATTTTGAAACCTCTTCTTCCCTGACTGATCTAAAAGATTGTACTCGTTTGGCACTAAGTAATTCCAATGCGCAAATTTTTCTCTGCTGTCTCCAGTGATCTCCGTATGGACCATATATAATGTCCATGCCATCGTAAAGAACCATTTTTGCAGCCTGGATACTGGATCTGTCAGCAAATATGATATCCTGGGTTTTGAGGACTTCTTTGGCTGCTTCTGCTGAAGAAATTATGACAGCAGAAACTTCGCCAAGTTGAAGACTCATAACAGACCCATACTTTTTAGCTAAATCTCTAAGGCGGTGATGGGCAGGCCGCCACTTAGCTGGGGAATGTTAGCAATGAAGGGGAATTTCAATGGTCCTGGTGGTGGGTTTGATTTCTCATATGTTTTCTTCAATATCTTTAGTACCATGAAAATGAAAGAGAGGAAGCTTAAGAGAACCGGGAAAGAGGGAATCTGGAATTCCATGTTTGTGGAGTTAAGACTGATGAAACTTTGCTTATTTTTATATGCGGATAAATTACATCTAATAACACTTGATTGATGAAGAATATAGAAGTGGCCATCTTTTCAACGCTTGTAATAATTTATTAAATGAGGTCACCCAACAGTCCAACTTTTTTTTGGCTTTGCAGGATTATTCTCTTCCGTTTCGTATATTTTTATATAAATATATTCATTTATCATTAAATAAATTTGATGTGAATAGCTAACATATGATCATGTATACATGCATCAAGCACAGCTTGTATAACTAATTGAGTAGGGCAATTTCATAAAGCATCAAGAATTTTTCAAATACGAGGCAGATTATGTGATGCACATTAATTATAAAATAAATAATGAAGATATAGTAAAAATTTTATATTGCTGAAGATGCATCACATGAAACATTAATTAATATCCAAAACTTTATATATCCATTTTATATGTATTTAATTATAATTAAACAGAAACCAATAAGTTTGCGTCTTTTGCTTGGCTAGAGATGCCTCCGGTATATCAAAATGTAAATTATTGGTTGCAGGGTCCCCCTCTCTTAAAAAATAAAATGGATTTAATGAATAGAAAAAGAGAGCGAAGCGTAGGTTAAAGGCACTGGAATTCCTATTTAAAATGAAAAGTTTGAAAAAGTTGGCATCCTCAAGGGGCAAAGAGTAAAAAAAAAAAAAAAAAAGACAGCTAAAGAGTGTAAGCATTTTGTGGCCATGGCCGAAAATAAAAAATCGCAATGGGAAGGGAAGGTCGCGGCAGAGCTAAAGGGAATAACAGCAGACCAATTATGGCCATTTCTAGAGGACTTTTGCGCCATACACAAGTGGTTTCCAACTCTTGCTACGTCTTATCAAGCCGGCGGTGAGCAAGGGAAGCCTGGCCTGATCAGGTACTGCGCTAGCTTGCCAAAGTTACCGGGCCTTGACGTCACTAGTGACAACGGGGAGACGAACTGTTGGGCGAATGAGAAATTGGTGATGATTAATCCGAAGGAACGGTGTTTGAGCTATGAGATCATGGAGAATAACGTGGGATTAACATCATATGTAGGCACATTCCAAGTACTGGCAGTGGATGGAGGAGATGGTGAAGTTGGGTGCAGGTTGGAATGGTCAGTGATCCCTGATCCCATTCAAGGATCCACATTTGAGACTTATGAGTCCTTTGTTAGTGGTGGTGTCCCTCCACATGGGTGGGACCCACACGGTTTGAATAAAGAAAAAAAAAAGGAAGAGTCCCACACGTTTTGTGAAGAAAGAAAAAACAAAATAGCACAGCGTTTTAAACAGTTTTTTTTAGTATCCCACATCGGGAAAATTAAGGTGGGAGAGGGTTTTTATTTCCTATATATATAAATTGCTAGTGTTATTATTTAGCTCTGCTTATTTATTTTAATTTATCCGCTATGCCAAGTGGTATCAGAGCCAAGGTTCTGTCTTAGTATGCTATGTGATTGCAGCATAGACTGATCTTTCACAAGCGTATACGATCACTGTTCACGTATACGGATACTGTTCACATATACGGGTACTATTTTATGTATACGACTGTTCACGTGTACGATTACTATTCACCTATACGGTTACTGTTCACATGGACTGCATTGTGTGGAAGGGTCCTCAGTTTGTTCGTGCGATTGGAGATCCGTTTTTGGTGTCTTGCATCGAAACTCTTCCTGGTAGTGTGGTAGTCAGGCGGCGTGTTCCGTTGGTTGAAAACGGCGGTGCAAGATGATTTGACGGATTGAATAGATTATCGCTCGAGGGGAGGACATAAGCTGTGGGAGGTCCTCGGTATGTTTTCGCGATTGGAGATTCGTGTTTCGTGCTTTGTATCGAAAGTCTTCCTGGTATATTGTGATGGCCAGGCGGCGTGTCTCGTTAGTTGATAGCGGCGGTGCAAGGTGATTTGACGAATTAGTAGAATATCGCTTTGGTCACGTGTTGTGTGGTCCTTGGTTTGAGAAAAGGATTGTTGGGATACAATCCAAGTCCCACATCCCACAGGGAGAAACAAAAGAATGTCGATGGCTAATGAACTTCCGAAAAAATCAGCATGGAAGTTGCACCATAATTTATTAGCAAATTTTTCGACATGGGCCAAGGTGAAATTCTTGGAGTCACTACAAGAAAAATTCATTTTCCCGACGGAATTGAGTGAATTTCCGTAGGGAAACCAAATTACCGACGGAATTTAGCTACGGAAAATGGAGAAGGGGATCCGGTTGTAGGCATTTTTCCCGACGGAATAATTTCCGTCGGTAAAATTACCGACGGAAATTAATGACCGTCGCTAATTCCGTTGTGAGATGAAGACCAAAAACTGTCGTCATTTGCTAAATTTACCGACGGAATTTTATTTTCCGTCGGCAATTTTACCGACGGAAATAATTATTCCGTAGGCAAATTCCCGACGGAATGATAATTCCGTAGGCAATTTTACCGACGGTATTATATTTCCGTCGGTAAATTTGCATTCAACTAAAAAAATATGCGACGGAATTATCCATCACTATTCCGTCACTAAAAATATTATATATTTTTGCAACTATTTAATAATTAGAGGGGGGAGGGGGGAATGGTTTACAATCATCAGTTTTGACCTATTTGTTGCATAGCTATTGGGAAGGCCAAGAAAAAATATAAAATGATCAAAAAATAACAGTATAGATAGTTCAATTGCAAATGCAAAGTACTGTGCTATACCCTTTACTACTTAAAGATATCTAAGAATCAGAAAAAGATATTCTTCCATCTCAAAATTAATGCCTCACTATTATCTATGTACTTACAGGCGAATATATATAATTATCAGCCCAAATTCAAATATACTCAAATCAAAGAATCAAAATATCATTGCTTTACTATTCAATCAAGGTAAAAGCAGCAATGCTTATTTTTCACAATAATCCCTTTGTTATTTGGGTTACTATCGATTGATCGTGTTCATCTAATTTATCAAATCAAAGTAACTGGCATGTTCAGCAACATTACTTTCTATCTAACAGAGTTAGGATAAAGCCATCAGTTAACATTAGAATCCAAAAATGTTTAAAGTACAGATGCAAAACGTTCACAAACTATGTAGCCCAAAAAGTGTTCCACAAATTGTCAATTATGCAGGGACAGTTGTCATCATAGAACATGAAATTGATCATCCATCACTATAAAACAACACCAATAAATAAACAAATAATCAAGATGGTAAACATGGTTCAAAAAAAAAGAAAAAAAGAAAAAAGAAAAAGAAGAAGAATAAAATAAGACAATGAAACTGGAAACAATCAATATAGATAATATGTTCCGAGAATTTACTGTTTAGACGCACCTTGCCAATATCCTGAAGATAATGCGGAACCAGCTCTCTCATGATTGGTTAAGAAATTTCAGATCTAGACCTGAAAAAAAGTAGCATATTGTACCTCTTAGGTGCATATTGGCCAATAAGTATACTTGCAACAAATATGACAATCTCTGCAAATTTAACAAGGACATAATTGCAAGTGAAAATGTAACAGTCAGAAAAATAGTACTGAGCTTATTAAGCTTATAAGTGTACAACTGGTGTAGTTACGAAGATTAGATGATGGAAGTCAATAAATAATTGAGAAAAGCAGAAAGTAGTTGTAGTTGAAACTAAATTAGTCCCAACCAAAATTCACAGAGACTAAAGGAGGCTAATTAATTAAAGACCTTAAAAAAGAAGGGAGAATGAACATTAATTAATACCTTGCATTATCAAAATTAATCTTTTTTATTTATATATTTGCAACAAATCTTATACAGCCTTTGCATTTCTCTCCCTATATAAACACAAGCTTCACTCTTTCTTTTTTGACAGTCTCAAGAAGCTCTCTTGCTTCTCATCGTCTCATACACAACAAAAAACACACACTCTCTCTCTCTATTTCCCTCTAAACAGCCACGCATATACATTAAAAATGAGTGGTTTCAATTTCAAGAACTTCACATTCATGTTCTTCATTGTCTTACTGGTTTGGTCTTCGAGTTTTGATACTTGCATTGCTAGAAGAGGCAGGCATTGGAGGCAAACCAGAGCTGCTTTGTATAAGAAGAAAGCCAAAAACCATGGAGGGGGCAACCACCACCATAATGGATGATACAGAGGTTAAAATTCAAATTCTATTCTTATAATTTAATGCTTTCAAGCATGTATGCATATGCATGAAACAGTTTCAATCTTGTTTAAGCATACATGAGCAAGTTCTTGATGCAGAAAATTTGAATTGATCTCAATTCTTTGATTTTTCTAGCTTTAAAAGCTGCATTGATTTCATTACTCATACACAATAACTGCACCAAAGACAATTTCTATGTCATGTCTTCACTTCTCATGTAAACAGAACATATCTTTATATTCTTGAAATTGGTTTTACTTAAAGTTCATGCAATCCGGGTGCATTCTAATCCATATAAGCTGTAGTTGCTGCATTTCACATAAATTCGAATATGCTTAAGAGTCACACCACGCAAAGATCAATAAGGCCAAAAATACCACTAAATTTAGATCTCGTGAGCTTGGAAGAAAACCACATTATTATTCTAATCCAATTTGATTTTGCCTTATGATTAGAAAATTTACACATGAAAACAACAACAGAAACCTAACAAATAAAAAAATACAAACAAAAAGACAACATTTGCACAAAACTAATAACACATGGAGGGGGTCCACCCATTATATATATATATATATATATATATATGTGTGTGTGTGTGTGTGTGTGTGTGTGTGTGTGTGTGTGTGTGTGTGTGTGTGTGTGTGTGTGTGTGTGTGTTCTAAAAGCAGCAGTTTGATCAGATGGTCCCAACAATAATCGTATACAGTTAGGCATACACAACCACCAACTGTAACTTCGTTGTAAACTTTTACCTAGTGACATGTTGTTTGTTATAATGCATCACAGGCATTTGAAGCTGCATGGCCAGCAGCTTGTAAGGTGGAGGCATCAACCATGCTCGTTCCAGAAAATTATAAATTCCTTGTGGGACCTGTTTCTTTCTCCGGGCCATACCTAATAACATAATGAAGAAAACCATGGTACTTCAACTGCAATTACTCTATGTTTGCACACAGAAGAATACGACCTGCACATAGAAGAATATAACAGAAGAATACAACTGTTTCAATACCCTTCTCAACCGGTCTGTTTCTCAACCGGTTTGGAAATTTTTTTGTCTTTACGTATTATCAGCTACAGTTTGATAGAAGAGTATAAAGTAGAGTTATTTGCTGTATTAGATTACGAGAGAGTAAACATTGGCTGCAGATACCAATAGAAATTTGCAACTCTATGTCCAACCTCCAATTAAGGGATATAGAAGACTGAAATCCATTTGTAAGAAGGAGATTAAAGTAACCATATATGTTTTTCAAGGATCAGTAACGAGAATGCAAGATGCAGAAACATTAAGGAACAAAAAATTTAAAGCAACATAGCACTAAAATTAAAACTGAAATAATCATCACAATATCAGATTATACAAACCAGATAGTCACAATGAGAGATGTCATAGGCCTACCCCAGCTAATATAAAATGCTATACACCAAAACTAAGATTTAAGGCAAGCAAAATGTCTCCAAATAAGCCACATGTCAAAATCCAACTATGTAAACATAAAGACACTAAAATTGGAAGCCAAGAAAAAATGCCTACCTCAGGATTTCTGGACACAAAATACAAGTCGCCATCATAATACCTCCCGCTATCTCATCTGCCAAAGATCGTGGTCCCTTACAAGGGAAAAATATAGCATATTTGGCATTTCCCACATAATCTTCCAAAGCTTCCACATATCTTGCCTTTAGAACATGTATATCACCAAAATAACTATATATTAGTCATTAGACCTGTCAAAAATCCAATCCAATCCGCAAATAATTCAAACATAACTTGATCCGAATAACTCAAAAAAATTCAAGAAAACAAAATTTGAAGACGTTAATATAAGCTAAAAATTATACAAAAGAATAAGCATAAACGTCTGGCATCAACCAGTTAGTATATAAAAGGAAAACAGAACTATATTTGAAGATTGTAGAGACTATAAAAAGAATCAGGTTAGCCTACAATGTAAAATCCCTCTATAGAGGAGGATAGAAATAAGAAGACAAAGAAAACCCAAGGAAAAGCAATCCTCCAATTGTAGCAACTGTCCCTTGTGAGATTTTAGATGCTAGCATGCTTCCTCCCACCACTGCCAATGATGTGCATATTGTATGCCCTATTGTAGCACCCACAGCTACTCCAACGGCATTTTTGTGGGTTGCCAGCTGCAGAATTATAAAAGCTGGTTTAAGTATTACAACTAAAACTAGCGATTGGAATACAAATTTGGAATGAGTTGACAAGCATATAGAATTTCATGATGGGTAGTCTATTGCATAACTTTGACAAAAATTTCCATTTTCTGGATTAATAGTTCTGCAGAACCAAGCAAGCAACCAAAGACTTAATTATATGAACCATAGAATAGAACCATCATTGTCTCATGAAAATAGATTGCCATATTGTTATGCAACCTATTTTACAAACACCGTTTAGACTTGGGACTCGGGGTTGGCTTATCAAGATTCGTGAATAAAATGAATGTTGCACCTTTACAAAGAGAGACAGAGAAGAGAAAACAGAGCAAGATCCTAATTTTAATACATGAAAGAAATTCAAAGCTCGAACAAAACTCCAATGTTATAGCTACCAAACAAAAGAAATGAGAAAAACGTAAGGAAGAAATCTGATTGGACCATACAACCACACTCTTAACCAAGGCAAAAGAAGACAATATAATAGATTTGGCTTACAGCAATTGTTGCAATCTGACTGCGATCTCCCCATTCAGCAAGAAAGGTTAGAATAAATGACTGCAGTGAAAAACAATAATATTTCAGAGAAATGGTGATCAAAACAAATAAAATTCTAAAAGTGAAAAACGTCTGCAATAAGAACCTTATTGACAGTAAATAAAAACCTTATTGACAGTAAATAAAAACTTATTGTAAAATCAAAATTGAAACTCACATGATTTTAATGTTGAGAATTCAGATGATTACGTCAGAGCAAGCGATAAGAAATAAACCTCTGCAATATGTTTGGACTGAAATTGTAGCAGCCCTTCTCGAGATAAACTTCTTGTGTGCAATAAATGTTTGCAAACAGCGCTGGATTGCGAGACAAAACAACAGATCCTTGAGAAAAACTGACAGAGATTTAGGGGTTTCTTAAAACACTTCACCTTCCATCCAAAAATTCAAGAGCTAGATATGTAGATTGCTATTGCAAGTGCAACGAAGAAGGAGAGAAAGAAGAAACTTACCAGGCAGGGCCGAGTGCCGACGATCGGAGGGTGGATTTTTGAGGCAGCGGCGGTGATGTGGACTGGAGAGTGGAGAGAAGATGATGGATTAGGGCAAAAATAAAATGAAAGGCTTGTCTCTGCTGGTTGAAACACTTCCTTATATATTAAGCAAATAATCAAAACGACGTGGTATAAGCTATAACTTTATTTTATGCCATAAATTATGAATTATTTTAATTTCTTTCTATTCAATTAATCTGAGAAAATATCTGTACCTTTTTATTTTTTTAATGTTCTTCAAATTGAAATGGAAAATAATAATTTTAAGTATTCTTAATTATTTATGTCTATTTAAATTTTTAATTTAGAAAAAAAAAAAAGAGAAGTGGAGCTAGCAATTTTTTTATATAGGAAAGGTTTGCCTACGGAATTTCAATTCAGTGGATAATTTACCTACAAAAAAATTTTTCGTAGGTAATTTACTCAAGACTCAATTGACAGGTCGAATTGCAAGAAGTAATATTACTGCTTCTCTTTGAGAGGGATAGAGAGAAAATTCTGATTCTGAGTCCAGGGAAGAAGAAAGAGCACATCTTGGAAGCATCAAAACTCACTCTTTTTTCTCTCTGTGCAAGCTACCTTAGGTCACCAATTTAACAATATCTAAATTTTAGTGTTAAAATGATTTTTATATGTGTATTTTTAGTTATTTTGATAAAAATCCCCAGCTGTGCCCATTGAAAAATCCCCAGTCCGCATCATTTTATTTTTTGGAATGACCTGCAGACATCAGAATCCAATCTCCACTGTTGAAAATGTAGATCAAGATGTTACAAAGCTATGGTTAAAATTTCAGCTCGATCCAACGGTGAAATATTCAGAAATTGAGAAATTTGATTCAATAACGTTAAAATTATAATAATTTGTAAAACTTTATTCACATAAAAAAATTGAAATAAGTACAAAATTTCTCTTAAAAATATTTCTATTGGTACAAATTTATCACTGAATTTTATTTTTCTAAATATTCTAATATATTGAAAAATGTAAAAATTTACCGATACAAGAACAGATATAGACATTTTAAATGGTGAAATATATAAAGGGTTTATATTTGCCAACTCAAAATGTTGGCTTTTTACAGTAGTTATTCACTTGATTTTTTAATATAATTAAAGGGTTGGATTTTGCACTTATTTTTTTGTTTCCTTACAAGGGTATACCTTACGTGTTTGACATAAATACAATCAATTTTGATTTTGAAAATTTTCATTTAATTTTGAAAATAAGCTACAAATACATTGACCGTGGCCCGAGGGATATAATTTAGAATAAGCAACACAACCTCTAATGTCAAAAAAGGCCATAAAGAATCAACATAAACTAATTACATACTTTATTTTCTTTATACGACAAAAAATAAATTATAATATAGTCCTGTATCCTGGCAAGTTGAAGATAATTAAGTACAAATTAGATTTTCCTGAGGATAAGATATAACCTCTAATGTCTTCGACCTAAAATCATGTATTGACATACCTCAAGAGCTTAAAATGATAATAATGAGAAAAATCTTCACTTCTTGAAACTTTACGATGGAGAAATCTGTTTTTTTTTAAACCTCAAATTTAGTTAGTTTAGTAATTTTCATTTGTATTAATAAATTGATGAACGCCATAAATAAATACATTTTTTGTACAAATGTTACGAAAGCATTAAATATCTTTGGGTTCAATGTTGTTCCATTGTATAGGTCTAATCACGAATAAATAAAATGCAGATATAAAAAGATATCTTCTAAAATAAACTAAATTACATGTAATTAATGAAATAATCAAATTTACACATAGTGCTATTTATAAATCATTATTAACTTAATCATATTATGAAATAATCAAAATTTATATATTATTTTTTTAAAAAAAATAAAATTGTTAAAAGAAAATAAAAAAATATAACAATTATAATTTATAACAATAATTGACTTTTATGAAAATTACCGACGGAATATTTTTTCCGTCGGCAAATTACCTACGGAATATTATTTCCGTAGGTAAATACCGACGGAATATTATTTCCGTAGGTAAATACCGACGGAATATTATATCCGTCGGTAATTTACCGACGGAAATAATATTCCGTCGGTAAATTTCGTGGTCTATTTCAGGCGCGAAAATTGGCGCCAATTTAACGACGGAATTTTTTATATCCGTCGCTAAATTCCGTCGGTATATTTTGGCGGGATAATTTCCCTCCTTTATTTACGACGGATTATTTATTCCGTCGGGAATAAGAATTTTGTCTACAATTTTCCCTACGGAACAATTATTTCCGTCGGTAATTTTCCGTCAGGAATAAGAATTTTTCTTGTAGTGAGTTAGTGTTAATTCCAAATGGGTATACTCTTCATGGTGGAGTATGATAATTCTTGGTTAAGAATTGTAATTGTCGGTATTTGACAATGGTTTGGTAGTGGGCATGTTACTCACTGACGGGGGAGAATCTGAATTTTGAGTATTGTCGGCTCGCTGTAAGATTAGTGGAACCCGTATTATCTGCTCGCTACAAGATTAGTGGAACCCTCCATGTGATCGGGGAGGGGGAGATTTGTTAGTGGTGGTGTCCCTCCACATGGGTGGGACCCACACGATTTGAATAAAGAAAAAAAAAGGAAGAGTCCCACACGTTTTGTGAAGAAAGAAAAAACAAATTAGCACAGCGTTTTAAACAGTTTTTTTTAGTATCCCACATCGGGAAAATTAAGGTGGGAGAGGGTTTTTATTTCCTATATATACAACCCTCCTTTGGTTATTCAAACCATCTCATTCTTGAGATCTCCTATTATAAATAGAGAGTGAGCAGAGATAATAGGATTGAGAGAAAAGAGTGTGAGAAGTATTTTAGAAAAATATTTGGGATATTTTTCTAAATGGAGAGTGATAAAATAATGAGTTTGGGAAACACTTGTGTGTTATTATTTTGGTTTTATCTCAAATTGTTGTATTATCTCTCTCTCTCTTGTACCCATTAATTTTATTAGTGGAAGAAATATTTTCGGAGTTTGTCCCGTGGACGTAGCCCAAACATTTTGGGTGAACCACGTTAAATTGCTGGTGTCATTATTTTGCACTGCTTATTTATTTTAATTTATCCGCTGTGCCCAACATCCTTTCGTAGTGCATCTCTCCAGGCAGCTTTTGAAAAAATTAAAGCTCTTATCTCTGTGGGAAATACTCAAGTTTGATTTTTCAGATAATAATGTTTCTTGAAGTTATGGTTTAGTTGGGTGTTGGTCTTTTTAATAATTGGGCGTCCTTAAATGTCCATCTTCTGCTTATAGTATACGTGTTATCCCTCTTTCTTGTTAAGAATCTCTTTCTTGTAATATTTTGACTATATTTCGGATTACTTAATAAACTTTTTTTTTTTTAAATGACTTCACCCTTGTTGTCCTCTCTTTTACCTTAAAAACAAAAAATAATATACAAGCTGGGATATCAAAGTCCATTCTTTGTTAATAAGAGATATTGGATTCTTGTCATGGAATATTTTTAAATACTTTGGTGTTTTGTCTTAAGCCAGTAAATTTAAAATATTATATAAATTAATAAGAAAAACAGATAATATATATAACGTAACTGGAAAAAGGGAAAAAACCACTTTAAATGAAGGAAAACTCTTACAACATCCGATTTTGTGATGAAAAATGAATTTTATCGCTAATAATAGTTTTCTTTGGGAGATAAGAAAGAACTCAATTCATTGCTAATAACATTTAGCTAAATAATCTCATGAGATTATAAATTTTTTAGTTCTGCTGGAGCTAGAAACTGCTGCCTCCACACTTCCAATATAAAAGCTAGAGGCTTGAATCGAATCAGAATGGAATTTAATTAAACATGCCATCGTTCAAAAAGGAACAAAATTCAAATATATAGATTATTCTAATTAACATTAGCACAGACGACCAAACAAGAAACATAAAACTGAACAAAGAAGCAAATCCTTGAAATTAATAATAGAAGTAGATTGGATAGGTAAGCTCATAACTTCGATTGAATTTCACTTGGAGAAGAAGAAGAAGAAAGATGTGCAATAAGCTCTTCGTCATCCTCAAACTTAGCCATGTCTTCCTGCTTTAAGCAAATATATGCCTCGATGCCCTGCCCTTCATTAGAGTTTGTGAAAAAAACAAAATTCTTGCTAACATTTGGAAGTAATCCGACCCACAAAGGCTTTCCCCATCCAAAATCAGTATTATAGAAAGGAAAATTGAACAAATCACTGAAGGTAACCACCTCTTTTTTACCATAGTCCTCAACAACCTTCATGAACATATTAAACTGTTCATCGCTGTTTTGCAGCTTCCTTACAGAGTCTGAATTCATATTTCTTATGGAATCTTTTATCCGTTTCACAAATCCATGAGAATCATCATCTTTAGCTTCCATATCAGCCAAAGAAAACCAAACAAGATTCCCAAAAGACAGCTTTGGCAACGCCGGTTCAATTCTTGAACGCAAGTCCACCCCATAAATCACCGAGTACACCTTACAATTCTTAGCTTCTTCAGCCTGAGTTGCGGCCATGAACCGACTCCATATAAAAGCAGCCAAAGCAATTACACGTGATATCCTTACTGCATTCACACTATATTTAGTTTTAAGAGCTTCCACGGTAGAAGCATTGAACACAAACACTTTTGTCACGATCTTTTCCTTCAAAACCAATTTGTCTGGCTCAAACGTTGGCATCTTTATGGGTGGAAAGTGGGTGGACCAACCAAAAGAAGGAATTTCTATAGCAGTATTTCCTCGAGCAATGGCAGCCCAAGTGCTTAGGAACATCATGCCTGATAAACCATCACCAACCCTATGGCACACGGCGAATGAAATAGCTAATCCGCCACAGTTAAAGAAGGTAATCTGAGAAAAGCTGGTAATTCACCAGCGTCATCATGGGCAAGAGGAATGAATTTTTTGTTATTATAAGGATCCCTATCTTGAAGAATATCAGAAAGCTGACAATTTGCTTTGGCTTCTACAAATGGAAAACCTTCATCGTCACAATTGATGTGAGAGCTGCCCTTGATACGCCCAGCAAGAGGGTAAAAAATAGTCAAGGCTTGGCTTAAGGATTGTTTCAATATATTGTATGTTTGTAAGTTATTCAGGTTGGATTTTTTGCTGTAGAACAGAACACAAGGAATGAAAATCGAGGGTTGGATTTGATCGAGAAAGGAAAGCTGGAAACGGCGAAGGTGATCGGGTGTAGGGGAGGATGGCTTGATTAGTTCTTTGGAAATGAACTCTACTTGAATATTCATGTTCTTGTTTTGTAGTTGTCAGACAAGAAATTGTAGCTGCAGTGTTCATGGGAAGAGATGCATATATACTGAGAGGCCAAATGCTTGAAAAATAAGAGCTCACACCTACTTGTGATTTTTTATTTTTTGTTTTTAAATTTTATCAAGCCTGACTAAGCTTGACTGCAGAAACTAACTTGGATATGAAGCCAGAAATGATTGCTTATAGACTCATTTTTCTCACTTTTTCTAATTATATCTAGAAAAAAAAAAAGAATACTTCCTTTTTTTATATGAAAATTGAATTGAATACTTCTTAATTAATTCTTTCTTGACCGCTATTAATTTATTTCGAATCTAAATTGTGTTATTTAACTTATTGAGTCGTAAACTTTTTACAAGTCAATCGTTTACGTTTCTAGTGAGTAGTGACCTTATTAATTGTATGCATATCATGCCAATGTGTCCAAGAATTTTAAGCTGTATTATTATTATTTTTTAAAGAAATTGGAGAAAGAATATGGGGAGAGTATAACTCGATACAGGTACGTAGCCACATAACGGAGATTGGAGTCGATATATGGACCCATTGGTTTGTGTAAAAATGTAAAATTACTATTAACCGATTTTTACTTAAATATTAAGATTGGCTAAATTTATTTTTCAACTACTTTAATGTCTAATTAATATATACACTCTCTTTTGTTATTATTGTTTTCTTCATCATTCTCATTAGTAAGAATGCTGACATTTATAATAAACTTCTTACTATCTTACTTATGTTCTTGTACTAAAATCCGTTAAATTTCTATTCATTTTCTTTTCATTCAACAATTTTTTTTCTAAAATAATATATATATATATATATATATATATATATATATATATATATATATATATATAAGTTCAAGCTTTTGTTGTCAAAAAAAAAAATTGCAAGACATTGATACATTAAAAATTTTTGACCCCACTAAATAAAGATTTTGGTTATGTCACTAACTCGATATCTCCTTCTTATATTTAAGCCTGCATATCGTCAAAATATTATATTTAATTATTTTTTAGTCATATATTAAATAATTGTAGTAAATTGTTTTTATCATTCTTACAAGACGAGTGATGGATGACATATCTTTATTAAATAATTGTAGTTTTTTCCAAATCCACGTATGGTGCAACATTGTTCTTAATATTTAAAGTGTTAGTGTTTTCCATAGAATATTACACCTTCATTTTTCTTTATTGTTACTTTTGAGCAAAATTTAAATTATATTTATTTATCACTTTTAAATTTTTAATATAATTTAATTTTTTTTCAATTTAATTTTATTTTCTAATAAAATTAGAACCAATTAAATTTAATAATTTAATTTTAATTACGTAATTTAATATAAATTTTATATTTAATTATTTTTTCTTAATTATAGTAAAAATAAAAAAATGACAAATAAAAAAATAAAAAAAAGGAGAGAGTATATTTTATTTTCTAATTAAGTTTGCATGACAACAAAACAGCACTAACAATAATCCCACTAGAAAAAGTAAGACGAGAAAATATGGAAAATTTGTTTAATAATATGTTTTTAAATAATAATAATAATAATTGAAGGCAATTTATCTAAATTACAATATCTGATGATTTGGGCTTTCTGAGGTTTTGACAAAATACAAAATGTTAGTGGTGCATTTTTAACTTTCAAAAGACACCAACGGAAGTACAGAACACCACCTGGTTGGCTCTGTTTCTATTAATCAAGATTTTTTTTGTGGACTCCAATATACATCGTGCAACATTTAATTCATTAACATAAATGAAATCACAACGATCGATATTGGATGATTTTGTCATCCTTGGCATAAACGATGTCCAATCTTTTGACGAAAAAACAAAAAGATTGTAGGTTTGGAATAGAGATGGAGTGCAAAAATTAATTTCATGAAAATTTTAGAAAATATTTGAATTCGAATGGATATGGACTCGATTCCAGACTTTACACTTCTGACATAAAACCAATCCTACAAAGCTAATTGATTTGGAAAATGCATGTGCAGCTTCATTCATCTGCCTATTTTATCTATTTTCCTTCCATTAGTTTAATTAGCACAGATATAAGTATATAGCATAAAAATTCCATGGTCCAATGTTTATGTTGGTTTGAATTAAATTCGAATAAGTTTGAAGTTTCAACAATAGCTTAAGAAAAGGATTAAAAGATGCATTCAGAATTCAAGATAAATTGATCCTTTATTATTCATTCGGATCCTAACTAAAATATGCAAATGCTAGTTCGATATTCGATATATTGATAGGAAATGTTGTAGAAATTGAACAGAAATTAAGGAAAGATATCTGATTCCAGCTAATCCATTACAACTACATGAAATATAGAGTCCTAAAAAAAACTATGCTTTTTCCATGTGTGATTCGAATGAGACTGTAATTCATTAGCATGAGACTGCTCTTGATCCATTACAAATGCTAGTTCAGTTTTTTTGTTTTTTTAATTCATTAGCATGAGACTGTAATACAATACTTCCAAACACCCATATTCTTCTAACGCTTTTCTAACATTATGGCAAGCTGAATTCCAGTCACTTGAACCCGGCTTCAGCTCTTCACTTGACAAATCTACAACAGGAATTCTAGAACCCATGATTTGTGTTTTACGTACGTGAGCTTTAATTTTCTGGATCTTCAGAATTTATAGAAGTAGCTAGATTAAGATGTGATGAGAGAATAAAATTAATTAAATATGTTCTTCTTTATCATATGTATCCGAATTATGACATAATTTATAGAACATAAAACTTTTTCTAATCATCCAAATAATGCACTCATAAATTTAAATATATAAGTCTGATTTTCTATTTCACAAAAACAATGTAAAAAGTATCATCTTAAAGGATGGAGTGCTTTGGAGAAAAAACAAAGATTGCGTGTGATACAGCTGTTTTCCTCTTCTATTAAAAGTAAAGTCACAATTTATGATATTGTACGACCCACTTTCTTTCTTTCTTTCTTTTTTCTTTTTTTTTCCTCCTCGAAAACTATATGAAGCAATTTAAAAGTTTTATTATCTTGCACAAGAATCCGATCGAATAGGCCACGCCAGCCGTCCACTTGCTTCTGTTGGTGCTGGCGAATTCATGTGCTCCCATGTGTTGTGAGGCCGAACTAATACTATATATATATTTCTAAAAATTTAAGTTAATCAGTATTTTTCATTAATATTTTAATTTTAAATTAATAAAAAATATTAACTGAAATAATTAAAAGCTGAAGGTGAAATTTAATCCATAATATTTGGCAAAATGGATAATATAATATCTAAAGTTTCATTTGGTATAATGACACTCCTGAAATTTGAAAATCGAAGCAATTTGACTCCTAAAAAAATTAATCCAAATCTTGAGCGACATGTGTTAAATTTTTGAACACTAATCGCTGTTTCAAAAGCTAAATTATCTTAATTTAAAATATTAGAAATAAAATTTTACCAAATATAATTTTAAAATTTAAATTATAATTTTTTGCTAAACTTTAAGAATCGATTTGCATCTTTAACTAATATTAAATAAGAGTTGAATTACAAATAATAAAAACAAGTGAAATAGACTTATTGTTTAAAGGTTCAAAAGTTCGTTTGCAGAAGTTATTTAGTAGTCACTAACCTTAATCTTGCCATTAACCTTGCACAAATTTTATTTCCTTAGCCTTAAACCCATGAAAACCATTTTTCCTTCAAATCACCTTCCATGGCTGAAATTTTTACCTCATTTTTCACCAAGATAAACATAAATTTAGCTCAAAACAATCACAAAAACATTCTCTAGGCACCTAAATCTATCTATAGGTGCCTTGAAATTAAATTAAAAATCAAGAAATCACTTACCTATTTTTGACTTTCATGCCTTTAATCCTTGATTTCCTTAGCTTTTCTCTCTTCAATCTCTAGTTTGAGCTTAGATCTAACAACTAGAGAGGCTAAAAAACATTTCTTATGCTTGGATCAAGACAAAAAATTGAAAAAATAAGGAAGAAAATCGTGAAAAATGAAGAACTAAAGAAGTTGGCCACCAAAGGAGGGAGAGTTGCTGGAACCAACGTGGAACTTCTGGGAAAAAATGGAGATATTTCATCCCTTATATATGCTCCATTACTTGGACTTGGGCTTTGTTATGTTTAATGGGCCATGATTAATTAATCAAGTCCATTAACTACCCAATAATAAATTTTAATTTATTTTTTCAATTTTTCAACTTCAAATCATTTCAAAAATGATTCCATAATTTTTATCACCCCGAAAATAGGTTGCAAGCAAATTTTCAGCTCAATCGGAGTTCGTTTTCGGTCCGATTCAATTAAATCGGTTAGATACAAAAATATCGATATTACAGAAAAATTTATTTTTTGCAGCCAAAATAATCTACATATTATTTTAGGCTTAACTGCAATTTTTGATAATTTTCGGATTTCGTTTGCTATTTTTAAATATTTATCCAAAGTTAAGTCAGTTCTCCTATAATAGAAATTGACTCGCTACATTTTTCGTATTTTTTATTTTTGGAGGTCAATTTGACATCGATTTCACTTCACATTTCAACCACGAACTCACCATGACCAATATTTTCCGATGGTCCAAGAAAATATTTTTCACTTCCGTATATACTTTTCAGTCCGAAAAATACTATTCACTATCGGAAAATACTGTTCACGGCTAACCTGGTGTTAAGGCCATTACAGATTATCGCTCGAGGGGAGGACATAAGCTGTGATTCTTGATTTGAGGAAGGATTGTTGGGATGCAATCCAAATTCCACATTGAAAAATTAAAGGAGAAACACCTTGAATATAAAATGTCCATTTAACTACATTAGTATCAGGTCTTTTGGGAGAAACCCAAAAATAAATCCGTACAGGATTGATCCAAAACAGATAATAACATACTAATGTCGAGTTAATGTGATGTTTGACGGTCCTAACACTAATTTTTTTTAAATAAGATAGAAAGGTTAAAAAAATGTTTTTGATAAGGCAAAATAAATAATATTAAAGTTATATTAAAATATAATTGAAGTTATAAAAACTAAATAAAAATAATAAAAATAATGAAATATAATGAGTATAGTAAATTATCAATTTGAATGGTAATTCAATGCGTATTTGTATCTAAATTATTGGATTATTTGTGTACATATGATAGAATAATTAAGATATGCATCCACTGTATTTTAATTTATTTATTCTGTTAAAAAAACAAAAGAATAAACTATCAATTTGATAGGTTAAAAATTTGAAAGTAAAATCTATATACATACCAATCATTAATATTGCTGGATTAAAAATCTTTTCAAAAAATTTAAATGGATACCATATAAAATATTTTATTTTCTTTTTCTTTATTTCTTCTGATGAGAACATAAAACTTTTTTTCTAATCATCCAAATAATGCTCTCATAAATTTAAATATATAAGTCTGATTTTCTATTTGACAAAAAAAATGTTAAAAGTGTCATCTTAAAGGATGGAAATATGGAATGCTTTGGAGAAAAAAGAAAGATTGAGTGTGATACAGCAGTTTTCCTTTTCTGTTAAAAATAAAGTCACAATTTATGATATTGTACGACCCACTTTCTTTTTTTCCCCCTCCTCGAAAACTGTATGGAAGCCATTTAAAAGTTCTATTATCTTGCACAAGAATCCGAATAGGCCACGCCAGCCGTCCCCTTGCTTCTGTTGGCGAATTCATGTGCGCCCGTGTGTGTTGTGAGGCCAAACTAATACTATATATATATTTTAAAAATTTTAAGTTAATCAGTATTTTTCATTAATATTTTAATTTTAAATTAATAAAAAATATTAACTGAAATAATTAAAAGCTGAAGGTGCAATTTGATCCATAATATTTGGTAAAATGGATAATATAATCTTTAAAATTTCATTTGGTGTAATGTCACTTCTAAAATTTAAAAATCCAAATAATTTAATCCTTAAAAAAATTAATATAATCATTGAGTGATAAGTATCAAAATTTTGAATGCTAACCGCGATTTCAGGAGCCAAATTATCTTAATTTTGAAATATTATAGGTAAAATTGCACCAAATATAATTTTAGGATCTAAATTGCAATTTTTTGTTAAACTTTAAAAACCGATATTTGCATGTTTAACCTATATTAAATAAGAGTTGAATTACAAATAATAAAAACAAGTGAAAGAGACTTATTGTTTAATTTTATATTTTTCATCAATTAAAATTTTAATATGCAAAAATATAAAAAATTTAAGAGTTTGAAGTTGCAAAATAAAAGTGTAAGTACTTAATAATAAAAATTCCAAAAACATGGTATCCACAGAGTTTTGCGGTAGAGTGAAACTAAAAGGTTCAAAAGTTCGTTTGCAGAAGTTATTTTTATAATTTTTTAAAGGGATTTTTTAAAAAGAAAGTTAAGGGTCAGTAGCTAATGAATCTACAAAGAAATCAACTAGTGATTCGTGTTAGATCACAAACTGATGATTAAAGGGATTTGGTTATAATAAAATTGAGAGTGGGGCATATTATGAGATGCAACTAATGGGGCCAATGACGTGAGCATTTTGTATTCTAATGCAACTTGGGATGTTTTATAATGTATATTAACTTTATGGTGTGTGTATATATTAATCCACACATGCATGCACATTGTGAATTCTTTAATTATTTTCCCCAAGAAAGCATTGTGGAGCTGCTTTAATAAATTAATAGGCCAGTTATGAACCTCTGGCATTCGGCACTTCCGCAGATCCTCCCACTTTAGCTTACTATTATCACACTGAGTTAAAGCCTTTGCAACAATAAAGTAATGATATCTGCCAACATAGCATGAACCACAAGCTCCTTTTTAATTACACAGTGATGTGTGTGTATATATATATATATATATAATATTTTAATAAAAAAACATTCGACCCTTAAAATAAGAATAAAAATTTGTCAAAGTTCGAATTGAATCAAACTGCATGCATTTAAAATAAATATTATCTTTTCAATAAATTAAAAAAAAAGTGTAATTTCGCGCTCAAAACTTTATAAACTTTCAATTACATTGAAACTAATATATACTACTGGGATATATATCATTGGGATCAGAATAAATAGCACAATAAACCAACGCTCATTTATTTATTTTTCTATTATCTAACTTTTTTATAATTACTGATATTATTTGATTTAAAGTGCATTTACCAACTGTAAAGTTAAAACTATTGCAATATTAATTTTTATTATTTACAAGATTCGAATTTAAGATTTTAAAGGAAAATCATTCAATTTTGATGTCAAGATTTGCATAGCGAGATATTTACTGCATCATTTTTGTGCGGGAGACAATTATAGTTAGATTGAATATTTCATGAAATTTGGTTTTTTAGAGAAAAACAAGGAAATTTATTTTGATTAATATTTCTTAAGATCTTTTAGTTGAACACATATTTGAAATTTTCTTTACTATTTTTATTTTAATTAAAATAATTTTTTTAAGAAAAGGAAAATAGGAAGAATTGCTTGTCAGAGCTGAAAGTGGCATATGTTTCTGATTATTGGTGCACGAGACAACCATATCTGATTTAATTTTGAATCAATTGAAGACTAGAGCACAAGCTTAAACGACGCCATTAATTAATTCCTATATAACCACAGTTGCCAGCAAGTCTAGCAAAGGCAGTTGGATTGACAATCTATTTATTTAATGTTAAATCTTTAAGGATCGGACTAATTTTTTTTTTTTGTGTGTAAAGAGTGAAATTAATCTCGTTGACTATAAAAGCAAACTCCCTTAAGCCTTCTTTGGACATATGAAATTCTATAAAACAATATTCACAACTCAAATAAGATATGAAGAAGGATTCAATCTCTTCACACACATCAAAATTTTCTGGTTTGATTCCATCCACCATCAACTAAAACCGAAAGTAGGATAAGATGGAAATTAAACTAATCAGAAAATGACAAATGCATAGCAGATATCTCTATGGAAGTTTTTATTTATAGAACCTTTGGAAGTTTATTCGGCCCACTGAAGTTATATATGTTTTCATATTAATATTATCAGCATTATCCCTGAACAATGCAGACAAAGAAAAAGAAAGAAAGAAATGGAATATGATTAGATTGTCCATTCCAAGATTGGAATAATTAAAAGGAGCTCGCGTCTCATGCTATTATTTTTTATATCATTATTTTTGCATAAGCTTAGCTTAGACTTGAATTGACAACAATAATATTTTACAGATTTAATTAAAAAAGAAGTTACATCATGAATTATTGGGAACAAAATAAAAAAAAATAATTATATGATGAATTTGGGGCATATAATGATAGATAGTAAAATAAGAAAGCTCGTATTGGTGATGGAGTAAGTGTCATTCGATTTTATAAAAATAATCAGTCTGATGAGTTAACTTCACAAACATGGAGTGCCAAATCCCTTCTTTCCCACTTCTCTTAAGCTTTCTCTTTTTTATTTTCATGGTATTAAAAATATTGAAGAAAAACACTCATAAATCAAACCCTCCTCCAGGACCCTGGAAGTTCCCTCTAATTGGTGACATTCCCCAGCTAACTGGGGGTCTACCCCATCACCGGCTCACAGATTTGGCAAAAAAATATGGACCTTTAATGAGTTTTCAACTTGGTCAACTTCCTGTTGTCATAATTTCTTTAGTAGAAACAGCTAAAGAAGTGCTAAAAACTCAGGATGTGATCTTTGCTGACAGGTCTCCTCACTTGGCTTCAAAAATGGTGCTTTACGATGGTATGGACATTATTTATGGTCCATACGGTGATCACTGGAGGCAGCTCAGAAAAATTTGCACATTGGAATTACTTAGTGCCAGACGTGTACAATCTTTTAGGTCAGTCAGGGAAGAAGAGATTTCAAATTTCATCAGATTTCTTCATTCCAAAGCTGGCTCACCAGTCAATCTAACTAAATCTCTTTTAGCTTTAACAAATTCTATGATAACAGTAACCTCCCTCGGTAAGAAATTCAAAAACCAAGAAGCTGTTTTAAGTGTAATAGATAGAGTTGTTGAGGCTGCAGGAGGTTTTGGAGTTGCCGATGTGTTTCCTTCACTAAAATTCCTTCACTACATCACTGGAGAGAATTTTAGGCTCCAGAAAATACATAAAGAAGCAGACCAGATACTTGAAGACCTTATAAAAGAGCAAAGAGCCATTAACAAAGATCATCAAGGTGAAGCTGACAATCTTTTAGGTGTTCTTTTGAATCTTCAAGAAAATGGAGACCTTCAAGTCCCTTTAACAAACGACAGCATCAAAGCAGCTATTCTGGTAAGGACATTTATAATAGAATTTATATAAATTCCTCTTAACGCATCACTCCTTGTTAAAGTATTTTTTAAGCTAATCAAGTGTCAAATTAAGCATAAACTTGTTAAAAATATATGCAATAATACCACATACTGTTAAAAATGTCATATTATATACCGACATTATTAACACACCACGTGATACGTGCGTATAAAAATATACATTTCATGAATGCTTGATTAGCTAAAAAGTGACATGATAAAAAAATGATAACTTGAAAAGAAATAATGTATTAACCCTATATATATATATATATATATATATATATATATATATATATATATATATATATATATATATATATATCACTACAAGAAAAAAAGCCTATAAGGACGGGAAATTCGGTCCCTAAAAGTGCCAATCCGGTCTCTGAAACTCAATAAAGACGAGAAAATCCGGTCACTATCCCGTCCTAACAGGTCCGCCGCTAATAACTAATAAGGACGGGATGCATTCACCGGTCCTTAAAACTTTTAACGATCGGATAACAAACTGGTCCCTAAAAAGTAATAAGGACCAGTTTTCCCTCCTTAATAATGCAAGTCACGTGATCATCTAGATTTTTAAGGACCAGAAATCTGGTCCTTAAAAATAAATAATGACCATAAAACTTTAAGGACCGGATTAAAATCCAGTCCCTAAAACTATAATAAGGATGAGAAAACTCATCCTTGAAAGTAATATTTGTATGAACATATACTATATTAAGGACTATAAAATCGGTCCTTGAAAGTATAATAAGAACCAAAAATATGATCCTCAAAATAAATGGATACGCAACTAATAAAATTATACTTTCATATATAATTAATTTGTAATTCATTACAAAGTAGAGTTAGCATCAATTTATATAGTGTCTTTCCAAAAAAAAAATTCTACCAAAATAAGATATAAAATTTCGTAACAAAAATTTCTAGCCAATACTTTCATGTTCCTTCAAATCTTCATAATCAATTTTAGTCATTCAGTATTATCTTCATAATAAAATCTGCAAAAAATATAAAGAAACAAAAATAATTATATCAGAAAATATATAGATCTATTACAAATAATTAATTGAATCTATTCTAACACAAGCACATTGCATGTTGAATCTACTAGGGACATTCTTTCACATGGACAGAAAATAGTGACATGGAGGAATAAAACTAACTTCACTTCACAATTTGGTCTTCACGAGTGACAAATTGGGTAAAGTGATCCATTTTCATTAATATTGGAAATGCTTAGAGAATATATTTACTTTTGCTTATTATAATTTTCTTGCAAACCTATATGTATGTTTCGGTTTTGATTCAATAAATTAGTTAAAATTGATAAAATTATGACATTAGGATAAAATTCAATAATATGCAGGCTTAAAACTCCTTTTTTCTTCTCATTCATTGGAAATTTAGTTTGAAATAAAATTCCACATAGAAATCAAAAATATATATAAAAAAATTAACCAGACTTCAACAAAATCAGACAGCAAGTTCTATTACCATTGGCCTGATGCTGTATAGCAATACAATCCTGTAGACAGGTCATAATAGTAACCTGAACTGTTGCTTTAGTAGTACCTGAAGGAATAGAGGAAGACAAATGCATAATGATTCTTAAGGAAATACAAAAAACCAATATTAATGAGTATAGCTTAGTTCATTAGATTCATAGAAAATTGATAAAAATAGGAAAAAGTTTGGATAACAACTACATTTTTATTGAAAAGCCAGGCATACGTTCATGAGAAAAAAAACAACCATAGGGCAGAATGCCCAAGTCTCTACAGACGTAACTAGAACAAAAGCCTGTTACAGAAAAAAAAAAACACTAAACCATAGAAACAACGCCCCTTACAATCCCTAAATTTTAATATCTAAAGCCATAAAATAGCTAGCCGACAATAATAATCCCAAACAGACCCCCCTACAAATACCACATCCTTAACTGAGCATCGAAGCAACAGAATAACTGAAAACAAAACCCCTTCAAGGTGCTCTGAATCACAAGGTTTTTCGAAATCAGCAACCTATTGGAAAAATAACTCCATTGGTCGCAGAATTGCAAAACTCCCAAACTAGATTGACTTTCCAAAACTCCCATAAGAAAGGATTAAATGGGGAAAAGAAAGAAAAAATGAATTTGCAAGCAGAATGAAAAATATGGATTAATGAGCA
This sequence comes from Excoecaria agallocha, assembly GCA_037975025.1. NCBI lineage: Eukaryota > Viridiplantae > Streptophyta > Magnoliopsida > Malpighiales > Euphorbiaceae > Excoecaria > Excoecaria agallocha. The sequence continues at coordinate 2,568,628 of JBBPFJ010000019.1, read as the reverse complement.
AAGAAATAATGATAAGCAGCTAAACAAAACCCAAAAACACAGCAGCAACCAAAAAACAAAACTGACTACAATCCAAGGCAAACAGAAAAATAGCAAAATCCCACAAAAATAGAAAAGCGTGAGAGGAAGCAAACACCGGACTCAAAAACCTTGACAGCTCCCAAAATTTGGAGAAGAAGCAACCAAACCAGAAATGGGTGAAACCAGGCCTATAGAGAAAGAACCAGCCAAACTCCTCAGAAACTAGCGGAACACAAGAAGAGAAGAGGAGAATGAAATCAGAGAAACTGCAACCACTCTGCCTTGCTAACCTTAAAGATACAAAAACTAGACCCACAGCAAAAACATAAGCCCTTCCCACAAAACTCACCAGCGAAACCTCTTTCCTTTTAAAAACGAAGCAACTGAAACCAACAGCACCCAAGCTTACAAGAACAGCTCTCCAAATTACAAGGAAAACCAATCTACCTCTAAACCCAAGTTAGAAGGCCAGAACCACGGAATGCACCTTGCTTTATAATGATAAGCAGCTGCTAAAGCAAAAAGAAAACCTGGAACCTAAACAAAAAGGAGAAATCCAAGCAACAAAACAGCAACCTGGCAAGATGCCCCACCAAGAAACAAACGAGCAAAAGAAGGAAAAACTCAAAGAAACAAATCCCAGTAACCCAAAACAAACCAATCGAAAAACCAAAGCCACACTCAACCCTTGAACAACCCGAAGCCCATTACAAACACCCACAACTGTCAGCCAGCGAACCCAAGAGAACCATGACTGACCACCATTATGGGTTTAGAGACATTCATTTACAGCATATGTCTCATGATAAGAACATAATTTAACATCAAATCCACTTAATCACCAAGTGCTAGGGTATATCATTTCCAAATATTAGAAATATAATTACATAATTTTAATAAGAATTACCTAGCTAAGTGCTGGATTCTGTAGGTGCATCCATCTCCAATAAGCTTGAGTTCCTAGATATATCAGTAGAAAATCATAGCAGCCTTAATATATCAGTAAAAAATAGTATTCTATATTGAAATACGAGCAAAATTTAAAAAACAAAAAAATGCCTCATTCAAACAAAACCAGAAGGGAAAGTGCAGCAATCTTGAACCAAACAGAAAATCAAAGTTCTATAGAAGACTAAAATAAAAAACCAGAAGAGAACTCACTATGACATATACAAACAAATACATTAGGTTGAGCAAGCTTCTAGATAACATGCATTCACTGAAAATGTCAAACCTTTTAGTGAATGTATATACAAACTCAAAAGTAGAAGTAAACCATCAAAGCAAAATTCAGAGATACTCAGAAATGCAAGGGGAAAAAGCCAAAGAATCAAGTTTAAATATTCTCAATAGGCTCAAGAAATAATATTCAAAGTCTCAACTGAGAGCAAAGCCAAGATGAGTAGTCAAAACCCACAGTTGATATATGTTAAGACATGTAGTTAGAAGGTGATTCAAACACAAACAGAAGTGCACATTTAATTGTGAATGGCGGAGGGAGTAGCTATTATAGATGGCCTTTATACCATGATCTAATATTTTGCTGGAAAAAAAAAGTTTTTAAATACAATACACAATGAACGTTACATTAGATAACAACCATTAAATAATTATATAGTTGAAAATTAGCAACATGAATTTATAAATTATCACATTGACAATCAACAAAATGAGTTCAATATCAACTCTTAATATACATTTGGTGTGGGACTTAAACTAACATATTTTATCCAAGCCCTTATTTCTATTACCATAGTAATAATTATTCAAGTATCTCTAGCAACATTATTCAGGTGGGTCTTGAGCATGCCTCAAGCATATGGTACTTATATAATATTATGTAATCTTCTTTAGCAATCTAAATTTTAATGAAGGAAAGGAAAGAATATTACCCATAATATATTATCAACTTAATAGCCTCTATTTATTGATTAAGATCACAATAGCCAAACCAGTAAGAGGTAGATAGAGTACTATCTTACTGAAGTAATTTTGTTATGCTTCATATGAAACCATGAATCTTACTTAAGTGAATTGTCTCCACTCCCTTGGAAGCTAAAAGAAATAATATATCACACTATGAACATGTCATTAAGAAAGAACAGTGGAAAACTATGATACACGGAAAGAATTCTTTTTCTAATTTAATTCTTAATCCACATGAGATGTAAATTAGAACCGGAGGCTGAAATTTGTTTAAGAAGTTAATTACTAATTTGCAGAATGCTATAGGATATTTAAGCATGTGTTGTGAACATCTCTAAATAAATCATCCTAATAAAAAAAATTGCAAAAAAAAGTCAGACACCAAATCATATGGAGATCAACAGTAAATTAAATTGAGTAAATCCAAACATATAATTAGAACTAACTTGTAAGTTGCCACTTTAGTGGTGCAATGCAGTTTATCTGCCCACACACATTAATGTTTTATAAAAGCTAAGAAGTTCCAAGCAACTGGAAAATAAAACCCATAGCTTCTTTTTAGAATTTAATCTATCATTTCAAATAAACATTGCTTTAGTAAAAGATTTCTATTTCTATTTAAAAATAGAAAATAACATAAATGTTTTTTTTAACTCTTCAGCCAGATAGTCAAATCAGGGACATGCAAACTACCTAAAATAATTTCAAAAGACTACAAAAGAAAAATTAGATCTATAGTGCATTTAACACCAAATAGACTTTATAATAACCACCACCAAAATAAAAAGCATAAAAAGAAAGTGAAATCTAAATGCTTTTCCAAGTAAGAAACAATTGAAGGCTTATTATCTCAGCTAAGGCCATCTAATTTCCCAAAAGACATGACAAAAAAAGCCAAAATCATGTGTTTGTTTTCCCTCAATTATTATCCTAGAAACCAAAATTCTACAATTCCCGTGAATAAAACCTAGATCTGATAATAAATTTAAGAAAACAGATCCCGCGAAATCAATTTCCATCCGAGTCAATCAACCAAATAAAACCTGAATCATATTATAAATGTTAGTAATGTAAAATATAAAGCACTATAGATAGATGTAGTGTACTGCTTCTATGGTAAAGGCCTAAAGCATTCAAATAAAAGTGAGCTTGTTAATGGAAAATTACTGTATAGGTGACCAGCCAAATATTCCATTGTAAGAAAAAGCTAGACAATAAGATGTTATCCTTCACATAACTTACAGTATAATATCCCCATCAAGAAAAAAAATAAATGAACAGAAAAACAAATTAGTAGAAGGGTTTTTGAGGTAAAGGGTCTGTGAGACCGAAATAATTTCCCTTTACCAAATTTTTTTTTGATAAGCTGGGAGTATTATTCAGAAAAGAAACAAACAGAGTACAGCAGTCCAAAGTGAATACAGAGCAAAGCAGCCAACACAAAAAATGGGGTCAGTTTGCAGAGGAGGGTCTGTTCCAAACCAACCACAAAAGAACAATGAAACAGATAACCAGAATAAAATCTGGTGGATACTACAAAGATTAACTCACTAGAGAACAGAACAAACTCATGAGCAACCAACCCAGCTATACCAAATGCCAAACAAATCATAAGCAACCAATCTGAGAATCCCATATAGCAATGGCACATGAAGAAGGAGAAGTAAAGTTAAAATATGGAGCAAGCGTAAAACTTCCCTCATCTGATGCTCACCCATTTAAGATCAATAATCATCATTCGAAGAACATGCAGTGAAAATAATTAGATCCGAAGATGTACTATAGAAGCCTCAGCTCCACAGCATCTCGCAGGCAAAGCAAAACATCTGCTACACAACATATCGCAGCCTAAAAATTGCCAACTATCCAGAAGTCCAGAAGCATACAGATCCAGGGAGAAAAAAAAAGGAAACAGCAGCAGAAGCCCTTCTATACCATCCAGGCAATTAATTCATCAATACGGTGAGCCCCCTGTTTTGCTAAATTGTCAGCAAAGAAGTTGCTCTCCCTGTATTTATGGACAAAGAAATGAAAAATGAATAACCATTTTCCTCGGCAACCAAACACATATGAAAATAAAACGAAAAAATAACACAATACAGAAAAATGAAAGAAAGAAACCTGCTTGTTGTAGATGTTGAAGTAAATATTGAAGATATACCAAAGGCTAAAGAGCAATCCGAGCAACAAAGTCTTCATTAAGTTACAAGACTTGTCACCCTCATCGGCAGTCTCGGGAATAGTCGTGGCCCTAATCTCGAAACTCTCTTTTTTAGGCACAGGAGGTAGAGGATTCCACGGCCTAAACATGGAAGATAGAGACCACGATCTATGAGTTATTTTAATATGGCATGTATAGATCAAATCTAGCAGTGAAACTAGAGTTAATTAGAGCCCTCTTCGGCTTTAGAAAAGGAATTGACGGAGAAAAAGAGATAGTGAAAGCTGCGGTCTGCAATTTTGAGATCTAAAAAGAGAGCTTTTTATTTTTCTAGAGAGAGAGAAACTACGTGAAGAGAGACAATAGAAATTGGTGAAGGCGGAGTTAGAGTCTTCACCGAGAGAGACTCTCTCGCTCTCTCTATCGGGTTGGTCTTACAGTAATGTTAGGTCAACTGAAATTTTCTAATCTTCTCAGAGTTATCGACAGTGGAGCAAGTCGTATCGAAGCTATGGACAGTGAAGCGAGGAAGAAGAATCCGTTGATGGAAAGCAGCACTGGTGTGGAGTCTAATAAAGTGAAACCCATCTCTTAGGGCAGAGGAAGTTTTTCTTTTATTTGAAGTAGCGCAGGTTTGTCCCGCCTAAATTTTTTAGTTTTTAGGACCAGAAATTAATAACTTTTAGGACTAGATTTTATCCCCTCACAAATAATATGGATTAAATTGAAAATTAATGACCATATAAAAAACCAGTCCTTATTGTTATATTTTTAAGGACCAAAAATCAGACTGGTCCCTAAACTGTGGTCTTTAATAAGCCTTTTTCTTGTAGTGTATATATATATAGGAAGACGATTGGTGCACAATTATGCACCGTGGGATTGTTTTGATCATCTGAACGATGTTTAGGGCACATAACACTTGCACACTGAACATTATTATAACTCATATATATACACTAATTATAAGATCCAAAGTAAAGTTCTTATTTAAGTGATAACTCTTGAGCTTATTATTAATTTAAAAAAAACATTATGTTCCAGGAAATGGTTAGCGGTGGGACTGACACCTCAACAAAAACCACAGAATGGGCACTGTCAGAGTTGATATCGAGCCCAGAGGCATTGAGAAAAGCACAAAACGAGGTGAGACAAGTCTTTGGTGAAACGGGAAAAATTGATGAATCGAGACTTCAGGAATTAAAATATCTGAAGTTGGTCATCAAAGAAACAATGAGATTACGTCCTGCAGGGTCTTTGGTTCCAAGAGAATGCAGGGAGAAAACAAAAATTGACGGATATGATATTTACCCCAAAACTAAGGTTCTCGTCAATTTATATGCCATCCAAAGGGATCCCAATGTTTGGAATGAAGCTGAGAAGTTTTGGCCTGAAAGATTTGAAGATAGTTCAATTGATTATAAGGGTATAAATTTTGAACTAATTCCATTTGGTGCTGGAAAAAGAATTTGTCCTGGGATGACATTAGTTGTAACCAACGTGGAGTTTTTCCTTGAAAACCTATTGTATCATTTTGAATGGAAACTTCCTGATGGAGTTGCTACTCTTGATATGACAGAATCTTTCAAAAGTTCACTTAAAAGAAAATCAGACCTTAACTTGATTCCAATTCCATTCAGTCCTTTGCCCACAAATTGAGTATTTATCCGTGTAGCTGTGTCAATAAAGGCTGTCCAAACACAACACAAAAGATAGAAGGGAGAGTTGTGGATTGAATTCGGTATAATTGTATTTGCTTTTACTCTGTTTTCAATGTCATAGATGAGCATTGGAGTTTTAATATGTTAGGATAAAAAAGTCATTTGCTTATTTTTTAACTTGTATACTACTATATCCCGTCGAGATTTCTTCACTTTAGTTGTTACCTCTGCATATATATGAACCCTGTAAATTGCAAAGTGTTGAGTATTATTATATATTCTGCCAAATTTTTATATCTACATGCTATGAGAGCTTCCTTAGAATGATTTCTTATCTTCTCAACTTGTGATTGCTAATACTTTCGCCCCCTCTCCCATTTAGGATCAATTTCATTTATGGTCACTGAATTTACGATTTATCATCCGAAAGTAACTTATTTTTTTTGTGACTTAAAAGTCACTAAACTTATTACATTTTTGCATAAAAATCATGTTCACCGGTTTCCGGCAATGACCCTTGCCGGATTGATGACATGGCATGCCACGTCATATGCCTGGATACACGTAGCACTTCTCATGTTTAGATCAATTTCATCAACGTTCACTGGATTTACGACTTATCATCCAAAAGTAACTAATTTATTTTTCATGACTTAAATATTACTGAACTTATCATCTTTTTGCAGAAGAACTATCTTGATCGGATACACATGGAGATAGATTTATTGTCGTCGCTAAATTTAGTCGCTATTAATCGAATTGGCTAATTTTAGAAACTGAATGTGAAATATATAAAATGTATAAATTGCCATGTTCAGGAATTGAGCATGTTATTATCTAAACAAAAAATTTAATTGATTCCAATTATCTTTATGGTGAGATAAATATTTTCATTGAAATATTTATAAAATCATACAAATTAAGGTTTATTATAAATAATTAAAGAGGGGCCTTGGTTGATAAATATTTTCATTGAAATATTAATAAAATCATAGAGATTAAGGTTTATGTAAATAATTAAAGAGAGGCCTTGCTTGATCAGCTTCAATTTTCCACTAATTCTCTCATATGTCCTTTTGATTTTCGAATTTCATAGCAAGAAGAAGAAAATTAAATATGTATACAAAGACATTCAATTATTTATTATAAAAAATTGAGGGCTTTTTTTTTAATAAAATAGTTAAATAGAATTAATAGAGTAATAAAAAATTAAGGGTCTGTTTACTTACAGAAAACTGCTCCAGTTTTTCAGAAAAATATTTCACAGAAAATAGAAAATAGAGATCATGTTTATTTTAGTTAGTTTTCTAAAAGAGAAAACAGAAAATGAATTTTCCAGTTTTCCAAAATAAACAAGAAATTAGAAAACTAATAAAAGATGTTTTCTAAATTTTCTGAATAATCTTAATACACACACACAGATATATATATATATATGTGTGTGTGTGTGTGTGTGTGTGTGTGTGCGCGCGCGCATACATACATAAGTATATGCATGTACACGTATATGTAGTACATGCATACATACGTATATATGGATATGTATATATATGCACACACACACACACGCACACACATATGTATTTATGCACATATATGCATATACATACATAAGCATATATATATACATACACATACATATACATATACATGTACCTGTATGTGCATGCATACATACATACATACGTACGTATATATGTATATGTATGTGTATGTGTATATATATGCGTATGTATGTATATTACTTCTATGAGATGAACATATATATATAGATACATAAACATAAGCACTATTCATAGAAAATTAAGCAAGTGTATGCATCAACAATTATAATACAATAGCATACCTGCTCAATCTTTTAAGTAACACATTCGGGCGTAGCTTATTATAATGGAAAAGAAATAAAAGAAAATAGGAAATAGGTGCTTATTGTCGCAATCGCGACAATAATCGCGCTCCCGACAATAATCGCGCTCGCGACACTTGTCGTGCCCGCTGTATTGATCGCGCTCGCGACAGCGAGCAATGGCCTATATGAACATTCCTTGATGTCGCGTTCGCGACACAAAGCGACGGTTTGATGTCGCGATTGCGACACAAAGCGACAGTTCAAAAGCTTCAATGCTCATTGCTCAAAAAATCCTGTAAGTTAATTTCAAAACTCAAATTGCATCTCAATTTCAACATACCAAACGGCTTTTTCTGAAAACACTATCTTCTACAAAGTTTTAGGCCTATATTTCTAGTTTTCAAAACACTAAAAATTATCTTAATAGAACCTGTAAATCTTTAGATATTCAAGAAAAATCACAGACTGTTCATGAAGACAAAATAACAATCACAATCAGAATTCAATACCAATTTTCACTATCAAGCAGTGAAAATCAGATTTCGGTTCCTTCTAAAAAAATCAAGGTATACAAGTCTAGTTTCTATACCAGCTATAATGTCATCATTTGGACAACTATAGCTCAAGATATGAGCAAAATATTACAGACTGGTCACTTGATCTCAAAAACAGATTTTCATGTTTTGCAACACACTTGTATATTTTCAACTCTAACCCTTCTAAGCTTTAAATCATCCATAAAACATATGAGAGAAACACTCAAGGTCTCTCTCTCAAGACAAAGAAACAAACATACACACATAAAACCTAAGTTCCCATACCTTGATTAAGCTACACCCTTCTCTTCAACCTTGGAAAGCCTCCTTCCCTTTCTTCTTACTTGTGTCTCCTTCTATAAAATGAGATACTACCATAATCACTCATCAAGCTATTGAATGATTACAACACAATAAGAAAGAAACAAGCTTACCTTATCACAAACCAAGTAAATTTTCTTTTCTTTTCACCAAAAACCAAGAAATCTAGAGAGAGAGAATGAGAGAGAGAGAGTTTAGGGTAGAGAGAGAGGATTAATGGAGGATGAGGACACCCTTTTGGCCGGCACTCTCCCTCAAAATATCTCTCCCTCAAATGATTCCAATCGGTCCAAATGTCATCTTTTAGCAAAACTTGCTATTTGGTCCTTTAACTTTTCCTTATTTTTAATTCTACCCCAAAACTTACTCTTTAACTTTTCAATTAGGTTCTTCTATATGTATTTACTCATAATTAAATATGGACACTAATAATTAATTAGTGATAATTCTTCTAGGGTGTACTAAGGGGCATTATATGCTGGATGTCATGTATGCATGATGTACTGACTAGATATGTTAGTTGGACTTTTCAGCCTGTCATTTGCCAAAAATCGATCAAAATGATTTTTGTGTATACGAGTGCAAAGTTGAGTGATTATTATGAGATATTTTTTTTATTACTGTTGTGTAATTTTCTGCAAGTTTAGTGACCGCCAGAGAAACTAACGAAAAAAATGTCCAATCCTGAATATGATTCTTGGTACAAAGAAGCACGAGATGCTTCATTCTTCTATCCTATTCTCTCTTTACTGAATATGTGATTGGATTATTTGGCAAGCCTTAGCACGAGCTTTTTGTTCTATCTCTCAGAACCCCCAATTTCTAGTACACATTGAGCTTCAAGAGCTCAAGAAAAATGATCTCTTAGTCACAAATTATTTACAACATGCCAAGGTGCTCAAAGATGAACTCCATGCAGTTATTCGTTCTCTCATTTATCTTTGATATGAATGATGTATTCTTAAATGAACTGATAATTGAAGTAAATCTAACAAACGGAATGAAAAAAAAAAAAAAAAGAAATCGAATACAAAAATCAAATAGTACAGTTCAATACATTTCAATCTTACAAAAGCAAAGGCAAATACAACAAAACACTAACATTTCAATCTAAAACACTAAGAAAATAGTTCCCCTTTATTTAGTAGTGTCTAGAATTCCCTTATTAAGACCAATATATAATATATTTTGGCATTATATTTTTGTTGGAAAAGCAGGAACTGGAATTAAGATGAGGTCATTTTTCCTTTTAATAACAGATCCAAAAGATTCAGTCGTGTCAGGGGTGGTAGCTCCCTCAGGAAGTTTCCAATCAAAATGATACAATAGGTTTGCAAGGATGAGCTCCACACCGGCTACCCCTAATGCTATGCCTGGACAAACCCTTTTTCCAGCACCAAATGAAATTAGTTCTGGATTTGCACCCTTATAATCAATTAAGCCGTCTTCAAATCTTTCAGGCATAAACTTTTCAGGATCTTTCCAAACATTGGGATCCCTTTGGATTGCATATATATTGACGACAGTTGTAGTTTTTGCTTTAATATCATATCCCAAAACTTTTGTATTTTCCCTGCTTTCTCTTGGAATGAAAGGCCCTGCACGGTGTAATCTCATGGCTTCTTTAATAACCAGCCTCATGAATTTTAATTCATTAAATTTTGATTCATCAACCTTCCCTGTATCACCAAAAACTCGTCTCACCTCATCCACTGCTTTTTTGAACGTCTCTGGCCTCCTCATCATCTCAACCATTGACCATTCTGTGATTTTTGCTGATGATTCAGTTCCAGCGCCTATCGTTTCCTGCAAAAGACTGGATGATCAGCTGAAGAGTTAGTATTTAACATATCTAATTTGGATTATGATTAAACTCACCATAATGATTGCTTTGATGTTGTCGTTTGTTATTGGGACATCAAAGCTGTTGCTCTCTTGAAAACTCAAAAGAACATCAATAAAACAGTGATCACCCTGATAATCTGGGGAGCTGCGGAGGGCTTTATTTTCTTTTATAGCTTCTTCAAGCCTCTGGTCTACTTCTTCAAAGAACTGCTTGACTTTACTCTGCTTTCCAGTGGTGTAGTCAATGAATTTCAAGGAAGGAAAGGCATCGGTAAAGCCGACACCGGCTTCAAGCATATCATTAATTATACCTAAGACACGTTGTTGCTCTTTGTATTGGCTACCAGCGGCAAGAAATGTGATGATAGAATTTGTTACAGTAGAAAGGGTCTTTGAAAGATTGACTGAAGAACCAGTTTGTGCTTGGGAATGAAGGTGTCTCATGAATTTTGCAACCTCTCTTTCTCTGATAGGTCTAAGAAGTTGTACGCGTTTTGCACTAAGTAATTCCAAAGTGCAAAGTTTTCTCATCTGTCTCCAGTGATCTCCATATGGAGCAAATAAGATGTGATTCTTAAAATCGTAAACTGTCATTTTTGAAGCCAGGGCAGGATTTCTGTCAGCGAATATTGAATCCTGATTTTTGAGGACTTCTCTAGCTGGCTGCTTCTGCTGAAGAAATGACGACTGTATCAAGTTCACCAAGTTGAACGCTCATAACAGGACCATATTTTCTAGCCAAATCTGCGAGGCTGTGATGGGGTAGACCACCCTTTAGCTGGGGAACGTTGCCGATGAAAGGATACTTCCATGGCCCTGGAGGTGGATTTGATTTGTGAGTGTTCTTCTTGAATATTTTTAGTACCATGAAAATAAAGAAGAGAAAGCTGAAGAGGAGTGGGAAAGAGGGGATGTGCAACTCCATGTTTCTGGAAGATATGATTGGTGAGTTAAACACTGGTGAATTTGTAGATGAGATATTTGTGGCGCATTAACTTTCAAGATAAGTTTTAAAATTCTCGGTCCCTAAATTCTGATGGGATTGTTTACACCCCTGACAGGCACTACCGCACCATAGATTTTGCCCCTTACATGTATATAGTTTTCTCCTTTTATTTTGTTTTATTTGTTTAATCCTAAAAAGTACAAAAGTTTAGGCACATGGGAAACTCCTAGAAATAGGTGCGGGGAAAAAGAAAAATAATTCGGATCAATCTGAATTAAAATTTTCAGTTAATTAGTCCGTACAATTCAATGTTAATATCAGATAAATATATGTGTGGGCAATAAATATATTTAAATTTTATGTGAGTCCTTAACATTAGATAAATTATATATAGAGGGAGATTGTATTTATATACATCTAAAATATACAAGTTAAAATATATACATTTAACAGTACTACCGTCTAATCAAAATTAACGAAAATAATTTTTTAAAACCAATATTAATAGTTAATAATTAATAAATTTGTTGATATATCTGCTAACTGATTTATGCTCATATCACTTAAAACAATTATATTTTACAATTTTTTTGTCTAGATGCGGATTAAATAAATTTCGTGAATCAAACAATAATATATTGTGGCTTATGAAAAAATTGTTTAAAAAATGAAATAGAATGGAAACTAGTGTACAAATATGGCAATATATTACTAGACTAATTTATAAAACTTACCTAAATCAGGTCTATACAAAAATGTTCTATAGTTTACTCTCGTTGGCTTCTAATTATGTTTATGCGGTCTGTATTCTGCTTGGTAGGTGTGGATTCCAACTCCAGTCGTCAACCTTAAGAAATTATTTAATGAGTTTCTTTAAATTAATTTAATAAAATTTCTTAAGGTAACATTTATGAAATCAATCCAAATAAACAATTTTAAGATAAAATTGTAATATTTTTCGAATCAAAATATAAAATAATTAAAATAAAATTGAAAAATATTTCGAATTTTTTTTAAATTGTTTGTTAAATTTTTTGAGATTAATTAAAAAAATATATATTTTTTAGTTATTTTTTATCTGTCAAAATACAGAATGTATATATTGACTTTATATCAAGATATAGGTAGTTAAAAATTTTTTATGAGACTCATTTTTTTAACAAACGTTTGGAAATGATGAAAAGGTTGAAATAATTTTATTTTCTTTTCATTCAAACTTTTACAATGTTAACAAACGCTATCTAACTGAAAAAATCTTGCGTGACCTCCTAAGAAATATTTAATGAAATTTCTTTTTTTCTTTTTACAAATACTCTTATGTCTCATAAATATAAGGCTTGCTTTGTTCATATAATTCTCTTTCCTTTTTTAGATTATAGCTAAAAATAAATAAGGTGAAAACTAACAGTGCTTAAACTTATGCCTATTCGATGTTCAGTTCAGATTGCTGCCCTTTTCACCAAGCCTCAACGCCTACCAGCCCTGCAGAATTTCAAGTTCAAGCTGGGAGGGAAAGACATTTACACTCCTCAACTTGCGAGAGGCTAATACAGCTAATGTTTAGCCCTTCTTAAATTCCAGCTGTCTTCAGCTTCTTTTAGTTACTGTTTGCGTGCATTCAGTTAGCTTTCTTTTGATTTCTCATTTATATATATTTAGCTCATCTTGAGCTAATGCTGACTACAAGAATTAATTTTTCATTTCCCAATTACCAATTTATCATATTAATTATCCAATAGTCTTTATTTAATTGTTTTCCAATCAACAATAAACTTATCAAATTTTTATATTTTGTATACTTTTTATTGAAATATTTTAGATCTATGTAAATCAAAATGACATTTTTTTTTATTTTCATAACTTTTCAAATAAAAAAAACTATTTTTATCATCTTTTTCAACCATCATATCTGTTTGTTTAACATATATTAATGAATAACTACATATTGATATATTAAAAAAAATATGGGCAAATTTTTTATTTTAAACTAAACTAACTAATTTTCTTAATCTATATGAAAAAAAAACATATATTTACATGACAGATAGAATATCGATATATGAATAAAGTTCGAATTGCCTAACATATATAAATTTCGACAATTGAACATAAAAATAATCAATTAATAAGGAAAAGCATTTGTCAAAATTGAAGCGGTTCTCGAAGTCTTGTGCTTGTGTTTTGAAGATGTAATATATATTTCTAAAAATTGAAGTGAATTGGGTACGTAATTTATATATAATATTTTGGCATACATTCATCACGCCTACGAAAACCTTTTTGTTGAAGCAATCCTCCACTGGTTACCTTCAAGCTCGTGATACTCATGATATATTTCAACAATCTATGTAATTTTTAAATATCGGTCCCCTTTACGTACTTAATTTTTTTTGATAAGTTAATTAATTAATCTTATGTTAGCACTGTGCATAATACCTACCTTAAGATATTATTAAGAAGTCATTATGAATTTTATCATACATACCACAATAATTTTGTATAACTCACTATATTGCGTTGTAAAGGCACATGCACTTTCAATTTAGAATAAAATCACTTGGTTCATCACTTTCAATTTAATTAATACATTTATTTAATTGATTATCCATCCTCAATTACTCCGCAAATCTTGAAGATCACCTCAATTTCTTTAATTATTACGGAGTGAGGGCTCGACCTCTTGTGTATGTGAGAAGTGTTCGAGTATATATGATACCCAAAACTAATCATGTGTATAGGGACTTAGGATTTTTATTGAGTGGGGTCAAATTCATAGATCCTCTTTCACCAATATAGATTTTCCTCAAAATTTCACCACAAAAAATTGCTTTTCGGATTAGTTTTTTATCCAAAAATAATGAAAGCAAAATCACCCAAAAAAATTGCTAAGATTTGAATGATTATAATAGAAATTAAATATAATGAAAAAGTTACCAAATCTCTAAAACAAGACTAATTTATTAAAAGTATGTACATTAAATAAGATCCATGAGGATTAAGAAATTGGCTTTTTTTTTCTGAATACGTATATTTAATGGATCCAAAAGTGGAATTTTCTTCTTCTTTCTTCTTTTTTATGTTGACTGGGATCCCCACTCAATATAGTGTTACGTCACTTATTGTTAAAGAAGCAAAAGAATTTAACTATTACATTATTTTTATTTTGTGGGTCAATTTAAAAAATTTTAATGGATTAATTTAAAAAGAATTACAAAAGTGGAATTTTCTTTTTTTTTTTTTAAGTTGAGTGGGATCCCCACTCAATATAGTGTTACGTCACTTATTGTTAAAGAAGAAAAAGAATTTAGAATATATATATATATATCAGCTTTACCAAAACATGAATAAAATTTGAAAGGGTTATGCCTAGAGATATAATTAAGCGTGAAGGAGAGAGAATTAATGAACATGGAAGAAGAGATCATAATTATCTCCAAACAATCAATTAATTAAAACGAGATTGAATAAATTGACAGACTTTTAGGCTTTTGGACTGCAAAATAATTCGCCATAATGGTCGAATCCATATATAAGTATATGTATATGTTGGGGTACAACCCAAGTCCTACATTAAAAAATTAAGGGAGAAATTCCTAGAATATAAATGTGTCAACCTAACTCCATTAGTATGAGGTCTTTTGGAAGAAGCCCAAAAATAAATCCGTGTAGATTTGGCCCAAAACGGATAATATCATACTAATGTGGAGTTAAGGTGATGTTTGGTAGTCCCAACAAGTGGTATCAGAGCCAGGCTTTGTCTTAGTATGCTCTGTGGTTGCAGTATAGACTGATCTTTCACATCAGAAAAGATTTTTTCTTGGGTAGTTTACGTATACGGTCACCATTCACGTATATGGTCAATGTTAATCTATACAGTTACTATTCATATGAAATAGTGGAAGCTGATTTTTGAGCAGAGAAGTTTGTGATAGAAGCAATGGCGGCAAAATATGAGATCGAAAAATTCAACGAGAGAAATTTCTCATTGTGAAAATTGAAGATGAAAACAGTTATGATGAAAGATAATTGTCTAACGGCAATTAGTCAAAGGCCCGCATAAATTACAGATGATAAATGAAACGAGATGGATTAGAATGTTATTGCTAATCTTCATCTAGCACTAGCTGATGGAGTGTTGTCCAGCATAGAAGAGAAGAAGACAGCAAAGGAGATATGAGATCACCTCACAAGATTGTACAAGGCAAAATCACTCCACAATAAGATTTTTCTTAAGAGAAAATTGTACACTTTATGTATGGCAGAATCCACTTCAGTGATAGAGCACTTAGATACCTTGAATACTCTGTTTTCCCAACTCACATCATTGGGACACAGAGTAGATCAAAATGAACATACTGAAATTCTACTCCAAAGTCTACCTGATTCGTATGATCAACTAATCATCAATTTAACCAATAATATCCTCACAGATTGCCTAAACTTTGAAGATATTATAGCTGCTGTTCTAGAAGAAGAAAGTCGACGCAAAAATAAGGAAGATAGGTTGGCAAGTTCACATCATATAGAAGTCTTGACTGTGATGAGAGGGAGATCAACAAAACGTGGCCCAAGTGGGAGCCACAATCAGGAAAGATCTAAATCAAGAAGTAAGAAGAACAGTAAATGCTACAACTGCGGCAAGAAGGATCATTTGAAGAATGATTGTTGGAATCTAAACAAAAAAGATTCCAGCACTCAAGAAAATATGGCAAGTAGTTCCGATGGTGGAGATGCTTTATGTTGTGAAGCAGCAATGACTTATGAAGGCAGAAAAAGATTTGCAGAAGATGGCTTCTTGACTCAGGAGCTACATTTCACATGACCTCTCGAAGAGAATGGTTCCATCAATATGAACCTATCTCTGGAGGATCTGTGTACAACTGCAATGATCATGCCTTGAACATCGTTGGTATTGGAACTATTAAGCTGAAACTGTATGATGGAACAATTTGTACTATTCAAGATGTACGGCATGTGAAAGGCCTAAAGAAGAACCTATTATCTTTAGGATAATTAGATGATTTGGGGTGCAAGTTCAATGGTGAGAATGGGATCTTGAAGATATCAAGAGGAGCGCTTGTACTTATGAAGGAAGAAAAGATAGCTGCAAATTTATACATGATAAAGGGAGAGACTTTGCAAGAAGAAGATGCATTTGTTGCCACAAGCAATCCAAGTGAAAAGTGTGCAATGTCTTGGTATAAGAAACTTAGGCATATGTCTGAACAAGGAATGAAGATTCTTGTAGAAAGAAATCTACTTTCAGGTCTCACAAAGATCTCATTATCCTTTTATGAGCATTGTATTGTAAGCAAGCAGCATCGATTGAAGTTCACTACATCAAATTTTAAAAGCAAAGCCATTCTAGAATTGGTTCATTCTGATGTATGGTAAGCACCAATATCATCCCTAGGAGGAGCAAATTATTTTGTGTCATTTATCGATGATTACTTCAAGAGATATTGGGTGTTTCCTATCAAGAAGAAAGCAGATGTATTTTTAGTCTTCAAAGCTTACAAAGCGCGAGTGGAACTTGAATCTGGCTAAAAGATCAAGTGTTTAAGGACAGATAATGAAGAAGAATATACCAGTAAAGAATTTGATGAATTCTGTAAACAATAACACATCAAAAGATAATTCACTATGGCATAACTCCTCAACAAAATGGAGTGGCAGAGCGAATGAACAAAACTCTACTGGAAAGAAAGAGCAATGATGAGAACTGCAGGCTTAGATAAGAAATTCTGGACGAAAGCAGTCAACACTGCCTGTTATATGGTCAATTAAGCTCCATCAACTGCAATTGAGTGTAAGACACCAATGGTGATATGGGCTGGAAAATCAGTGGATTATTCAAACCTCTATGTATTTAGAAGTCCTGCTTTATGTGATGTACAATGCCCAAAAAATTACAAAACTGGATCCAAAATTCAGAAAATGCATATTCTTGAAATATGCTGAAGGAGTCAAGGGATATTGCATGTGGGATCCCACTATCCACATGGTTGTTGTTAGCAGGGATGTTATCTTTATAGAAGACAAAGATCAATAGCAAGAGTAAGAAGAAAGTAAAGAAAAGTCAGAGACTATAAAAATATTTGTAGAACAATAATCAAAAGCCAATGATTCTTCTAAAGCTGTACCAAATTATGAGGAACAAGAGCCAGTCGAATATGAAGTTTCAAATAATTGGCGATCAATTCGCACAAGAAGGTTGCCCAATTGGCACTCAAATTACATTATGGAGGGTAATATTACATATTATCTTCTAACTGAGGATGGAGAGCCATCAACTCTCCAAGAAGTAATGAATAGTTCAAATGCATCTCAGTGAATGGCAGCAATACAAGAGAAAATTAAAGCTCTTCATAAGAATAAGATATGGAATTTGGTGTCACTACAGCAAGAGATAAAATCTATAGGCAATAAATTAATGGGTTTATAAAATCAAGTGGAATGGTGATAATCAAGTTGAGAGATATCATGCTAAATTGGTGGTTAAAGGGTATGCTCAGAAAGAAGGGGCTGACTTTAATGAAATATTCTCACCTGTGGTTCGTCTCACTAGAATCCGAGTAGTCCTGGAAATAAGTGCAACTTCTGACTTGCATCTTGAGTAGCTAGATGTGAAAATTAAATTTCTTCACGGAGATCTTGAAGAAAAAATTTATATGCTCAAACCAGAAGGATTTGAAGAAAAAAAAAAGGAGAACTTGGTTTGCAGGTTGAATAAATCTCTGTACGGTTTAAAATAGGCGCCAAGGTGTTGGTACAAGAGATTTGATTCCTTCATCATGAGCCTTGGATACAGCAGACTAAATGTAGACCCTTGTGCATATTTCAAGCAGTTTGGTATAGATGATTTCATTATCTTGCTGCTGTATGTGGATGATTTGTTGGTAGCAGGCCCCAACAAAGATCGCATCAAGGAGTTAAAGGCTCAATTGGCTAGAAAATTTGATATGAAGGACTTGGGATCAGCAAACAAGATTCTAGGGATGCAAATTCACCGAGACATAAATAATAGAAAGATGTGGCTTTCTCAAAAGAATTATTTGAAGAAAATCTTGCGACGTTTCAACATACAAGATTATAAGCCAATTTCTACCCCACTTCCTGTGAATTTTAAATTATCTTCAAAGATAAGTCCTAGTAATGAAAAAAATAATGGAGATGTCTCGAGTACCGTATGCATCGGCAGTGGAAATTTTAATGTTCGCTATGATATGTACAAGACCAGAAATTGTACATGTAGTGGGAGTGGTTAGTCGATACATGGAGAATCCTGATAAAGGGCATTGGAATGTTGTAAGAAGGATTCTCAGATACATAAAGGAAACCTTGAATGTTGCATTATGTTATGAAGGATCAGACTTTATTGTCAGTGGATACGTTGATTCAGATTATGTTGGTGATCTTGATAAAAGCAAATCTACTACAGGTTATGTGTTTAAACTTACTGGCGAAACTGTAAGCTGGGATTCAAAACTGCAATCAGTTGTGGCCACATCAACAATAGAAGCAGACTATGTAACAGCTACACAAGCCAGTAAAGAAGCAGCATGGTTAAAAATGCTATTGGAGGAACTCGGGCACAAACAAGACAAAATATCTTAATTTTGTGACAGTCACAGTGCTTTGCATCAGCAAGAAATCCAACATTTCATTCGAAGACCAAACACATAAGGGTGCAGTACCACTTCATTAGTGAGAAAGTGGAAGAAGGAATAGTAGATCTGCAGAAAATTCATACTAAAGATAACCTAGCAGATTTCATGACAAAAGGCAATCAATACTGACAAGTTTTTATGGTGTCGATCTTCTTGCGACTTGATGGAGACGTAAGCAACATAAAGAGAGAAAGAATAATGTGAAGATGTGATTGATAATCAATCAAATCTTTAAGTGGGAGATTATTAAAGTCAGCTTTTGCAGCCAAAAGAAAGAAAGAAAGAAAAAGGAATCCCACATCGGGAAACTAGCAAAAGGGAATGGGTTTTTTGTAACTATAAATATAGCCCTTTACCTTTAGTTTTATCCCATCCCAATTTACTTTCTTCTCTCTTGTATTATTATAGTGAAATAATACTTAGTAGCATCCGAGGACGTAGGCATAATTGGCCGAACCTCGTTAAATTCCTTTGTTCCTTATTATCTTTATTTTAACTGCTTTTATTATAGTTGTAGTAATATATTGTGCTAATAAATTATACTTGGAGTTAAGTTCTGTCTAAGAAGATTGGGTTTTAAGTGGGACCGTTGTGACCCCTCCAGTCTTTCCTAGGAATTAAACTCGTATGATTTTGTAGTACAATAATTTATTGTTTTATTCATTTTAGCTGCGGTCTTGCTTTATCCGGTGCTTATTTTTTGCAACAGTATATTCATAATTAAATTTGGTGTTTCTTCTCATTGAATAGATTTGGATCTTAACTCAACATGTGTAGGGTCAATTTTATCCATATTTACTGGATTTATGCTTAATAGTATAAAAGTAAATGATTTTGCATGATTTAAATGTCACTGAACTTATCATTTTTTTGCAGAAAAGTTATTTTAACCGATTTTGACGATAATCCTTGCCGAAATGTTGACGCAGCACGTCACGTCGTATGCCTGGATACACATGGCACGATATGTCATCAGCCACATCATTGAAAGACGTCACGTGTGTCCAGGCATATGACATAGTATGCTGATATATATATCGTGTGATATGACCTCTTTCGGTGATGTGACTACTGACGTTTCATGCTATATTTGTCCAGGTATATGACGTGACGTGCCACCGAAAATAATTATCGTCAAAAACCGGTCAAGATGATATTTCTGTAAAAATATGATAAATTCAATGATATTTAAGTCACGAAAAATAAGTCAGTTACTTTTTGAAAATTAGATGTAAATTCAATGATCATGGGTAAAATTATCTCATATGTGTGTTAATAATCAGAATTTATACAAAGGCATTTTGTTTTCATTAGACACTAGTTGGGTACTCCGGATATGTATTACTTAAAAAATTAGGCAATAAGCAACAGAACAGCAAAGGGAAAATTAGGTTTTTTGTTATTATATTTCTACTGCACTGCAACTACAGCTTCTCATGCATTTATACATCGTAGAAATAAGAATGATAAGAATGAGTAGTTACAAAGATAAAGATAGAACAATAAATAAAAACAATAGATAAAGATAAAGCAGGAAGGAGTTGAAGTTGTAGTCTTATGGAATACTTAGGGGTGTTCAAATTTGGGGTAACCCATTTAATCCATTTAATCCAACCCACTTAACCCAATTTTTGTATAATTATAGTGGGTTATTATAAACCATATAACCCATTTTAACATTTTAAAAATATACATGTGGGTTATGGGTTATTATATAATCAACCAATTAACCCACATTACACTCTTCTTCAAATAAACTTTTACTTACATTTTATTTTTTTACTCATCTATTTTCAATTTTTATTATTTCATTTAAATTTTGTTCAAAATCTAAAAAATTTCTTCAAAAATATTTCTAATGATGCTCTAATACTATTCAAATCATTCTAACCATTCAATAACTGAAATTTTATATTATTCATATATTTTCGAGTTTATTCATTTTTTTGGCTGTTGAACCACATCAATATACAATTTCATTTTTTCATTTTTTCATTTCCCCTTTGGAAATCATAAAGCCTTCAATTCTAAATTAACGGATTTTTTTATGATTAAATATTTAATTAGAAATCAAAATACTCTAATCCTAACTAAGCTAACAAAACCATGTCATTGTCATATACCTAGAGAGTGTAAATTCGTTAAACAAACTGGACTTTTTATTTTGTTGTCAATTTGAAGAAAACAATATTTCTTTTTGTGTGAAAATACCATAATTATCCGTTCTACTTTCATTTTAATAATATTAGTGGGCTTCTAGAGGTATTTATGTACCCTAAACCCAATAAATTTATTTTAACATAGTATCTCTAAATTATCTTCTTCTTTTTTTTCTATATTTAAATGTAGACATGTATTAAAATAAACATTTAAACAATTAAACAATTAAATAAGAAATGTTAAAGCTGAGTAACTACAAGATAAAGTGTTTCTCCAATTTTTGCAAATACACACCATCAAATTAAAATTTAATATTATTTTATTTTTAATTCAACAATTCATATTTATGCGCATTTAATATTCAAAACACGTAAACAAAAAAAATGTCAGCCGATGAGCGAAAGAGCAGCTCACTTCCTGCTCATGGTCTGGACGAGGCTAATTTGGGCTAGTCATGAATTGGGCCGAACGATTATCCCATGAAATTTGATTTCACGTTCTAAAATTGAGTGATGCATCATTTTAAAGAACAAAATTGGTAGAAGTATTTGGAAGCTAGAGGACAGATAAAAGAAAAGAAACATGCAATTTCAAACGTAGCTTTGCATGTTATTCTGAACAAACAAATGTAGCTGTTTATAGAACATCCAAAAACGATGGAACTTATGATTGAAAAATAAATATTGAAAAAGAAGAATATTACACGATGTATATTTTCTTATTAACTATCAACATTATTAGTGTAATTTTATCTCTCTTGTATTTCAATAAGAAAACAATTAGTGCAGGAATTAATATAGAAATTATTATCCAATTCAAATTCTAAGATATTTAGTTAATCTTGGATGCCGTCTTTGGATCATACTATTCATTATCGAATACGAATTATATGAAATGTTCTTTTTGATAAAAAAAAATAGCTATATATATATTTGGAAAAATGGACAAAACTCCAGTTATTCCAAGATCAATCGGTTCTTATGCGTAAGAACAAAAGAAAATTTTCTTATTCTTTTAGCAATTATCCTTCAATTTTTTTACTATAATTTGCAATAATTAGTAAGATTTTACATTTTTTAATTATAATTAAATTAATTATCTAGAGTGAAAAATAATTGAACTGGAAAAAATAATTATTAATTAATTAACATTGCTACTCTCTTATTTAAAATAAAATTAATTCTTTATATTTAAAAATATATAAATATGAATAATTTATATGTTTATAATATAATATAAAAAATTAACATAACTCATATAACCCACATAAACCAACCAATCCAACACAAAAATTTTAATACATAACCCACCTGGTTTGGTATGAACCCAAACCATTTAACAATTTAGGTGGGTTAGAAAAAAAAAAACCAATTGTAACCCACCCAATCCACATTTGAACACTCCTAGAAATACTGAAACATTTATCCAGTTGCTGAAGACTTTTATATCAACTGAACTACCAAATATGTAGGATCATATTGCTTCTTGGATTTCCTTATCACTAACCACGTGTAATGTTGTGAGTAGCATTATCCTTATCACTCCATGATTCATTGCAGGACTCTTTATTACTCCACGAACTCACGTGATGGTAAATATGTATTACTTAAAAATTTAGGCAATGAGCTAACTTTTTGATATTAACTGAAATTACAATATACGCTTTTTTTCTTTTTTTAACTTTTGACAAATATATATATATATATATATATATATATATATATATATATATATATATATATATATATATATATATATATATATATATATATATATATATATATATATATATATAACGTGCTAAGCGAGACGGACTTGGCGGCCCAAACTTTTTATTTTTTCTACTATACGAATAATTATTCCTTTAATCCCCTAAATTTTTAAATTTTATCTTTTAAGCAGATATAAAAATACCAAAAATTAAAATATATCTTTAATTTGGTCCCAAATATTTGAAAATGTGTATACATATCAGGACTCTCAAATAAATTAAAATTAAATTCTCAAATTAGTTGAAAAAGTTCCTATTTGTTATTAAAAATATATAAAAGTTAAATAAGTAATTGGACTCTTATTCTTGCAGAATAAAATATTTTTAATACTTATTACGCTAAAGCCAAATACACTATAGTTTATATGACGTAGCGATATTAAATTTTTTAATCAATTTCATTTATTTAACTTCCTAATTCTTATATATTTTTATCTCCATTATAAAAATTATAAAAAAAATTAATTTAATTACCAAAGTTATTGGTGATACCATTCTAGCAAAAAATTATTTTTTTTGCCCTATTTATCGTACAAATTTAATTTAATGCAATTTGACACATTTCATCCATCTATAACAACACTATTTTTATCTTTGTTTTTTAAGTCATTCACTAAATTATTGCACTAAAAATTTATGATAAATTAAAATTTTTAAATATTTTGGTGATGAGAAGGCAAAATTTTACAAAATTGAAAAATATTTGTTAATTTATCCTAAAAGTTAAATTTTTTGAACATATTGATCATTTCTGAAGGCTAAATCAAATAAAAATACAATTTTCACAATTATTTTCGATGCAATTTCATATTTTGAAACTGTTGAATAATTAGCTCAATATTAATGCTATCAAAATTAACAAAAAAAGATATTTAATTTTAATAAATTATCGCTCAAATTATCTATTTTGTTTTATTAGAGATCAGCATTAAAATACACATTTAACTTACCAAAACCTAAATTACATATAAAACAATAAAAATTTAATCAAAGCAAAAATTAAACACAATATTAAAAAATACAAGAAAAAGTGAAAATTTTTTATCATATGCCAATTAAAGTGATAAAAAAATACTTGTTAATCATACTTTAAATTTTGAAAGATTTCAAAAATTGCAATAAGAAGAAAAAAAAGTGTGCATAAAATTGAAAATAAAAAATAAAAAATGTATTTGATTTTTTTGCTTTAGATTTAAGTTATTAAATAAGTTGGCATTTATTTTTCTATTTTTTTAAAAAAATTAATGTAAATTTATTTTTTGGTAAAAAACAGAATATTTGGCCTTTACCATTTATTTTATTTTCTATTTAAATTAATTTGGATTATCTTATTTTAATTTTTATAATTTAATTAAAAATCTTATATAATTATTATTGAATTAAAATTTGAGAGAAAACACTTAAAATAAATTAGAAGGTTCCTAATATATATATATATATATATATATATATATATATATATATATATATATATATATATATATATATATATATTCTGAATTTGTGCACACACTCAACCTAAACGTGGCTCCGCCACTGTCTCTTACCCCTCATCACCTTATCATAACAAAAATATTATTTCCTAAATCTAACTAAAAACTAACTAAAAAAAGAAACACTTATAAAACCAATTAATAAGATAATAATGACTTTTTTTTATCAATATTGGATATAATAACGTGCCTATATTGTCAAATTAAGGCAATATTTTTTTGTCAATTTCCTGCATATGTATTATTTCTATTTAATAATACACAAAATTTTAGGTTGGTTGTTGGCATAAAGTTCAACTATCCTAATTATTCTATTGACTTTGAATGGATGCTTTAAATTTAGTAACGATACATTCATTATGTGAGTTAGGTTTGTGGAAATGGTTGGTTCGGTTTGGTTTTGGACCGAACTGAGAATCGAAATTTGAAAAATATAAAAATCGAACCAAAACCGAAATTTATAGAAACGAAAATCGAATGGACCGAAATATTTTCGATCGATCGGTTCGATCCAATCGGTTTTGAGTTAATATAGACTTTTTTATTAGATTTTTAACATATATGGGCCCATAAATTAAATTAACTTATATTCAATAAAATAAAATCATTTAAAATAACTAAAAGAAAAATAACATAAAATTTTCATATTATTTCCGTAATAAATAAATAATAATAAATATAAATTTTTCATATTATTTATGGATTATTTTGTAATTGTAGCTTTAAAATTAAATTTTGGGGTGTATACAATAAATTATTTATAATGATTTATGCAGATTTGGTGAAAATAGTGTTATAAATTTTAATTAATGTATAAAAACAGTGAAAACAAGGAAAAAAAAATAGAAGAAGAGCACATTATTATTATTTTTTTTTTGTGAAGTCGAGCACGTTTCTTATAGCTAAAATAAGAGCACTTCAATATAATTATAAGCCATCCATTTAGAAATAGAATGTAATCATGCAAAAATTTGTTATCAAGAATTTCATTTTCAATATTTTTTTCCAAAAAAATAAATTTATTGCTTTTCTTTCTACTCAATAATTTATTTTATTTTCTTGTGTCTATTTCCCGTCAATAGCATCCTTTGAGTAAGTTAATTGAATTCTAACCTTTTATTTTTATTTTTTTAAAACAAAACTTTTGAAGTAAAAAAAATTAAAATAAAAAAATTGAGAAAATAAAAAAGATTAAAGTAAAAAAATAAAAGTAGAAAAAATTAGTGAATTAGATTTTTGTAGAGTAAAACAAATTTTTAAAAAAATTTAAAATAAAAAAAATTGAGAAAACAAAAAAAAATTAAAGTAAAAAAATGATAAAGCTACAAAATATATCCCTCCTTGGATTTGAACTTAGGATCTTGTGATTTTTATCTTGTTGCACACCACTCATCCAAATGTACATTCTGAAACTCAACTATATATATATATATATAAACTTTGATTGGTTCAATTATTTCGGTTTATCAATTTTAAAAAATGAACCGTATCGATTAAACCAATTTTTTATTTCTATTTAGAACTGAACTAATCGAAAATTGAAATAACAAAACTAAATAGATCAAAGTTTATTCGGTTCGATTTTCGTGGACATCCCTGACGTGAGTGCCTTCACGGGCAACTGATTATCTGCAAAGGTCACTCAATTTTTATATTTGGGAAATTCACCACATTCGGGAAGTTTTTGGCAGAATTGCTTTTTTCTTTGTTTTTTTTTTAATTATTTTTTGGAATCACAAGTTGCGACTTCTTCGAGCTTTCTCTATATAATTAATGTATATCTGCCCCCTTAAACATTGCAGCTATAGCTTTCCCTGATAATTGCGAAAACATGGAAGTAGAGTTCATCTCCAAACAACTAATCAAGCCTTCCTCTCCTACACCTCATCACCTTCGTCATTACCGACTTTCCCTTCTCGATCAAATCCAAGCTCCAGTTTTTCTTCCTGTTATTCTCTTCTACCCTAAAAATTCCAACATAAACAGCTTAGAAATATGCAATATCTTGAAAGATTCCTTACCCCGAGCCTTAACCATATTTTACCCGGTTGCAGGACGTATTAAGAACAACTCTTACGTCGACTGCAATGATGAAGGTTTTCTATTAGTAGAAGCCAAATCTAACCATCAGCTTTCTGATATTCTTCGAGATAGGAATCCTTATAACAATAAAAACTTCACTCCTGTTAAACTTGACGATGCAAGTGATTTAGCAGGGTTTTGCCAAATAACCTTTTTTAACTGCGGTGGATTAGTCATTTCATACGGTATAAGCATAAGATTTGTGAAGCTTTATCAGAGATAATATTCGGAAAAACCTGGGCTGCCATTGCTAGAGGAGAAACTGATATAAAAGTTCCTCCTTTTGGCTTGGCTACTCTCTTTCCACCCGCAAATGTATTTGTGTACGAGCCAGCAAACAGATTGATTTTGAAGGAAAAGATCGTGACAAAAATATTTGTGTTCAGTGCTTCTTCCTTAGAAGTTCTTAAAGCTAAATATAGTGTGAATGGAGAAAAGCCATCGCGTTTAGTTTCTTTATCTGCTTTTATATGGAGTCGGTTCATGGCCACTACTCAGCGTGAAGATGCTGAGAATAAGCGATATCCAGTGATTCAAGGGGTGGACTTAAGATCAAGGATGGAACCGCCGTTGTCAATGGAGTGTTTTGGGAATCTTGTATGGTTGGCTATGGCAGAAGCTGATATGGAAGCGACCGATGATGAGTCTTACGGGATTGTGGATAGAATGAAAGATTCCATACGAATTATAAATTCAGACTTCGTAAGGAAGCTCCAAAACAGTGATGAACACTTTAATTTGTTGACGAAGTTTGCAGATGAATTATGTGGTGAAAATGAGGAGTTTACGTTTACTAGTTTGCACAATTTTCCACTTTATGAGTGTCATGACTTTGGATGGGAAAAGCCTTTATGGATAGGAGTAGCTCCTGATGTGGGCAAAAATCTAGCTTTTTTTATGAAAACTAAAGAAGGGAATGGCATAGAGGCGTGGATTACTTTGGAAGAGGAAAACATGGCTAAGTTTGAATGTGACGATCAGCTTCTTGCACATCTTTCGCCTTCTTCTCCAAATGAGGTTTCATTGCATGCTCCATCACGGTTGTGACCAAAACCAATCTACTCGTATTATTTCAAGTATTTTTTTTTTTGGTTCATAAACTGGAATTGAAATGTATTTGTACGTATATGTTTTTGTTTCTTTCTTCTGCTTGGGTTTATTATTCTAGCATGTTGTATTTGTACGCGCGTGTGTGTATATATATATATATGTGCGCGCTCGCGCTCCTGTGTGTGTGGCGGATGTAGCAAGAAGATGATGGTCAAATATAATATTACGTGAGACCAAACAATTTAGAAGGTGTCAAATTGCAAAATAAAAAATTTTCAATTGGGTCTGCCCCTATATGCATATATATTATGGAGTGGGAGGAATAGCAAAAAAAAATAAAAAGTAAAAAAATAACTCAAATTCAGAACTTTTCAATATATTAAAAAATTCGAATTCGAAACTTTTCAATATCTTTACATATATTTAAAAATATCTTTTATCGAATATCTCAAATTATTTTGATTCTATTACTTAATAGTTAGTATCTATTATAAGTATTTATATTAGGGCGGCACACTCGTACCATGTATGTATCCGGTAATAGTACTTAATGAATGCGCATAAATACATATTTAATAAGTTTAAGCTCTCAAAACCTCTTTTTGTCGTTCCTTCTTTTATTGAACACCCGAGGGCTCTATATATACAAATTATACAGATACATTTGGAGCTAAAGAACTAACATAGAGAATCCTATCTAACCAAGAATCCTAACTAATAAAGAATTCATGTGATTACAAAGAAGGAAGTGTTAGAGTTCTACTCAAACACAAACAGCAGCAAAAACAAACAGACAGTTGTTTTTGTTTTAGTTAAATCAGTTACGTGGGCTGGGCTCTCCAATACCCTCCCTCAAGTTAGTGCGTGAGGATTACGAACCCCCAACTTGCGAAGTAGAAATGCAAACTGATCTCGCCCCAAAGCCTTGGTTAAAATGTCTGCTAATTGTTCACCACTGCGAACATACACCGTATCAATAACACCCTTTTGTATCTCATCACGTACGAAATGGCAGTCCACTTCTATATGCTTTGTGCGTTTATGGAAGACAGGATTGGCAGCAATATGCATTGCTGCTTGACTGTCACAAAACACCTTTGCGGAGCTAGAATGATTTATTCCAAAGGACATCAGTAGTCCCCTAAGCCATTTGAGTTCACAAACCGTGGCAGACATAGATCGATATTCTGCCTCTGCCGAAGAACGAGAGACTGTGTGTTGTTTCTTCGTCTTCCAAGAAATGGGAGATCCACCAAGGAAAGCAAAATATCCTGTGAGTGATCTATGAGTAAGTGGATAGCCACCCCAATAGGAATCACAGTAAGCTTGGAGCTGTAAATTGCAGTTAGCTTGAAGAAGAATACCTTGCCCAGGACTGCCTTTCAAGTAGCGGACAACACGCAAAGCTGCTTCCCAATGTTCCTTTCGGGGATGCTGCAGAAACTGTGCTAAAATGCGAACAGCATACGACAACTCAGGACGAGTCAAACTCAAGTAAATTAAGCGACCCACCAGTCTCCGATATTGGTCAGGGTCTGCCATTAACTCTCCTTTAGCAAGTGCAAGATGATGATGCTGCTCCATGGGAAAGTTGGATGGTCGTGCACCTAACAGTCCAGTTTCATTAATTATGTCCAGTGCGTATTTTTGTTGGCAGAGGAAGATACCTTCATCATTTCTGGCTACTTCAATACCCAAGAAAAATTTTAAAACACCCAAATCCTTCATGTGAAAACATTGACTCAAATATGATTTAAATGCACTGATTAACTCTCCCTTATTGCCAGCGATGATAAGATCATCGACATATACCAGCACAACTAATTGCGAATCATTATGAATCAAGGTAAACAAAGAATAATCCGAATGTGATTGTACGAACCCATACCGTTTCAATGCTGTAGCAAGTTTGGCAAACCAGCAACGAGGTGCTTGTCTTAATCCATAAAGAGACTTGCGTAGACGACACACTGTTCTAGGATGCTGAGCTTGAAAACCAGGAGGAAGCTTCATATAAACTTCCTCTGCCAGATCGCCATGAAGAAATGCATTATGAACATCCATTTGGTGAAGTTCCCATCGTTTAGCTGTTGCCACCGAAAGAAGTGTACGCACTGTAACCATCTTTGCCACTGGTGCAAATGTTTCATTGTAGTCGATCCCTTCTACTTGATTGTTGCCAAGAATCACCAACCGTGCCTTATATCGCTCAACAGAACCATCTAAGTTATACTTAATCTTGTATACCCATTTGCTTCCTATCGCTTTCTTTCCTTGAGGCAAATCAACAAGTGTCCAAGTGCCATTTGTTTCAAGGGCAGTAATTTCGTTTCTCATAGCTTCTCTCCATCGAGCATCCTTCACTGCTTGATGATAAAATTTGGGCTCCACATTGGTTGTTATGGCTGCTAAGAAAGCTTGATGCTTGGGAGAAAAATTAGTGTAATTCACATAGTTAGCCAAGTCGTAGGACATACCTGAGGACGGTGCAGGTTTGGATGACGATGCATAGGGGCTAGTGTCTTTGCATTGTGCCGAATAATTCACAAAATCTTTCAGCCGTGTAGATTGTTGTTTTGATCGAAAACCACGCCCAAGTTCTTTTCTGTCTTCTTCTTCAACTACACGTTCAAACCTGGGCTCTATGTCTAGAATTCCCTCCCTTAATTCAGCCCCTTCGTTAGCAGCATAATCCAAGTGCTCGTCTTCTAAGGCATGAATATCATTTTGTCCAACTCCATCTCCTTTCACCTCCTCTTCAAAAGATTCATTTACTTGGAATTTTTCAGATGAGATTTTATGCTTACTGATTTGAACATGCCAGCTGCATAAGGAAATTCTTCTTCACAGAACACCACATCACGTGAGACAAAGAAATTCTGTGTCTCTAAATCATACAATCGCCATCCCTTCTGTCCAAATGGATATCCCACAAAAACACACCGTGTACTTCTACTAGCAAATTTATCTTTGTTCCTATTCAAATTCCTTGCATAACACAAACACCCGAAAGTCCGAATGTAGTCATAATTAGGAGGCTTACCATGCAATGTTTCATATGGCATTTTTCCTCCTAGAAGTTGAGAGGGAGTTCGGTTGATCAAGTAACCAGCAAGTCAGCACACATTCGCCCCAAAATTCAATTGGTAGGTTTGCTTGAAATCTCAAAGCTCTCGCCACATTGAGTATATGACGATGCTTTCTTTCCACTCGTTCATTCTGTTGCGGAGTTCCCACACATGAAGTTTGATGAATGATTCCATTTGTAGAGAAATAGTTTTTCAAACTTATGAACTCAGTTCCATTATCGCTTCTAACTATTTTAACGTTCTTGCCAAATTGTCTATGAACCATGGCAACATAATTTTGCAAGATACGTCCTACTTCAGTCTTATCTGTCAGTAAATATATCCATACACTTCTGGAAAAATCATCGACAATGGTAAGAAAATAAGATGCATGACAAGAACTTGAGACTCTGTACGGTCCCCACAAATCACAATGAACAAGTCCAAATATTTCATTAGCTTTATTCCCACTAGAACAAAATACTTCCCTAGTTTGTTTAGCTTTAAAACAAACATCACAATTTTTATTCGAACCTAAGTTAACTTTAACACCAGGAAGTAATCCTACTATCTTGAAAGAGGGATGTCCCATCCTTCTATGCCATAGGTCGCACGACTCTATCAACTGAGCTTGGTGTGCTTGAGTCGGTAACTCCTCTTTGAAATAATAAAGCCCCTTGCATCGTTCACCCGCTCCAATCACCGTCCTCGAATTGCGGTCCTGTATTAAACAAAGCTCATTAGTGAATAACACATCGCATTTCAAATCTTCAACTAACTGTGAGACAGAAATCAGATTGCAATGTAGTCCTGGAGCATAAAGAACATTTTCTAACTGCATGTGTTTTCCCATGCGAAATGTTCCTTCTTGCAACGCTAGCATTTGATTCCCATTAGGTAAACCAATAGGACATCCTAATATCTTCTTTAAGTTGGTTAGATTGCCCGAACTTCCTGTCATATGTCGATTAGCTCCGGAGTCAATTATCCAAGTAAGATTTTTCTTACCAGTCATCTTCTCAGCAGTCCCTGGTTTGCATGAATTTAGCAAACTATGAATGGCTGCCCATTGTTCACTTGTCAACTCTCCAGAAGTTGGAAGATTCTGTGTTTCTTCAGCAGATTGCCCAACGACATGTGTAGCATTAACTCTTGCTGCAGCTCTTCCTCTTCCTGTATACTTGCCACGACCTTTTCCTCCATTTTGTCTGCCTCGACCTCGACCAGAAGTTTTTGGTCGATCACCCCACCAATCTGGGTATCCAATTAATTGAAAACAACCCGCAGCCTCATGCCCTTCTCGATTGCAATGTGTACAAACAACACTTTGATCTTTAGTTTGGACCATAAAGCTGACTGTCTCGCTTTTGATCTCCCTACCTTTGGACACATTTCGAAATCTTTCCTCTTGACACATCAAAGAATAAGCTTTACTCACACCAGGCAATGGAGTGGAACTCAAAATAGTTGAACGAACTGTCCCATACACATCATCTAACCCCATCAGGAATTGATGAAGTTTTTCTTCTTCTCGTTTCTTAGTTAATTCAGCTGCAATGTTGCACTTACAACCCCCACACTTGCATGCGGAAATCATATCATAATTGGCCAGCCCTTCCCATAACTGCTTCAGTTTGGCATAATAATTCACTAGTGATGATCCTTGCTGTTTGCAATTAGCAAGTTCTGCTTTCAGTTGCTGTATTTTTGCACCATCAGTCACCGAAAAACAGTCTTTAATATCATCCCACAAATCTTTTGCAATCTCCAGATGAGTCAGAGTAGATCTCACTGTTGGACTAATTGTGTTCATTATCCATGACACAATCATGGAATTCACAGTCCACCAATCTTCCAAGTTATCGTCATCTTCATCAGGTTGGGTCACGGTTCCATCAATAAACCCAAATTTTTTCTTTGCTCACAATGCAGTTCGTATTGAACGAGCCCATTCATCATAGTTATCTTCCTTCAACTGCACCTGGGTTATTATATTTCCAGGATTATCATTTGATGACAAGGTGTATACGGATTTCTTGTTTTCACCTGCCATTACGTCTTCCACTCAAAATTTTTTTTTTAGCCAATCAGGTGTCTGCTGGCTCTGATACCATAATAAGTTTAAGCTCTCAAAACCTCTTTCTGTCGTTCCTTCTTTTATTGAACACCCGAGAGCTCTATATATACAAATTATACAGATACATTTGGAGCTAAAGAACTAACATAGAGAATCCTATCTAACCAAGAATCCTAACTAATAAAGAATTCATATGATTACAAAGAAGGAAGTGTTAGAGTTCTACTCAAACACAAACAGCAGCAAAAACAAACAGACAATTGTTTTTGTTTTAGTTAAATCAGTTACGTGGGCTGGGCTCTCCAATAATATTCAATATGTATTTTTTTTTATTTTTCGGTTTTGAATACTCTTATTCGGTACGTAACAATGAGTGCGGTTTACTTACGATTATATATATATATATATATATATAATTAATGCAAAGGCATAGGTAGTTTGTAATGACAATAAAACGGTAAAATTATATTTTTGTTTATAATTTACTCTGACATATATTTAAATTTGACTATCTCTCATCTATTGAGCACAACTGATATTATATTATATTATGTATATAACAAATATACATTATCATATTAAATTCAAGTGATTCTGCGTGACATTTAAAAAAAGGTAAAATTTTTAAATTTATTAAATAGCTACAAGAGAATTACCTGTAATATAAATGAATAATTATATATATAATTAGAGCGAAGGGAGACGGCCTTGGCCTCCCAAACTTTTTTTTTTACTATATGAATAGTTATTCCTTAAATCCCCAAAGTTTTTAAAATTTATCTTTTAAGTATATACAAAAATACTAAAAATTAAAATATATTTTTAATTTGTTCCCTCGAAATATTTGAAAATTTGTATGCAGATTAGGAGTCTAAAATAAATTAAAATTAAATTCTCAAATTACTTGAAAAAGTACCTATTTGTTATTAAAAAAAATAGGTACATAATCAAATTTAGGAGTTAAATTCCTTAACACTTTTTCAACCAAAATCAACTAGAAAATACAGAAATTATTGGCACTAACATAATCTGCAACTAACAAAATCAAATAACAGAGAAAAAAAGATTTAATGAACTTGAAAATATCTTGTCCATTGTCCGAGTCTAAGAGCTAAAGTAGCATGTGATAAATTTGAATCACTCTCCAATGCTAACTTCGCGGCAAAAGCCTTATATTAAGATGAGACAGGCTTCAAATATTCAGATCACCCTAATTCTTAATTAGCCAACTTGTTGGGGTACAAGCCAAGTCCCAAATTGGAAAATTAAGGGAGAAACACCTTGAATACCTAACTCCATTAGTATGAGGCCTTTTTGGGAGGAAACCAAAAATAAATCCGTGCGGGTTTGGCCCAAAGCGGACAATATCATACTAATATGGAGTTAAGGTGATATTTGGCAGTCCTAACAAGTGGTATCAGAGCCATGGTTTGAAGAACGGTACGAAATAGTAGACTACATTGTGTGGGAAGCCCTCAGTATGATCTCGCGATTGGAGATTCGTGTTTGGTGCCTTGTGTCGAAAGTCTTCCTGGTATTGTGGCTGCCAGGCGGCGTGTCCCGTTGGTTGATAACGGCGGTACAAGATGATTTGACGGATCAAATGGATTATTGCTCGAGGGGAGGACATAAGCTGTGTGGTACGATCTTGCGATTGGAGATTCGTGTTTGGTGCCTTGTGTCGAAAGTTTTTCTGGTATTGTGGTGGCCAAGCGACATGTCCCGTTGGTTGATAACGGTGGTGCAAGATGATTTGACGGATCAAATGGATTATCACTCGAGGGGATGACATAAACTGTGTGGTCCTTGGTTTGAGGGGAGAATTGTTGGGGTACAACCCAAGTAGCATATTGAAAAATTAAGGGAGAAACACCTTGAATATAAAGTGTTCACCTAACTCCATTAGTATGAGGCTTTTTGGGAGGAACCCGAAAACAAATCCGTGCAGATTTGGCCTAAAACTGATAATATCATACTAATGTGGAGTTAAGGTGATATTTGGCAATCCTAACACAATTGAACTGTGCCACACGAAACTAGAGAGACTTTTCTATTCTCAACATAACCTCCTAGAGAAACTGCCGAGTATTTTCCATTTCATGACACAAATTAATAAGAAGCTAGCATGGTCGTTTGCGAAGCATAAGATGGCATTGCCATGAGAAAGAGTGACCCTTCCTGCAAGGGAAATGCATGCTATTAATAGATACAGAGAAATGGAAATAGGAATAAATTAATAGATACACATAATTAGATTCTCGTGAGATATAAGGGCATGTGACGTTTATGTCTTAATTAACGCTAGCATTTATTTATGGAAGGAAATCCTCTGAATTTGTTAGTAGTGGTTACATTTAGATAATGATATAGCATTACACATATTGTGATGAAAATTCTTGCCAACACTCTGCCCATAAAAATTTATATATCAAACAAATGGCATATTGTCATACATAGAATTAGTAGCCACCTATCCATTATGTTTTCAATTTCTTTCAATTCATTTATCAATAAGTAAAATTTTTTCTTTGATTTAACCCATGAATTTGTCCAGGATACAAGTTTAAGTGCTTCGCATTCTCTCGTGTTAATGCATGCTCTTTTTTTCATTTTGGGTAAGACTTTTTCATAGATTTTCTCTTTTTTTAAAGAACGCATGCTTATTTCTCCCACGTTAACGAATGCTTATTTAATAATACACAAAATTTCAGGTTCTGAGCTCGCATAAATGAAAAGAAAAGGATACAAATAAACTATATATATATATATATATATATATATATATATATATATATATATATATATATATATATATATATATATATATATATATAGTTCAGTACATTTATTTAAATAACAATATTCATCCATGACATGAAGGCAAAGTAAAAGCAAATACAACTCAGAAAACGGTTCCTGTCTGTGGACCGCCCTTATTCGATGAAGCCACAAGAATACATAATATCTTTTGGCATTATTTATTTTGCTGGAAAAGCGTTGAATGGAACTGGAATCAAGTTGAGGTCTGTTTCTCTTCTAAGAACAGATCCAAAAGCTTCTGTGACATCGGGGGTGGTGGCTCCTTCAGGAAGTTTCCAATCAAAATGATATAACAGATTAGCAAGGAGGATCTCCACAGTAGCTGCCCCTAATGCCACTCCTGGACAAAGTCTTTTTCCAGCACCAAAAGGAATTAGTTCAGTATTTGCACCCTTGTAATCAATTAAACCGTCTTCAAATCTTTCAGGCATAAACTTTTCCGGGTCTTTCCAAACATTGGGATCCCTTTGGACTGCATATACATTGACTACGGTCAGAGTTTTGGCTTTAATATCGTACCCCAGAACTTTTGTATTTTCCCTGCATTCTCTTGGAATGAAAGGCCCTGCAGGGTGTAATCTCATGGCTTCTTTGATAACCAACCTCAAGTATTTTAACTCATTAAATTTTGATTCATCGACCTCTCCTTTATCACCAAAAACTCGTCTAACCTCATCCACTGCTTTTTTAAAATAATATACTAGGCCTCCATGTAAATTTTCAGGCCAATCGGACTCCGTTTTCAATCCGATTTATCCAAGGCAGTCCGATAAGCAAAAATCTCGGTGTCACCGAAAAATTATTCTTTTGTACCAATATATTCTACATAAAATTGCATGTAGAACTGGAAAGTTTTGTGATTTTTAAAGATCATTTGCTATTTTTAAAATTTCACTAAAATCTTGATCAACCTCTTTTTCAGTTTTCTGACCATTTTTCTGAAATCAGTGTTTTTGATGTCAGAATGATTCAAAATTTTACCCTGTGTGCACTAGAATATTCAAACGTATGTGATTAAAATTTCAGCCCATTCCGACATCGTTTCGATATACTTCAAGTTTCGGCCATATGTGCAGCTAGTCCGAAATCTGAAATTTCAAAACTGACGAAATTTTTATTTTCGGTTCCCTAGGTGTCTTTATATTGTTTATAACATATATGTGAAATATGAGGTCCATTGGAGATCTCTATGATCCCCAAATGAGTGGTCAAAGTTGTGGTCAACCTACATCGATCCGTGAAATTTTTCTTCATTTGCCTTTTTGAATGTCTATTTGATTTCAATTTCTGCTCAAATTGTACCATCAGACTCTGTTTAACACCTAATTTTATAAAATATTCTTAGACCAAACTGCTCGTCGGATCATCCATTCTTGGTCTAACCTGCCCCGAGCACGTTTAACCTTTATACTTTTTTCGATTTTCAGTCTCATTCAACTCTGATTATTCCGAAATTTATCATAGGCTAATTCATACTCTACATCGTACTATATCCGACATATGCAAATTTAGGGGCGTTACAAACATCCGAGGCCAAAAGCAAGGAGAAGGAAGCTTAGTGGATCTAAAGCTTATGAGAAAGATTAATGGCTACTAAATCCTTATATTTCCCTTGAATTGGCATGATTTCTCTTTATGTAACTTAGAAAAATTTTAGGAAAAAGCATGTATAATTGAAATTAACCTTAGAATAATGATTTTGGACCTTGAATATGACTTTTGGAAAGCTTAATTTGATTTAAATGAATGTGTAAGGTAAACATCTTTTGATGGACGAATGGATTCCTAAAGAAAACTAAAGTAGATTTTTGTGTATTTTTGATGAATTATGCCTTAAAATGAATCTAGAAATGAATTAATGTGTCCATAAATTTTTGTAGAATTTATAGAAATTATTTAAATATTTTTTAGAAGATAATTTGATTATATACAAAGTGTATTTGTGGAATTATTGTGAAATAATTCATAAACTGCGTAAAAGTAGTAATGAAAAAATTGACTGACAGATTTACTGTAATGAAAAAACTACTAAAACTGTCAAAAATATGAAAAATGATGTAACGGCCCAAAATTTGAATCGCTTGATAATATTTTTTCATATGTGAACAGTATTTTTGATACCGGTTCGCAAGAGTCGATTTAATGAGGATGTGATACAAGTATTGGAATGCCACTCTTACCCATTCACCCCCAACCTTCTTAAGTTCCATCTCTTTTTTCAACTTCATAAGCACATCAACGCTGACACTAATTCGCATAAAACTTCTCCATGTGCCAGTGAAGTTGTTGGGATCTGCAGAAATAAACTCACCCAAGTAATTACCAATCATCCGAGCCACTTTCGTCGACATAAAATCCGGTCGAAAATCATGAACTTGTACCCAAAAACTAGAAATTAAAAGAAGAGCGAAACCTTCTGAGGTTGATCATCTGGTTGCAATTTTTGGAAAACAAGTAACTGATTGTTGAACGTCCTGGGCACCATCAATCACCATTTGCATATCAAGTTCATGGAAAAACTGATAAATAAATAAATTAGGACTTAAATCCTTAATAAATACTCCTATAACAGGCCTCCAAACAGAAGCCAATGTGTTTTTTATGGCTACTATATTTATCTGCTTATCAGTTAAAAATCTCCCAATTAGGCTCCATCCAGTAGATGTGGCTTGAGCATCCAGATCTTCCTCTGCAATAATAATGCTTTCATCAGCTTCATTTTCTAACGTCATATTTGCACACATGTTATTGATGTTGACATTCTCGTTCTCAAGATCTTCCATGATAGAACAGGACAAAAGAGAATAAAGAAGAGAAAAGAACCAAAAGAGAGACAGAATGATACAAAACTTGCTAAAAACAAGACAAGACAAAACTTGCTAAAAGCAAGACAAACCACTATATCATTCACATCTCTTTTTACCTTCTATTTTTACCGATATACAAGCATCTAACTAAAATTAAAAATAAATTCTATTTTCACCTTATATATATATATATATATATATATATATATATATATATATATATATATATATATATATATATATATATGTGTGTGTGTGTGTGTGTGTGTGTAAGTTTTTCACATTTTAATTGCAATTATCATTTTATCCTATATAAAAATGAGTATATTTTATATTATAATCACTAAAATCATCCACTTATAAATAATTGATTTATAAATAAATTAGTATTGATTATTTTTTTATTAGCTTGCAGTATATTTACGTAATATTTTCTTATTGTATTGATATTAAATTTTAATAATTTATATTTTTTATTTGCACTTTTATATTTAGAATTTTCAGAATTTGTATTTTAATTTTATTGATGCATTTTTTATATATAAAGTAATTATATATGTTTAATTTTTCGATAGTTATCCAATTATATTTGACACTTAATCAATTAGAGTTTAACCGGTGAAAATCCGATGTCACTGGATGACTTAAAAAATAAAATATAAATTGATTTAATCGGTACATATCCACTCTTAATTATTAATAATAAAAGAAACTCTTTATTATTAAAGTTTAACAATATTATATATTAAAAAACTAAAAAATAACTTTTTAAATAAAAAATAGATATTTTTGTTAGTTTTGGTGAGATTGAGAATGGGAATTAAACTTTGATTAAATGAAAATATAGCAAAATTTTCTAAATTAATTTAAATTAAACGTTTTCTGTTTTATTTAGTTGTCTCAATCAAGCCCAACTTTGAGCAGACCTGCACAGCTGCTAACCCAAAAGCCCACTAAGATCAGATCATTTGGATAATGAAATAATATTACATGATGAAAATTGCTCTGTGTTGACTCTATATATATATATATATTTTTTTTTTTTTTGAGTGATGTATATTTATATTCCCATAGGATATATAGTAATATAGTATGCATGAGTAGAGGGGCACACGTATTTTAACCGCACACTTGAAGTCTTCAACATTAATTAACATGATATGTAGAATTGACTTGATGACATGTGAATTATATTTAGTTTTTTTTGTTTATTATTGAAAATTATTATCAAAAAATGTATCAAAATTAATATGAAGAATATTTTAGGAAATAACATAGAAATGAATTTTTTAGTCATTTATTCCAAACATAAAAATAAAAAATTTATTTTAAATTTTATATTTTGGTTATTTTATTTTAAGTATAAGAAGAAGTCATTTACAAATAAATTTTATATGAAATTCTTTTGTAAATAAATTCTACAATTTAATTTCTTTTATTTCAAATGGAGCCTAATACTTTTTGTTATTTATGTGTCAATTAATTGTGGATAATTTTGCATTTATTTTTAAAACTCAAGTAGATTCCGTCTACTACAGTGATTCCAATATATAGTTTCTACCTGCTGAAAGTACATATCAATTTTTCTTTTTCAATCAACTAACTAAATTTTCAAGGTATAAATATTGTAATTTGGCAATATTGGAGAGCATGAACTAATTAAATTGATATGCAATAGATTACACATATTAACAACATATAACTACATATATATACATTGATAATAGTATAATCTATCGACATTTTCTAGTCATTTGAAATATATATTTCGACAATAAGTTAATAAAAAAAATAAATATTTTCTGCAAAAAAAATTAAAATTCAAACCAATATACATTTACAAATTATAATTTTCTTGTCAATTAAAAACACGGCGTAAATTATTATTCAAATTGGTATTTAAATGAAAAAAATCTTATTCAAACTATAATATTTTAAAATTAAGATATTTTTATGATTATACATAATTGGGCCAGTTTGGCAAAACTTATGGAAATAACTTTTTCAATTGGTAAAAGTCATATTCAAAAAATCTATATCTCAAAAAGTAGATAACTGTTTGGTAAATAAAAGATAAAATGACTTATCAATTGAAAAGCAGTTTACCAACTGTTTGGTTAATAATACGATTAGAAATAACTTTTCAGAATTAAAAAGAATAAAAAGAATATATATAATTTTAATATATTATATTCAATATCTCAATAGAAAATAATAATTATTCCCACTTATTTGCATTTTTTTTACTCCACTAAACTATTAAAAAATACAACTTAATTGCTTCTCTTTCTCGACTCATTTTAGCAAAACTTGAAATCAAAGCAGTGTACGACACAATATCAGTGTACGATATATATGGTAAACTAATTGAAAGAACATGCTATATATATTGAAATTAAATAATGGGAAACCATGACAAGAGAAAAAAAAAGAGACATACTTGTGTTTTGCCACATATTAATATCAAAATCTAGATAACAAATTCTTTAAGTTTTTTGGTTGATAAAATCATATGTATATACTCATCAAAGCCGTTTTTATAGTTTAGTAAAGAATTTATATAATTCGTTGAATCAATATTTTACATCATCTAACTCAAGTAATTGTCCCCAAGCAAACGAAAGACATTAAGATATTTGAAGACTTCTTAAGTTCATATACTACAACCTAAAAAAAAGCCAGATATCATACTTCATCTCACTACAAAAAGACTGCAGATTAGCGACGGAAATTCCGTCGCTAAATACTATTTTTTCGTCGCTAATTAAAATTAGCGACGCCGCGACGAACAGTCGCTAATAGGCCAGTCACTAATATATTAGCGACGGATTCCAAATTCAGTAGCTAATTTAGCGACGACATATTTCGTCGCTAATTTTTTGTATTCGTCGCTAATTTATATTCCTAATTAGTCGCCGAATTAAAATAATAATATTTAGCGACTACATTTTCCGTCACTAATTAAAAAATTACTGTAATTAATCGCTAATTAAAAAATTACTGTAAAAGTTAGCGACGAAAGTTTTGTCGCTAATTATTTCTTAAATTCTAACGTGTGTCAGTAGCGACAGTTGCTGTCACGAATCCGTCGCGAAATTATTGCATAATTTAATTTTTTCTTTTATTTTTCAATTTCATCTTGTACACAATATAAATAATAATATTATATTATAAAATTCATATATATATAATAGATACAAATATAAATAATAATCTTATATTTTCATATATATATATATATATATAATTTGTAATAAATTCATTACAAATATAGAGTTGACATAAAAAATAATATATATAACAAAGTATTGAAACCAAAGTATTGAAACATACTATGAAAACTGACATATATCTAAGTTCTTAAACATGAGTGGAAAGATGAACAAAAAAATACTTGCTTTGCTCGCTTTCTAAATACAAATATCATTGTTCATATCACATTGCTCTTGGCTCTCCCGTTAGCTCAAAAAGAAAAAGCAAAATACAACATAAACCTCATTGCTGCTCCGGTCTGACATCAATTTTCACCACTCTGCACATGTTGAATCTACAAAGTAACTACTGAAGTATGGCGTGCATAGAACTCTTTGTACAGAAAAACCCCCTGATAAGGATCAAAATTGGAGATATAACAATTATCCATGCCAATAGATAGAGAAAAAGACATAGTATAGCCAGTAAGTTTCAGTTACCTTATATAAAAAAAATGAAAACTAAAGAAGTGAAACAGAAATAAGTCAGACACTTGAATTGATGCAAACTAGCCAAGCAATTAAACAGATACAATGAAATGGCCACAAGATCAATTGTAACTACAAATGAAATCACATGTAACAAAACTGGATAGCAAAAGAATTAATCACTAGGTAATTGTAATCCTTAGAGATTTTGTCATAAATACCAGCAAGTTCCTAATCCTACCTCTCACAAGACATCTAGATTTTAAGATAACATAATATAACGATGTGTTTAGACCATTCAATCCAATAATTAATTCCTACTATCTGGTAATTTTTCCAACCCATATCATATCCATTTTCAGAAACCTCATTTACTGCCAGAGTGTATGGATCATCAGGCCTATTCTTTTTGTTCCCCACAAGTCCCCCATCTGCAAGTTTGACAGCACAAAATCGGAGAAATGCAAGGGCATTGAGACCTACATCACAAAACCGGGAAAATGCAATGGCATTAAAAATTAAAATGGATGCATGGCCTGGAGAGATGGGCTAATATTTATTCTAATTAATTGCTTCAATGCTGTTTCAGCACCAGAAGTGATTGGCATGTTCAGATTCATAAAATGGAGAGAATAGAGAATTATAGTATCAATATAAGTCAACAAGTTCCTATATTTAAAATTTACATGTACATGAAAATCAAATGTGAAAATTCAGTAGAGTGAATGAAAATGAGCTGCTTTACTTACCTAGTTATTTAGGCATTCACAATTTCATTATTTGATACCTCTTTCACCCTGCTAGAACCTGTTATGATAACAACCGATCAATCTAAGTTTTCATCACAATCAACTAAAGCAGTTACCACAAGACATTGCTTGATTAATTCGTAACATAGGCATATGATCCTTCAGAAGGCAGATTTAGATAACATACTTAAAAAGGCAAATTTACAAAACTAAGATTTAATGTCCTACTCGAAATCTTATCATACTTTAAAAAGCTCCTAATCACAGCAAATTGACAATCTATGTTGGCTGAAGAAAAAAAATTCAGCCTTTTCATTGAAATTTAGAAATTTCCTTTCTCAACAACTTCTAAAATAATATGTAGACTCATTCTATTGCTTTCTAATATCAAAAATTAATCTGCACTAAATCACTTGAGAAATAACCAAAAGAAGAGAGTGCAGAAGCAAATAGTGCAACATCCCAAAAAACTCAGATAGAATAAGAAGTCATGCTATGTCTAAAGCACTATGACATTTAAGATCTTCAATGACTTGGAAAAGTTTGGCAACCCACCAGCTTCCTTGGCTATTGCACAAGTCATTTCATCTTTCAAAGCCCAAAAAAAAAGAAAATACATTATTTGTTAACATTGTATACCATGGGCATCAGAAAACTATTGCGTGATATTTTATGAATAATAGAATTTGTCAAACAAAAAAAGGGGTGGTGAAACAACACGAAGAAAACAAGTAACAGAAAGCAGGGAAGAAGGTGACACCATAATGTAAATTCCTAGAAAAGGCCAGACCAGGAATTTGCTCTCATAGGATGCAAACAAGAAAGAGGGTAAACTCTGTAACATTTCTGTTTTAAAGCACATACCAAAGTGTCCAGCCATCATTATATAGCTGGGTAACTCTCAGTCCATACAAAGAAGTGAAACATGAACCTCCAAGCAGCAGAGCTATCATAGCCGGGAAGCATTAGTTCTTATTGCATTAGATGATCAAAATTATAAAACCAATACACATGTAAACTTTGATTATAGGTGGCTAGCTTGTCCTAGCATATCAAGTACTACATAAATCATGACAATCAAACAAACAAATCCTTGCAGATTCTAAAATATACAATACATTCATGAACATGCCTTTCGCTTATGTCAGCTCTACATAATAATGACCCATCAGTTAATTTGAAATTTTAGTTATCAAAGCTAGGAATAGTTCTTTCGAAGTGCCAGAGCAATAACAAGTCAACCACGAGGAGGCCAGACAAAAAGAAAGCAAAGAAAAAAGAAATTTAGCCGCAACTAGTATATGTTTATGACAGTAGGAAAGAAAGAAGGGGATTCTAAATTAATTAATCAGGTCAGGCGTCCCTCCAAAAACTTTGAATGTTAAACAAAATATATCGAAGATCCCACAATCTTTCAAAGCCATTTCTCCATTTTCAAATCAGTAAGTTTTCTCAGTCTTCCATACAACTCAATTAGGTAACCGTGATAGTGAAGTTAAATGGTAAGGATGAGTTTAGATGGAGCTTTGAATATTTTGAAAAATAATAGAAATAAAATTGAAAAGTGAGTGTGTGTGTGTGTGTGTATATATATATATATATATATTAGAAAATTTATTCATTTTGACTTGTATGAGTTTAAGTCTTGGATTGAACTCTATTGTCTTATTCAACTAAATAATAAATTAAGTTTAAAATCATATACGCATTAAATTGAAACGGTGGAGAGATATGAGGGAAGAGAAAATGTTATTTTTATATGTAGGGTAAATTTTTGAAATTACTAAAATGCCCCTATCAAATTTCATCATTTTATCCTTGTATTCAAGGATAATTTTATAAATATATATTTTAAATTTTTTAATAATTTAAAATTTGCTCAAAATTTTAACAAAATAAAAATAAATTATAAATTTTTCATAATCATTTTAAATGAAATAATAAACTTTATATTATTATTATATAAATATTTATATTTATTATTTTTCATAATATGACTATATAATACTTATAACAATTTCTTTATTATTATTATTAAAATGTAATTTTTTTAAATAAATAAGTTTATATTTGGGGATAATTGATAAGGAAATCAATATAATTTCTAATAATTTAATATTTGATTTAAATTTTATAAAATAAAAATTAATTATAAATTTTTTTATTATT
Organism: Excoecaria agallocha; assembly: GCA_037975025.1. Classification (NCBI taxonomy): domain Eukaryota; kingdom Viridiplantae; phylum Streptophyta; class Magnoliopsida; order Malpighiales; family Euphorbiaceae; genus Excoecaria; species Excoecaria agallocha. The sequence continues at coordinate 2,523,766 of JBBPFJ010000019.1, read as the reverse complement.
ATTTTGAATGAAATAATAAATTTTATATTACTATTTTATAAATATTTATTTTTTTAATCTTGAACAAGCAAATATATAATAATCGTAACAATTAGTTTATTATTATTATTAAAAATATAAGTTTTCTAAATAAATAGCATTAGATTTTGGTATAATTGATAAAAAAATTATTATCAACTTATAAAATAATTTCTAATTTTCCGTTACAAAATAAAATATTTATTTCATATGATCTATATTAAAATTACTTAAAACTATACATAAATCATGTGAGTGAAATTAAAAAAATTATTTCTTAATTTATTTGCGACGGATTAGCGACTAAATACTTCCGTCGCTAATTGTATTACTGTAACAAATTACTATTAGCGACAGAAAATTTCCGTCGCTACATTTTCTGGAACTAATTTATGAATAAAAAATTATAAAATTTATATTCCGTCGCAAAATCGTATACTTCCCGCCAATAATTAGCGACAGTTTATTCATTCCGTCGCTATTTAGTTGCAAAAAATCGAAAATATTCTTCTCACGACGGATTTATAAAACAGTCGCAAAATTAGCGACGGAAATTGTGCCGTCGCTAATTTTAGTCGCTAATTGGCAGTTTTTTTGTAGTGTCTCTATGTCAACCTCCACCTTTCGAATAAGTAGATCAAATTGGTAGGATCATCTGATGTGATAAATGGGCCTACAAAAGAGAAAATGTCGATACTGTGGAACAACCTATCCTTCTTATGATAATTCCTCTGTATCTGTACCTTATCAAATTTCAAAATTATGGAATACATTTGCAGATAAGTATTTGTAATTTTGCTAGCTGCAGAATTCAGAGGAAGCTTTGATTAACGACCATATCGACTCGTTGAATGAGCTCCAATAAACTTACGGATTTTCTCTTGGCCCTATCTGTGCCATTCTCTGACAGTTCTTTTAGTGCTTCTTCTGCTCCACACTCTTTTCACAACAAAAAAACTGCCAATTAGCGACGGCACAATTTCCGTCGCTAATTTTGCGACGGATTAGCGACTGTTTTACATTTCCGTCGCGATAATGATATTTGCTATTTTTTGCGATGAAATAGCGACGGAATTAATAAACAGTCGCTAATTATTGGCGAGAAGAGTACGTGCCTTGTTTTGCGAAGGAATTAGCGACAAATTTTTCCGTCGCTAAATTTTATAATTTTTTATTCATGAAATTTAGCGCCTTTTTTTGCGACGGTTTAGCGACTGAAATATATCTGTCGCTAATTAGGTTTTTGTTTTTGTAATACGATTAGCGACGGAAATATTTAGTCGCTAATCCGTCGCAAATAAATTAAAAAATAAGTTTTTAAATTTCACTCCCATGATTTATGTATAATTTCAAGTAATTTTAATATAAACCATATAAAATGAATTATTTCTTTTGTAACAGAAAATTATAAATTATTTTATAAGTTGGTAATAATTTTTTACCAATTATACCAAAATCTAATGTTATTTATTTAGAAAATTTACATTTTTAATCATAATAATAAACTAATTGTTATGATTATTATATATTTGCGTGTTCAAGATTAATAAAAATAAATATTTATAAAATTTATTATTTCATTTAAAATAATAATAAAAAAATTTGTAATTAATTTTTATTTTATAAAATTTAAATCAAATATTAAATTATTTGAAATTCTATTGATTTTTTTATCAATTATCCCCAAATATAAACTTATTTATTTAAAAAAATTACATTTTAATAATAATAATAATAAAGTAATTGTTATAAGTATTAAATAGTCATATTATGAAAAATAATAAATATAAATACTTATATAATAATAATATAAAGTTTATTATTTCATTTAAAATGATTATGAAAAATTATTTAGTTGAATAAGATAATAGAGTTCAATCCAAAACTTAAACTCATACAAGTCAAAATGAATAAATTTTCTAATTTATTTTCTTCAATTTAATTTCTATTATTTTTCTAAATGAATAAATTTTTTAATATATATATATACACACACACACACTTTCCAATTTTATTTCTATTATTTTTCAAAATATTCAAAGCTCCATCTAAACTCATCCTTACCATTTAACTTCGCTACCGCGGTTACCTAATTGAGTGGTATGGAAGACTGAGAAAACTTACAGATTTGAAAATGAAGAAATGGCTTTGAAATTCTAAACATGGCAAGATTAATAAATAAGTTAAGATATTATCTGATAAATCCAAATATATAGTCCATTTGAATCTGCATGTTTACGGTTTGGTTGGATCTTCAAATACAAATTGAACAACTTTTATACGAAATAGTGTAAGTAAAGATTCAACGGTTAAGTATTTGCCGTTAGATTGGCCTGATATTTGGTGAGTACGTTCGAAACTCCTTGTTGTTAATTTTGAACGGTAAAGATTAGTTTTTAAAGTCTGTAAGTTTATTTTTTGTTGCAAAAAAGAGGTTATTTTCTGGATTTTTTACGTAATGACTAGTTTTATATACGAAAACGATCAGAAAATCATTTGCCGTTAGATTGGCCTGATTTTTTGTGAGTATGTTCAAAACTCCTTGTTGTTAATTTTGAACGGCGAAGATTAGTTTTTAAGATCTGTAAGTTTAATTTCTATTGCAAAAAAGATGTTGTTTTCTGGATTATTTACGTAATGACCAGTTTTGTATACGAAAATGATCGAAAAATCATTTACCGTTAGATTGACCTGAGTTTTGGTGAGTGCATTCGAAACTCCTTGTTGTTAATTTTGGACGGTGAAGATTAGTTTTTAAGATCTGTAAGTTCAGTTTTTGTTGCAAAAAAAGAGGCTATTTTCTGGATTTTTTATATAATGACCAATTTTGTATGTGAAGGCGATCGAAAAATTATTTACCGTTAGATCGACCTAATTTTTGGTGAGTACGTTTGAAACTCCTTGTTTTTAATTTTGAATGGTGAAGATTAGTTTTTAAGGTCTGTGAGTTTGGTTTTTGTTGCAAAAAAATGGTTATTTTCTGGATTTTTTACGTAATGACCAGTTTTACATACGAAGACGATTGGAAAATCATTTGCCGTTAGATTGGCCTGATTTTTGGTGAGTACTTTCAAAACTCCTTGTTGTTAATTTGGAACGGTGAAGATTAGTTTTTAAGATCTGTAAGTTCAGTTTTTATTGCAAAAAACTAACTGTTTTCTGGATTTTTTAGTTAATGACCAGTTTTGTATACGAAGACGATCGAAAAATCATTTGCCGTTAGATTGGCCTGATTTTTGGTGAGTATGTTCAAAACTCCTTGTTGTTAATTTTGAACGGTGAAGATTAGTTTTTAAGGTCTGTAAGTTTAGTTTTTGTTGCAAAAAAGAGGTTGTTGATTCTTTTTGGGTAAATTTTATTTTTATTTGTAGTATAAGTAAAGACGTTTCTATTACTATACTTTATAGAAGCTTTGGTTTTCTATAATTTTTGTTAATCTAAAACATGGATTATTATACCAGTGATGTATTTTTCAGTATAGCATAATCAAAAGAGATTTGAAGTGAGTTCAATATGTGAATACTTGATCTGTTTTTTGAACTTATTTATTTAGAAAATTTACATTTTTAATAATTTTTTGTCAATTATCCCAAAATCTAAACTTATTTATTTAGAAAATTTACATTTTTAATAATAATAATAAATTAATTGTTATATTTATTTTATAATTACATTATGCATATTAATAAAAATAAAGATTTGTAAAATAATAATATAAAATTTATTATCTCATTTAAAATAATTCTGAAAAATTTAATTATTTATTTTTATTTTGTTAAAATTTTGATCAAATATTAATTATTAAAAATTTTAATTATATGTTTACCAAACAATCATTGAATATAAAGACAATTACATTTTAATAATAATAATAAAGTAATTGTTATAAGTATTATATAGTCATATTAATAATAATAATAAAGTCATATTATGAAAAATGTAATTTAAAAAAATTGAGGTTATATATACAATTTGTTAATATATATATATATATATATATATATATATATATATATATATATATAACATACAAAAACATTAAAATTCAGGACCACATAATATGCTTTTCCTAAAAAAAATGGTGATGGTCCTCCATCCTGTTTGTTAAACAATTGACTACCTTCGAACTGTTTTTAATTTTTAAATCATTCCATGTAAAATTTAATAAAATTTTGTTTCTTTACATTTTTAATAATAGTGGATATATATTAATTATAAAAGTAATTTTTATGGTTAGAATTTGTTTATTATGTGTACATATTCTATTTATGGGTACAAATAAAAACTTTATATAAATCATTTTACAAAATTATCCCCTATTTAATAGATATTATACTTATGAAATTTGGGGTATTTTTGTCTTTTAATAAACCCTAACTACCCCTTTTCTTTTTGGCCCTTTCTTCTTATGATAGAAGAAAAAAGAAAAGTGAGGCAGAGAGATGGAGCTTCGGGTTCTCTTTCACCCGAAAACTTTTGCTTGAGATTTCGGGCTCCTTCAGCTTCCGACGACGAGCACCCACTAGCGCCGGCGACAGCGCGTCTTCCACCTCGGCAGCCATTCACGCCGCCGCCTTCTCCCCTCCGGTCAGTCACCGTTCCTTCTTCGTCTTTCTTTTTTTCTTTTAGCTTGAAATTTCTCCTTCCTCCCTTTTCCGGCCAGCACCGGTGGTGAATGGCGGCAAGAACACCACCGGTCGACTCCTGAAGGTGAGGCGCTCCGCTTTATCCCCACCAATCCCTCTCATACGCCGGCAGCAGGGAGATCGAAAATGGGTATGCCAAGAGCTTTTGACGTAGATCCTGGCAAAACTGTGGTTCCTTAGGGCGCGTTACCACCGGCGGCGAGTCCCTGGCGTTCCAAGCTTCAAATCGACATAGGCAGTGTAGCTCCGGTGAATCTCCGGCCACTCTCCGGCGACCGGCAACAAGGTCAGTAATTACTTTTTTGTTTTTAAAGGTTCACTTACTTTTTTGTTTTGTTTCTCCTTAGAAGTCGCCGATACTTTCTCCGGTTCCTGTACAGATTCATGGTGGTGATTCGTGGAAAGATGTCTGCAGTGGTGGCTGTGGATTTGCTATGGCTATTTCAGGTCGCTTTTCTGATCTTGGAATTCTAATTCTGTTTTTGACTTATTACTAAACTTTCTCTCAAAATTAATTTTCAGAATTAAGTTATGAATATTGATTTGTGAATTGTGAATTACGGGAAGCATGTTTTTTAGTTTAGTTGTGGATAGGCTGGTCATTTATTTATCATTTGCAACCTTTGTGGCTGAATTAGGATGGCATTGGTAAAAAATAGATAAAGTCAGCTTATATCAATCTAGGTACATATGGGTAAAAGATCTCAGAGATGTGGCAACAAGAAGCAATTTCCATAGTTGCCATTGAGAATGAGATGAAAATTTGCAGAAAAATATAGGGATTTGTAGTTCTCTATTGAACCCATGTTTGATTTGTGATTTCTTATTTAATTCATTGTATCAGATAATTTATTGTTACTTACATATATATATTGTTACTTATGCTTCTTATCTAATTCCTGGCTATTGGAATCATTGCCATTCTCCCATCTCTCTCTCATTCTGATTCTTATACATTTCTTGTTGCATTTAGGTTATTCCAATTGGCACATCTAAAAACCATCTGAAACTTAGTAATTTAATCAACTGATTTCTATTTTATTTGGTATACTCTTACTTCAAAACCAGTTCAACAACCACAATCTCCAACTCTCTTTTCTGTTTCTCTGTTCAAGATTAGGTATCTTATTTATTTATTTATTTATTTTCTGGCTCTTTGTTTATCCTTTTCTGTTTTGGTGAAGTTAATTCTTTTAATATGGGAGAGAGAGAAGTGGTGAGAGGAAGGGATTAGTTAAATTTTGATACAGATCCAGTTGATCTATATATTTGTTGTTCCAAATTTCCATTTTGTTCTTATTTGTACAACCCCCATTCCTTAATATTCCTATGATAAATAATTGGATTACTTGATTAATTGTTGATTTTATTCATATGGGATTCTGATTCATATGTTGATTGCTTGATTAATTATTTTGATACAGATAGGAGAGGTTAGAGAGTCTTTTATAGGCCTCTTATTGGGCAGATGGAGAAAGGTTGGTCTGGCGGGGTTATATTAATTAATAAGTAACAAATTAAAATTCTAAATAAAAAGGAAAAATGAATAATAAAAACAAATAAATACTGAAAACTTAATATAACATTAATTGCATCCTAAAGGTGGGTCTAGTGGGGCTATAACATAAAGCCATTGATTAATTTAGACGACGTGAAATGTTTTTCATATATTAGAAAATGAATATGATTTCTATTACCTTTATTTTGCTTGGCACATATTTTTCTACTCAGCAATTAAGAACCCACTAATTATTCCATTGCCAGCTTAGCCATTCCTTAGGTTTTTAATCTTCTTCTCGATTTTCTTTCTTGCTTTTTCTTTTACTCTTGAATGAGAGTTTAAGAATCAAGATTATGCATTTGATACTTTCTTTCAGGGAATCAGTTATGCTAAGCTTGCTAGTCTACCTCTTATAGTGGGTCTTTTTGAGTATCTTTTCATTCTTGATGAGTTTTTTATTGTTACTTTCTAATCATTTATAAGTTTTTAATTATTTAAAATATTGAATATGTAGATTCAAGCTTTATTCCACCTCTAGTATATGATGTTCTTGGAAGCTCAAGAGACCTAGCAGGTCCTATTTCTATTGCTTCTCTTATAATGGGATCAATGCTTAGACAAGAAGTTTCACCCACTAATGATCCTCTATTGTTTCTTCAACTTGCTTTTTCTTCCACTTTCTTTCTTTTTCCTTCTATCAATATTCACTTTTTTTACTTGCCACCAGAATGTTTACTCTTTTTACTGGCTTATATTTGGAATATGATATGCATTTTAAATATTTGGAGATGGAAGGTTTGTTATGATACTATATTCTTACGTTGAAATTTGTATTTTCAGGTCATGGTCAAGAAGATTCTGTTGTTGATGACACTAAAGCTGTACTACCTGAAGGTAAAACTTATATTTAACAATATACTATATATTTAAATTGAATAAGCAATGGCTTATTTTATTTTCATATTGTTTTACAGTAAATGAATTAGATTTTATTTTGAATTAACAATGACTTAATTTATTTTCATGTTGTTTCACCGACTTATATTACATGAATTGCATAATAAAAATGTTAATATGGATTTAACCTTATTTTTTGATATCTTTAAGATTCTTACATCTGCTTTTAGTATTTAACAATTAATTAATTAACTGCTTATGCCCACTATAATTAATTAATCATTGTTGAGTTACAGTTCATAATATATATGGATATTGTGCACCAGACTATGCAATGGCGGGTCAGCTGACTTTTAATTCAGACATTTATAGCTTTGGAGTGGTTCGCTTGGAGCTCATTTTAGGCAGGAAAGCGATTGATCAAAGGAAGGATTGTAATGAACAGAATCTTGTTGCTTGGGTAAGATAATATCTGGCCAGTCACCGTGTTGTTTAAATTAGTCCAAGATGTTTGTTTTACTTGGTGAAATTAATTGTTCTATGATTAAACCTCAGATTGATGTGGGTTATGAATTTATTGCAGTTGTTCTTTTCAATGGTTTATGAATGGGCTCTGTTCAGATTATTTCCAACTTTGGGACATGTATTTTGCTTTCTTGTCAGTTTTATGAAGCTAATCATTCTTGAAATCATTTATTTATGACTGACCTTGATCACCCACCCAACTCAATGGCTTTAGTAGATTCCTTTTTTGCAATATAACATTGGCCTTACTGGTGTTGTCAGTGTTCACAGTTTTCTATATTTGCAATGTTCTTTTATATCTTACTTGTTCCTATGCTGGAGGTGGTTTAAGAGATTGAGTCAGAAGCAAAGTTCCAGAAATTTCTTGGATCAGCTGGTAGGTTTCTGGCTTTCATACATATTTGTAACATTGCCATTTGGTGGAATATATATATATATATATAACAATTATAATATTTACTCAAAATAAAATGCAAATATGCAATATTTGATGCTAAGATTAATAGATCATAAACATACTTCTCGCTAGTTTTGCATGTGGAGCCTTCTTAGAGCACAAACATAACATCTTCAACTCCTTATGCGCTTCCATCAACGTGGATATCAAACTATAAAATTCAAGACAAAAAATCTTGTCCCTCAATTTCTAACTTTTTTTTTAATTTAAATTTTCATTTATTATTTTTATTAGATTTTATTGAATACTTAAATATTTATTTTATTGATTTGCCTGAAATTTTGTTCATGACTTTTTCTTTGGTGAAATTTGTTTATGGCTTTTCTATTTATCCAATTTATTACTATATTTTATTATAAACACCGACCATTTGCTATTTAATTTGTTGATAAAAATTAGTTAACAGTATTTTTCCAAAATTTATACTATCCATTTCATTTATGTTGTTCCATTTTTAACGATTTTGAGGTGTGCTGAAGCTCCATAATTCTGTACTGTAATTGGTAGTTGGCACTAGTGACTAGATTTGGGATTCGTATTCTTCTTGTTCCCTTTTCTTTTCGTTTTTTGCAAATATCAGTTACTGTTGATTTGCTGGAATCATACAATGATCATTTAGAAGAGTATTAGAAGCTAATTATTAGTTCTAAAAAGAAATTGATTTTCGATTTCCATCTCATACCTAATCTCTCAATCCCTTATCCCATCCCCTTTTTTCTCACTGCAATTCTATTAGTGTAAAGAATTCGAGGAAATTTAGGCTTTTGATAAAACAATTTCAAGTTCCCATTAAAGAGTAAGTTTTCTTTTTCTTCTTCTCTGTTTTTAATTTCAAGTTCCATATTTTCTTCTTCTCATCTGTTATTTACATCTATTAAATCTCAGAATTTTTCTCTTCAATTGTCTTTAATTTTTTAAGTCATCAAATTCTCACAGTAGGGTTTTGGGTCTTTTGTTTCTATAAGAGTAATTTGCTTCCTATAGAGATCATTGAGATAGAGATGTGTGGCTATGTTCTTTGAATGAAGGTACATTAAGATTTGTTCTTTGATTTTGTTTTTTGGTTAATTTTTGTACTTCCTTACTAATAGTGTGCACCAAAGACGGATACTGTTCTAATATTGATTTTATTATTTATTGGTCGCTCGGGATACTGTTCTAATATTGATTCTATTATTTATTGGTCGCTCGCTGATGTTTCGTGTAATATAGATGGTAGCTGAACTATAAAAGTGATATTGGTCTGTGAACTAACAATATCTCTTAAGAGAGAAAGGGGTAATATTCCTTTTACTTCGGAATTCATATGGGGATACACTAATAATGTCCATATATTGTTAGTCCATTGTGAGTTTAATTTTAGATACTTAGCAATGTAATGCTCTAGAGAGTGGCAACAAAAAAGATGAACTCAGGTAGAATCGAACTTAGATTTGTTTAAAAATTTTAAGCTGTGCATATATTCAAAAATGCCTGTCCCTTGATACTGTTTATCATATTCATGATTTATTCAGCCAATGTTTTCAATATTTCATTTGAATTTCAAATATGATTTTTCTTTCACTTTTATGATGAGTTTGGTCATCTCTATTGCATTTTAAAAAAAACCAGTATCAACTTGCATGCAGGGATATGTGCAGATACCTGTGATGATGCTTCTTCATATGTGTCTTCCTTGGGCAGTAATAGATTCCTTGAGCAGGACAAAGCAAACATGAGACAACCGTGATATTTGGCATTTTAGATTCTATTTGCCTCTCGACTCTTCTTGGGGAGGGTTTCAGGCTTTTGTGCATGTACAGATGCCAGGTATTTCTTAATCAAGAGAAAAATATGTTGTTTGCAATTAATTCAGAATTTTCTGCTCTTAATAGTTATATACGTATTGAAACACATTTAGCACTGCAGGATGCTTTGGTGGCCCTTCAAAAGCTTTCCCAGAAGCAGTATAACACATTTAGAAAAAGATTTGATAGATATTATGAACTTGGCCAGCATGCATTTGGTGAAAAACTCGGGCTTTATGTAGTTGTTCCTCAACAACTCATAGTTGAAGTTCGTGAGTGCATTGTGTATATGGTTACAGGAGGCCAATCCCTTAGAAAATTTCATGATGTTTGTAGTACTTTTAAAGTACTTGATATTTAATGTATTTTTATGATATATGTTTTTTAATTAATAGTATTGGACAATTTTTATTTATATAAAATTAAATTATGATTTGTTTATGCAAAAGTAATAAATTAATTTAAGTGTTGATTTTATATATCATAAATTAATTTATTAATTTGTTGATTATAAAGGACGTAAATAAATAATTTAAAAAAATAAATTATATTTAGCGACGGATTTGCGATAACCATTCTGTCGCTAATATATAATAGATATAATTTAGGAAATAATTACATTGAATTTTTATTTAGCGACGGGATTAGCGACGCAAAATTTAGTCGCTAAATATTATTATTATAATGCGGCGACTAATTAGGAATATAAATTAGCGACGAAACAAAAAAAATTGGCGACGGAAATTTTCGTCGCTAAAATAGCGACTGATTTAGATTCCGTCGCTAATATATTAGCGACGGGCTATTAGCGACTGTTCGCCGCGCCGCCGCTAAATTATATTAGCGACGGAATTTTGGAAATTAGCGACGGAAAATGCCGTCGCTAATTCCCATTTTTTTGTAGTGTTTGCTAATTTCAATTACTGTGAATCACCAGCACACAGTAACCAGAGGACAGCTGCAGCATTTTCCCGGTTGCATGGAGAACCAGTTCTGATGACCTCCATCAATACAGGAATTGGTTCAGCCTAGCTTCGGGAGGAGAGTGACGTTTTTCAGTGGTAGGAGAAAAAAAGACAAAAAACAGTTTTTTATATTAGGTATATTTGTTATTATAAAATAGAATAAGGGATATTTTTGTCCATAAAAAATTTAAATTAGCTTCCCTGAAAAGCTTCAATTTATAGCTTTTTCAAATATGGGATTTTTTAACTTTTCACAAAATTGATTTTTCTAAAATTAACATTTACCAAACACATATTTTGATTTAATAATCATATTTTTCTTCAATAATCAGCTTTTTTCCTTTTGAGAAGCAATGCCAAACACACCCTACAACTAGCTAGTTGATCGACAAATATAAACATTAATCAATAAATAAAAAGAGTAAATAAAAAAGCAATGGTGGCGTAGCCACATATTCATTTGAGTGGGTCCTAGCCCTGTAGAAATGGATATTTTGCAAAGAATAAATATTAATAGTATTAGTAATTGTTAATTTGTCATAGTAACGTACAATTATTTTTATCAATAATAGTTGATAATTTTTTATATATTAAATAAATAAGGAATAGTTTTTATGAAAAAATTCTAAAATATTATTTTTTCAAAAAAGAAAAATAGTTATTTTAAAAATTCACTAAATATCTAAAAAATAAGCTGATAAAATTGAAACAACTCTCCACTTATCTTTAAAAAAAAATTAAATCAAACATTCATTGGATGTCTCTATATGTATTAAATCTAGTTTTTATTCGCATACATCACATGTATTCAGCTATTAGTATTATTATTTTTGCAAAATATTTTTGTTAGATTCATTAATTAATAAATTACATTGACTAAATACTTACTGATGACACGTGGCCACCACTGCACAAATTTTATAGTCGTGTCTCTCTATATGTATATGCGCACGAAAATTCTTTTCCATGCATTAAACATTGCAGAAAAGGAAAATAAGTAATAACCATGGAAGTAAAGTTCATTTCCAAAGAACTAATCAAACCATCCTCTCCTGCACCTAATCACCTTCGCCACTACCAACTTTCCTTTCTCGATCATATCCAACCCCCAGTTTTTCTTCTGCTATTCTTTTCTATCAAAAACCCGACATAAACAACTTCGAAATATGCAATATCTTAAAAAATGCCTTACGCTAAGCCTTAAACTGCAACCTGATTCCAAAGTGACATCATCTCCACTGGCATAATCTAATTTTTATGTGATTTTGTCAATTACTAGTTTCGTGTGTAAATGTGAGCAAGGGGTGAGCAAAAACCGAACCAAACCGACCGATTTTTTTAATTTGATTCGGTTTTTGGTTTTCAATATTAAGAAATTTTGATTTTTTGGTTCGGTTTGATTTTTGAAGGAGAAAACCGTATAGAAACCGAACTGAACCGAAATTTATATAATTATATATTTTTTTATTTGTTTATTAAACAATTATTTTATACATATAAATTATTTTATTTTTAGTTGTAAATTATATGAGTACATTTATCAATTATTAATATCTATTTTTTAGGTGATAATTTAGAATTTTGACTATTAAATTAAAAATCGATCAAATAAAAAAATTTATTTAATGGTTTTGTTGTATTATTTATTATATGTTTTGGAATTATTTCTTTAATTTAAATTTTTATCTGTACAATTTAGATGTTTTTACTTTAGTATATTATAATTTATAATTTTTAGACATAATATTTTTTATTTTTTTAAAAAATAATTTTAAATTTTGATTTTTCGGTTAACCGAACTAAACCGACCGAAAATTTTAGTTCGGTTTAAATTCGATTATTCTAAAATTTCTGTTCGGTTGATACAAATAAAAAAAATTCGGTTTTCGGTTATTTCTGTTTGGTTCGGTTATTGAACCGAACCGCCCGTTGCCTATTTTGTTAGTTTTGGTGAGATTGAGAATGGGAATTAAACTTTGATTAAATGAAAATATAGCAAAATTTTCAAAATTAATTTAAATTAAACGTTTTGTGTTTTATTTAGTTGTCTCAATGAAGCCCAACTTCGAGCAGACCTGCACAGCTGCTAACCCAAAAGCCCACTAAGATCAGATCATTTGGATAATGAAATAATATTACATAATGAAAATTGCTCTGTGTTGACTCTATATATATATATAATTTTTTTTGAGTGATGTATATTTATATTCCCATAGGATATATAGTATGCATGAGTAGAGGGGCACAAGTATTTTAACACTTGAAGTCTTCAACATTAATGGCTTCTACGCCAATCAAAGAAGTAGACAGAGAGATTCCTTCTCTAGTCCGTGTTTACAAAGATGGCTCCGTGGAACGCCCTTCTAACTCGCTTTACACACCACCATCGCTACACCAAGACCCACAATCTAAAGACATAACCATCTCTCAAACTCCGCCTATCTCTGCTCGTCTCTATCTCCCAAGACACATACAATCCAACCAAATACTCCCAATATTGGTCTATTTCCATGGAGGAGCCTTCTGCATGGAGTCTGCTTTCTCTCTCTTCTTCCACACTTACATCAACTCTTTAGCATTGGAATCTCAAGTTCTTGTTGTATCTATAGAGTACCGGCAAGCCCCAGAGCATCCTCTTCCAGCACCCTATGAAGACTGTTGGGCAGCCCTTCAGTGGGTAGCTTCTCACTCGGTGAAAATTGGGGAAGAGCCATGGATTTTAGATCATGGAGATTTTGATCGTTTGTTTATCGGAGGTGATAGTGCTGGCGCTAATATTGTGCACAACATGGCTATAAGAGCTGGAGCAGAGAATTTAGCTGGTAATGTCAACATCTTGGGTGCTTTTGAGTCGCATCCATTTTTCTGGGGATCAAATCCCATTGGAAATGAGGCAATTGAAAATCATGAGAAGCATTTTTACCGTATGATTTGGGATCTTGTTTACCCTTGTGCAGCTTATGGGATTGATAATCCATTGATAAACCCAGCAGGTCCATCGGCACCTAACTTGGCTAAGCTTGGATGCTCAAAATTACTTATCTGTGTAGCTGGTAAGGATGAGCTAAGAGAAAGAGGCGTTTGGTATTATAATTTGGTGAAAGAAAGTGGTTGGGAAGGTGAAGTTGAATTGTTTGAAGTGGATGAAGAAGATCATGTTTTTCATATAGTTAATCTTGAAAGTGAGAAGTCTAAGATTATGATCAAACGCTTGGCTTCTTTTCTTATGAATTAATTAGTCTTTATTGTAACTTTGTTGGTTTTGTTTTACAAATATCCTCATCGATCCTTGCTTAATAAATGTTTAATATTTGGAACTTCATGCGTTCTTCCTTTACCTTTAAACCTTTTTTTTTTCCTCTTCGGGATCAAACCTAGCTTTTCAATTTAACATTAATTACTTTGCTTTAGATAGTGAAGTTTAGTGTTTTTCCCTTGCCAAGATCCGGTTTAGACAAGTTTTATGAATCACATTTTCATAATAATGGATTGTCATGATGTATGTAAAATTGATTGGAAAAAAAAAAAAGAGTAAAATGATGATTATTGGTTAATTTGTATAGACAGTTTGGTTCATACAATTTGCTTAGCCTGAATTTAAATAAAAATTTTACATGAAACGTATAGCTGAGGAAAAAAAATAAAAAAGAAAAGAGGGATTAAGCGCTGAAAGAGTAACTAACTGAAAATGAAAGCTGCTTTGACTAACTTTAATTAATTAATTAATCCGATGCTTGCTGACTAATGCTACTAATTAATTGTAAAACAAACAAATATTTCATCAGCTCGGCCTGGATTTGTCAACTCTCCTTATTGCTTCTCTTACTTTGCAAATTAAGCTAGGGTGACAACCTACATGCATTCTTATTCAAGTATGTTCATTTTAACGTCAAACAATCATTATTTATTTGATAAAAATTTGGCAGTATAACGGTTTGTAATTTATGCTACCTAAACATGTACTGTAATGATCAAATTTACACTCTCAAATGGCAATCTCTACCTCCAATACTTCATTTACATGCATAACACTTATATATATGCGCAACATACATTCATATACACACATTTATCATCCATATCATCACATGTATAAATATTGTTATTCGTTACATCACATTCTTAATTTATATACATTAAATTCTATTTAACACACATATTGTACACATATCAAAATAGGCAACGAGACTTCCTCAAGTACATGCCACCTGTTATGCTTCACTTATTTCGTCTTTACCTATTCTTGGACGCAGTCAAAATAAACCATGCGTAAGCAACAATGTTGCCTAGTGGTGGATACAATTACATAAAATTTCATCTAATAAACTAATTTTAACAAAATTAGTATTTTAACTTTAGTACAAATTTTCACCTAATAATCTTAAATTCCTATTCTTTAATTATCTTAAATCACTATTTTAACATTTATTACTAAATTTCCTCAATTAAAGCTATTTATTTCTTTATATTGTGAAAAATTACCATTTGGTCACTAAACTCTTTTTTTCCTTAACATTCCATATTCAACTCCAATTTAACTTGTTTTTGTTTCTTTAATTCTTATTTCACCTTAAATGATAAATTTTCATTTTAGTCCTTACTTTTTACTCATAAAATAGCAAATTACGTTTTAGTTCCTAAACTTTATCAAAATTACGATTTTACCCCTTTTTCGTTTGTTTAACTAATTTAACTTTTTTAATATCATTTTTAGTGCCAAATTACATTTTTAATCCTTTTTTTCCGCGTAATTACATTTTTACCGTTTTTGACCCTATTAAGTCTGTTTTTCATCTTTTTCCTTATCTAATCACATACTTACCAACTCTTACATATAGTTTACCATCTAATCCTCAACTTATGCAAAATTATAATTTTGCCCCTAATAATGTCCAGTGAAAAATCTCGAACTGGTTATACGGAACGAGAACTTCAATGCTACTGATGTACTCATGGGACCGGATTATTTACCGTAACCTTGCGTCCCTAGGATCAGATCACTTACCATGACCCTGCATCCTAAATCCATGTGTGTGCCGACAATACAAATACAGTGTTAGATCAAATTTCATAATTTTACCGCGGTATAAATTCCTATGGCTAGCCATTATATCTACAATCCTAGATTACCCACTGAGCTATTTACTTTATTGCACTAAACCATGTTTTCATCAAATTTTCATACTAATCACATTATTTAACAATTAATGCACAATACTGTGATATCCTTTCATACTAATCACATTATTTAAAAATGATCAAATCATGCCATTTTCACCATATTTAGCATTCAGGCACATTAGGTTCATATACTTATCATGTGATTCTTTCATCAATAGCATGCAATATGTGATTCTAATGTCATAGTAAACAATTATATAATGATATATAGTCATTATACTTTATAGTTTCTAAATTTCCTTAAGTTCCATCATTATGTTCAATTATGTAACTTTAAGTTCACTAATTATTTTCAACTTTAATTACTTCTATCATCTTTCTTATGTGTTAAATTATGAATTACATGCTTAATATGTCATAAATCTCCAAATTATCACAAGTTACACTTAGGTACCCCATTCGGCCTATACAAGTTCTCTTACTTCCACTTGATTTTCTTTACTAATTCACATTCTTTACACCTTAATTCGTCATTTTAATATGTTATGTTAATTTATTTCACAATCCTACATAAGTTCAGCCAGTTACATAATGTATAATCCAAGGAAATTTCAACCATATAAATGAAATTAAGTGTAATAAGTACCCACTAACCTCAAAGTAGCTTTGGAATCTCTTATTCTTGCCTTTCTTCACTTTCTTTTCCTTTGGCTTTATCTCTCCCTTGTTGTTCTTCTTTAGGACGAATTGGAGAGAGAGAAAATCATGAGTTTGAGCCATGAATTCAAGCAATTAAAAGCTACTAAACAACTTTACTAATCATGCTCTACAAGTTTACAACAATTCCTCTAACTAATTTGAACAAAACTCAAGATGTTATCTAAATTGGTGGGTTTTCTCTTACTAGATTTCCTCCACTTCCAAACCTCCTTTCGCTTCAATTCAATTTTTAGGATGTAAAGGATGATTTATAGTGTATGTAGGGAGAATTTGAGCTTAAGATATGTTGTGTGGAAGAATAAATGAAGAAAAGATGATGGAAGGGTGAAAGGGAGCAAATTTCGGTTTTCACAAAAGAGAAGGGGAAGTTTACAGATTTTTGTGGAGGAAAGTAAATGGTTCTAGACATCTCTAGGGAGCCTAATAACCCACCAAAGCTGGAGTCAAAATTCCTTCATTTACCTTTCCAACTCATGCCTACTTTTTTTTTGCCATTTGTCATGTTTTCATTGGTTCCACATACTTTTTATCATGGTACTTCACACATCTGATCATAACTCATTTTCTAATGACAATTATACCCTTGGATGAATTAAATATGGCAATTAAACTCTCTAATTAATTTAACATCTGTTTTGACCTTTTTTTCTGAAATTGATGTTTCACTTGTCAGAATATTATGAAAATTTACCATGCATGCAATAATACATGTGAAAATTCATGTTTAAAATTTTAGCTAATGCCGAAGGTAAAATCAGCCGATTCGAAATTTGAAATTCTAGAACTGTCTAAAAATTTATTTTTCACTTCCAAAATTATATTTATGATATTTCTAATGGGTTTATATCATTAAAAAAAATAAAGGTTTATAGAATATTTTGGAGTTCGGTCAAACTTCTAGTCAACCATGTAATGACCTCAACACGGGGTCAGCCGTGAATAGTACCTTCCGGCAGTGAATAGTATTTTCCAGGCCCGAAAGGACACCCGAAAGTCAAAAAATATTTTATTGGACCATTTGAAATGAATAGCCATGGTGAGCTTAGGGTTGAAATTTGAAGTGAATTTGAGGTCAAATGGACCTCCAAAAGTCAAAAATACGAAAAATGTAGCGAGTCAATTTTCCTGGTAGGGAAGGAGACCTGATTTTACATAAATAATTAAAAATAGTAAAAGAACTCCGAATATTACCATATTTTGTGTGCCTACATGAATTTTTATGTAAAATATTTTGGTGATGAGAATTGAATTTTTCGGTGACACCGGCAGTTATCGAATCGGACCGATAAGTTTAAATCGGACCGATAACGGACTCGGATTGAGTCAAAATTTGCGTACTACCTATTTTTTATGTTTTAAGAATGATGGAATCAAAATTGAAGTTATTTGAAGTAAGAAAGAGAGAAAAATTGAATTGGGCTTTAAAAAGGCCTAAATGGACCTTAATATTTAAGTGGGCAAAGCCCACTCATTTAAGCTCAATTTTGGCCCACAAAGAAAGTATATATAGGGCTAAAAATCTGAAGAATTTATCCAGAAAAATCCAGCCTCTTCTCCATCTATGGTGGCCGAACCATCATCTTCTTCCCTCTCTCATTGATTTCTTCTTCTTTCACTCCAAATCTTGTTAGTGTAAGCCCTAGCCCCAATACATTGTAATAAAATACTTAGTTAATAAAATGAGACATTTGTTTTATCTATTGTATTCTTGTGCATATCAATTGATAGAACTATCCAGGAATATTGTTTCAGTTTAAGTTATCATGTGTGAGGCACATGGTTGTAAGACCTTGAAACAAATGAGACTTCATTCTAAATATCCCTAGTCAGTCATTGTTATGGGAATAACAAATGAATTAAGACTAGTGTGCTATCTCTGATAAGTTGAGTTCTGTCTTATGGATCATAAGGACAAGAGTATCAATCAGAAATCATAGATACATGTTTAGAACATGGTATCTGGATTAGATCTACTCATGAGAACACTACATGATACAAGTCATAAGTGTTTCTCATATGCAAGTTTTGTATCGGAGTTCTTAGACCTAAAATCTCTATGAAACTCTTTATGAATTACTGTGTACTTTGACATTCACCTAACGTGCTCGTAACAGAGTGACAAGTACGGGTATGATTGGGTATGCATTGATTCATGTTAGAGAGCATGAGAGAAGTGAAGGGATTATCCCTCTCGATAAGAGAGAAAATATCACCGGCCACTTGATCAGTGAACTGAGAAGTGTATGGCCATACCGAGATGAAATAATGAGTAATCATTATTTATCTGAGAGTTCAATGTCACTGGAATATCAAGAAAGGAATTAATATATATAAGGACGACTAGTTTCATGCCTTATATTAATTCTGATATTTTATGGGTAAGGGACTATGCAAAATTGCATTAGGTCACTAAATGTCATATGCATTTTCATTTAATTTGGAATGCTATAATATCTTGCTAGAGAATATATATAGCCTTTGAATTAATTTATTGATTCATTGTCAACATTAAATGGACCTATAGGATCGCACACAAAGCATGGGGCTTAAAATATTTAAATAGTGTATTGGGAATTAATTTGGACTTTTATTTAAAGTCAAATTAATGCATAAAATGGGTAAATAGATTTTTGCCTAAAACAGCTAGTTGTTTTAGGCAAATCTGTAAAAAATAGTTTTTTTGCCTAAAACAGCTAGGCAAAACTGTCAAGCTTTCATTTTGCCTAAAACAGCTTCTGTTCAGCCACGATAAAACAGCTAGCTGTTTTAGGCAAATCTGTGAAACAAGTTTTTTGTCTAAAACAGCTAGCTATTTTAGTCAAATATGTTGAACTGTCTTTTTGCCTAAAACGGCAAATCTGTTAACAGTTGGTCACGAGAGAAATTTGTTGGCATGTGCTAGGTTTAATTTCAATTGATTAATTATCTATGTATAATTAAGTTAATTGAGTATTAAATCCTAATTTGTATTTTATCAAAATATAATACTTGAGAGGGAATTAAAGTAGCCAAAATTCAAACTAAAATACTAGTTGAATTCGGCAACTTATCACCTTAAATAAGTAAGTTTGTTTTGATTAAATGACTAATGCCATTTGAATTTAAATTCTAATAGAATTTAAATTAAGATATATCTCTTAATTAGGAAGTGATGGAGGCTGAAATTAATACTTAATTTTCGGCACTCACACTTGACCTAAATTAAGTGATATATATTAATGAATTAAATGAATAAAAGGGTATGTCGTTTTGCTCTTTTTCTCTCTTGGCCGAAATACTCAAGGGAAAAGAACTCTTTCTTGTTCTCTTGTGTTCTTGGGCTGAAACAGTAACCTAAAGGAAGAACAAGATCAGATCTTATGGCTTCAAATTATTCCCATTGCAGAATACACAGTCATAGAGCTAGCACTCTTGATTTTAAGCTATCTTTGCAAGTGTGTGTGTGAGAATAGAGAGGAGTGGCGTAAAGGCTGTTCCTTGGCATTGGTGGTGAAGATCTAAGGTGGACATATCCTTCTTGGTTGCTGGTCATCATCAAAATCAAGTTTTAAAGGCATCTAAAGTTGTAAGTTTAAAACCCTAAAATTGCATGTTTCGATTCTTGTCATGGAATTGTATGGCATGTATGATCAAATTTTTATTGTTTTCCGCTGCATGATCTTTATGTGTATACCATGTCATATTCCATCAGTGGTATCAGAGCCTAATCATGCATATTATAGTGCTTTAGATGCATGAAATAATTAATCAAAAATCGTTATTTTAAATACATGCAATGCAGAAATTTTCTGTTTTGAGTTTCTTGCATTGTTTTGGTGTAAAAACGATTTTAAATGATTAGATAGGTATTATAATTAATATGACATGTTAATATACTATCCTAAGATGTTCTAGGAGCTGTTAATGGTCGGATTTAATTGATAATACCTGATGGTACATGTTAATATTAAAACTAGGTGCTTTTTGGCATGTTAATTGTTAGTTTAACAACTAGTTTTAAATATTAAATGTAAAAACAATTTTGGCATGTTTGTAAGTGATTTTTAAAGATTAAATATCAGGTCTGGACATATTTTAAATTTGGTTTTAATTCTGGTCCATGACAATTTAATTGATTAATTTTAAAATCACTTAAAACTATGACTAGTTTGTGTTTGTTACATGTTTAATCAACATTGTTTGTTTTGTTTTGATTAAAATGGTAAAAACACATTTAGATCAGATTGGTACAGAATATTAAATCAATATTTATGGACTTATTTAGATTATTAAATGACTCATAAAATTGATTTAAATGTTTGTGCATTTTATGGCATTACATAAGCATTAAACAACTAGTTTTTGTTGTTTGTTTGTTTTTGCATGAATGCCGTGTACTATATATGTGTTCATCATGATTTTATATTTTTAATTCATGTTAGCACATATTATATGTATTTTTAATGTTTATGGGCTGTATGACATAAAATTAAAAAGGCAAAATTGGAAATTATACTAGAGTTGATTTATAGCACAAATCTAACTAGTTTGTGTTTTGGGCTTTTAAGAGAACTTATTCAATAAGAGGATTTAGTCCATTGGGCTTCGGCCCAGGCCCATCACGGGGTCATCTCTTAAAAGTTCAAGTACACAATTTCCATTAATGGGCTTGGCTAAATTAATTAAAATTGGACTTTGTTTGATCCATGAATGCTATGTATAATTATTGGCTTGTTTGGTGTGATGAATGGATTTGCATGGTGCATTCATGGGTCCTGGGTTTTTGTAATTAAATGTGGCCTGCGAGCCATTATATTTTATTGTAAAATTTTCATTTATTTCTTAGAATAGAATATACTTGAAGACTTTGTAAATCAAGGAGAAGCCCAACTCGAAGATTCTTATGTAATAGTATAGAATCTTAGTTGTAGATTTTTGGGCCCATGTTTGTCACGCTTTACTTTATGCAATTATATATATATGCATGTTATGTATGGATGACAAAGTGTATGCCATGTAAGCCGTAATAAAATAAATCCCTAAAATAGTAAGTCACAAAGTTGCCTTCCTAATTCGAAACATGTCAAGGCATCGATCATCGATCACGTAGACTAGGAGTCCTAGATGTGCCCGATTATCTTTGTGAGGCATGAGTTGTGAATGTAGGTTGGACTTAACATGGAAAGGGATGCCCGGACCTAGGCAACTAATAAATGGGTTTGTGCTATAACATCTTAAGATGTTAGCCCATTTGATCCAAGAGTCATGTACGAGACATGATTGAAGTTTTCCTACCTAAGTAACTTAACTTATTAGGTGTACAGGCTCAGCTTGACTAATAAGTTGTTGTGAAAAGTGGATCTTGGCCCACATTAAATCACTAACGCGAATTATTTAAGGGGATATTAATTCGGTTTGTGGGATTATAATAAGACCTCATTAATCTTGCTAAATTTTATTGTAGATTGAAAATGGCATCTTCAAACAACAACAATTTCTCATTGCGATCGGTCCTTGAAAAGGACAAATTGAATGGCACCAATTTCATAGATTGGTATCGAAACTTAAGAATAGTTCTTAAGCAAGAGAAAAAGTCGTATGTTTTGGATGCACCCTTTCCTGAAGAACTTAGTAGGAATGCCTCTGCGGTTCAAAAGGAAACTTTTGAGACCAAGAAGAGCGACTCCAATGATGTGACCTGTCTGATGCTGGCCACTATGGTGCCTGACTTGCAAAAGCAATTTATGGACCAAGAGGCTTATGCGATCATGGTGCACCTCAAGGAGATGTTCCAAGAGCAAGCTCGTCACGAGAGGTTCGTGACAACAAAGGCTTTGATTTCTTGTAAGATGGTTGCGGGTACTCCTGTTAATACCCATGTACTCAAGATCAAAGGTTATCTTGATACTCTTGAGAAGCTTGAGGTACAAGTGCCAAAGGAATTGGCCACTGACTTGATCTTAGGATCATTGACTGATGATTATGATCCATTTGTGATGAATTATAACATGCATGCAATGAACAAGTCAGTCACTGAGCTTCATGGGATGCTTAAGAATGCTGAAGAGAACATTCGAAAGACCAATCCCGTATTGATGGTTCAAGGGGGCATTAAAAAGGGACCCGCTAAGGGAAAGAGAAAGGGAAAGGGAAAGGCAAAACCCAAGAATGACCTGGCTCGGTTCAAGTCAAGTGGGAGTGCACCTCAGGCCCAATCCAAGCCCAAGGCACAGAAGCTCAAAGAGAGTGAGAGCACTTGCTTCCATTGCAACAAGATAGGGCATTGGAGGAAGAATTGCGCTCTCTTCAAGGAAGAACAAAAGAAGAATGGAGCCAAGACATCCAGTTCTGGTATTTTTGTTGTTGAGATTAACCTTTTTATTTCTACCACTTGGATATTGGATACCGGTTGTGGTTCTCACATTTGTTCAAATGTGCAGGGGCTAAGAAATAGGGGGTTACTTGGGAAGAATGAAGTCGACCTCCGTGTGGGGAATGGAGCACGAGTTGCTGCCATGGAGATAGGCGACTATCACCTCACTTTACCTTCTGGACTTTGTATTGTTTTGAATAATTGTTATTATGTGCCTGCTATGAGCAGAAACATTATTTCAGTTTCATGTTTGGATAATGATGAATTTGATTTTGTTATTAAAAATGGCAATACTCATATTCGTCGCCAAGGCATTTCTTATGGCAATGCCATGTTGCAAAATGGCCTTTATATCCTTGATTTACAAAACAAAGAGTCCATATACAACATTAATACAAAGAGGGTTAAATCAAACGAATTAAACCTTACTTACTTCTGCCATTATCGTTTAGGACATGCAAATAAAAAACGTATTTCAAAACTCCACAAAACTGGAGTGCTTGGGTCATTCGACTTAGAGTCTTAAGATACATGCGAGCCATGTTTGCATGGAAAATGACAAAGAGTCCTTTTAATGAGAAAGGTGAAAGGACTAATGGCTTATTGGAACTAATACATACCGATGTATGTGGACCATTAAGTACACAAGCTAGAAGTGGTTTTAGCTACTTCGTGACATTCACAGATGACTTCAGTAGATATGGCTATGTCTACCTAATGAAGTACAAGTCTGAAACTTTTGAGAAATTTAAAAAGTTTAAGAACGAAGTAGAAAACCAACTTGGCAAAAGTATAAAAGCCATTCGATCAGATCGAGGTGGCAAATACTTAAGCCAAGAGTTTGATGATCATCTAAAAGAGTGTGGTATTATTTCACAGCTCACTCCTCCTGGAACACCGCAATGGAATGGTGTGTCCGAAAGGAGAAATCGAACTCTATTAGACATGGTTCGATCTATGATGAGTCAAGCTAATCTTCTTATCTCTTTTTGGGGTTATACATTAGAAACTGCTGCGTTTCTATTGAACCGTACTCCAACTAAAGCAGTTGAGAAGACACCATACGAGGTATGGACTGGGAAAGAACCCAATATGTCTTTTCTCAGGATTTGGGGTTGTGAAGCACATGTTAAGAAATTAACATCTGACAAACTAGAGTCTAAATCGACTGTCTGCTTGTTTGTGGGTTATCCCAAAGAAACAAAGGGATACTACTTTTACTCACAAGCCGAGAACAAAGTATTTGTTGCTCGTAAGGCTATTTTCTTGGAAAAGGAGTTCCTTCTCAAGAAAGACAGTGGGAGTAAAGTAGAACTTGGAGAAATTCAAGTGCCACAAGCTCCTATAGAGGATGAGTTGGAAGTGGGATCAAGTTCACAACCAGTTGTGGAACAAGAACCCATTGCATAAGAAGATGAGCCTTGTGTGTACAAGAAGATTAGTGAGAGCATAATAGTATTTCTGGTCTTATATGTGGACGACATCCTTCTCATTAGGAATGACATTCCAACATTGCAAAAGGTTAAGCAATGGTTAGGGAAATGTTTCTCAATGAAAGACTTAGGTGAAGCCGAGACAATACTTGGTATTCGAATCTATAGAGATAGATCGAATCGACTTTTGGGACTAAGTCAAGAAAAGTACATAGACAAAGTACTAAAGCATTTTAGTATGGGAGACTCAAAGAAAGGGTACATACCTTTGGCTTTGGGACTCCTTTGACTAAAGAACAGTGCCCTAAAACCAAAGAGGAAAGGGACAACATGAGTAGAATCCCATATGCATCTGCTATTGGATCTATCATGTACGCTATGTTATGTACTAGGTTGGATGTTGCTCATGCACTGAGTATAACCAGTAGGTTTCAGCAAGACCCTAGTGAGAAGCACTGGTCTGCTGTAAAGGGGATTCTGAAGTACCTGCGAAGGACAACTAAGGATCACTTCTTGGTGTATGGTGGTCAAAAAGAGCTCGTCATACAAGGTTATGCCGATGCTGCTTTTCAGACCAGCACTCAGTATTCAAGATCGCAATTTAGGTTTGTTTATGTTTTGAACGGTGGTGCTGTTAGCTAAAGAAGCTCGCAGTAAGAGACCGTTGCCGACTCAACTACATAATCTGAGTATATTGCAGCGAGTGAGGCTGCAAAAGAGGCTGTTTGGATTAAAAATTTTATTTCTGGATTAGGAGTGGTCCCAAGCATCCTAGATCCATTAGAAATTTTTTGTGACAACAACGGGGCCATCGCACAGGCTAAGGAGCCCCGGTCACACCAGAAATCCAAACACATACTCAGGAGGTACCACCTTATCAGAGAGATCATTGATCGTAGGGACGTCAAGGTTAGCAAGATAGCAAGTGAAGACAATGTAGCAGATCCTTTGACGAAACAGTTGCGTCCAAATCTGCACGAAGCTCATTTGAGAGCGTTCGGTCTTAGGGCTATGCCCAATTGGGACTAGTGCTAGTGGGAGATTGTTAGTGTAAGCCCTAGCCCCAATACATTGTAATAAAATACTTAGTTAATAAAATGAGGCATTTATTTTATCTATTGTATTCCTATGCATATCAATTGATAGAACTATCCAGGAATATTATTTCAGTTTAAGTTATCATGTGTGAGGCACATGGTTGTAAGACCTTGAAACAAATGAGACTTCATTCTAAATATCCCTAGTCAGTCATTGTTATGGGAATAACAAATGAATTAAGACTAGTATGCTCTCTCTGATAAGTTGAGTTCTGTCTTACGGATCATAAGGACAAGAGTGTCAATCAGAGATCATAGATACATGTTTAGAACATGGTATTTGGATTAGATCCACTCATGAGAACACTACATGGTACAAGTCATAAGTGTTTCTCATATGCAAGTTTTGTATCGGAGTTCTTAGACCTAAAATCTCTATGAAACTCTTTATGAATTACTGTGTACTTTGACATACACCTAACGTGCTCGTAACAGAGTGACAAGTACGGGTATGATTGGGTATGCATTGATTCATGTTAGAGAGCATGAGAGAAGTGAAGGAATTACCCCTCTCGATAAGAGAGAAAATATCACCGGCCACTTGATCAGTGAACTGAGAAGTGTATGGCCATACCGAGATGAAATAATGAGTAATCATTATTTATCTGAGAGTTCAGTGTCACTGGAATATCAAGAAAGGAATTAATATATATAAGGATGACTAATTCCATGCCTTATATTAATTTTGATATTTATGGGTAAGGAACTATGCAAAATTGCATTAGGTCACTAAATGTCATATGCATTTTCATTTAATTTGGAATGCTATAATATCTTGCTAGAGAATATATATAGCATTTGAATTAATTTATTGATTTATTGCCAACATTAAATGGACCTATAGGATCGCACATAAAGCATTGGGCTTAAAATATTTAAATAGTGTATTGGGAATTAATTTGGACTTTTATTTAAAGTCAAATTAATGCATAAAATGGGTAAACAGATTTTTGCCTAAAACAGCTAGTTTTTTTGCCTAAAACAGCTAGGCAAAACTGTCAAGCTTTCTAGCTATTTTAGGCAAATCTGTAAAAACAGTTTTTTTGCCTAAAACAGCTAAGCAAAACTGTCAAGCTTTCATTTTGCCTAAAACAGCAAGCTGTTTTAGTCAAATCTGTTCAGCCACGATTTTGCCTAAAACAGCTAGCTGTTTTAGGCAAATCTGTGAAACAAGTTTTTTGCTTAAAACAGCTAGCTGTTTTAGGCAAATCTGTTAACAGTTGGTTACGAGAGAAATTTGTTGGCATGTGCTAGGTTTAATTTCAATTGATTAATTATCTATGTATAATTAAGTTAATTGAGTATTAAATCCTAATTTGTATTTTATCAAAATATAATACTTGAGAGGGAATTAAAGTAGCCAAAATTCAAACTAAAATACTAGTTGAATTCGGCAACTTATCACCTTAAATAAGTAAGTTTGTTTTGATTAAATGACTAATGCCATTTGAATTTAAATTCTAATAGAATTTAAATTAAGATATATCTCTTAATTAGGAAGTGATGGAGGCTGAAATTAATACTTAATTTTTGGCACTCACACTTGACCTAAATTAAGTGATATATATTAATGAATTAAATGAATAAAAGGGTATGCCATTTTGCTCTTTTTCTCTCTTGGCCGAAATACTCAAGGGAAAAGAACTCTTTCTTGTTCTCTTGTGTTCTTGGCTGAAACAGTAACCTAAAGGAAGAACAAGATCAGATCTTGTGGCTTCAAATTATTCCCATTACCGAATACACAGTCATAGAGCTAGCACTCTTGATTTTAAGCTATCTTTGCAAGTGTGTGTGTGAGAATAGAGAGGAGTGGTGTAAAGGTTGTTCCTTGGCATTGGTGGTGAAGATCTAAGGTGGACATATACTTCTTGGTTGTTGGTCATCATCAAAATCAAGTTTTAAAGGCATCTAAAGTTGTAAGTTTAAAACCCTAAAATTGCATGTTTCGATTCTTGTCATGGAATTGTATGGCATGTATGATCAAATTTTTATTGTTTTCCGCTGCATGATCTTTATGTGCATACCATGTCATATTCATAAACCCCAATATAAAAGATGAAGTTCTCTCTCTCTAGGTCACCCTAGTGGCCTTAATCAAGTAATTTGGGCAACGAAAGATAAAAAATCAAGTGAAGAAAGAAAAAGAGGTAAGATGAACTTAAGAAAATTAAGTGATTTTAATTGGTTCTTTAGTGTTTTCTCATAGTTTTGGATGCATAGAGGTTAAATTTGATGTTACTTTAAGTTGAAAAGAATGAAATCTTGGTGCTTTGGTGAAGGAAAAATTCGGCCAAGGATGATGATGGTTGAAGTATGAAGTGTGCTTTGTGCCAAGTGAAGAAAAGTGAAGTTTAAGGAAGCTAAAGCTTGAGAAAAAGGTAAGTGACTACAAAATTTATTGGTTTCCCTTTTTTGTGAATTAATTCCTTTGATGTAACTAGGTTAAATATGTTCAAAGTTGTTAATTAATGCAATTATGTTAGGGTAAATGAAATTAAGCATGAGAGGAAATGAAATGGAGGCCTTAATGGAAGAAAGAAAATTTTTAAGGTGAAAAATTCTTGGTGGCCGAAAATGTTATATAAAGAAAATAAAGAGAAAATGCAAATAATTAATTTATGTTACCTTAAAATAACAATAGACATGATAATTAATGTCTATGAATTTTTAGAGAATATTTAAAAATTTATTGGAAATTTTTAAAGTTATATATAGTGTATGTATTGAATGAAAATTGTGATTTATAGTGAATTAAATGACTATTTTGATGAAAAATGACAATAACTAATAAATAATGCTTAATTAAATTTTATTGGCATTTATTAGAATTATTGTGATTTTATTTAGAATTTAATGTTAATATGTATAATGAAAATAATTGAAATAGTAATGTATAATTGTATAAAAATGACTAAAGTGATGAATTAAAATGAAATTAAATTAATGTCAACGACAAGAAATAAAAAGTCAACCGATAAATTTTTTGAAATAATTATTAAGTCGTGAAAATAATAAGAATAATGAATTATCGGTAAATACTTCATAAAATGATTGAAAATGATGGAAATAAATTGATAAGTAAATAAAAAAAAGATAAAATGAAGTTTTAGATGGAAAAAAGACTCAAATGAAAGAAAATAAAAGTTTTGGGACAAAATGATAATTTTGCCAAAGTGGGTGATTAATGAGTAAAAATAAGTAAGATATAGTTAATAAGGGCAAAATGGTAATTTCGGAGACCTAACTGTGTCAAAAGATAAAGTTTCCATGATTTGGGGACTAAAATATAATTTTACCCGAAAATGGTAAATTAAAGAATAAATGATTATAATGACAAAATTATAATTATGTATTTGACATAAATAATCCTATAGAAAAAGTCAAATTATGCATTTTTGAGACATTAAATAATAAATTATATTAATAGAATTCCTAATTGAGTAAAAAGTAGTAAAATAAAGGTGTGACTAATTTATCAAAATAAATTAGTCAATAAAAAGTATTAAAAGAGTGAAAGACTATAAAATATGTCGCTGAAGAAATAAAAGTCGGCTTAGCGAATAATTAAAAGTTTTGGACAAAAAAGAAAAACAAAGTGTAAAAAGATCAAGTTTAGAAGTGTTGAAAAATAATTCGCAAAGAATTATACAAAAGAATAAAAGAAAATTGTGAATTATAATGCCATAATTCATAATCTATAATCTGTATAAAAGACTGAAAAGCTTAAGTATCCGAGTGAATTATCGAAAAATAATTCACAAAAGTGACTGGAAAAGAGAAAGTGAATAAAATGACAAAAAATTATTGAATAGTCAAAAACACTAAAAGAGTGTATTTGATCAGAATATAATGTACAATGAATAAAAGAAAGAAATTAAAGATTTTTTTTAAATGTTCAAAAATGATTGCAAATGTGCTTGATTATTTTGCCCTTAGCAATAAGTAGGTGTTATTATTTTTGTTTTGGATATAATTGGCTAGCCATAGGGACACCTCTGTACCGCGGTGCAAGTCATGGCGACTTGCTTTGCTATGGGTGAGATCTTTGATCTCCATAACTTTAGTGAAAGTGAAAGTGTATCTGTTTTCTGCTCTGTGAGACTTGATCTTTCGAGATCATTTCTCTATCTGTTCAGTGGAACCTTCGGATCCAGTCCCGAGTATCCTTTTTGAGAATCCTGTTATATTGCATTAGGGGCACATCAAAATGAATAAATTGGTACTGTTTAGTTGAATTGAATATAAAAAGTTATAACGAAAAATATTTCGTTTGAAAGAAAATGCAAATTTGAAATAAATCTATAAAGATTTCTGAAAAGTGTATTTAATAAGAAAAAGAAAAAGAAAGGTTTTATAAGAATAAAATATTAAATCAATGTTTAGTTAAGCTTTTATAAGAATTTAAAATATATTTTGTTTTACGTAAAAAAGATAAATTTAATTAATTGGTATTTCTTGTACCAATTACTATTGTGAAAAGTGACAAGTTTGGAAAATAATATTAATTTCCTGCTTAAAGTTAAAAAGTGATGATATTGACATGAAGTGAAACTTAATGCTTAGGTAATGTCTTTCTGGAAGAAAAGTTAAATGAAGAGTAAAACAATAAAAAGTCACATAATTGTTCAATGAGGAATAAGTAAAAGACATAGGTCTTAAGCAAATATTTGAACATAAGTAAAGGTGTAAAAGAAAGAAAGTTTTCACTGCAAAGTGCTCCAAAATAGCTGTATCGCTTTGCAAGAAAGCTTATAAGCCTTTTAACGGTAATGTATTTATTAGATTAAAGTTAAAGTAAAGTAAAAGAATAAATAGCAAAAAGTGAAGTTAGAATACAGATTGAATAATTGACCAGTAAATCAAGCATTAAAAATAGTTTATTTTGGGTACTAGTAAAAACACGAGTACCAATACACATTGTTAAATGAAATAATAATTAAATCGTTTGTGGCTAAAAAATAAAACGGAAGTAATGATAAAAGTAAAAGTTATAGTAAAGATTAACGTAAAGGTACAAGTAAATCCGATATCGATCCACCTAAGAAGATACTGTAAAGTAAAGTTGAAAGTTTAGAAACAGAAGAACAATGATTACCAAAAGACGAATTAATAACATGACTAATGTTAACCGAAGTAAAAGGAATTGTTTAAGGAAATAAAAATAATAGTAGCATAAATTACGAAATTATGCTTTATTCTGGAAAATTCTTGGATTAGTAGTCACCACTGGGCATATTTAATGCTCAGCACGTAGTGTCTACTGCGTGCAGGTTTTGAAGTGTTGCTGGAGCACAGTACACTGTGGGTCCAGATCGAAAGAGAAAATTTTTGTATTAGTTTGATGTAAGTTTTTGGGCATGTATATACTTAGTTAATTAATGTAAAGTCTGATATGTGGTTTGATTATATTTATGATTATTGTTGGATGAGTGATTGATGTAAACTTTTGGCCTGAAGTTATTTTGTATATATTTAATTGTTTACACGACTGTTGTTTAATTCTGGAATTTGATGTAATAGTATTTAAAGTTTTTCATTTTGTTCGAGGAAAAAAAACGTTCCGAGATTTCGGCTAAGTTTCGCTTCAGTAAAGACTGTTCCGAAAAGGGTGTGACAAACCATTTTTACAGTACCGAGTAATTTTTTCTTTGTCTAATTTGGAGGCCTATTTAAACTCAATTTCTCCTCAAATTGTAACACTAGACTCTATTTAACTCATATGATCTCATTTGACTTTTAATTACAACTTTCCAGGAGGTCACCCATCTTCCCACTAACCTGAATCAAACACGTTTAACATTTATGTACTGTTAAATTTTTCTATATTATCTACTGTAATGACTCTGAAAACTGTCCTAGAATTACTATACGTGTTCTACAATGTATTTTACATGTCGGATGAATTTTTGGGGTATTTTAGCTATATGTATAGTTGGTTTGATTTCATTTAATAGAATTAAATATATTCCATTTAACAGAATCTTACATTATTAAACTCAACTAATTATGAGAATTATTAAACACAACAACTAACATAAACAAACATCAACCTTGCTTAATTAATTTTCTGAACAAGGGATAAACATTAGATTTACTGTTAACCGACTATCAACCAGAAACAAAGATTTCTTAATTACTCTCACTTGTTATTAGTTACTAAATCAAGTCGCTAATCTGTTATTATTATTATTATTAATTAGATATTAATTTTAAAATTTTCTCTAATTAATAAAAAAAAGAAAAGAATTGTAAAGGTGGTGGGAATGGTAGCGTTTTAAAAATGGGGAAGGGGTAAAAACTAAAACAATGAGTTTCCCTCTCAATCAAAAAATCAAAAGGCGAGAGAGAAATGGAAGAGAGCAAACAAAGAAGGAAACAAAATCATAACTCCTCAGGAAGAACCAAAATCAATATGGAAATGCCAAGTGTCGCTCTGCATTCACTTTCACTTCTCTCCTTTCTGCCACTCTCTCACATTCTACACGTATGGCAACCATTTCTCTCTTTCTCTTTAAGGATTGTCTATTTCTCTTTTATTTTCTGCCAATTCTCTTTTCTTCTGCCCCACTTTCACTCTCTCTCTTTCTTTTACTCTTTGCTTCATTTCAACTCTCATATTATAGCTAAACATTGTCTATGTGTCTTCCTATCTCTAAATTTTGATTGCTATGCTTTTATGGTATGCCTTGTTTCAATTTTTATTTATTTTTGCTAGATCAATCAATCTGCATCTTACAGGTCATATGAAGTCTTGATCTTTTCTTATTTTTGTTTGAATTTCACTCTTAAAGTTTTAGTTTTTTTTTATAATTGTGCTTTTTATGCTCCTGCATGATCCGTCTCAAACAAAAGAATTGTCTCTTTTAGGTTAGAATCAGGGATGGTTTCAGAATTGATTTTTTTCTTCTTGATTTTATATTTATATCTGAAGAGGTGAAAAAAGAGAGAGAGAGACAGAGAGAAATCAAATCATACAGAACTGCTATGTCTTCTGTTTTGAATTTACAGTTCAAAATGAGATGATTTTGGCTCTCTTAGGTGTCCTGGTACTAGATAATCGATACGCATTTCTTACTAGTAATGTTTATTATTATTGAAGACCTTATCTAAAAGGCTGAAGCATATGATATATCTGAAATTGATAGGATCCTGGTTATTCATTAATACATATCAAACTTCATAATACTAGCGTTGCTTCATATGGGTTGATGTTACTACTTTATTTGAAGATGATATCATAAAGAAGTAATCGTTGAGTGTTCTTAGAAGTTTCGAAAAGTACTTGATGAATCCCTACTTTGAAAGAGTGAACTAGTACAAATCGCATTCATGTTATGCTTCTCAGGCTTGGTTTTAGTAACTAATAAGCTTTTCTGAGTAGGATCACATTGCTCCATCACTCCATGCTGGAACTCTATCAGGCTAGAGAACCGAACATTTCTTGAATGAAGGTTCTGAGTTTGGGTTTTGTTCATGAAATGAGCAAGTGCAAATAAGCCTGTGATAATTGACCACGCTAAGTGGAGCATAAGAAGCATAACATGCATGCACAGACACCTGCGCATGCATCTAGTTATATCATTTTCCTTGTAATTGCAAGTTTACTGTTGCTTCAGGTTATTTATGTAAGCTATGAGTTATGTTTGTCCTAGTTTGCATTTTCTTTTAATTATGTGATATAAATTGCATTGACTACTACCTAGTGCTAAATGCAACTCGCTGTCAGGTTAGTGTATCTACCTGATATCAAGTGTCTGATCATTTTATTGAAATCTTCCTTTACGGAGGTAAAGACATTAAAATGTGCTTCTGGGTTTCAGCTTTTAATTTATTTACTTATTTTGGTCACAAAATTAAGGCTACATTCTGAATAAAAGTGTATTGTGACAACAAGTCTGCCATTTCCATTGCTCACAATCCGGTACTACACGATAGAACCAAACATATCGAAATTGACAAACATTTCATCAAAGGTTTTGAAGATTGATAAGGTTTAGAATGATAAATAGTTCTATGATTTTTAGATATAATGCAGTTTTCACAAACTAATTTAGAACAATCCACATTTGTAAATAAACCAGGAAAAAGTCTTTTAAGATAGGGAAAACTAGGATGACCAAATCTATAATGCCATAGCATAACTTCATCCGTTGTTGGATTAGAAAAAATACTACTCAAACCTTGAGCTCCTTTATTCTTGGAAGTCTGGTCATCCAAAATATAGAGACCATCGATTAGTTTAGCACTGCCAATCATCCTCTCCGAGTGCAGGTCCTGAACAACACATGATGATTCAAAAAAGATAATAGAACAATTAGACTCTTTGCATAGTTTGCTAACTGACAGAAGATTACAAGTAAGTTTTGGAACATGTAGAACATTCTTTAAGAGAATATTCGGAGAAAGTTGTATACAACCTTTTCCAGCTATAGATGAAAAAGATCCATCAGCAATACGAATTTTTTTATGGCCAGAACAAGGATGATAAGAATAAAATAAATTAGACAGACTGGTCATATGATCAGATGCTCCTGAATCTATAATCCAAGGAACAGAATAGTGTAGTGATTGACAAGATAATGCTTTAGGGTAATTACCTGCTTGTGCCATAGAAGCATTAGAAGCATTAGAAGAACCTGAATTAAATTTCAGCAATTTTAGAATTTGATTAATCTGCTCAGTGTTGAAGGGATTTGAATCTGCTTCATGTGCAACAGGAGTCTTGTGAAACTTTCCTTCATGAGAGCCTTTCCAATTAGCTGGCTTTCCATGAAGCTTCCAACAGGTCTCACGGGTATGCCGTGGTTTGTCACAATGGTCACACCAAACACGTGGTTTCTCCTGGGATTTCTTGCCAGTGTTTCTATTATTACTCATTCCAGCCACAAGAGCAGAGTTTTCAACAAGACTGCTAGAGCCTTTTTTTCCGAGCATAACAAGACGGCGACTTTCCTCACGACGAACTTCAGAAAATACTTCTCCAATAGATGGGAGTTTTTGTCTACCAATGAGTCCAATAAGAAATTTAAAAATACGATTATCTTCCACCATTTTTTTATAATGGTTATTATCATTGGTACACTTCCACTCATAGTTGTTAAAAAGATCCAAGTCTTGCCAGAGACGTTTCAAGGAATTAAAATATTTAGTGACAGAATCCTCACCTTGACGAATTCCATCCAGTTTCAAAGTCAATTCGTATAATTGAGATTGATTTCCCAAGTCTGAATACATTTGATTGACATTATCCCAAAGCTCCTTGGCTGTATGGTAGCACATGTAGTTGGAGCTTATATCTTCCTCCATGGAATTGACCAACCATGTCATTACCATTGAATTCTCAGCATCCCATTTAGCATATCCGGCATCATCATTGTTTGGCTCCTCCTTTTCTCCAGTCAGATATCCCATCTTGCCTCTACCACGAATATACATGCACACGGATTGAGACCAACGCAGGAAATTTTCTCCATTCAGTTTAATAGTGGTAATCTAAATGGAGTGAGAGTCTGAGGAGAACTGAGAAGGTGCATTTTTGGTTTTTTCTATTTCTTCAGACATGGTGATAGTGAAATGAAAGAAGGATAAAGAGATTTTATCAAAGAACAAGAGACCGTGCTGACAATAATGGGTAGAACACACGGACACTCAAGGAGTAAAGAACAATCAGACGTGGGCACGCAAGAAATAACGAAGAACTAGACGTGGGCGTGTGAAAGAATTGAAAGCAAACACACGTGGTCACGCACTAAGCAAAGCACAGGCAGACTTGAGCATGTGTAAGGACTAAAATAAAAAAGGCTGTGTAGGTGGCGATGAAGGCCAAAGACTCAGGAAATAAGTTCCAGCTCTGATACCATGTGAAATTCAATGATAGAATTGAATTAAATTATCTAATTTGAAGTTTACACTCTTATAGCTGTACACGGAAGGAAAAAGAAGACAACAAAGAGAATAATTACAGTCAAGAATAATAATTACAGAAACTACTAATTACAGTCAAAAAGAAAGATAATCATTTTGTCCCTTAAATTACTCCATAAATCATGCAGCTAATTGTGAAACTTGCAACAGAACCTCAGCTGTTTGAATCTTTTAGAATGCAGGATAACTATAGGGTTGCCCTTGGAGATATTATTTTACGATGAAAATAATCTAATATGTCAGTGTTTGCAAAAAATGTAAGGTTGCCTTGGAGCTCGGGGCTTAGTGGTTGTTTGACTGCTTTCAAGGATGCCTCCAACAGCCAGCAGGATCAATAATCTGAATGACAGTTTGAAGGGGAACATCCATAAAAGGAAATGTAATCCATGCAACCGAATGAAATCAAACTATGAAGGTGTTTCTTTGACTTTAAATGCCCATGCAGGGAAAAAGAGCAAATATTTTGATTTGCCTCCTCGAACAGTAGGGGATGATGGGGTGAGGTTTCTTTTCAGATTCTAAAGTGAGATTCAGTATTTCTAGTCGAAGACACTAAACTCTTTTTCTTTTTCCCATTCGATACCTTAATATGGTAGCTGATAATTTGCCCATTTTTTTAACTTACAGGGTCACCTTGTTATGGTATGATATAATTACAGAAAAGGCTTTACCAAGATTACTTTTACCATTATGTGTTATCAAAATCTCATAAATTCTCCATTTAAATTATTTTTTAAGTTATCCATAGAGCTTTATGTGTGTGCACGCATGTATTTATGTATGTATGAGAATAAATTTCTACTTGGGGCAGAGTACATGAAGAAAATTGTTTAGGAGCATTAATATGACTTGTTAGTCATCTAAGGAACTTTTGATCCTGGTTTTCTTATGAGAAAGAGGAAATGCTGAAAATTAGCCATCAGAGCACATCTTTGTGAAGAGGCTTGTTACCTAGCAATTGGTTTGGCTCAAATAGCAATTGCTTCTGACATATTAATTGCCCTGAGATTTTCCAACCTGATTCTTTTTATCAAGCACAAAATAATTAACTCCCATTATAATGACCTGCCTTCCCTTTTGGTTTTTGTGCTTATATTTTGTTTTGCAGCACTACTATGAGTGTGTTGTACGTGACAACGATGGAGAATTGCTGTGCTGCGACACCTGCCCCTGCACATATCATCTCCAATGCATTAATCCACCACTAGAAGTATGCGACTTTTTCCTCCTCCTAACATGTTCGGTTTTCTTTGATTTACATTAGGATCCTGATGTTTTTCTTATATTGTTTATGCCTGAAGTCCGTTCCTACTGGGACTTGGCAATGCGAAAATTGCTGCCAAGGTGCTGATCTCTTAGCCCCTCTGATTTCTCTCAAGAGCTTGAAGAAAAAAGCCTCTTCTGACAAAGTAAGGCATGCTGTTTCTCATATATGCTTTCTTTGTTTGATGGATTTTTTCAATGTTGAGATAATAAATCTTGAATTTTGTGTGCGACCCTGTTCTTTTTTGATTGGAGGGTTGTTCAGAAGATTATGACATGAAAATCTGATTTAATTTTTTGATACTCATTTGATCATTTTGTTTCTGATTTTCTTTTCTGGGTTATTTGTAAGTGACCAATTAAGACCAATGGGGATATGTTTTTGTTGCTAGAATTTGTGCCCTTTTTCTTACCCTAGTGGACCAGCACAATGAAACTCGAATATTTATCCCAAAAATATATAAAGCCTGTCTTTATGTTAACAGAAGATCATGGAGTCAAAATTTCAGATATAAATATTTTCCCTTAATTGGGAAAGGATCTTAGATATTGAAAGTATATCCCCTTTCTTTTATAGGGCTTGTTACTATTGTTGTCTTATGATTCATTTGTCCACTTTTAATTAATGTAAGGTGCTACAGATAGGCTCATTCCAGTCAGTGCATCATTTGGCTGATGCTGGAGATTTAATGGAGAAAAATCTGAGAAATATGTTCACATTGGTGTTGAACAAGCATGTCCTTAATAGATCAGTTATTGATTTAATTATATCTTCTCTCATATGCTTTAATTTTTTGCCTTTTCTTTCTTCTAGAATGCTGCCAATCACATTGGCCATGAAAAAAGGTCTGAT
The DNA here is from genome assembly GCA_037975025.1 of Excoecaria agallocha. Lineage (NCBI taxonomy): Eukaryota > Viridiplantae > Streptophyta > Magnoliopsida > Malpighiales > Euphorbiaceae > Excoecaria > Excoecaria agallocha. The sequence continues at coordinate 2,486,207 of JBBPFJ010000019.1, read as the reverse complement.
ACTTCTGCTGTGAATGAAATTAAAGTATATAGAAGACGTGCACGGAAGATAGCAGTAGAAAAAAAGGAAGAAGATGATCCAAAAAATTCAATCAGAGCTCATGGTCCCTCTGAATCAGCAAACAAAGATCAACAAGACAGACTGACTACACATACTTCAGGATTGTTCTGTTGTTCGATCATTAAATCTGAGTTTGCTGAACCGGCTGATAAAGTTCTGGAAAATGATGATCTTAATGCATCAAGGGTACAGGACAGCACTTTATAATAATATAGCATGTGCATACACAACTTTGACGTGCCTAAACAATCACCAGCCTTGAATGCAGAAGACATAATAGAGTCTGGAGCTTTGGTTGATAATATAATGGTTTTGTTGGTTTTCCTTCTTGGTTGAGATCCTCAGATGTCTCTGTTACGAATCCCACATCGGTTAACTGCCTAGGCAGTTAGTGGCTTATAAGTGTGTGGGGTTTCCTCCACTAACAGGAATTCCTTTTGGTGGATAAGAGGCCTTCACATTTATGGGCCTAGCATTGCCGTTCTCTATCAATTGGCCCCGTCTGTGGGAAAGCGGCCCAGGAGAGGAACCCCATGGGAGAAGCCGCCAGTGGGTGACAAGCAGCCCAAAAAGAGAAGGGGTGAAAGCGGCCCAGGAGAGGAACCCTTGGGGAGAGGCCGCCAGTGGGTGTCAGCCGCCGTGGACGTCGGCTGTTGATGGAGGGAGTAATGTTACGAATCTCACATCGGTTAACTGCCTAGGCAGTTAGTGGCTTATAAGTGTGTGGGGCTTCCTCCACTAACAGGAATTCCTTTTGGTGGATAAGGGGCCTTCACATTTATGGGCCTAGCATTACCGTTCTCTATCAATTGGCGCCGTCTGTGGGAAAAAGGAATTCCTGTTAGTGGAGGAAGCCCCACACACTTATAAGCCACTAACTGCCTAGGCAGTTAACCGATGTGGGATTCGTAACAGTCTCTGTTGCAACACTGAAGTGTCTTGACAAAAACTCAGTACAAGCATATCCGGATGTTTGCATGATTCAGCTCCATTATAACGTTATCATTTTTTCTGCAGTATTCTCCTTTTTTTTCCTTTTATTGTTTTTTATGTGAAATGTTGCTCAATTATTAGCCCCAACAACCAAAAGAAGCTAACCCAGAAGCAGAAGCTCAAGGAAGTGAGATGGTACATCAAGCAATGACCACTAGTGATTGTAGCCAAAGTCCTAATGTAAATCGGTATAACATGCTTTGGTTATTGAGGTAATTTATCATTTATTCTGCTCCATCTATTCTTCTGTTGTGTAGGAAAACATAAAATCAAGGAGAAAAAACTAATAGAATCATGTCTGGGGAAATATTTTCAGGGATGTCATGCAGGAGTCAATGAAGGATCATCACTTCATTCAGGCAAGTGCAAGTTCATTCTCTGTGTGTGTGTATTTCTGCATTGAAGCATTTTTGAGTTATAGTTGATTGCTTCAATGTCGAAGCAGAATAATAGGAAGAAGGAATTGCATCAGGCTCTACCTCCAAAAGATACAGAATCTGCCAAAGCTAAGAGAAAAAAATAGTATGTCTAAATTTAATATTTACAAGGTGTCATTTTTCTTTTATTTGTATTTGCATTGTAACAGTAACTACTTCCATCAAATAGTGCAAGGCTTCGTGCAAGACAGAAACAAAAAATTGCCCTCAGGAACAGAAGCAATGGACTGATTCCTGGTTCAATGATAGTTAAACCTGAAGCACATCTTCAGATGGATGCAGAGGCCATTGAATCTGTGAGAGTGCATACTTTACAAAATGAATCAAAGGAACACATGTTGCAGGAACTCTTTCCATTGAAAGAGGAAAGCACTTCCAGAGACAAATTGCTTTATAAATCTGCAGTTCACATAGACCCCAGAAGATCTCAATACAGGCAAATCAGATTCAGAGGAAAGTTGCCTGTTTTCTCATCCCAACGAGAGTCAGATGCTGGATGTTCCACTAGGTTCAGTGCAAACTCTCGGGAGATTGGTGACTCTGATGTTTCATTGCAGACGAGGGTATACTTCTTTCTCTAATCAGGAGTGGGCAACATATATGCATATAAATGTATAGATACATGCAGACACATTGTGTTAAATTTCAATCTTGTTTTATTTGTAGAACCCTTCTGCAGTACCTCAAGGAGGAAAGGATCATTCTTGGATGAGTTTAGGGTCAAGCCTGGCATCAACTTCACAACAGAGTAAACATGCTGACAGTGGATTGATGATGTCCAATAACTCAATAAAGGATCAAGCAGCAGTTGATTTTTGGTTGGAAGAGGAGCTTGATTCTCTTTGGATTGGTGTCCGCAGATATGGGCAGGGAAATTGGGAAGCAATGCTTAGAGACTCCTCATTGTCTTTCGCCAAGAATAAAACTACAGAACATCTGTCACAAAAGTGGAAGATGGAGAGACTCAGAATCTCAAGCCCTGGAAATTTGGCCAATTCGCTCTCTATGGACCAAAGGTTGAACTGCCTTCAGGTAGCAGACACCACCTTGCCATCTTTAAAGGATCGGTTACCTTCAAAGCGGGGAAATCTAGAACCACAAAACCTTCTTCTTGGCGGATTAATTAACATTCCCAGGTCAAAATAGACTTGGAGGCAAGCCAAAATCATAGAAGTGAAGCAAAAGACTTGTCGTCAGAGGGCACCATTTCCGATTGAAATAAGGCAGTAGCCATGCATTTCTTTGAGTAATTTAGGTTTATGGGTAGCTTTCATGCCAAAACACATTAATTTAGTTGTCTTTGCCGATTCTTGGCAGCTATATATTGGACCATCTATCTGTTCTTTTTCCTCCATATCCAAAACAATTATTATCAACTCTCTCTCTTTGAAATAGCATAAACTCTATTTTTCTTGCAATTATGCTTTTACGGAAGATCTTAGGAATGGAATTATTTGATTGCGATGGCCAAGTAATTTTCAGGTTGATGTTTGTTATCAGACGCCAAATGAGGGAAAGAAGAAATATGCCTGACTATTATTAACTTCCAAAAATTGTTGAAGAAGAAGGAAATTGATGAATTATTGTGAAATAATTCATAAAATAAGTGAAAAATGGTAGTAAATGTGAAATAATGTGTCCATGAATTTTTATGGAATTTATAGAGATTATTTGAATATTTTTAGAATATTTGCTAAATGAGGTAGTTAATAAAAATAATGAAATTTTGTTAATTATGTTATAAAACGATAATAATAGTGGAATAAAGTCTATATAAATTTTTGTGAAATTTATATGAAATATGAGAATATTTTCAGAATAATTATTGAGCTATGAAAGTAATAAAAATAATAAATTATTGGGAAATAATTCATAAAATAAGTGAAAATGATGGAAATTGTAAAATAATGTGCATAGGAATATTTGTAGAATTTATACGAATTATTAGAATAATTTCCAAAATTTAATACGGAAAATGTTAATTAAAGATCACTACAAAAAAACTGTTAATTAGCGACTAAAATTAGCGACGGAGTAATTTTCGTCGCTAATTTTGCGACGGATTAGCGACTGTTTTATAATTCCGTCGTGAAAATGAGATTTTCTATTTTTTGCGACGAATTAGCGACGGAATGAAAAAACAGTCGCTAATTATTGGCGGGAAGTTTACGCGCCATGTTTTTCGACGGAATTAGCGACGAAAAGTTTAGTCGCTAATTTAGGAGGGAAAATTTTAGTCGCTAATGAAATTTTAGTCGCTAATCCGTCGCAAATAAAGTAAAAAATATTTTTTTTAGAAATTAGAAATATATTTTATAACTGAAAATTAGAAATTATTTTATTAGTAGATAATAATTTTTTAACAATTATACCAAAATCTAAATTTATTTATTTTTAAAAATTTCTTTTTTAATAATAATATTAATAAACTAATTATTAAGATTATTATATATTTGTGTATTCAAGATTAATAAAAATAAATATTTATAAAAAAGTAATATAAAATTTATTATTTCATTTAAAATAATAATAAAAAAATTTGTAATTTATATTTATTTTATAAAATTTAAATCAAATATTAAATTATTTAAAATCAAAAATGTTTAAATAATTAAAATACTCTTTAAATTAAAATATATACAATAATGATAATAATAGTGAGAAAAATGGTTTAAAATTAAAATACTCTTTATAATAAATTAAAATAAATTCAATTAGATACATTAATTTACTATTCAATTCATTTGATTCGCTAAATAATACCATCCAATTCAATTCATTATGTGATCTTTATAATCCGTTTATTTCATAATTTTTTATTTTTAATAAAAAATAATTTTATAAAATTTAGATAATAAATTTGTAACTCAATTAGATCATAATCCAATTTATTCATAATAACATAAAATTTTTATATTTATAACTCAATTCATCACAATTCAATCTGAATACATTCAACCCGACAAAAATTGCTATCTCATTTTTACATGATACAACTATGTAAGGCTACACTGAAATGAAATTAAAAAAAAAACATTATTAAAAACCATCGAAATTGTAAAAAAGACATTCATGGCATATCTATTGTATATATTGTTGATGGTTTTTGCAATATCTCAATAACTGTTAGTTTAGTTGGTGTAAAGTGTAAACTAGTTCAAAATGATGACTTATCAAATATATGCAACCAAACCCATAAATAAATGAGTATTTTTTATATTCTGTCTAAATAACTATAGCCGGTTAAGTATTTGCCGTTAGATCGGCCTGATATTTGGTGGGTACGTTCGAAACTCCTTGTTGTTAATTTTGAACGGTAAAGATTAGTTTTTAAGGTCTATGAGTTTAATTTTTGTTGCAAAAAAGATGTTATTTTCTGGATTTTTTATGTAATGATCAGTTTTGTATACGAAATCGATCGGAAAATCATTTGCCGTTAGATTGACCTGATTTTTGGTGAGTACATTTGAAACTTCTTGTTGTTATTTTTGGACGGTGAAGATTAGTTTTTAAGATCTGTAAGTTCAGTTTTTGTTGCAAAAAAGAGGCTATTTTCTGAATTTTTTACGTAATGACCAGTTTTGTAAACGAAGATTAACGGAAAATCATTTGCCGTTAGATTGGCCTGATTTTTGGTGAGTACGTTCAAAACTCCTTTTTGTTAATTTTGAATGGTGAAGATTAGTTTTTAAGGTTTGTAAGTTCAGTTTTTGTTGCAAAAAAGAGGCTATTTTCTGGATTTTTTACTTCATGACCAGTTTTGTATACGAAGACGATCGGAAAATCATTTGCCGTTAGATTGGCCTGATTTTTGGTGAGTACATTTGAAACTTCTTGTTGTTATTTTTGGAAGGTGAAGATTAGTTTTTAAGATCTGTAAGTTCAGTTTTTGTTGCAAAAAATAGGCTATTTTCTGGATTTTTTACATAATAACCAATTTTGTATGTGAAGACGATCGAAAAATCATTTGCCGTTAGATCGGCCTAATTTTTGGTGAGTACGTTCAAAACTCCTTGTTGTTAATTTTGAACGGTGAAGATTAGTTTTTAAGGTCTGTAAGTTCAGTTTTTGTTGCAAAAAAGAGGCAGTTTTCTAGATTTTTTATATAATGACCAATTTTGTATGTGAAGACGATCAAAAAATCATTTGCCGTTAGATCGGTCTAATTTTTGGTGAGTACGTTTGAAACTCCTTTTTGTTAATTTTGGACGGTGAAGATTAGTTTTTAAGATCTGTAAGTTCAATTTTTGTTGCAAAAAATAGGTTATTTTCTGGATTTTTTACGTAATGACCAGTTTTGTATACGAAAACGATCGGAAAATTATTTACCGTTAGATTGACCTGATTTTTGGTGAGTACGTTCAAAACTCCTTGTTGTTAATTTTGAACGGTGAAGTTTAGTTTTTAAGGTCTGTAAGTTCAGTTTTTGTTGCAAAAAAGAGGCTGTTTTCTGGATTTTTTACGTAATGATTTGTTTTGTATTTTTTGACGATGAAAAATCATTCGCCGTTAGATCGGGTTAATTTTTGGTGAGTATGGCTGAAACTCCTTGTTCTTCAACTTGAACGGTGAAGATCATGTTTAGATAATTCTAACCCTATCCGATTTGCTTTGGATAGAAGTTGCAATTAAGGGTTCTTTGTTTTTCTCTCTCTAATGTTTGTGTAACACCCCGACTTGGAGTTACCCAAATAATAATCGGACTGACTCGATAAATATTAATAAATAAATGATTTAAAATGATATTAAGAGTAAATAAAATTAATTGGTAAGACGTTTATGTACCAATATAACTATATGAATTGGTTGTTTTCATTATATATAATAATTATATATAATTACATTATTAATTTATTGAAGATGCGTGTGGGCATAATTTCTAAACTTTTGAATTATTGATTTTAATTAAATCACAAATTAACACAATTTAAGTTATATGAGAGAAATAATAATAATAACAGAAAAGAGGATGTTTTTTGGATTTTTTACGTAATGATCAGTTTTGTATACGAAAATGATCAAAAAATAATTTACCGTTAGATCGGACTGATTTTCGGTGAGTACGTTCGAAACTCCTTGTTGTTAATTTTGGACGGTGAAGATTAGTTTTTAAGGTCTGTGAGTTTGGTTTTTGTTGCAAAAAAGAAGTTATTTCTAGATTTTTTACGTAATAATCAGTTTTGTATACGAAGACGATCGAAAAATCATTTACCGTTAGATTAGCCTGATTTTTGGTGAGTACGTTCAAAACTCCTTGTTGTTAATTTTGTACGGTGAAGATTAGTTTTTAAGGTCTGTAAGTTCAGTTTTTATTGCAAAAAATAGGCTATTTTCTCGATTTTTTACGTAATGACCAGTTTTGTATACGAAGACGATCGGAAACTCATTTGTTGTTAGATTGGCCTGATTTTTGGTGAGTACGTTCAAAACTCCTTGTTGTTAAATTTGAATGGTGAAGATTAGTTTTTAAGGTCTGTAAGTTCAATTTTTGTTGCAAAAAAGAGACTGTTTTCTGAATTTTTTACGTAATGACCAGTTTTGTATACAAAGACGATCGAAAAATTATTTACCGTTAGATTGGCCTGAGTTTTGGTGAGTACATTCGAAACTCTTTGTTGTTAATTTTGGACGGTAAATATTAGTTTTTAAGGTCTGTAAGTTCAATTTTTGTTGCAAAAAAAGTTATTTTCTGGATTTTTACGTAATGACCAATTTTATATACGAAAATGATCGGAAAATTATTTACCGTTAGATCGGCCTAATATTTGGTGAGTACGTTGAAAACTCCTTGTTGTTAATTTTCAACGGTAAAGATTAGTTTTTAAGATCTGTAATTTCAATTTTTGTTGCAAAAAAAGTTATTTTCTGGATTTTTACGTAATGACCAATTTTATATACGAAAACGATCGGAAAATCATTTGCCGTTAGATCGGCCTAATTTTTGGTGAGTACGTTCAAAACTCCTTGTTGTTAATTTTGAACGGTAAAGATTAGTTTTTAAAGTCTTCAATTAACTTTAGATATACAAAACCATTAAGTGATCCCTACATTACATTCACTGTATACAATTATCATATTAATGAAATTTTACCAATTAATTTAATTATATGAGTATATAATTACCTCAGTAATTAATTTTATTTTTTTTCAGTATCATTCAACTAATATTTATCTATTTTTGCATAATACTTATACGAGTAATTGAACTTCATTTTATAAATTATTTAATTAATACTATTAATTTAATAGTTATTTAAAAATATTTTATATTTACTTTGATCTTTATAAATAACAATAAATATAAATTATTTTTTAATTGTAAAAGATTGAATTTAAGATTAAAATTAAATTTAAAATTTTTTAAGAGGGAATTTTTTTTATTTTGAATTTTTGGAGTGAGTAAAAAATTTAATTAAGTAATTAATTATAAATATTTACTAAATCATCCTTAAATATAAAGGCAAAATGATCAAAATTGGGAGGGATATTTTAGTATTTTCAAAATACTAACCCTAGATATAAAAGGCAACTTTCTGGATTTCATTCAATTTCCCTCTCAACTCCTCCACAAATTTCCCGCATCGCATACAGGTAACAGGTGCACACATCATCGGCCCAGCAGAGCGGAGGAAAGCGCAGGTCGTCGGCCAGCTCATAATGGTATGGATCTTTCATTTGTTACTACGCAGGTCGTCGGCCCAGCAGAGCGGAGGAAAGCGCAGGTGATCATATATTCGGACTGTTTGATTCTACGCATTGTTAATCTCTAGGGTTTCAAATGTTTAAAATGCAAATATCAAGCTTTCTGTCTTGCAAATTATTCACCAACAATATAATAATTTGATATTTTCATGGTTTTGTGTTTGCCTTTTGATGAGTTGGTTTGTGAGCGAGCCAACTTTTTGACATTTTCTTCTGTTGGAGATGAGCAATTTAGCCATCGATTATTTTAATTCTACGAAAAATTCCTTATGACCAAGTTAGCTTTTATCATTGGTTTTGTAGGATGGACATGATTCAGAAGATCCCAAGCAAACCACCGCTGACATGACGGCATTTGTGAGTTCCTTTAATTTTCATACACTTTTGTTAGTTTTTAATCATACATTTATTCAATTGACTTGGCAGTTGCGATGACATTTTTCCATCAAAATTTTCAGGTTCAAAATCTTCTCCAGCAGATGGTGAGTTATTACTTTGACCTCTTCTTCTTTGTTTATGGTATTTTTGCTGATTAAAATCTTCCAGACAATGTCAGACTCCATTGTTACGAAGAATATCCTTTTCATTCCCTTATAACTTGCTTATATTTAGGAAAAAGGAAAATCCTTGCATTAGTTTTCTCTCTGATTGAAATGAGTGTTAATATGATGGGTGGTGTTAACATCCGATCAGAAAATAATTATTTTTTTATTCTTGTTGCACGGTATGCATTGGTGCTCAAGGTTAGCGCCCGTGCCGATTGAAATTGATAGACTTATGGAAATTTAATTACTGGAAATGCAGTTGGGGATTGCTTCAATTAGATCAGTTGGTACTAACCTGCTTCTTAAACATCATGGTACTGAATTAAATTCTCAAATTAAACAATTAGAATTTATTTAGATGAATTAAGTTCTTTAGGTCCATATAGAGGAAAAAACTTTTACTAACTGATTTCTAAATATTTAATCAAATATGCACGAATGTTTTAGTGATTTGAAATGTGCAAGATTCATTGTTTTCTTGACTTCAAAGTACTTGATGTGATGGGAGGTCATATAAATGAGTTGGAGCAGAGCATAAATGAGTTGAAAACAGAGATGGGTGTGGAGGGCTCTCCATCTCCTTTGGCCCCATCCAAGCAAAAGCCAAGTGGAAGTGGCGAGAAGGAAGAGGGAGACTCAGCTCAGGGTTAGTCGGTGCTTTCTCTTTTTGGAACGCTTTTTGCTACCATCCTCTTCTCTGGTTTCAGGTGCTTTTTCTTCCCTCTCTCTCTCTCTCTCTCTCTCTCTCTATATATATATATATATATATATATATATATATATATTGATAGTTTCTTAGTAGTCTGGCTCTGGTTTTCTGTTGTTGCCTGGTGCTTTTATTTTGTTTGCAGAAATTTAAATATGCAGTGTCTAAGGGATTGTTTGCAGAAATTCTACGTGTTCATTATTTTTTTCTTATGAGATAAATGTTGCCTTGTTTGCAGAAATTTAAATATGCAGTGTCTAAGGGATTGTTTGCAGAAATTCTACGTGTTCATTATTTTTTTCTTATGAGATAAATGTTGCCTTGTTTGCAGAAATTTAAATATGCAGTGTCTAAGGGATTTGATCCTGATGTTGACCTAGTTAAAGCTGGTATTGCACATCAAACTACATTAATACTCAAGGGAGAAACCGAAGAGATTGGTAAGTTTCTGATGATGCTATGTCAATTGAATTTTTTTCTGAAAAATTTATGTTCATTAATGCTTAAATTTATTGTTCTCTTGCACGGAAATTGGTTGAAAAGACCATGATGCGTAGAGACATTGAAAGGTACATTTGAAAAGCTACTCTGATATCTTGTTCCACATGCAATATTTAATTGTCAATATTTTCTAGTATGATTAGTGAGTAGAGACATTGAAAGGTACATTTATGGAGGTGCCATGATTTAGATAATGGCAGAGATAAGATGATTTGAAACTTAATAGTACAAATTAAACATACATTTTTTCATTTATTCTCCTAAATGTGGAGTTCTGTTTGTATTGTGTTTCAGTTGGGTCTTTTTCTTTTTCATTTACTTTCTATTTGATTAAATTGGTGAACTGAGGGAATGTTTTATCAAGGTTATATTCAGGATTGAGAATTCCAAACCATTTACGGAGTTGGTACTAGTTTTCTGATGGCTGTATTTTATCCTAAAGTGTTCTTGCAGTTTTTACTTTCAGCTCACTCCTCCAGATTTTGATTGTCTGTAAAATTTGTCTAAATTTGTTCTTTTTAGGCATGTCTACTTCACCCCAGTTGAGTTTGTTGAAATCTTTTGTACTTCAAGGCTTTTCTAATTTTATTTTCATGATTTCTTGGTTAATATTTGATTGGCAACTATTAACTCGGATGTATCAAAGTACTTTTATTTTCTATTCAGTAGCTGTTAGAGATTCACATTGTAAGGAATAGTGTTTGATTTATTGCCGTTTTAAGTTACTAATTATGTGGACTTCTTTGTTGGCAAAAGCGCTGGCAGATCCTTTTTCTGAATATAGTGTTACAATATATAAGTTTATTTACCAACTGCTGTTGGCTGCTACTTCTGAATGTTATTACCATTAATTTTTTTTCTGAAGTTGTTCTACTGATGTGATTTGTGGCCAAATATATCTGGATTTGCTGTCATACTGCTCTGCTATTGTATGTTTAGATTATTTGCCCTAGTAGTGGATATTCATGCATTAATAAGCACTTGCTTGTAATTGCAATTATTTAATTGAGTGCACCTGTTTAATATAATGCAGAGTCTTGACAGGATAAAATGCAGGCTTTTTGAAGGCACTAATGCTCAGGAGGTTAGGGCAATGGTTCTAGATATGCAAGCAAGGCTGCTGCTTGATATGTTGGGTAAAGGCATTGAATCAGCTTTGTTAAATCCTTCCGCACTAGTACCTGAACCGTGGCAGGCTTCTGGAGAGACATTATCTGGCATTGATCCTGAAGCAATGGTTGTTGAACCTAACCTTGTTCCAAGTATTCAGGTTTGCTTTTGACTTTTTTCTTGACTTCCCCCTTTCCTCCATTTCACGTGCTCTTGAAATTTGAGACACTTGCCTGGTGCATAATTTTGGTTTACTTACAAATATTGCCTATTAGTCCTGCAGCATTTTAGTTTTCACATTTCTTTTTAAATCTGTTAAAGATGTACATGCTGTTGTGGCACTTGTGAGCATGGCTTGGTACTTATAGCTGAATTAAGTTGCCCCTCCCTCCAGGTGGCTCAAGTCTCCTGCTTATTAACACAAATGTCTCTGCAACTTTTTCACATTGCTTGGTTTCTATAACTGTGATGATATTCTGCAGGCTTATGTTGATGCAGTTCTTGATCTATCCTCACATTTTATCACACATTTACGGCGTTATGCAAGTTTCTGTCGCACATTGGCTAGTCATGCTGTTACTGCAGGAGCTGGTACTAATTGCAACATGGTAACTAGTCTAACCCAAAGTGCTGTATCTCCCGCAAAAAGTCAGGGTCAGTATTCTTTGATGCCTGGCACTTGTTATAATAACATGCTGCATTTGTCCAACTTTGCTGTACTGTGACAATCAATGTTGAACCATTTTTGAGAAATGTTGAAGGCATCATGGCTGCCTATGCAACTGGTTTGAGAAATGTTGCTCTTGCTGGACCTACTTTATTTGGCCAAGTGATCAAGACAGCTGCAGAAGTTGCTGGTCAGTCTGTCTCTAGCAATATCAGCAAGTATTTTGTCTTGCTCATCATAACGGTAATTAAACCTTGTTGCATATTGTTTTTCTTATTTTGTTCTTTTCAAGTAATACACAAGTGCACTTTTTGGAATTGTCGGCATAAAAAATTAAATAGCGTTATTAGGAGTTGTGCCTTACAACAGTGAAGAACTTCAATTGTATTTTTATTCAAAATTTCTTACTATTTTATCTTGAATGAACTTCAGGCGAACTTCAACAGCAAGTTTGAGGAGCACAGGAAGAAGTGGGGAGGTGGCATTATGGGTTCAGTATAAGAACATGTTTTACTGATTGGTTTGGTTATGTTGTTTTGCGATGACTTGTGGCTGACTCGAGTGTCTCACTGGTGGTGCTGGGGAAGAGGGGGTTTATACTTTGCTTTTTGGGGATTTGATTCTGTGGGTGGGTTGTGTTACAGCTTATGACTTTTTGTTTCTCGTATATTTTACAGTATAATAAAATATTCATTCTTTGCTTGCTCTTTTTTTTGTTTTTTTTCCTCTCTAAGTATAATAAACTACTCACCAATCTGGCATCTGAAATTTTGAATTGAAGTGGACATAAAAATAGTGTACAGGATGAAAATTTAAAAATACAATAAAAGAAAAAATTAAATTATGCAATAATTTAGCGACGGATCGCGACAACAACTGTCGCTACTGTACAAACGATAGAATTTAAGAAAAATTAGCGACGGAAACTATAGTCGCTAAATATTATTATTATAATTCGTATTTAGCGACGGAAAATTCAGTCGCTAAATATTATTATTATAATTCGGCGACTAAATAGGAATATAAATTAGCGACGAAAAATTTATAATTTGCGACGAAATATTTCGTCGCTAAATTAGCGACTGAATTTGGAATCCGTCGCTAATATATTAGCGACTGTTCGTCGCGGCGTCGCTAATTTTAATTAGCGACGAAAAAAGAGTATTTAGCGACGGAAAATTCCGTCGCTAATCTGCAGTTTTTTTGTAGTGGATATTGATTATTTGAAATTAATTCAGTTAACAAGTAAAAGAAATTAAATTAAATTGAATTAATTTATATTTCGGATAAAAGAAAAAGTCAAAGTCAAGAGATAAATCTCCCAAAAATGAAATAATTAATTATATTAATATAATTCATAATTGTTCAAAAAGTTTAAAATAAATATTTGACTAATTTATCAAAATAAAATTAGTCAATAAAAAGTATTAAAATAGTGAATGATGATAAAATAATTCATCAATTGGATAAAAATTGGCATATCCGAATGATTAAAATTTCGGACAGAAAAATAAAAGGAAAAATTGTTAAAAAATCGATTATTGAAGTATTAGAAAATAATTTACGAAGGATTACAAAAAAAATTTACCGTTTATTGATTTTGGGTCGGAAAGGAACTGTTCTGTTAAGGGCGTTACACACATACATACATATGTATATGTATTTATATGTGTATCTCTCTCTCTCTCTCTCTCTCTCTCTCTCTATATATATATATATATATATATATATATATATATACACACACACACAACATGTACATATGTAATACATATACATATGTATGTATGTATGTATGTATAAATGTGTATGTATGTGAATATATAATTCACATACATATGCATATACATATACATATGTATGTATGCACACATGCATACATACATATAAATGTATATATGTGTATGTATGTGTGTGTGTGTGTGTATATATATATATTTTTTTTATTTATTGATAAATAAACACGTTTTTTAAATTTTTTATGGAAAATAAATACTCTAAATAAAGTAGAAAACTAATTTTCATACAATATTTTTTTAATATTGTCTAAAAAATACATTTTTTCATTATTTTTCATATTAGAAATTTATAACTAATTTTTTTCATTATTTTTCATATTTCAATTAAATAAAATTATGATAATAGGGTTAATGCCGGTAATCACCGCCCCGACCTCAAGTTTTCTCTCTCCGTCGGTCCTCCCACTTGCTGCCTCTATCCCTCTCCACCGTCCAGTCGTCGCCGACCTCCGGCTTCGCTTGTCCTTATCCTTAACCAATATCTCGAGTAGACTTCTGTTTTTGTCCTGCTTCACATCTTCTTCTTCTACACTCAAAAAGCTTGAGTTGAGGATTTTCAAGGTAAAATCCCATCTCATTCATTCGTGTCTGATCTTTAATCATTTTGGTTTTGCATTTTCTGGGTTCGTTTGCTATTCATTTTGCGTGTTTTGGACTTTGGTTAGTTTGGGTGCGTGATTCAATTGTATAACCAGATGCACGCCATGATATCTATTTGCTGTCAATCTGGTTCTTGACTTTGCTATTCTGATTCTATTAGTTAAAGTTTGAAGAACTTCCGCTTTTGTATTCTAATACCGTTGGATTTGTATATGATTTTATTCATTATCAAATAATGAATTACTTGGCTAAGAAGATTATCCTTGAACAGGGGCATAGCCACCTTGTTGACCCCACTCAATTCAATTTTTTTTTTAAATACTCATGATAATTTTTTTTTTAAATTGACCCCACTGAACTAACCCCCACTCAAGGACCTTGGATGTAATTCTCACTACAAGAAAATTGCAATTTAGCAACGGAAAATGTCAATTTTCCGTTGCTAATCAAAAATAGCAACGGAAATTAGCAACTGAAATTTCGGTTGCTAATTCGGCGGTTGGTATTTTTAGCAACGGATGTTTATTCCGTTGCTAAATTTAGCAACGGAGATTAAATTCCGTTGCTAAATCTAACCACTAACATTTGGTAAATTGGTCAAAATTAGCAACCGAACTCAAATTCCGTTGCTAAATTCAGCAACTAGTATAAAAAAATTTGTGACGGTTTTTTTGTCGCTATTCCATCACTACAATAGACAACTTGTAATTTGGAAAACCAACAAATATGAATTTAGATATGAATTTAGATTATAATTGTTTATTACAGCAGTTAATTCATGTTACAACTAGTTTAGCATATAATTGCAATATGTCTATACTGTCCAAGATAACATAATATTTTTTCATTGTCTCATGAAAAATCAGGTGCACTATTATTTGAACTGACCTAATGTACACAGTTCTTCATATGCTGTCCAAAATAATGGATCAATTGACAAGGCCTTCCTTAAGTGTTTGATTGAATTTTCCTTCCTATCAGTGTACCTAAAAGGGAGTGGATGTAGATTATTAACTGCATGTGAGAAGCTGATATGTTCAACAAATCAATGTACTAAAATGCATTAGAGTGTATAATATAGTAAGAGGCAGTAGCACCAACATACCTAGCTGGTGAACTTATCATCCATGCTTATTAATATGCATGAATAAAAGTAGTAACAGGCTATCTAAATCAGATGGGTGGACGTGAGCAAGTTCCATTTTCTCAAATAAACATCACTGTGCCCAACAAAATGTAAACCCAGAATTCTCTAACGACTAAAAACAGAGCTTCAGAGGTTCCGACATTCATTATGATAAAATATTGTAATTAACTAACCCTGGTAGGACATGATAAAAAAAAATAATAGTAACAACGAATATTTCCATCAACCTGTCCAAGAAGATAATGACCAGCTGCACCATTTGGAACCTACATAAAAAACAAACAATAAAAATAAGCCTAACTTAAAAACGGAGATCAGATCAGCATTAAGTCAACAAAAGATCATAATGCATGATGAATCAAAAGAAAACCTCAGCATCAGAGTTTCCAATAGGCAACAAAGCTGCTTCAGCTTCACTAAGAAGATCCATCTGAAAGCAGGACATAGCAAACAAATAGCGAGACTGAGGCAATTCTGTGCCTTCAATTAATAAGAAAACAAAGAATGAGAATTCCATAAATGATCAAATGAAGTCCATCTAAATTGCTAAAACTCTTAAATTCTGCACATCCACCTGTGTATAAATAATTATTATATATATATAGCCTTCACCTAATTATATTCACATTATTGTTGCAATTACATGTTTTTAGAAAATCAAAATTTTATACCACCAAAGGATTCAATTTCATTCCCTGCCAAACTCAAGTTCTTCAAGCTTGTTCCATTGCCGATCAATTCTGCGAAACAACAAATTTCAAAATTCGATTTTGCTTAGATGAAATTTTACAATAACAAAAAAGATTAGATTTTGTTTAGATGAAATTTTACAATAACAAATAAGATGTAGAAAAAATTGCATATTTTAATCTCTTTTAATTTGATGAGAAACACTTAATCCAACATTTTTACTCAAATGGTGTGAAATTTTAAATTGCATATTGCTAGGCATGCAATACATGAATAATGGATGCTTTTTTTAACCCTTTCTAAATATTTGATTTATGGAGAGATATTTGGCTTTGGGATAAGATAAGATGGGGTTTGGTTGTCCAATAAATTGCTAATTATATAATTAGCTAGCTAAGGAGTTTCAAAACGATAAGTTAATTGAAATTTTTGTAAATTAATTTGTGATTCAATCTCATGCAGCCCTAAATTGGCACTAGGAGCAGTATACATGTATAATTATGAATGAAATTGTTATTTTTAAAAAACAAACAAAAAATTATGGAGATTATTCCTCCTCTAGGGTGTAGATAAGATGGGGGTATGGCTGTCCTAGAAGCTGCCAAGTTATAGTTAAATTTGCTTCTTAAAAAGGTTCAAAATGATGATCTCTCCTACATTCTTTTTATTTTCCCCTTAATAAAATGAAATAATAAATTATTGTTTTCGTGGTTATGAAATAAGGCGATTGTGTACTTCTTAAAACTACTGTCCAATCACAATAATTTATGATCCCAACTGGAAATTCATGCAATACTGAACCAGAAAAATATTATAAAACTATTTCCACCGAAAGGGAATCCAATTTATTAAACCTTTTAATATACGTTTAGACACCAAGCTAAACTAACTTAATTATTTACCTTTGAATTTAATGTTTAACTCATCTTTTAAGATCATTTAATTAATTTCTAAAGTACTAGTATCAACAAACATATAATAAGTAATTGTACATCAGGTATAAAATTTGATTTTTCTTGCAACAATAAAGCTAATGGTTTTGTCCAGCCTTGTCATTACATATATATAAAAATATAACTTTTCAACTTGTAAATTAATAATAAGGACACAAGGTCCATTCTTCTATTAGTAATTGGACGTCTCGTCATTTGTAATAATCCAACATTCCTTAGTATTGACAGCCATCCTATATAAACTAAAACAACAAGTTCATACAAACATATAATTTACTGCATTATGAGTTCCATTAAACATGCCAACCAATACCACTTCGAAAGAGAATTAATTAACCCTTATAATCCTCTATTACCCCACTAAGATCAAGCTAACATAAAAACACTGCACATTTAACTTTTTTTTTAAGCCATCAATTAACAATATTGATCAAGAAAGATTACAAGGTAGCATGCTAACATGGACAGGATTTAACTATGTTGAATTAGACTGAAAATGCACAGGCATCCCCTGAAAGCAATATATCAGAGTCAGTGAGCGCACACCTGAGATTTGATGATACAGTGTCCTTGAAAGCATGTACCCGCTTGACAAGATAGAACTCCCACTACAAAAAAACTGTTAATTAGCGACTAAAATTAGCGACGGCGTGATTTTCGTCGCTATTTTTGCGACGGATTAGCGACGGAATGGAAAAACAGTCGCTAATTATTGGCGGGAAAAGTACGCGCCATGTTTTGCGACGGAATTAGCGACGAAAAGTTCCGTCGCTAAATTTTATAATTTTTTATTCATAAAATTAGTTCCAGAAAATTTAGCGACGAAAAGTTTAGTCGCTAATTTGGGGGGGAAAATTTAGCCCTTTTTTGCGACTATTAGCGACGAAAATTTTAGTCGCTAATCCGTCGCAAATAAAGTAAAAAATATTTTTTTTTTGAAATTAGAAATCTATTTTATAACTGAAAATTATAAATTATTTTATTAGTTGATAATAATTTTTTAACAATTATACCAAAATCTAAATTTATTTATTTTTAAAAATTTCATTTTTAATAATAATATTAATAAACTAATTATTAAGATTATTATATATTTGTGTATTCAAGATTAATAAAAATAAATATTTATAAAAAAGTAATATAAAATTTATTATTTCATTTAAAATAATAATAAAAAAATTTGTAATTTATATTTATTTTATAAAATTTAAATCAAATATTAAATTATTTAAAATCCAAAATGTTTAAATAATTAAAATACTCTTTAAATTAAAATAAATTAAAATATATGCAATAATAATAATAGTGAGAAAAATGGTTTTAAATTAAAATACTCTTTATAATAAATTAAAATAAATTCAATTAGATACATTAATTTACTATTCAATTCATTTGATGATTCGCTAAATAATTCCATCCAATTCAATTCATTACGTTATCTTTATAATCCGTTTATTTCATAATTTTTTATTTTTAATAAAAAATAATTTTTTAAAATTTAGCTAATAAATTTGTAACTCAATTAGATCATAATCCAATTTATTCATAATAACATAAAATTTTTATATTTATAACTCAATTCATCACAATTCAATCTGAATACATTCAACCCGACAAAAATTGATATCTCCTTTTTACATGATACAACTATGTAAAGCTACACTGAAATGAAATTAAAAAAAAACATTATTAAAAACCATCGAAATTGAAAAAAAGACATTCATGGCATAGCTATTGTATATATTGTTGATGGTTTTTGCAATATCTCAATAACTGTTAGTTTAGTTGGTGTAAAGTGTAAACTAGTTCAAAATGATGACTTATCAAATATATGCAACCAAACCCATAAATAAATGAGTATTTTTTTATTATGTCTAAATAACTATAGCCGGTTAAGTATTTGCCGTTAGATCGGTCTGATATTTGGTGAGTACGTTTGAAACTCCTTGTTGTTAATTTTGAACGGTAAAGATTAGTTTTTAAGGTCTATGAGTTCAATTTTTGTTGCAAAAAAGATGTTATTTTCTGGATTTTTTATGTAATGATCAATTTTGTATACGAAATCGATCGGAAAATCATTTGCCGTTAGATTGACCTGATTTTTGGTGAGTACGTTCAAAACTACTTGTTGTTAATTTTGAACGGTGAAGATTAGTTTTTAAGATTTGTAAGTTCAGTTTTTATTGCAAAAAAGAGGCTATTTTCTGGATTTTTTACGTAATGACCAGTTTTGTATACGAAGACAATCGAAAAATCATTTGCCGTTAGATTGGCCTGATTTTTGGTGAGTACATTAGAAACTCCTTGTTGTTAATTTTGGACGGTGAAGATTAGTTTTTAAGATCTGTAAGTTCAGTTGTTGTTGCAAACAAAAGGCTGTTTTCTGGATTTTTTACATAATGACCAAATTTTGTATGTGAAGACGATCGGAAAATCATTTGCCGTTAGATCGGTCTAATTTTTGGTGAGTACATTCGAAATTACTTGTTGTTAATTTTTAACGGTGAAGATTAATTTTTATGGTATGTGAGTTTGGTTTTTGTTGCAAAAAAGAGGTTATTTTTTGGATTTTTTACGTAATGACCAGTTTTGTATACGAAGACGATCGAAATATCATTTGCCGTTAGATTGGCCTGATTTTTGGTGAGTACGTTCAAAACTCCTTGTTGTTAATTTTGAATGGTGAAGATTAGTTTTTAAGATCTATAAATTCAGTTTGTGTTGAAAAAAGAGGCTATTTTCTGGATTTTTTACATAATGACCAATTTTGTATGTGAAGACGATCGAAAAATCATTTGCCGTTAGATCGGCCTAATTTTTGGTGAGTACGTTCGAAACTCCTTGTTGTTAATTTTGGACGGTGAAGATTAGTTTTTAAGGTCTGTAAGTTTAGTTTTTGTTGCAAAAAAGAGGTTATTTTCTAGATTTTTTACATAATGACCAATTTTGTATGTGAAGACGATCAAAAAATCATTTGCCGTTGGATCAGTCTAATTTTTGGGAGTACGTTCGAAACTCCTTGTTGTTAATTTTGAACGGTAAAGATTAGTTTTTAAGGTTTTTAAGTTTAATTTTTGTTGCAAAAAAAGGCTATTTTCTGGATTTTTTACGTAATGACCAGTTTTGTATACGAAAACGATCGGAAAATCATTTGCCGTTAGATTGGCCTGATTTTTGGTGAGTACGTTCGAAACTCCTTGTTGTTAATTTTGGACGGTGAAGATTAGTTTTTAAGATCTGTAAGTTCAATTGTTGTTGCAAAAAATAGGTTATTTTCTGGATTTTTTACGTAATGACCAGTTTTGTATACGAAAACGATCGAAAAATTATTTGCCGTTAGATTGACATGATTTTTGGTGAGTATGGCTGAAACTCCTTGTTCTTCAACTTGAACGGTGAAGATCATGTTTAGATAATTCTAACCCTATCCGATTTGCTTTGGATAGAAGTTGCAATTAAGGGCTCTTTGTTCTTCTCTCTAATGTTTGTGTAACACCCCGACTTGGAGTTACCCAAATAATAATCGGACTGACTCGATAAATATTATTATTGATTCTTTTTGGGTAAATTTTATTTTTATTTGGAGTATAAGTAAAGACGTTTCTATTCCTATACTTTATAGAAGCTTTGGTTTTCTATAATTTTTGTTAATCTAAACATGAATTATTATACCAGTAATGTATTTTTCAGTATCACTCAACTAGTATTTATCTATTTTTGCACAATATCTATATGAGTAATTGAGTATGCAAATTAACAATGTAATTATATACAATTATTATATTAATGATCGAATAATGATATAAATTTAATGACTATAAATAAAATTAACTTGGATCATACAACAATTTGGCAAGTAATCTATTCTACATAATAAAAAAGTATTAAGTGAAAGAAATTTTCTTTTTAATTAAAATGCCTTTATATTTTAATATAATTTTTAAAAATGACTTTAATGAGAAAACTAGAAATCAATATAAAATTATTATTATTATTATTATTATTATTATTATTATTAAAATTCAAGTTAACACGGTAATTAGGCTAATTGTAAGTTTTTTCCTTTATATACTTATATGGAATTAACCTTTACATTATTAATTCTGAATAAGATATTCCAAATTTACTAAATAAGATATTTTGACTATATCAATTTTATTAAATAGGATATTTGAAAATAATTATATTCTGAATAATTTAATTTGTTTAATCTTCTCCATATAATTATTCATATCAATATATTAACCCGGTAGCGGGTTAAAGTACTTTTTAATGTTCCGAATATATATTGTCCAAGAAGTCATATTTTTTAAGGACTCCTAATTTTAAAGAAAGAAAAGAGAAAGGAGCATGGTCATTTAGGTACTTTCATGATTTTTGCCCTAACTATAAATACATATTTTTCTATTTCTCTCCCTTCCTCTTCTTTTGCAGCCTCCATCTTTCTTTCTCGTTCATCTCCTTCCACCGGAGCTAACGCCACCCTCCCCGCCGTAGACCGAAGCACAGGTCGCCTGCACCTTCCCCGCCGCCGTCATTCCTACATCGTCGACTGCTGCAGCGTCGTCGTTCCTCGACCATCAACGGTGCCTTACGTATTACGGACTCGAAGCACGAAGATACGTAGCAAGCTAGCGTCAATTTCCAGGTTTATTCTACTTTCTCTTTATTTCGAAGGGGTACGTCACCTTGCTTGTGCCATTAACTTTACCTGAGTTGTTTGTCATAAATTGAAACTTTCTAAGTTAGGTTGTGCCATTAACTTTACCTGAGTTGCTCACTTGCAGATATTTTCAGACAAAATGGAAGGACTTGCTTACAGATTTGAAGTTAGTTCCTGCTGGGTAATGTCAAGTGTATTATCTTAATTTAATTTTATTTTGTTTATATTTGTAGTGTGGTTTATTGTGAACCTATTTCCACAACCTAAATTGCTAGAGCTACAAGCTAAAGGTTTTCAACTATTTATATCAAATGATAAATGTTGATATACGCCCCTAGCAATTTAAGTTGTGGAAATTGTATTCCTCTCGGTTTATCTTTTTAGAGTGTTTTCCTATCATTGAATACAATTTACTGGTTATTGTATTCTGACCTTGTACTTCACCAGTTAGTAGTGGTGGATTTGTACCATGCACTTGTCTCATTCTATATGTGGTATTTATTTCTGGTGCTAATTGAAAATATAAGTGGGATGAGCTCTCAACAAGCTAATATCAGAGATTTTGAAATATTAATTGCTTAATATTGCCATGGATGTCATTTTCTCTTAATGTATTGTCAAGTTGAATGCAATATGCATATTGCATATAAACATTTGTTTTTCTTTTATTCCTGTTATATGGTTATTCTACCTTAAGGCTTTGGAAGCAATTCACTTCTCCATGTTACTTCATCTTTTATTAAACTGATTTTATCCTTACTTTACTTGTTCTACTTATTTTGGTAGCCTAAATCCTTAAAGGATTGGTGGAGATTTTAAGCAAGAAGTTCAGGTATAGATCCACATAATTGGTTACTGCTACTAGATATCATGATATGAACTTGTTTTTACTGGTTTTGTGGGTACTTTCTGGAACGAATTGGTTGATTTGGTGAGGTGATGCTGTATATTCCTCTGTGGTTACATGTTTGAGTATCTTAAATTTTGATTCCTTGCTCATTGCTAATTGATAGTCTTTGGTTGACATTCTAAGCATTATGGACATTTGCATATTGAGGAACTTGCCGCTGTTGCTCTTTCCTTCTTCTGTTTTTTTCCCTAAACTAACACTTAGTGCCCTCAAATGTGAATTTTTGGTTGATACTATTTGATTCTGTTGATAGTGATGATGGGACCGAACCGCCATTTAAATGGGGTGTTTATGTTACTGGTCATAGTTTGGGTGGTGCATTAGCTACCCTTCTTGCTCTTGAACTCTCATCAAGTCAGCTATCAAAGTGAGTTCTTTCTCCTTTTAAATGAGTATCCATTTACGAAATGCAATTATGTATACTGAATTCCATTTCATCTGTGCCTTAGATGTGGTGCGATTTCTGTGACTATGTATAACTTTGGGTCTCCAAGAGTTGGTAACAGAAAGTTTGCTGAAGTGTACAATCAGGTAATGCAAAATCTTCTTTTCATTTAGTTGATGTGGTCATCTAGAATTTAATTGGGTATATGAAAGGATTTCGTAAATTTTTCTTAGTAGAAGAGTAACAGCAGCTACTAGATTTGGTGCATTTGCTTTAGTAGTAGACGGTATAATTCACAAGTAAGAATTTTATATTAATAAAATGTTCACAAAAAATTATAGATGAATCTTAAGGATCCCAAGAATTTCAAAGAATTGTAGGAGATTGAAAACAAATGTGGAAATATACGGTTTTTGATGACTTTACAATGAAGTTTACTTCGTTCATGTATGGCATATGTGGTAGCCTTGACTAACACGACTACAAAACCAAAGCATATTTTCCAAGGATATCACAATCTGCAAAATAAATAATGCATCAGATTTCTCTAGCAAACTGCCTTGTATATGCCATGAAAATTACCTTTTTTTTAATAGATCTCTGATAACATCCATCTCATTCCAGAAATATCATTATATTGCTTGTTCGTGTACATGTTTTACTTGGTTCAAGTTTTCTTTGACATCTACATTTTTTATGTGAAATATAAATCTGTATATGCCTCTGCAGAAAGTTAAAGATAGTTGGAGAGTTGTAAATCATAGAGATATCATACCAACTGTTCCTCGCTTGATGGGTTACTGCCATGTGGCTCAGCCAGTTTATCTAGCAGCTGGAGAATTAAGAGATGTTTTGGTGAGTCTCCTTTTTGTCTTGATTTATTTTGAATGCTTCAAAATTAAAGCAGAGCAAATTGATCCAACCTTACAGCTGTTATATGGAGATTTTAGATCAACATAATTGATGTTTGATAATTACTCGTGTGTAGAACTAATATCTTACCCAATCCAATTCAGCTCAGTAAAAGTGACCTTTTGTTGTGGAAAAAAAATGAAATGATCCGAACAGTGTTGGGTTAGGTTTAGATGAACACTTGGGTTGCTTTAGGCCAAACCGGGATGATCAATCGATGAGCCAATTCTTTTGTTTAAACCTTTTATGTTTTGAAAAATTAGATGCTAAGATTTGTGTATAACCGACTACATATATATAAGTGTTTGGCACAAATATATCAGTGTTTTAGTTAAAAGAAGATATTAGAATGTCTAATTGGCTTATAAAATATGTGTTGTTATAACATCTTTTGAATATATTAGTACTGATATAGAATATGGTTATTCATTAGCATGAGTACTAAAAGAATATATGCCTCTAACTGAAAATAATTGCAAGGATAAATTCAACTGCAGTGAAGATAATTTCACTAATAATGGTTGTATCATAATATTTAAGAATTATTAAATAAATATAAATTATTTTATTATTTTCTTAAATAGAATTGGATGATTTAACCAAATTAGAAACCTTTTGTCACTAGTTAAAACCTGAAATTGGCTCAACCAACCTGATGGATAATTCAAACCCGTCAAAGACCAGGTTAGATGAACCCAAAATGGCATGAAAATATCTCCACCCAAACCAATCCAAGCGAATGAAATTGCCACCTCGTCCCTTGTCTCACTAATCACTTTATGCGCTTTACATACTGTAATTTTCAGGTACCATTTGTTCACAATTTACTGAGTTAGCACTTCAGAGCATGGCTATTTTCTTCTGCAAGTGAGAGGGTTGTCGCTCGATTGAGAAAGAACTTATTTGTTCACTTAATCAATCAGGTGAGCTTCCAAGCTATCAAGCACATTAACCCTGAAGATATAATAGCATACGTATATTGGCATTAGGGTAATGTTTCCTAATATTGGCAGCGTTAGTTAAATTTTTGCTTTCTTGGATTGTTTGGGTTTGTCATTTGTTAGTTGGAAGTGAAAATCTGCAAACATAAAAATGTGCTCTTTGAAATATTCCTGTATGGCTGGTGATGGATCATTTTTTTCATTAGGTCTCTGCCCAGCAAACCAGCATAACTGGAATGAAGCAATATCAAGGAAGGCGACCTAATGCTTTCGGATTTAGATCCCGAAGGCCCGTCATGCCATTATTTTATTTAGATGACTTTCTTATTCGGATTTATTATTTTATTTAGATGACATTATTGGTGTTATTTAGGATGATATTATTAGTATTTTTTGTACTCTTAAGAGAGATTGATAACATTATGTACGATTTCAATTACTTATATATATATATGTGTGTGTTTTGGAACATATTATGCTTTGGAATAAATATATATATGTGTACGTGTACTGTCATTATTGTATACAGGCTGAAAAATTAATAAATACAACAAAAAAAATTCATTATGCTATAATTCAAATACAGCAAAAGAAAAAATTAAATTATTTTTAGCGACGGATATGCGACAGAAATCTGTCGCTAATATGTAATAGATATAATTTCGGAAATAATTAGCGACCAAATAAGCAACAACTTTTCGTCGCTACATTTTACACTAAATTTTTATTTAGCGACGGAATTAGAGACGGAAAATTTAGTCGCTAAATATTATTATTATAATTCGGCGACTAATTAGGAATATAAATTAGCGACGGAAAAAAAAATTTGCGACGGAAATTTTCGTCGCTAAATTAGCGACTGATTTTAGAATCCGTCGCTAATATATTAGCGACTGGGCTATTAGCAACTGTTCGTCGCGCCGTCGCTAAATTATATTAGTGACGGAATTTTGGCAATTAGCGACGGAAAATGCCGTCGCTAATTCCCAATTTTTTTGTAGTGTCCAGTGTCTTCACAACATGATAGGTATGTATGATGATCCTCTTGTCCTAGACACCAATAGCAAAGCATTCACCACCTCGACTACTTTAGGCACATCTAGCATTAAAACAGATGACGCGAAGCATACTCTACCTAGTTATAGTTCCATTGAATTATAAGCTAATAATTTTATATTCAATGTAATAAAAGTAACCAGGATCCAGTTCAAGTTTCCTTCAATAATGTATACATAAAAAGAAAAAAAGAAGAATCAACAAATAGAATAAAGAAATAAAAACATAAACTTGGAAACAAACGCACAAATAACCAATTTATCACATATTGAAACAACCGTTGACTGCACTTAGTCCTATTGTAGTAACAGCAAAAAAACAAAAGCAAACAACATGATGCTCAACATTGCAAACAACAGCTCCCTCGGGAATCGATCTCAAAGGCAAAACATTTCCAACCATTAAATTTTGTAATGGCCTCAACACCGGGTCAGCCGTGAACAGTACTTTCCGATGGTGAATAGTGCTTTCCGGGCCCGAAAGGACACCCGAAAGTCAAAAATATTTTATTGGATCATCGGAAAGTATTGGTCATGGTGAGTCCGGAGTTGAAATTTAAAGTAAAATTGAGGTCAAATAGGCTTTCAAAGGTCAAAAATACTAAAAAGTTAGCGAGTCAATTTCTCTGGTAGAAAAGGTGATTTGATTTTGCGTAAATAATTAAAAATAGTAAACGAACTCCGAATATTGCCAGATTTTGCATGCCTACATGAATTTTTGTGTAGAATATTTTAGTAATGAGAATGGAATTTTTCGGTGACACTGGCAGTTATCGAATCGGACCGATAAGTTTGAATCGGACCGATAACGAACTCCGATTGAGCCGAAAATTTGCGTGCTAGCTATTTTTGATGTGATAAGAGTGATGAAATTATTTTTGGAGTGATTTGATGGCTGAAAGAGAGAGAATTTTAATTGGGCCTTTTAAGTTAAATGGGCAAAGCCCATCACTTTGGCCCAAATTTGAGCCCATTAGGGAGGTTTATAAGAGCCAGAATTCTGGAGAAAAGTCCAGAAATTAGCTCATCTTCCTCCTTCCTCTCATTTGGCCGAAACTCCCTCTCACTTCTTCTCCCTTTCTTTTACTTCATGTCTACTCAAAATCTCTTCTAAATTTCAATTTAGGAGTTGTAGTTGCATCACTCTAGATCACTAATATAGCTTCACTTGATTGATTTGGGCAAGGGAAGTGAAGAAATCAAGGGAAGGAAGAAAAAGGGGTAAGTTGGGACTTGTGAATTTTAGTGTTTTAATTTGATTCCTTAGTGGTTTTCCATAGATTTTTGGGTGTATATTATGATTATGAGGTTGGTTTTTGCATTTGAGAACAAGAAAATAAAGAAAACTAAGCTTGAATGGGCTGCCTATGTAGGTGGTGAAGAAAAAGGGAGTTTTTCCAAGGACAAAGGCAAGGGAAAGGAACCTTAGACTCCCTAATTTGCCAAGCGTTATTGGGCCGACTTGATTAGACCTTGAAGATATTTTTTCCATAGTTATCACTTGCTTTGACGTCTTTTCACAAAAATTAAAGTTAAATATTATAGCTTCTTTGTGGTATTTCAAATTGAATTTGTTAATTTTAAAATTTGATACAGAAAAAAATTGCAACTTTTGACTTTTTACTAATTTTTTTTTCTATGGTTTTCAGTTTTTACGGTTTATCCGATAAAAATATATATTCAGCTTGGCATGATCGAGAATATGCAGAAGTTAGGAATTGATGGATATTGCAGAAGTGAAATTGAAAGAACTTTGGACAAGATATAAAGCTAACTAATTAATTTGTTATATTATATTCGCAAAAGCTATGATTTATTTATTTTACTTTTTTTTTGTTCATTTATCTTTATCTTACTTAATATAGTTATTTTATTTATTGTATATAATTATTTAACGGATGAATGAATATTGTTTTGATAGAAAGTGGCTGCAAAAAGACGAAGAAATTCTCATAGATGTCAACTGCTGTGCCCTTGGATTTCGTCTACTCCGAATGAATTGTTACGATATCTCTTCCTATATATCCGAATTTAAAAATTTTTTTTCCGCACAAGCTTATTGAAATGAAACTCAGGCCTATCTTGGATTCTGCGGGGTTTAGGTCGTGATGTGAAGATTTTTTTGTCGACAATCCTACATAAATAAAATACAAAACTATTTCAGGTTGGGCTGGGTACAAGCTGAGTTCAGATTGGGTTGGGATGGGTCAAGTTTGATATGGGATGGATCATTTCAGATTGGGTCGGGCCAAGCTCAAGCTGGGCCAGGTCTAACGAGAATTTGAATTTTTTTTACACAAGTCTGGGATAGGTCGAGTTCGGGTTGGGATTAATCAAAATTAATTTTTTTTTTGCACAAATATGCATAAATAAAATTCAGACCTATTTCAAGTTGGACTGTATTTGGATCGGGATGGATCAAGTTAGTACCGAACTGGGATGGATGAGATTTGGATAATGCCGAAATGGATCGGGTGTGGGTCGGATCTAAATGGAATTTGAAGTTTTTTTATGCACAAACCTGCATAAATAAAATTCAAGCTTACTTCGATTCAAGCTGGGTTAGGATGGGCCAGATTTGGTTCTGGTCAATTTTGGGTTTGGATATGTTGGGATTGAGTTGGAAATGCTTAGTATGAAAAAATATATATAGTTAGCAGACCTGGCAAAATTGATCCAAACCCATGGGTCGACCAAATTTAACCAAAAAAAATTGATCCAAACCCAACCCAATCCATATAAATACCCATTGGGTCAACCCAAAATTGATCCATTTTATTTTTCAACCTAACCTAACCCAATACCCATTGGGTCAACCCAAAATTGACCCATCTCACTTTTCAACCCATTGGGTGTTTTCAAGATTCAAAGATCTTGACCCATTTGGTGTTTTCAAGATTCAAAAATCTTGACCCATTGGATATTAACTCAATCGGAAAAGAACCTCTCGAGGCAGGCGCGCGAACACGAATTAGTTAAATAATTTTCTTTTCCGATTCCTCCCCCTCCAGTGATTCGTTTCTGCAATTTCAAATTTTCAATGAAATTCTTTGAGAAATTGGTTCATGGACAATGATTTTATCATTCAATTGGAAACTTAAATTTAAAATCCATTGGTCAATGATGAACTCCATCTCAACAATATCCCCAATTATACACAACAACTAATTGATTCGATTATCACTAAAATAGTTATAAATTTATAATAAAAATAAATAAATGAATTAAGAGCATTACATTGAAAAAACAAAAATATTATATTTTAATATAATGGTAAATATTTATTAATTTACTGTACATCTAAATATAATAAAATTAGGAAAATTATGATTTAAGAAAAATAAAAAAAAAAAGTGACAGCGAAAAGGAAGAGCTGAAAAAACTGGAAAACAGCAAGTAGTTAAAAAAAAAGGGGTCCCATCCAAACAGAGCTCAGCCCAATTTGTAGTACTCTAATTTTTTACTTCCATTTTCAAGAAATGAAAAAATATTTTCTTTTTTCTTTTTTTTTTTAATTTTTCACCTCGGGAAGGGACTGCAATGTGTCCCGTAATTCTGTGTACCTGACAATTATTGATGTAGGTCCCATTTTCAACAGCAATATTTAACGCCGTTAACGTCGCTGTCCGAACCCGTCCATTTCAACTCATCTGAGCTGAGCTGTTATATCTTTACGGGGATGTTAATTTATTTAATGATTTTGTTTTTGAAAGTAGTTAAATAATTTAGCAGTTAATAACGAACTAAAAGTAAAACAGAATCCTAGCAAGAGTAATGTTTCCTGGATTAGGGGATGCTTCTCCTAGAGGAACATATGGCCCACCTTTTCTTTTCCTGCCTTTTTTTTTAATATTTTACCAAATCTTTGTTTGTGTCAATGCATGTTATATTATTATTATTATTATATTTGTTGTTATAATAAATATATTTTTTAATAAATTAATCACTTTTTTTTTACTGCTAAAGTGGAATAATATTATTTTTTGATTCTGTTTTCTTCTCCTATTTTCTTTTGTCTTTTTGTTCTTGTTGTTTTTGTTTTGAAATGTGCTCCTTTCTCAGTAGAACAGTTGAATGATTGTGCTTAGGGGATTATGGTTATTAATAATTAATTATCCGAAAGTGAATATGCATGAATGAAACATCTTTAGATGGGGAATCAATCTATACGGGCCTGTATTCATGGGTCGATCCAAATCAATCCAACCCATTAATGATCCATATTTTTTAACCCATTAATGATCCAACCCATTAATGACCCATCCATTAATAACCCAATCCAAACACATCCAACCCACCCATTTGCCACCTCTAATAGTTAGTATAAATTTAGTATTTCATCCCATTCAGTATAGTTGATACCGATTAAGTCGCATGAAACGTCCATTTGCATTAAAATTTAATGAATTCATTTTGAGTTGGCTTAGGGTAATATATTTATGTATTGAATTAAATTTGGATCAATTCTTTTAATAAATTTAGATATATTTTTTGGAATGATCCAAATTTATCCCCCCAATATTTCCACTGACCATATAATACTTGGTATCAGATGAAAATTATAATTTATATCCATCTCTTATCTGGGATATAAACAATTGGGTTCTAAATATCGATATATGATATATTAGATTAAGATTAAATATAATAGTTTTTAATTACATTAGAAAAGCACCAAAAATTATTAATTGGGGTAATTTTCCACCTTTTTAGTATCTGAGTTCTTACTTTTTGCTGTGGAAATAAAATATTATATTTATTATTGATTTTTCTTTTTCTATCCAAGCGAATTATCCAATTTCTTTTCATCCACTTTTTTTTTCTATGACTAGTGGTTCATGGATCTAAAAGAAAGACACGTCCAAGTTCAGTAAAACACAAGTGCAAGTTCTGTATTCTGAATATACTTTTCCACCTAAATTTTTGACTTGTTCGGTAAAGACAAAAAAAGTAAAAAATTTTGGTGGAAAAGTAAAATGTTGCTTTAAAAAAAATCAAATATTCCTTCAGTAAATTTGTAAAATTTTACACGTTTCGCTTTTACTCTTAATATTAATTTGTTTAATTTTATAAAAAAAATTATGTTAAAAAATTAAAATACTCTCCTTTTAAATTAAGATGTTTATTTTTACAATGTTATTATTATGAAATAAATTTTGAAAAAGATAAAATCATTGAAAGAAATTGTTGAATCAGAAAAGTACCTTTCATTCTATTTTAAAAAATTATTTTTTATATCAATGGTCGTTGGTTCGATTGAACTCGAATTTCCTTAAGTGACGTCGCATATTCAATTTGTTTAATTATCAAAATTTAAATAATAAATTTATATTCGAATTAGTATGTTTTGTGTGCTCAACATAATCGAATCAGAAACCAAAGAATCATAGACAAAAAAATTATTTTTTATATTTCATTTTGTTTAATTATCAGAATTTAAATAATAAATTTACATTTATATTTATTATATACTTTATTAAATATTTTTAATTACTTTTTTATTTTTAACTAAAATTAAATTATACGCAATAAAATTATTAAATGTACTATTGATATTATAATAAGTATAATGGCAACTAACTACATACTTATTCAAAACAAGATGGCTTTCTATAAATTAGACATCTGGACACAAACTACTTCATGGACTGCACAGCTGGACTTCCATGAGCTGGTGTTGAATTTTAACAGAGTAGTCAAATGAATCAATTTTGGTAAACTTCAGACGGTAACTGTTTATTATTGTTATATCATTTTTGAATTGAGTTATTTTCAAAAAGACACACTATAATTATAATTTTAAGTTGGATTGTCGATTCAAATCCATATTATCTTTTTATGCCATCAAATTGAGTAACTGATTCAAATCCATGTGCTTAACAGAGTTAGGCCGGAAATTGACCTTACCGACTGTTTTTTATTATTTTACCGACCGTCCCTAAAACGTGCGTAGGTAACAAATCACCGGTGAAAATTTCTTTAGTAATATTACGACGGATTTTTTAAAACATCTCTGTCGGTAGTTTTATTAAAAATCCGCTGTTTCGTCGCGATGACTAATACCGACGGAACATATTGTCACCACACTGTCGGTAAAATTTAATAAATGAATTATTAATTTATTTTAATAAAACAACGACAGATTATGTCGTCGGTATCTTTGTCGGCAAATATATTTAGTATAAATAATAAAATGGTTGCGACGGATATTTCCGTCGGTAACATAAAACTTTTCTATATGTTTTTTTGAATTTTTTGCAAAAATTATATACTTTTTATTAGAAAATCCAAGATTAAACACGATAAATTAAATACAAAAAGCACAAACTTTAAATTGAAATAAAAAATTAATACACATCACAACTATTGTGCACATATATCTATATTGTAAATAATTTTTTACAGTTGTATAAAAAATTAACTATTCTAACTGCAATACAAAAGATTAACTATCTCAATTGAAAATTATGACTTCAACATACAGAATGCAAATTTACTTCAGCAGCATTTACATACCACAAATAATTCTGTATTGCTCTTCAGCAATTCCTCAAAATGCGAATGGATTTTCCCACCTTTATCAATAGCCATTCTCAGTCGATGCACTGCTTGTTTTAGAACTCTATTGACGGATAAAACTTTATGTTGTCACTTGTTAAGGGTATCTACTATCAAGACACAACACAACCAACTCATAAAATAGCTTAAAATCCTACTAACTTCATCAAAATCATGAATTTTCAAAATTATATACAACACCAGCATCTTCAAGAATATAAATCAAAGCAATCATACCCACATTAGTTAACCAGTTGGCATATCATTTTACAGTTGGGTTCTTGTTTGATATTTACGTCTAGGATCTTGAAGGAGCTGACTAAAAGAAGATATTACAGCAGACAGTCTAGGATCTTGAGGGAACTGAAGTTTCCTAGACAAACTGTTATTTTCAGCTATTTTTTATTACATTAAGCTGAATAGCATATATGAGTTTGAATTAAAAAAATGTAAATAATATTTAATTAGAAACTACAACCAGAGTTGACTGATGAAGCATGGGCAGAGTAAATAGGCATATGATGAGCATGAACCAAAGCAGGGAACCCAATAACAGGGATTCTTCAAATTAACACCATATAATTACTAGCAAGATACCTGATGCACAATCAGAATTGTCCAAAGCAAACTGCTGATTGCTCACATGTAGTGCTATATACTAACTAAACTTCAGAAGGAGGAGAGAGAGTAAAATACAAGAAAGTCTAACTCCGAAGCAAAATTACCCTTAATTTTTGTAGATAGCAATCAATCTTACTGCTAAAACCATTTCTAACAGAGCTAATTTTGGCGTGCAGACTTAATTAAGGAACCCAATTTTTTATATTTGCAATATTTTTATCTAATTGCCTTTAGGAAAAATTAGAATATTCAAATATTCCGAATCCAGCATCAACATAAATCAATTTTTTTTTTTTGTAGTGTAACATCCTAGGTTCTGGCTTAGCATAGGAATTTCGATTTTAATGTTAGTTAATAGCAATGCTTGGAGTAGTTTTTGGGTCTATTATTCTTTCTTGATGGAAATTTATGTTAATTTGGGAGTGACAGTAGAATGCATTGGGCTACCTTTGTCAAACAGATGTTTCTCTATAGATAATTGTTATCTATTGATTAAAACATCTGTTTGACGAATATAGCCCAATGCTATTTGACTAAAATACTGCTACTTTTAAAACATAAATATAGCTAAATATATATAGTATATTGAAGGGAGTACTATCTATTGGATCATAGCAAGTGATGCATAAGATGCTGTATGGAATTCAGATAAATTCTCTAGTCCAAAAATACAGGAATAAAAAATGTTTCTACGCTGCAAACCTGCAAACATCGGAGGTATCTTTTTGTGAATCCCAACTCCCCAATGAACTTGAGCTCTAAATTTCTTTGAAGCTTGCAGCCAGCTGATAATAACCTATATTAATCAAGAACTACGCCATTTTATGAGATTCCTTGAATCTACCAGTACCGGAAGCTTGTTTTATTTAATGCAGCAGAAAAAATTATCAAGGCCTAGAGCACATAATTCTTTTCCATTCAAAAAAAATGAAGAAGAAGAGAAGACAGGATCTTATAAAAATTGATGCTACATATAATCCAAATGCCAGGTCTGTCTTTTTCTATGATCTGTTTGGGACTGTTAGATTTTGTCATTTGGTTCAAAAACGTATGCTAATCGTGTGAATAAAGCACGAAAGTGAAAATTAGTGTGTTCTAATTTTTTTGCCATTAAGCAACATTGCATGCTTTAGGGATAAATAAGCAGTGTATGTGTCATATGAGCTGAATCTTATTTGTCTTGGATTGAAATCTTGGTTCTGCTTGCAATTTCTCAAATATTGTTCAAAAGCTGGTGAATTAGGAATGATTTTTTTTCTCTTTCCTATTAAAAAGTTCCCTTCTAATGGCAATCACTGTTCAACTTTGCTTTAACTTCGCATTTTCCACTATTACTGCAAGATATGCTTGCTCCAGCCCTTTTCTTTGTCCCTCTGAACATGCTATAATATTCTGCTGTTAACAGTTGGAATCCGATATCATTTGGTTTTTCTATTTTGACTAAGAATTTGGATTGTTACTTTCATGGTTCAAGGGGGTACACCTACTTTCAGCCTGTATCTAATTATTTGTCAGGTGTTTTTGAAGGCAAGAATACCCGAATGAAGCAATTGCATAATATCTGTAGCTCCTTTCATCCTAATGCAGTTTTTGTAATGCAGAATACCTGTTCTCTTCTACATAATCTGCTTGATGTGATTGGAAAAGTTCAGTTAGCACTAGTGGAGATTAAAAATCTGGTCCAAAATTTATGTCCACTTTATTAATTGAATTCAATTTCACCTCAAGCTAAGGATCTTGTTAAATAACATTTGAATTCAAAATTTATTAATTGGTGACTTTATTTTAAATTAGCAAAGGTTATAGAAAATGACCCAATTAAATTATTAAAAATAATATGATTTTCTTATTACTTTTGAATTATGTTAAATATTAAATAAAAACTGAAATGTATTTTTTGAATAAAAATTGACATTTCTGTTAGTTTTGATGGAGGGGCTTGATTGAAATGCTCCTCAAATATTAGGAGTTCAATTATTATGTTTTAATCAATTGGGTTCTAATTGTGAATGGTGGTTTTTTGTAGTTATCCCTGTCTTTTTATATATTTGGATCTCCATTTTACCTTGTCTTGCTTGGATTTGCATTTGTACTTATTTTGGCACTACTTGTTCTGGCTGCAGATCTTTTAAATATATTTGAGGTTTTCCTTCCACAACTTCTGCTTTATCCAAACCCTTCAGATCCACTGAATGGTGATGCAGCTTCCCTTATGATGAGGGATAAAGAGCTCTATGAAGTGAGAGTGAAAGGTAAATCCACATTTTACATTTTAGTTTTCAAATTTAGGTTATAATGAAATACTGAGCCTTCTTTTGCAAAGCATTCTGAGGACAGCATGGTCTCTGAGGAGATCATGGTTTCTTTTGCACTTGGCAGCATGTTAAATAATAGCAGATCTTCAGTTCATTGGTCTGGCAACTTAAATTTGCGGTCTTATCAAACTATATTAGCATCATCTGATTGAAGTGTTGAAATTATAGCTGGTGTCCTTTTATATTTATTTTCAGCATTTTGTTTCTCCTTTTTCTTTGCTGATGATCGACCGTATGACAGAGTATTGTGAACGTTATGCAAAAAAAGAAGATATCAGCGCTAAGAGTCTCTCAGATGAGAGCAACGAAGGCATCAGCGAGGAGGATATTAGCGATGGAGAATGCACGTCAAGTGATGACAATGTGGCTGGTGATGCAGATTTCTGAGGCAATTCCCTTTAAATTTCATTGGGCAGTCTTTTCATATCTGTTTGTTCATTTGATTATTATTTTTAGTTGGTAGTTGGTCTTTATTGAATTTTATGCAAATTCATGAAGGATTAGTTAGAGAACAAACACGTGATACCTTGCATTGCATGTATACATAGCAGGAACATTGATATAGTAACAATTTTAAAACAAAGAAATGATATAATAAACACATTGGACTTCATTAGATTTAGTTAATTAATTTATTCTGCCGTATGATTTTGAAGAAAATTGATCGCAGATTTTGTTATTGATGTGGCGCTGCATTTCTTTCGCGAGAATTATAAGTATGCTACTGCAAATTAATAAAAAGATCCTTAGCTTGATGAATTAGCACTAGTGCAGTCAAATGTTATTTTTTTACTGTTATTTAGCTTTTTCTTTTTCTTTTTTAAATAAAAATTGTATCTTTACTATACTAACTTGTACTTTAGATTTTAGATTTTCTTGTACTTTGTTTATTTCATGAGTATTAAATGGTTTCTGTAATTGGATTGCAGTCATATGCTAAAGAACACAATGATATAAATTTAATGGTTAAAGTGCTGAAACTTTTGAAAAAGTGCTGACATTCTAAAGAATGTTTTTTTGGATTTGCAGTAGTTGTCTGATGTTTTGCTAAAGCTTATTATTGATTGATTATTATATTGCTCATGAAGCACTTTTAGGATGAGCATGATTTTAATATTTTTTCGACATTTGTAGTATTTGTTACAATGCTGATGACTAGAAATTAATGTCGAAGCATACAAAAAGGTTTGTCCAGGCTGGAGTGAAGCTATAAAAAACTGCATTTGACATGTGGATGAATTTGGCTACCAAAAGAGGTTTTCTTCTCTTTTTTTTATAAATAATAAATTTCTCTTTGAGTTTGTGTTATTGTGTGTATCTATATGCCTTTTCATAATCTTTATGGATAATTGTTAGTGTTCCAGTTTTACATGTTTTGTCCATAAGATTTTCAAAAAGTAGAAAAGATGTCGTCTATAATACGATAGTTTTGTAATTCTGATGCATGTTTTGTTCATGCATGTCCACTTAATTAGTAAATTATTACTGTTTGCAACTACAGAACTTTTCAATGAAGCATTTTTAAGAGGTAAATCTTGACAAAGAACAGAAATAATTTTGGTTTGTAAATGCTTGGTTGTTGCATCTTTGGAAAAATGTGCAAATTTTGATAGCATGTAAGGGTCCATGTTGATTGGATTGTATTTTATATGCATTTTAGGTGCACATTTATTTCAATTGGAGGATATAGGCTTTTGCATAAATTGTGTAAAAAATCAAGAATAATTTAGTGACGGAATAGCGACGATAATTCTGTCGCAATATTTTTATAATACTGGCTGAGTTTAGCAACGGAAACTTCAATTCAGTTGCTATAAATAGCAACGGAATTTCTATTCGGTTGCTAAATATAGCAACCGAAATTGATTTCGGTTGGTAAATATAGCAATGGAATTCTAATTCCGTTGGTAAAAATAACAACGGAAAATAATTTCCGTTGCTAAAAATACCAACCGTCAAATTTGCAACCGAATGTTCAGTTGCTATTTTTCGTTGCTAATTTTTATTAGCAATGGAAATTCATCAAATTCGGTTGCTAATTTTCATTGCTATTTGCTAATTTTCTTGTAGTGAGAATTAATTAATTAAATTAACTTCAATTTTTAATAATTGAAATGTCTAATTCTATAATTAAATTATTTTTATTCAAACTTAATTGTAACGTCCCAAAAATTTAAAATCGTGCGGGAACATTTTTAATACGGGTGTACATTATTTCGATACTGGTTCTAGGATTATCTTATCTTTTATAAATGTAATCACACTAAGAAGAAATGAAGTTCTAACTAGTGCCTGCTATATAAGGAATTAATGAAATAAATTGTTGCAACTCTTAGGTAAGAGAGTTATACTTGACAAATTTGAGGATTTACTAAGATATAAATTATGAAACATATAGATATACATGAGGGTTATACATGAGACTTGATTTTATTTTGGTGGTCCATATTAACTACTCGCACCCAAAGATGTGTAATTATGATTATGATATTATTTCTTTTTATTATTAATTTTTTTAATTATTGAAGCTGCCAATACTACTTCATTTTGAATCAAATAATAAAATCTCTTATTTGCAAGCATACTTACGTTAAGCCCATCAATTGATACTGTGAGCTAAAGGAAATGATTAAAAAATGTTTGGTAAATAGATTTATATAGTTATGGTGAGTTTTAAAATGCTTCTGAAAAAATAAAACACTACAAAAAAACTGTAAATTAGCGACGGAAAATTCCGTCGCTAATTACATGATTTCCGTCGCTAATGTAAATTAGCGACGCAGCGACGTACAGTCGCAAATATATTAGCGACGGAATTGAAATTCAGTCGCTAATTTACCGACGACAAATTTCGTCGCTAATTTTTTATTTCCCGTCGCTAATTTATATTCCTAATTAGTCGCGTAATTATAATAATACTTAGCGACACATTTTCCGTCGCTAATTCCGTCGCTAAATAAATTCTTAAATTAGTCGAGATATATAATAATTTTTTAGCGACAAAATTTTCGTTACTAAACCGTCGCTAATAAATATTCATAAATGCAAATAAATTAAAAATTAACTAAAATAACATCAAATTTATCGTAATTCATTTATAATATTTTATTATTATTATTATAACATTCAAAATTTAATTTATATAAATAAAATTTCTCAAATATTATTAATTTAAAAAATATAATATCATAAAAATAAATTAAATTGTGCAATACTTAACAAATAATTAGAAAAAAAATCGAACTAAATAATACTACTAACAAATTTTTATACAATGCTACCAAAAAAAAAAAAAAAGAAAACTTCGCAGTCCTTCCAGTGTTCACTATATTCCCCACAGTCCTCATCACAACGGGCATCCAATCCTGATGTTGGCTCATTAATGAATACTATAGATGGATTGGCAACCTGGTTGTACAACATCAGAAGAAGAAAAAAACAATGCTATCTGCACTCAAGGAAAAAGGGAACGAGGCAGCATCAATCACCAGTATAGATGTTCAAGACACTATAAACTACTTTGTTTTAAATCTATCAAATAACAAAAATCACAAGCAGCCTTTTCTATAGATATGCATATACAGATCCATTCCCTCAACTTCAAAGCATGAAGATAAAAAAAACAATTTGTGACAAGTAAAAGGTGAATAATACTTATATTCGGCGAGAAGAAATTGCAACAACTTCAAATGCCAATAAAAGTACTACTTAAAATATGCTATTCAAATGAAATCAAACCATAAACATTTCCAGTGAGAAGAAAGTTTTAAATTGCAAAATATTACCAATTGAAACCTAAAGATTGACTTCACTATTTCCATCAAAGTTGAAAGTGCATAAGTAGTCAAATAAGTAAATCTATACAACAGATAGTATAATTGATTTTTAAAAGGAGAATACATAATGCAGATAGAAAGATCGAGAGAAGAAAACGAACCATTTCTTTCAAAAGAGTGTTGCCATCCTTGGATGCAGGCCCATGTTGATCTCCCAGGCCTTGTTAACCATCAGTCCCTGATATGTAATGGCACTACCTAAGAAAAACATATTCAATTGAAGGCATCACATAATGTATAATAAAAGTAACATGTTGCATGGTATTGGGAGTGGATTACAGTGATAAAACACCTTAGTTTGAAAAAATATAACTGCTGAGTAGCAAAGAAATATTTGAATAGAGCTCTAAGATAATATCAAAGATAGAATCAAATTTTATTTCTAGCTGGTATATAAAGGCTTTGAGTTAAATATATAAACCTCTTAGTGGCCATTATTTACAACTATAAAAATTAAAAAAAAATTAATGCAAGATGAATGATTGCGAGTTCATTCATAACTAGACACCCTATCAAATCCACCAATTTGAATAGCATATTCAATTACTCTTAGAGATTTTTGTTATTTTGTATTCGATTTTCCTTATATGTTTACTCGAATGTGTGGTTTTTAGATTTGAAAAACTATTAGTTTAAAACCTGCATAGATGTTCCCAAGTAAGAATGGGAAAAGAAATAAAGTCAGCACTCAAGCCATCTCTATATAACAGCATAAATAATTTATACTAATATATAGCTTTTGTTAAGAGACATGCAAGGCAAGGATATGCTACAAAAAGGTCAGCTATGATGATCAACAGGTAGCACATTTCTTTACCTAAATAACAATTAAAAAAATAGATGGAACTCAGTCGAATCATAATATTTTAATTTTTTCTATTCAATTTGATACTTGTTTTAAAGTATTAAATATCTTTTCTTTTAGCTTTTCCATCATTTGCATGACGCGTGTTTATTTGCAGTTCTCGTATATAGTTTTAATCAATTATTAATATATTATTACATTAAAAAAAGATAAAAAGCAGGTAATTTTATTTTCAAACTTTCTCTTTTTATAATTATTTGGTATTTGAAATCCAACTAATTTATAGAAAATTAAGAATTAATTACAAACATTAAATACTAAATTGAAAATTGAATAAAACTTACTTGGAAGGAGACAGAATCTCTAACAGCTAAAGCAACAATATCAGCACAAGAAACTACAACAGAGCATTCCTTCTCTAGCTTGCTCTTCACTTCATCAATCACTTCAAAACCTCCTAGAGATAGGTTTGAAACTGCTATTTTTTCAGCTGAGTTGATGCTTGTGGAATCCAGCAACACCGATGCATCACAACCTTGTGCGCACCAGACCAAAATAATGTAAATTATTCTTTATAGGCCTAGCTAGTCTAGCTTGATGACTGTGACTTCACCTTTCTTTCAAAATAACTCTTTTTTATAAGATAGTGATTATTATTAAGAAAAGATGAATTACAAGAAAGCCAAAATAGCTACCCGGGACAGGGAAAGAAAAAAGACTAAGATACAAAAAGTTCCCTGCCTACTACACTGCAACAACAACCAGCCCAGAACTTAAATTATTATGAAATTAGCTAAATTATAATTATAAGTAAATGATAATATATGAGATGTTAAAAAAAATGAACATATAAATTAACTCAATTCCAAATGTTAGCTCAAGTGATGATAACATATATATAAAAATATATTTATCCATTAAAACTTCCTCTAGAAAGGCTGTAAAAGAACAATAATGATAAAGCAAGCAACAAATAATAAAGACAATGAATCAAGTTGCTCTTGCGGTCAGGAACAAAGCATTGACACAGTAAATTGAATACACATGCCGCATCACAACAACAACCAAGATAAGATAAACTAAACCATATAAGCAATAAAGAGTTCCTAAGCAAAACTTAGAACAAGAAATATATACTAAAGCATTAGGTATATAATTGATCAAAAAAATGCAAGAAATTAACAGATGAATTCTTACATCACCACCCTGATAATAGCTGTCATTTTCTGAACTCTTAATATCACCAAAAGATGGAGGGCTGCCAGCTGAAAGTTGGCAAAAAAAGAAGCTTCCAAACTTCTATAGATTGTTACAATGTTTTCAAAGGAAGACATGGGCCTTAGATCTGCAACACACGTAACCATTTTAGTCCATAGTGGTTCCAAGGAACCTAACTTTCAGGCTAAAGTCACTTCCAGTAAAGACAAGCCCCAATATTCAAAAACTCAATTATGAGGCTTACTAAAACTGCAGCAAACCGATATCTTTAACAAATAATCATTGTCCAATATGATACTTATCCAAGAATAGCATTATTCACAAAAGTTCATTTACTTCCCCAAAGAAAATAGACAATATACTGGAATAATTTCCAGTCCTGAAAATGGACAAGCTATAAGTACGCAAAGCAAACAGTGAGCAGGCCATTTATACTAAGGATAATCTTTAATCTTCAACGATTGGGAAACATGATGTTTATAATACGAATCGCAGGCCTTAATAACCATTGTTACAGCATGAAATTATGGACCTTTGAACATAAGATTTGGCTTTTGTGGACTATTTATGTTGAAAATATAGCATTATACAGACCTATAAGAAACAAATTACATATCGTGTATATATGGTAAACATCAAAGCAGCAATTACCTTGGAGGATCCAATCCAGCAGAAATAAATGTTGATTTCATGAGAGTTGCAGGAACCAACGGCTGATTGGAAAAGTATTCTCCATACCTTATGAA
The DNA here is from genome assembly GCA_037975025.1 of Excoecaria agallocha. NCBI lineage: Eukaryota > Viridiplantae > Streptophyta > Magnoliopsida > Malpighiales > Euphorbiaceae > Excoecaria > Excoecaria agallocha. The sequence goes on along the minus strand of JBBPFJ010000019.1, from coordinate 2,444,332 downwards.
AGGATATTACCATGAACTCTAAATTTATCTAAAACCAAGGCCAGATATTCTGTTTCAAAAATTATAGAGCTAGAAAACATTAGAACAAATTTTCAGAGCATTTACAAGAGTTTAATAAAAGGATATTACCAGTAGAAGGCATCAGCTCATTTTTTAGCTAATATTTACATTACAAGGCCCATCCGAAGAAGGAATTATCGATTTCCCATACAACTGCCACTAAATTTTACCTAGCTACTTGCCGAGGTTATTCTAGAGTTAGTAATCAATCTCTACAATCCATACCTCAAATTCTAAAATTTCGGGAGAAAGAAAAGGTTTATTTCAATTTGAAATCAGGCCCAATAATTATTCGCTCAAACATAACAAATCACCAATTAAATTAGAACAATATAGAGAGAGAGTAATTAGGTTAAGAAGCCGAAAATCGAGACTAAGAGAAAATTACAAAACAAAATCAAGATTAAAGGTAAATAGGGCAAGGAATCAAATGAATTAACACATTTTGAAGCCATGGCAGAAGAGGTAAATAGGGCAAGGAATCAAATGAATTCCACTGTCCAATGCCATTCACCTTTACCACTTCCAAAAATTGATGCCATTCACCTTTACCACTTCCAAAAATTGACATTTTTGCATCCTCAGTACAGCGAAATCGGAAACGGAAAAATCAAAATCCCTCAATTTCCTTCTACATTTCAAACTCTTTTTCTAAGGAACCAAACAAAAACTATAAATTCAAAATTAAAAATTAAAAAAAGAAGCATCATACCTGATAAGCACGACCTCACCGGAGGCTCGCCGGAGCCTGGACGGAGCTCCATCGGAGTATGCCGATACTGCCATCATGGAGATCGGAGCCTCAGGAGGTTGCTTCCGGTGGTCACGCGCCTGTTCATCCTGCCGTTTAGTCGGAGGCTGTCATAGAACCCCCAGCTCCCTTACTTCCCGATCCGTTTATGGCCGGCGACTGGAGGCGAACGGTAGCGGTCGGGGCGAGCACCTCCTCCCTGGAATTCGTCGGTGCTACTGATCTCACCGGTGGTGGCTGTATGACACCGAAAAAAGGGAAGGTAGCCTCCGGTTGTGGAAGAGAAGTCGGGGCTATTGTGATGTAACCCACAACGCCACAGGGAAGGAGACCGTGACTTGGCTGACCGGCGATCGGAGATGATGGCAGCAGGGTCATCACCGGCGGTCTGCATCATCGGTCGGCAGCAAGACCCACACCGTTTTCCCCCTTCTTCCCTTTCCGACCTCCCCCTTTCTTTTTCTTTTTAAAACAAAGCTTATGGACAGAGAATTATTTTCTAGAAGTTCCTAGACTCAAGAGAGTTTCTCTCTTATTATTAATATTATTAATATTATTATTATCATTATCATTACTACTGTTATTAGTTAAAATATTAAATCTTATTATTTTAGTGATTTTAATACCATTATATATTTATTTACCTTAATTCTTTGTTATAAATTCTTAAATTTTATATTAAATTAAATTTACAAATTTTAACATCTTGAAATTATAAAACTTAGGTTATATTTTTAAATAAGTCAACTCTTGTAAACAGTATCAAAAAAATATTGTACACACGCGTTAAAAATACTCTCATGAAATTTCAAAATTTTGGGACGTTATACAAACGTTTTTATGTCCAATCGAAACTACACGGACAGTATTTTTCGCCAATTTTTTAAGCCTATTTTATTTTGATATTTTGTTTTGTACCATAGGTATGAATCACCCACTGATTGCATAATTTCTTATCTAATATAAAGTAACTATATTAAACCACTAAGTTCGATGACCTTATGAATTAATAGAGAAAATTGCAACCAAGGAGGTGGGAGAGGAAGAGAATACCGAAGCAAGAGAGAGAGGAGGACAGGCTGCTCTTCTTGCACGACGAAAGAGGAAGAATTTTATTTACTCTTAATATAATTTACAATCATTTATTTATTAATATTTATCGAGTTAATCCAGAAAATAGTATTTTTTTTGCAACAAAAATTGAACTTACAGACCTTAAAAACTAATCTTTACCGTTCAAAATTAACAACAAGGAGTTTTGAACGTACTCACAAAAAATCAGGCCAATCTAACGGCAAATTATTTTCCGATCGTCTTCATATACAAAACTAGTCATTACGTAAAAAATCCAGAAAATAGACTCTTTTTTGCACCAAAAATTGAACTTACAGACCTTAAAAATTAATCTTTACCGTTCAAAATTAACAACAAGGAGTTTTGAACGTACTCACCAAAAATCAGACCAATCTAACGGCAAATTATTTTCCGATCGTCTTCAGATACAAAACTAGTCATTACGTAAAAAATCCAGAAATAACTTCTTTTTTGCAACAAAAACCGAACTCACAGACCTTAAAAACTAATCTTCACCATTCAAAATTAACAACAAGGAGTTTCGAACGTACTCAACAAAAATTAGGCCGATCTAACGGCAAATGATTTTTCGATCGACTCACATACAAAATTGGTTATTACGTCAAAAATCCAGAAAACAGCCTTTTTTTTGCAACAATAACTGAACTTACAGACCTTAAAAACTAATCTTCACCGTTCAAAATTAACAAAAAGGAGTTTTGAATGTACTCACCAAAAATTAGGCCAATCTAACGGTAAATGATTTTCCGATCGTCTTCGTATACAAAACTGGTCATTACGTAAAAAATCCAAAAATAACTTATTTTTTGCAACAAAAACCGAACTCACATACCTTAAAAACTAATCTTCACCATTCACAATTAACAACAAGGAGTTTCAAACGTACTCAACAAAAATTAGGCCGATCTAACGGCAAATGATTTTTCGATCGACTTCACATACAAAATTGGTCATTACGTAAAAAATCCAAAAAATAGCCTCTTTTTTGCAACAAAAATTGAACTTACAAACCTTAAAAACTAATCTTTACCGTTCAAAATTAACAACAAGAAGTTTCGAACGTACTCACCAAAAATCAGGCCGATCTAACGGCAAATACTTAACCGTTGAATCTTTACTTACACTATTCCTTATAAAAGCTGTTCAATTTGTATTTGAAGATCCAACCAAACCGTAAATATGCATATTCAAATGAACTATATATTTGGATTTATCAGATAATATCTTAACTTATTTATTAATCTGGCCATGTTTAGAATTTCAAAGCCATTTCTCCATTTTCAAATCAGTAAGTTTACTCAGTTTTTGATAACACTCAATTAGGTAACCACGTTAGTTAAGTTAAATGGTAAGAATGAGTTTAGATGGAGCTTTGAACATTTAGAAAAATAATAGAAATAAAATTGAAAAGTGTGTGTGTGTGTGTATATATATATATACATTAAAAAATTTATTCATTTAGAAAAATAATAGAAATTAAATTTAGGAATTATTTTTCATAATATGACTATATAATACTTATAACAATTACTTTATTATTATTATTAAAATGTAATTTTTTAAAAATAAATAAGTTTATATTTTGGGATAATTGATAAACAAATCAATTTAATTTCTAATAATTTAATATTTGATTTAAATTTTATAAAATAAAAATTAATTACAAATTTTATTATTATTATTTTGAATGAAATAATAAATTTTATAAATATTTATTTTTATTAATCTTTAACACGTAAATATATAATAATCATGACAATTAGTTTATTATTATGATTAAAAATATAAATTTTCTAAATAAATAACATTAGATTTTGGTATAATTGGTAAAAAATTATTACCAACTTATAAAATAATTTATAATTTTCTGTTACAAAAGAAATAATTCATTTTATATGGTCTATATTAAAATTACTTGAAATTATACATAAACCATGGGAGTGAAATTTAAAAACTTATTTTTTAATTTATTTGCGACGGATTAGCGACTAAATAATTCCGTCGCTAATCGTATTACAGAAACTAAATACTAATTAGCGACAGATATATTTCCGTCGCTAAACCGTCGCAAAAAAGGCGCTAAATTTTCCCGCCAAAATTAGCGACTAAAAGTTTAGTCGCTAAAATTTCTGGAACTAATTTCTTGAATAAAAAATTATAAAATTTAGCGACGGAAAAATTTGTCGCTAATTCCGTCGCAAAACAGGGCGCGTACTCTTCTCGCCAATAATTAGCGACTGTTTATTAATTCCGTCGCTATTTCGTCGCAAAAAATAGCAAATATCATTATCGCGACGGAAATGTAAAACAGTCGCTAATCCGTCGTAAAATTAGCGACGGAAATTGTGTCGTCGCTAATTTTAGTCGCTAATTGGCAGTTTTTTTGTTGTGAAAGCATTTATTTTTGTTGATTTTGAGTAAGATTTTGGTTCAATATGTTGAACTTGTCTATACTTTTGCTACTATTTTTGAATACAACTTGGGAATACAGGGGTTTGTTCATAGTAGAATTAAATAAATGCAGAATTAAGTGAATATAATAATAATAATAATAATAATATTGTCAATTGAAAACAAGTCCTAGATGAAATCTTTGTGCCCACACAAATTTATCAAGGATATGACTATTAAAACAAAAGAAAAAGAGATAAAAGAGATGAAGCAAGAAGAACGAGGAAAAGGGAGAAGAGAAGATCGGGAACGAAAGAGGGGATGCCACCGCTCTCATCACCGATCAACGGCGTAGACCACCGGTGTTTTCTTTTTGCCGCCACTACTAGTCCCTCCCCTCGCCGTCGATCTGTTCCTTTGCCTATGGCATTGTTTTGCTCCTCCTTCCTCGCCATAACCGAGGTATGTTCTCTCTTTATTTCGACGAGCCATGACGTCAGACGGCGACTTTTCTAGCACCGGCGAGTCCCTAAAGGCAAGGCGTTTACCTCGACACCCTTCGTCTGCCTCCAATCGACGATAACTTGCAGATCAGAGAAGGAAAAACCAGCGATTTAGAGTAGATCCCGATCAAATAAAGGTGCGTTGGGGCGTGTGACCACTGTTGTTGGACTTCTCTCGACATCGGCTACCTCCAGGTGTCATTGGTTTCACGCCGATGAAGCTCCGATCAAGATCCGGCTAGGCTCCGGCGAGCTCAATAACGAACCGAAAATAGGAAAATGCAGGAAACGGGTACATGACTACCAAAATTAGCTTTCCTTATATTTTTATATAAATGGTGGTAGTTACATAATTTTATTTTGTTTAAAGAAGTAAATATGTGATGTTTTTGTTTTAAATTTTCTACTCTGTATGTTCTTTTTGTATGTTCTTTTTGTATATTCTTTTTGTATGTTCTTTTTAATGCATTTTGATGATATTGATGAACATAGCTTGTATGTATACTAATGTAGATGCTACTAAGGCTGCTGTGATTTTCGTGGGTGAACAGATAGCAAATCACGGTTTACCCCCAGAAATCTCTCCTTTAGTCTTCGTGTTCACTAGTTCTGGAGATGGTATCGTAAATATTCACCCTTTTCCCCATTATTTCTGTTAATATGCTGCAAAATGATGTTCTTAACAACAGCTACAATAGAAAAGTTAAGCAAAATCTTTGAGCATCTAACAGTTTATTTTGAATCTTTCTACCATTATTATATGTGACTGATTATCTATTCTTAACAATTGAATTTTTTTCTTCTTTAGGTTCTGTTACTTCACAAGAAATATTCAAGCTTCTTCCTCATGATTATGTTGATCCAAGCAGGCTTTCAGATCTATATGGCAAGGTATGAAAATAATTTGAACACTAGGTATATCTTAATTTGTTGTTTAGTAGCCTTCCTGGAAAGTTCACCGTTGCATTGAATGTTTTTGCTAGGTCTTTCAAAGCAGTTAGTATGGATTAAAAGTCTGCTAAGGCAGCCCCATCTTCTGCTGGCTTGAAAGGCAATGATAGGGCTGAGAAAAGGAAAAAGGTATCTGTTTGTAAATTTCTCTTTCTCTACATCACACACAAAATCCATATGAAAATGCTTTAAGTATCTTTGAGGTATAATGTCATTTTTCATTAGCTGTCTAATTTATGATCTCATTTAAAATTTATACAGATTTTTAAGAAATTGGAAGTAAAATCAAAAGCAAAAGAGGCAGAGATGATGTAACAATGCAACCATGTTAGTATCATCCAATTTGAATGATTGGCTTTTCTTGACACGTAATGCTGATGACAGGAAGAAAAAGATGCAGCGATTAAAAAGTCAAGACAGGGCCTCAATTTCAGAGCCACAAATGTGTCAGGTTTTTATCAGGGAACAAAAGTATCAAAAACCCCTTTAGATAAGGTATGGCATGCCTATGATTTACGAATGAGCCCTTTCCACATTATTTGGGTAAAGCAATCTACGTGCATTAAAAAGCAATTTAAAGCATAATATGCATCACCATATCTTTGCCTTTGCCTTCTTTTATCTGATATAACTTTTTTCGTTTTCCCTCTATCATGTACCCACCATGTTCAGTCTTTCTGGAGATTTCTTTCATTTTTGGGTAGAAAAACTTAACTTTTAGCCTGAAGTCAACTGTTATTAGTGTTTGAAAAGTTATCTGGGAAGGTTGGTGATGTGAAGGGGCCTATGGCTGCCTGGCTTTAAATTCATTTTATTGTCTATCAAGTGGACATCACATTATGACAAAGAAACATGATGATCGGGTCGAAGTTAACACTTAATCTGATTCATTTTTATCAAAAATAAGGATTTATTTATTTTTATTGCATCACAATTTCTGGAACAATATGATTTCACAATTCATAGAAGATGAAAATGGGTAATCATCACACCTAATTAATATTTGTTGGCAATACTTCTAACATTTTTTTTTTCAATTCACTCAAACTATAGTATGTCTACATGCTCGAGCATTACATTTTGATTAGGTCATCGTGTGTTTTTGCTCCCAATTAGGTGTAACGTTCTTGCTAATGACTTCTTACCTAACACAAATTGCTCAACTGTAAACCATATGTCAATATGTACACAAAAATCTGCCAAAATCCATATCGTTTCAATTTTTGTAAGCTGATCTGGAACTATGATTGTCTTATTTTGAAAGATTATTCATATGTAAGTAAACTTTGATGATTGTATATGGAAGTCCTGATCAGCTGTTCGTAATATAATTATGGAAGTGTTCATTTCTTTATTCATCACATTTTTTGGGCAATGCTTTACTCTGTTATTCTAAATCTTCTGCAGAATCTTCGGCAAACTTTAGATGACTTGACACGAAATGGGTATTCTATGGTAAGCACTATAATTATGTGGCTGCATTGCTTTGTTTTCATTGAACTGCACATAAACTTCTGACTAACTAGGTCCATGTTTTATTGTGACTTTTTGGTTTGTTTATGAATCATTTATGGGCAGTTCAAGGTTAGCATCATCATAATTGTCATCATAGTATTTATTTTGGAGACATAGACTATAAATAACCTATGCTAAGTAGAAGAGTTAATAAGAGAAAAATAAGATCCACAAACTATTAATTGTTAGGGTAGAGAGTAACAAATATTAATTAATGACGAAAAGAGGATCAAAAAGATGCATATAAATCAGTGCTTAGATAAGTTATCTATGGGTTTGAGATCTCATTGCCCTTGCTTCTATGAATTTTCTCTTAGTAAGTTGTTATCTATTTTCTTAGCTCTCTATTTCTCCATAGAATTGGTTAATTTTCCCTTGATAATATTTCAAGTTCCAGCACAGTGATAATTTGGTGCTCAACCGGATGCACAAATTTGACAGTTTTGTAGCTGGAATTACTCTTCTATGTTATTTATCGCATGTGGTGCTTTTACATTGCATAAAGTTTGTAATATTTCTTCGTATTTGGTTATCATATAAAGGATAAATATATTTTTTTCTGTTGATATTATGAAAGGATTATCCATTTTCAAGATTTACTTATGCTTTATAATGATTACAGTTACATCTATTTGTGAAATGCAGGTTTCAAAGGACATAAAATATGCTGATAAACAGCCAATTGTACCATGGGGACCAAGGTTTTGCTAAATGTTTTGATTATACATTATATACATATGTTGTTTATTATTTCCTGTTATCACCCATAGATTAAACTTTGAGGTAAAAGGCGATGAAATTGACTATAACTAGAGCAGGTTGATTTACTCACCATGGCTACATAGGGAGGCAGTGGCCACTTCTTTGTTGGACTGAAAAAAGCTTTACTCATCATTATCGATAAACTTCTTTTGAAGGATATTTTACATGTTGTCATTGTTATGATAACTTTTCTTTTCTTATGTCTTTCTCAAAGATAATATCATAAGCATTATACTCTAATGGTTATAAAGAGATCTTACACTTTTTATTCTTCTCATATATGTCATACAGTTGAATCTTTAACATATTCAGGAATTTATTTGAGATTTTGTGCTACAATATGCCCTTATACTTTTTTTCTTTCCATTTTTGTTTGCAGGTTTTCCAAGTCCAGTGTCCAAGACATGCGTATCAACTTGGCAATAGCTGATGCATTAGTAAGTAATGAATATAGTTTATCAATGAAAGACAAGATTAAGAATGATGAATTATGAGCATTATTTTTGTAGCATGCTCAGCCTCTTGTTGATGGTGGATTCCTTGATTGTTTGGACATGTGTGGAAGTGGCATATCTTATTTGTGATTATGAATTTGTATCAATTACTAGACATGTATGTATGGCAATACAAAATTGAAGTACTGGCTTTAGGGAACTTCACAGAACATTTGTTGTCTGAAATCTGAATTATGTTAGGTTTGAATTTGAACATAACCTATAGATTGTTCCCTTTTTCAGGTGATCACCGCATGAAGAAATTTAAAAATCAAGTCATATTGACTGATACTTGCAGATTTGAGTCAACCTATGTTTGCAATAGTACTGGAAATTTTTTGGAGTCTTGTGTTTTCGGCAAACTTTAAAATAACATTCTGGTTTAAAAAAAAAGTGTCTGCAAATATTTTCAATCATGTGTCTGGCATTGGATAGACCACAAATGTCATTAATATAGGATCTATTTTAAGTGATAACAGCAGTTTCCAACCTTGTCAGCCGTTGTGATACAGTTTGTTATTCTGTTCTCAAGTGATGATGCATTAACATAAATGTTGACCTTTAAGGCCTTAAATTCTTGGAAATTCTTATTTTTCATAACTGAATAATGTTCAAGCATTTGTTCTGTTCTTTAATATATATGCATCCTCATCCTCTTCTTTCTCTTGTTTTTCCACAGGCTGCTTGGATTCTTATTAAAAAAATGCTAATTATAAACCATTGCAGTTTTTGGCTTTTGCATTTGTATATCGAATCTTTGAGAAGTTAAAATCTTATGAACCTCCTGTATCACCTACTTATACAGTAAGTCTAACTTACCTTACAGCTTTTTTGCACGTTACAAACTATCATTTGTGGAAGCATCTCGAATAATTTGAATTAAATGTTCAATATTTGAATGTTGGAGATTATAAAACCTGTAGGAAGAGGGTGAAGATGATGGTCGGGCGCTACGAATGGGAAAGCAGATTCTCCGTTCTCTTGCACTTGTTTTTGGGTCTATTGCTTTTGCCACTGTGGTAAAGATAAAATTTCCAATTTGTGTGTCAATGAACAGAATGTTGATATGCAATGGATATGGACTTAACTTTCTGCTTCAATTCTCGAACATCAATCTGCATTATGTTGGACAGCCTGGGGATTACTAATAAACTAGCAATGGGAAGGAAAAGGATATCTACATCTGTGTGCATGCACACACCTGCATGTTATTTTGCATGGGCACTTGCATATGTGTATTTTCACCTCCTACAATCAAGGAAACATGTTATTGTGTATTGTTTCCTTCATTGTAGTAGGTGAATAACATGTTGATTTTCTATAATTGAGAGAATCCTTGTGGATACCCCCTTCGGTTTTGCTTTCCTTATAATTGTTAAGCAACCCCTTCAATTTTGCTTTCCTCAACTTTTTTAAGCAATCCCAATGGATAATCAAGTTAGCTTGGTGTATTTAGTTCTTTTTCATTTATAATTGTTACCTGCTGTGGTTCCTGAATAAAAGGTGCCCATGCCAAACCAGTCTTGTCAAATTGATTCTGTTTTTTATTCCTTCATTATTTTTTATCTTTTCTTCTTTTTCATGTTATGTTCTGATGCAGGTAAGCGACTTGATAAATTGTGGCGAGTATGTATTTACACCAGAGATTTTTACATTCATCCAGGGTGTTGCTTCACAACGAAAAGATAGAGGTCAGGGTCATGTTGATAGGATAATGACTACAGAAAGTTAGAAAGTTGCTGGGATGTTGTCATGTTCTTTTTTGTTAGAAATTAGTTTAAAAAAAGAGATGGCTTGATTAACTGTACTTTGTTATATATATATATATATATATATATATATATATATATATATATATATATATATATATATATATATATATATATATATATATATTTATGTTGACTCTATATTTGTTATGAATTCATTACAAATTATATATATATATGAAAATATAAGATTATTATTTATATTTGTATCTATTATATATGAATTTTATAATATAAGATTATTATTTATATTGTGTACAGGATGAAAATTTAAAAATACAATAAAAAATTAAATTATGCAATAATTTAACGACGGATTCGCGACATCAACTGTCGCTACTGTACAAACTTTAGAATTGAAGAAATAATTAGCGACAAATATTTCGTCGTTAACTTTTACAGTAAATTTTTAATTAGCGATGGAAAATATAGTTGCTAAATATTATTATAATTAGGCGACTAATTAGGAATATAAATTAGTGACGGAAAAAAATAGCGACGAAAATTATTAGCGACTGATTTTGAATTCCGTCGCTAATATATTCACGACTGGCCTTTTAGCGACTGTTCGTCGCAGCGTCGCTAATTTAATTTAGCGACGGAATTTTTCATCGCTAATTAGCAATTTTTTTGTAGTGATAACACATGTTATATGTTGTCAAATTACATGCTATCAATTTACATGCTGCTATGAATTTGATTGAGAGTCAATGAGTTGAAGTAAGCTTAAATTGCATGATTGAGTAAGGAACTAAAAGAGAAATCATTTTAGCAAGTTGGATCTCATACATGTTAAGAATTTTGTAAACTGGTTTACATGTTTTAAAAAGTCAAGTTTAACGGAGTTCGGCAAAAATTGGTTGAGTTTGAATTTGCATAAGTGAAAGTTTTGAGTTAATAGTGTTGATGGGGATTAATTAAACTTGATAAGGATTTAAAGTGATTTAAAATTAACATGGTGCTTTAATGTGTGCAGAAAAAGTAAATTTTTAGAGTCTCCTAACCGTCACCAACCCGAGAAAGCAAAGCAGACTTTTGGCTGATGCTGCCCACACGTCCGCGCACAGCCCAACTGCAAAAGCCCCGCACCTGTGCGTTATGCCTGGCAGCAGTCTCCTACGCGCCCGCGTGAAGTCTTTCTCCCAGCCTTGTGTGCCCGTGCGTGAGGAGTTTGCCTCACCTCTACCTCTTACTATATTGGATCCTAGGATTAAGGGATCTGTTTATTCTTGACGTCTATATATTGTAATTCTATTAGTGAATCAAGTACAAGAACTTTTTCAGAAATTCTCGTTTATTTTGTCATGGTATCAGAGCCAAAACTCTGAGATCATTTCATCTTATATCTGGTTCATTTGTCTAGCTCTAAGATCTTAGTATTTTGTTCTTGGTTTTCTTACGTTTTATTCTGTCTTCTTGGATTTGATTTCTTAGTTATTATTTCTGGTTGCATCACATCTTTGGAACGATCTGAACATTTTCTTGTTCGATTTAATGGCAAAAACTATTCTTCCTGGGTATTCCAATTTCAGATCTTTGTCAAGGGAAAGGATTTATGGGGTCATATTGATGGGACCGATTCTGGGCCCAACAGCAAGGAGGAGAAAGAGAAATATGTAAAATGGGAAGTGAAGGATGCTCAAATTATGTCTTGTATTCTTGGAAGTATATTACTCTCCATACTTCTCAATCTCAAGCCTTATAAGACATCTCAAGAAATATGGAGTTACTTGAAGAAAATTTACAACCAAAACAACACAGCAAGAAAGTTTTAATTGGAACTCGAGTTGAGTCAATTTAGTCAAGGGAGTATATCAATCCAAGATTTTTATTCTTCTTTTAAGAATCTTTGGGCTGAGTATACCGATATTGTGTATGCCAGTGTACCCCCTGAAGGAATCATTACTGTCCAAAGTGTGCATGAGACTAGCAAGCGTGATCAATTTTTAATGAAGTTAAGGGGGGAGTTTGAAGCAATCAGGTCCAACCTGATGAACAGAGATCCAGTACCTTTCTTGGATATTTGTGTAAGAGAACTTCTTAGGGAATAACAAAGGCTGATTACACAGACTTTTATGGAGCAGCAGGCTCAAAATTTTGTTCCTATTGCCTACGCTGCTCAAGGGAAGTCTAAAGGAGGCAGAGATATGACTAATATTCAGTGCTATAGTTGCAAAAAGATTTGGGCACATTGCCACTAATTGCACTAAAAAATTCTGAAATTATTATAAGAAACCAGGGCATCTCATCAAAGATTGTTCTATTCGGCCTCTAAAGAAATCTGAAACTGCCTACAATGTCTTGGTTGGTTCTCAAATGTCCCTAGTCCTAGTCAGTTTTTGATTACTCCTGAAATGGTCTAACAAATGATAGTTTCTGCTTTTTTTGCTTTAGGCATTTCAAATAACAAAAATTCTAATTCTAAGCCTTGGTATTTTGATTCTGGTGCTTCCAATCACATGACCAACACTACCTTACCTTTAAATAATGTTAAAAAATATAAAGAAGATCTTTAGATTCATACTACCGATGGAAATTCATTACCTATAACAGTTGTTGGTGATATTTCAGCCTCTTTGAATACTGTTTTTGTGTCTCTTAAGCTGTCCACTAATCTTATATCTGTTGGCCAATTAGTTGACAACAATTGTACTGTTAAATTTTCAAATTCTGATTGTCTTGTGCAAGATCAAGTGTTCGGGAAGATAATTGCAAAGGGGCCTAAAGTGGGATGCCTTTTTCCTTTGTTTCTATCTTCCTCTTCGATGTCAAATTATGTTGCTTGTATTGTTGTTAAATGTGATAATCAAGTGTGGCACAGACGTTTAGGACATCCTAATTCTCATGTACTTCGTGTCTTACTTAAATTTGGTTTACTTGGCAATAAAAATTCAACTTCTCCTTATAATGATATTGCTGATTGTTCATCTTGCAAACTTGGTAAAAGCAAAACTCTTCCTTTTTCTTTGCATAAAACCCGTACCACCAAACCTTTTGAACTTGTACATACTGATGTATGGGGTATTGCACCTATAATTTCTCATGAACATTACAAATACTTTGTTACATTTATCGATGATTTCACTCGCTTCACTTGGGTGTACTCTCTTTGATCTAAAAGTGAGGTTTTCTCTGTGTTCAAAGTCTTTCTTGCTTTAGTTAAGACATAATTTTCTGCCAAAATCAAAATATTGCAATATGATTCAACTGGTGAATATATGTCAAATGAATTTCAATTTTTTCTTCAAAGTCATGGGATTATATCATAGCATTTTTGTCCTTTCACTCCATAACAAAATGGTGTGGCTGAAAGAAAAAATCGTCATCTTTTTGATGTTGTTCGAACCTTTTTAATTGAATCATGTGTTCCTCCTAAATTTTGGTATGAAGCTTTATCTACTACTGTTTATTTGATTAATAGATTACCATCTCCCACCTTGAACAATGATTCTCCTTACTTTCGATTGTTTGGGCATGCACCAGATTATTCCAATCTTCATATTTTTGGATGTGTTTATTTTGTTCACCTTTCTGCGCATGAGAGAAATAAACTTACTGCTCAATCTATCAAGTGTGCTTTCTTAGATTATGCTGGCAATCAAAAATGATTTCTTTGCTATGATTCTCATACTTAACGTACTCGTGTCTCAAGGAATGTAATTTTTTTTTAAATTCAGCCTTTTTTTGGCTTCTAACAAACTTCAGTATTCCCTTCTCTATTTGTGTTACCATATTTTCCTGAGTTGCCAACCCCAGTACAAAGATTTAAACCTGGTTATGTTTATCATAAATGCATTCCTGCATTTGATTCTTCTACAGGTCTCATTGAGGCTCCTCCAAATCTTCCTGTGGCATCTGATTATGTTCTACCTATTTCCAATGATCCACCTCTTCTTTGCAGAAGCTTTAGAACTCACAAACCCCTTGACTGGTATGGTTTTTCAGCCCATGTGGCTATGTCTACTACTTTGTCTTCTATTTCTATTCCCACTTGTTATAAGCATGCTATGGAACTTGAGTGTTAGCAACAAGCAATAGAGGCTGAACTTCAGACACTTGAGGAAAACCATACTTGGGATATTATTTCTTGCCCTCCAAATGTTAAGCCAATTGGTAGTAAGTGGGTCTATATTGTGAAACTCAAGCCTGATGGCTCTTTAGATAGATACAAAACTCGATTAGTTGCTCTTGGCAATAAACAAGAATATGGCCTTGACTATGATGAAACATTCGCACCAGTTGCTAAGATGACCACTGTGAGAACCATTCTTGCTATTGCATCCTCTCAATCTTGGCTTTGCATCAGATGGATGTAAAAAATGCCTTCTTGTATGGGGACCTTAAGGAAGAGATTTATATGAAACTTCCACCTGGTATGTCCATGACTACTTTTCATGAAGTTTGCAAGCTCAGATGCTCTTTGTATAGGTTAAAGCAGGCCCCTCGAGCCTGGTTTGAGAAGTTTCGCAGCACTCTTCTTAGCCTCTCTTTCACACAAAGTCAATATGATTCATCTCTCTTCCTTCATAAGACACCTACTGGTATGGTCTTTCTCTTAGTCTATGTTGATGATATTATCATTACTGGTAATGACAAGGGACTGATCACTAAGCATCAAAATTAGTTGCATAGTACATTTCAAATGAAAGATCTTGGGCATCTCACATAATTTTTGGGGCTGGAAGTTCACACTCGCAATCATAGTTTGTTTTTAAATCGGCACAAATATATCCAAGATCTAATTGAACTCGCTGGTTTAAAGGAGGCTACTGCTGTTGATACGCCAATGGAAGTGAATGTGAAATACCAAAAAGATGAGGGCGAGCTTTTTCCTGATCCTTTTTTATATAGGCAACTTGTGGGAAGTTTTATCTACCTAACAATTACAAGGCCTGATATCTCATATGTTGTCTATATAGTTAGCAAATTTATGCAATCGCCTCGACATCTTCATCTTGCTGCAGTTCATTGCATTATTCGATACTTAATTGGGACACCTACTAGTGGGTTATTTTTTCTTAGCAAATCTGCTCATCATTTGATGGCATATAGTGATGCAGATTGGGCTGGAAGCCCATATACTCAAAAGTCTACAACATGCTGGTGCATTTTTCTTAGAGATGCTTTGATTTCTTGGAAGTGTAAGAAACAGGATTGTGTCTCTAATTCTTCCACGAAGGCTGAATATAGAGCCACGTTAGCAGCTTATTTAGAAGTTGTGTGGTTACATGGTCTTCTTTTCTGAATTGGATTTCCTCAAACTGCTCCTACTCCACTTCATGGTGATAACACTAATGCCATTCAAATAGCTGCAAATCCCGTATATCATGAACGCACGAAGCACATAGAGGTGGACTGTCATTACATTAGGGAGGCTTTTACTCGTGGTGTTATCACTCTTCCTCATCTTACTACTGATCTTCAAATTGCTGATGTCTTTATCAAAGCTTTGACATGCCAAAGACACAAGTTTTTTAGTAGCAAATTGCTGCTGATCGACTTACCCACATCAATTTGAGGGAGGATGTCAATGTCTACACTGCCACGCACTTCACACAAACAGTAGTTGCGTTGTCGCGCATGTCAATGTCCACACTGCCGCGCACTTCACACAAAGGGCAGCTGCGCTGCCGTGCACTTCACATAAAGGGAATGCGCTATCTTACAAAAGACATAGAGGGCAGGTGCATGCCTATGCACTACAATCAAGATATTCTTCTTTCCTTCTACATTTTTTATTACTGATGTATATATTATTGATGTAATTACTTCTGTGTTTCTTTCTTTCTTAGATCCTAGGATTAAGGGATTTGATTATGCTTACTATATTGGATCCTAGGATTAAGGGATCTGTTTAATCTTGATGTCTATATATTGTAATTCTATTAGTAAATCAAGTACAAAAACTTTTTCAGAAATTCTCGTTTATTTTGTCATATTCTTGATCTTTTATCCATTCTTTGATAACCAATACCTTATTCTCATTACAACCTTTAAAAGACCTAAGTGATTATAAGTTTTATTTTTGAGTTGTTTAAGCGAAGATGACCTTCGGGTTCCGATGCTAAAGGAAAAGCTTATGGTGTTTCTGGAGTTTCAAGAACGAAACCATTTGTACACTTAGATGTACATTCATTCTACATTTGACTATGAGTTTGCATTGGCATTTTTTATTTTGAAAATACTTAAAATATTTTGGTCTTACACATACACAAGAAAACTAACTCATATTATCTTGATTGAATTGTTCTAATTGAATTTTTATTAAGTGTTCTTGTTGATTGCTAAACTTAGTTTTGAAATGCATAATTCTTTATTGGAGTTTGATTATTTTGAGAAATTGGATTTTTCTAATTTGCTCGAGGGCGAGCAAGATTTAAGTGTGGGGTTTTTGATAAGTATGAATTATATAATATTTTTAGTATGTTTTTAGGTGTTTAAGTTAGTTAATTTGGTTTAATTTTGGTTAATTTATAGTTTAAATATTTATCTTTGTGTTTTTGGAGTTAATTATAAGTTTTGGTACTTTTCAGGTTTAATTTGTAAGAAAAAAGGACTTAATTGTAAAAAGGCAAGAAGATTTGGGCCAAAACTATGAAATTGGGAAATTCATGCTAGAAAATGTTCGTGAAGTCCAGTAGAATAACAATTGGCCGTGCATAAGGAAGCCTATTTTCTTTCTCGACCGTGCATTTTCACCAAAGGAGTTTAATTGGTTGTGTATCCCTAGAGATAAAGTGATGATTGGCAGTGTATCTCTAAAGAATAATTTATTACTTGGCCGTGGGATTTATTACAAAGGAGCTTGCTTGGCCGTGCACCCCTATAAGGAAGGATGCACGGCAGTGCATCACACCAAAGAAGGATTTTACTTGGCTGTGCAAATGAACTCCGATGCTACGAAGGATTTTTCGATTAATAAGAATTCTTTTCCTACTTCAATTGACGAAGTTTAGAAAACTTCTAAAACTTATTTTGCCTATAAATAGAAGACTCTAACACCAAGGATCAATCATCGATCATGAAGTAGGATCAACTAGGAGAGCTCATTAGTTTTAAGTTTTTACGTAGTTTTTCTGTTTTTATTTAATATTTTCCTTTTCAACTTTGTTTTAATTTTTTTAAACATGTTTAGTGAGTAGTTTTTCTTCTTTTGCTAATGGATATTTAAAATCTTTTATTTTCATTGTGATGACTCTATTTTTAGCTCTAATTTTAATATCAGTTGATTATTTCTTGATTTTAAACATATTCTTATCTTTAATTATGTTGAGATTGATTGTTGGTTTATTGATTCAATAACTAAAAATTGGTTTCGACATAGTTAATGATTTGCATGTTCTTTGAAAAAGGTTTCGAATGAGCATCCCATGGGACAGCCATATCTTGAACCTTCCTTCTCGCAATCAGCTATGTAACTCAGGCAGCAAAGGTTCGAGCAGGATGGCGGTTAGTCTTCCTCGTTCTTCCAAGTCAGGAGAGTGAAAGGCTTTCTTCCTTCCCCCGGAGCTGTAGTTGATCTTGGCCCAGTAGCTCTAGCTTCTTATGCCTTTCTGCTTTCAGACCTTGATGGAAAGTCTTCCCCCGCTGATGCCTTAACACCGGGAAAAAAGATTACGATAGCAAGCCCCTACCCTACCCGGCCGGAGAGCCTCCAGGATAAGGGGGCGGCGGTCAACCATCCACAGCTTAGTACATCTCGGGTGATGAGAGAACCTTTTATTACTAGAAGCTTTGGCAAGGATCCTGGAAAAGACTTCCATAGCAAGAATACGGGGTGAGTTTTCACCGAGCTGATCGCTTAAGTCTATAGGCTACCTTTCCTATCCGCTTTTAATATCAGTTGATTATTTCTTGGTTTTAAACATATTCTTATCTTTAATTATGTTGAGATTGATTGTTGGTTTATTGATTCAATAACTAAAAATTGGTTTCGACATAGTTAATGATTTGCATGTTCTTTGGTTAATTCTTTAGTGTCAATGCATGATTGTTTTCTTATTTAGAGGTAATTATGTATTGAAATTATTGATTAATACTAAGAGAAGAGGAACTAAGAATAAACTGAAATTGAATTTTCTTGCAAAATAGTTTAATTAATGTTTAGGATTTTAATTGGATCTTTATGCTAAGTATTGAGTTGTTCTTAATAAGAGAATTTAATACTTAAGAAAGATATTTTTGATTCAAGGTATCAGGCTTTATTTCATCTAGTTTTTTCCATAATCATTGGTGTTCCTTTTAAATTTAAGTCATTACAATGAAATTTAAGGTGGATAGTTCTTTTAGCAAGAGAATTTCAGTTATTATTTTGTTTTTAATTCATGTTAGTTTAATTTTAGTTTTTATTTTGTTTAATTGTTTATTTAGTTTAATTTTTACCTTTAAATCAAAAATATTTAGGAAATAATCTCATATTAATTTAATTCATACATAGATATTCTTCTTAGCAATTCATGTTCCCTTGGGTACGATATTTGGGATCTTAATCTATATTTTCCTATATTACTAGCCGATCTAATACACAAAAGGTTGGAAGGTTGGAAGTAAGTGTATAAAACTAGACTTTAATTCAAAATTTACCTCAAGAGCAGGAAAATCAATGCATAGGGGCTGATGCTTCATGTTTGGAGTGCCCATTTCTTTCAAACTTGGCTCAAAAGCACCAATATTTGCTACTGAATTTTGATGTTGAATTGTTGGCCTTGAAGTTAAATCACCAACTAAGCAGATTTCGGATATAGAGGCAGTTGTAGGGAATGTTGGATTTCCACGGCTTTTCTTTTCTATTTCTTCTTGTTGTCTTCTCAATTTCTGGATCAAATATCAAATTTCCTGCACAAGAAGATCAAGGCATAAGACATAAAATAAATTAATTAACACCATTCCTCGGCAACGGTGCCAAATTTGACAAGTGTTGAATCTGATCAAAATAAAATTTTTTATTCTTCTAAATTAACAAAATTAAGTATAGCGAATAGGTTCGTCTTCACAGGAAATGAGAATCAATTTGCTTATTCTTTTATACCAAAAGTAACACAATGGGGGTTTGGAGAAATAGATTAACAACCAAATTAGATTGAATGCTAGGAAAATAAATGCAGTAAAAATAATTATAGAGAGAAACATCAATCAAAGATTCATTTTAGTAGAAATTCAGTTTCTTTGATCATTGAAAAAAAAAATATTTTCTTGAATTCAAATTAGTTGGAATTATTAACAAGCTCTAATAATCCTTTAAAATAAATTGATGATTAAAACGAGCTCTTTAACCAACATTCTTATTAATCAATCAATCCTAAATAAGCTCTTAGGATTTGAATGGTAAATAGCTTTAAGAATATTTTTTCTAAAACTAATTCCAATCAGTAACACATATGTAGTGTTATTTAAATTGGTACAAATATTTTCTTCACTTTGAATCAGCAACTCATTCTACTAAACAAAGTGATTTGCCACAAGTATGACGACACTAAATATGTACGAATTTAACATCTTCAATGACAAACACCATGGATTTCTTGTCTAAATAAATTGTATTTTATTTGACCATGAATCCACAAGAGAATTAAATTGCATAAAATACTTGAATTAAAAATAAGAAAATAAAATAGAAATCTCACAAACAAACTTGAATTAAAACCTCAATTTATCTTTGATTGAAAAGAAAATCTTAGCCACTCATGGCTAGAAAAACAATACAGTAATTAAAATAATACTACAGAAAATAAAACTAAGAAAAGATTCCCCTCCGAAGAACTCTCCTCAGGCTTCCACAAAGCTCCTATTTATACTAGATTTTCAACCCTAAATCTGCATGTGGACTGAATTTCAATTTGAATTTGAATGATGCTGAAAATTTGGCCATAATCAAGGAAGATAAAAGTGTGATTTGATTTGAAAATTTTCAGCTTTTCTAATTCATTGCATCTGGTCCTTATTTCATCATTTCCTGCATTCTTGAAGTATTTTTTCAACATTAACCTTGATTTTCTACCTGAAAAAAAAAGATAATTAATCTAAAGCATTTAAATTTAATCCAAGATTAATTATGAAGAGATTTTATCAATTAATTTGAATTATTTTGACTTTATCACTAGCCGATCTAGTACACTTGCTAGACACCGATTATTAAGTACAATAATTTCACAGTAAAAGAAATCATGACCTTGAATTAATCTTTAACTAAAAATAATAATTTAATCACTCATGACTGTTGCAAAACTAGAAATAGAGAATGAAAAAAACTTTGAGAACTGAGAATGAAAGCCAGACCCAGATCTAATCTTCCCCTTTTATTTTTAATAAAACTCCTAAAATAGAGGTAGTTTAATGCCACCCAAATAAGAAAAATAAAATAAAATACTAAATAGAATCTAAATTTTCTAAAATAACTACCTTCTATCTCCTAATTTAAGATCTTAACATTTCTAATTATTAGCTGGAGTAGAGGTGGCGACTAGGTAAAAATCACATAAGAATTGTGCGAAAATTGTAACTCTACCGCCAGCTCCCCTGGGCAATTGGGAAATTCCCTTGGAAAATGCTTCTGAGCAAGGCTTGCTCTTTAGTCTTGGGCAACTGAGCAACTCCCTTGTGCAAGGCAACTGGGCAAAGCAACTTCTAGAGTTTTCATTTATAAGCTCTTTACTCCAAATTTGATCTAAAAATTTCTTGCTTCTCCAGATCATCTCCAATTAGTTTTAAGAGTATAACTTCCTCAAAATATGCTCTTACAGTAAGCAAAATAAATAAAACAATGAAAAGTCCCCAAAATTAATTTAAAAGAGCATAAAATAATAAGCAAAAATCAAGTAAATATATGCATATTTAGCGACTTAAAAAATTCCCCCACACTTATCCCATGTTTGTCCTCAAGCATCAGTTAAACAACACAATCAATCCTTTCAAAAATATTCTCATCCTTAAACAAAACACAATCCTAAAAGTTTAAACCTCATTAAAATGCAAGGTAAATCAGAGAACAACATTCAAAATGATTTCCTACAAATTCATATCATAATATGGGTTCCTCAACATCCTTTTTAAATCAGAAATAACAAGGCTCAAAATATTTTAAGCATGCAAAAATTTGAAGATCTTAATTTAAAATTAATTAAATGCACATAGATGAATTTATTTTTGGCATCATTTTTACTTTTGATGATTTTATTTTCTTTTTTTTTCATAGGGAAGATTAGGATTGCTTACAAGAAATTTAGAGGTTCTTTTTATGCGAGGGCATCCAATTCTGATCTGTATACACCCGATTACTCAGATAATATAAATTCAAGCGGTTACTAGCTCTAAGCATATCCAAATTTTTAATGAACAACGGAGTAAAATTTTATTTTCTAGTCTCCCATTTTTTTATATATATATTCTAGCAACTAGATTTCCAAACTATAAGCACACAAATTTATTCAATGTCTTAACTAGTTTTAACAACTACCTAATATGCAGAGATCCCAAGTTAAATTTCATGCAAAAAATTATTTCACCTATTTAAATCAAGCCTTGAGATTTTTGAATCAAAAGAGTGCTGAGGCTACTATAAAATATATACAAAAGAGTAAACCATTAAAAAATTAATCCATTTTTTACCTAACATTCAACAGGCTAAAACTAAATGACCAAGCAATTGATCTTAGATAAAAAAAATTTCTAAAAAAGAGAGTGAAATTCAACAAAATGCTAAGGACAAAGGATCACAAAGCAAGAAATTTTTTAGAAATAGAAAAATATGAGACAAGTGATATTATAGCCAAACTTAATTGTAACCAAAACTTTAATATGCCCGCCAAGAATCCCCACACAATATCAGCAAAAATTTCTTAACAAAATCAACTCAAGAAGTCCTAAAACAACTATCCAAAATATGAT
This sequence comes from Excoecaria agallocha, assembly GCA_037975025.1. Classification (NCBI taxonomy): domain Eukaryota; kingdom Viridiplantae; phylum Streptophyta; class Magnoliopsida; order Malpighiales; family Euphorbiaceae; genus Excoecaria; species Excoecaria agallocha. The sequence continues at coordinate 2,422,158 of JBBPFJ010000019.1, read as the reverse complement.
CACAAAATCAACAACTATTTTTTCACAAGTTCCAGCACATTACTACAAAGAAATCACAATAATTAACGCATAACATTTCTATCTCAAATCCCTCCACCACACTTTCTTCTCGTATTGTCCTCAATGTGAAATTATCACATAATTATGGGGTAAAGGGCATAAAAAAACAAAAAAAAAAAGAAAAGAATACTGCCCTGGTGGAGGAGAGAAATAATATGCAGCTGCTTATGGGTGCACGACGGCATTACTGGCTAAGGCTAGTGGCTGCTGCATGCCTGCTTGTGCTACGACTGCCTACGGTTGGGTTTGGTGTGCTGGCTACGGTTACTACAACTTGTAGTACGCTAGTGCCACGTCTAGTGCAAGGTGGTGCAGGGTGTTTCTGACGAGTCATGCCTGGTGGTTGCAGGATCTAGATCTATTTTGCTGTAGCTCAAAAATGGTGGCTAGGTTTTTGATTTAGGGAAGAAAGACCTATAGTAGAAAAAATTAAAACAATTTTAACTTAGGTTAAAACAAAAGAAATAATAATAGTGGGGTAAAAATTTAGATGGGTTAAAATAAATTAAATTCCAAAGAGAAAATAAAAAGCCCACCCACTATCATACCCCAAGTTATTTTAAACCTATAAAAAATAAATAATGGGCTGTCACCATTAAAGCCAATTGAAGTATGAGAAAAATTTTCAGCAAACCCAAGTTAAAAGAACACCATCTGAAAATATTTTTTTCACTTAGTTGCATAACAATTTAATTCATGTACCCATTTTTTTAAAAAAAAATTAAAAGTTTATTTTTCACCTTCCATTATAAAACCAACAAGTTGCCTACTACAATTGAAAAATAAAATAATAAAAAAATATTCATGAGCTTATTTAGGTAGGAGTTGAAAATACTAAAATTAAATCTTAACAGTAACATTAAGTTGCCTCCCAAAAAATGCCCCTCTTTAACATCTTTGGATAGATGTTTCAGAACTTTACACCTTTCAACTTGGTCTGAAATCCCATTTTAGTGTTCTTTCACTCATTACTTCCTTCAAATTAGTGTTAATCACCAAATTCTTCTCAAATTTGTTAGGCTTTTTGAAAGTGGAGTCCAAAAAATATAAAAAAAATTCAAATTGTTAGAATTATCATCCAATTTAAAAGATTCATCAATTAAAGGTTCAGTAACATCCACTTTAAAAAAATAGACACATCACTGAAATTTTTCTTAGTATTATAAATATAAAATTTAATGATTTCTCCATCAAGCTCCATAGTGAGTGTACCCTCATACACATCAATTTTTGCCTTGGTTGTGTTGAGAAATGGACTTTCTAGTAAAATATCTGAAGAATTTGAGGATTTATCATCCTCTATGTCAAGCACATAAAAATTAGTAAGAAAGACTAACGTATCAACTTGCACCAAAATATTCTCCAATATCCCTTCAGGATAAACAATAGATTTATTAGCAAGTTGAAGTACAACATTTATCTCTTTTAATGAGCCAACATGCAAATATGAATAAATAAACAATAACATAATATTTGTTGAAGCTCCTAAATCATACATAGCTCTTTTTATCATAACATTGCCTATAACACAAGGGATAACAAACATACCTTTGGTCCTTATATTTTGGAGATAATTTTCTTTGAATCACAGCAGAGATATTTTCTCCTATACTCAGCCTTTCATTACCAACTAGCTTTGTCTTACTAGTGCATATTTTTTTAAAGAAATTTAGCATATATATTGAGGTATTTGTTTAATTGCATCAAGGAAAGGAATATTTACCTCAATCTTACAAAAAATCTCAAGAATATCATTCTCTTCCTTTTTCTTCTTGGACTTGGCTGATCTCTTAGGAAATTGGGGTTGGATGACAATGGCTGGTGGCTGATTTGATACTTTCTTGGGCTGTCCTTTTTGCACAATTTCCACCTCTTTATCAGTTTCATCTTTACTTTTCTGATCACATTTATTTGGCAGGGGCTATTCAAGCTCTTGTTCACTCCTCAAGGTAATTACACTCACATTTTATCTTGAGTTCTTTATGGTTTGTGAGGGTAAACATTTTTGGGACTTTAATCAACTCAAAGACATGCTATTTGGCTCATTTATTTCTCTAAATTTGAAACCTTAAATCTATCTTTTCTGCATACTATTAAAATTCTTTAGTTGATAAAGAATGAACCATATCTTCAAAAGGCATACCTTGCTTAGGAGCTAGTTGAAGGGGCTGTATAGGCTAGAAATTCCAAAAAGTTTGTGGGCATCCCCTATAATGAAAGTTTGACTGACCTATCCACCATGAATTGTCATTATTTGCATAAGTGTCATAACTCCATTGTGGCATACCTAAAAAGTTTTCATGTTCATAAGAACTACTTTGGTAATAAGCTCTATAATGTTGCCTATTTCCTGCAGCCAAGTTTTAAACCAAAGATGTGAGGTTTGAGAGTCTAGAGTCAACAAAATACCAATCTTCAGCCATTTAAAAGAATCAAAACTAACAGATACCAATCTCCGACAATGGCGTCAAAATTTGATGGGTGTTGAAACCAACAAAAATAAAATTTCTATTTAAAATTAACTTGTAATTAGTAATGAGCAGAGTCAAATCCATAGGAATTGGTTGAGTTTTAATTCTTTAAATAACTAGAAATTTAACAAAATAAAATAAAAGATGGGAGGATTTTGTAAACTAAAAATTTTAAATAAATTTAAATAAAAAAACAAAATAAAAATAATAAAATAAAAATATACAAAATAAATAAAGATAAATGAAAAATTTCAGTTAAAGATATTCGCAACACATGATTCAATCAATTAACACTACAAAAAAACTGCCAATTAGCGACCACAATTAGCGACGGCACAATTTTCGTCGCTAATTTTGCGACGGATTAGCGACTGTTTTATAATTCCGTCGTGAGAAGAATAGTTTCGATTTTTTTGCGACGAAATAGCGATGGAATGAATAAACAGTCGCTAATTATTGGCGGAAAGTATACGCGCCATTTTTTGCGACGGAATTAGCGACGAAATATTTCCGTCGCTAAAGTTTATAATTTTTTATTCATAAATTAGTTCCAGAAACTTTAGTGACGGAAATTTTATTCGCTAATTTTGGAGGGAAAATATAGCACCTTTTTTGCGACGGTTTAGCGACGAAAATGTTCTGTCGCTAATAGTAATTTGTTACAGTAATACAATTAGCGACGGAAGTATTTAGTCGCTAATCCGTCGCAAATAAATTAAGAAATAATTTTTTTTAATTTCACTCACATGATTTATGTATAGTTTTAAGTAATTTTAATATAGATCATATGAAATAAATATTTTATTTTGTAAAAGAAAATTAGAAATTATTTTATAAGTTGATAATAATTTTTTATCAATTATACCAAAATCTAAAGTTATTTATTTAGAAAACTTATATTTTTAATAATAATAATAAACTAATTGTTACGATTATTATATATTTGCTTGTTCAAGATTAAAAAATAAATATTTATAAAATAGTAATATAAAATTTATTATTTCATTCAAAATAATAATAAAAAAATTTATAATTAATTTTTATTTTATAAAATTTAAATCAAATATTAAATTATTAGGAATTCTATTGATTTCTTTATCAATTATCCCCAAATATAAACTTATTTATTTAAAAAAATTACATTTTAATAATAATAATAAAGTAATTGTTATAAGTATTATATAGTCATATTATGAAAAATAATAAATATAAATATTTATATAATAATAATATAAAGTTTATTATTTCATTTAAAATGATTATGAAAAATTTATAATTTATTTTTATTTTGTTAAAATTTTGAGCAAATTTTAAATTATTAAAAAATTTAAAATATATATTTATAAAATTATCCTTGAATACAAGGATAAAATGATGAAATTTGGTAGGGGCATTTTAGTAATTTCAAAAATTTATCCTACATATAAAAATAACATTTTCTCTTCCCTCATATCTCTCCACCGTTTCAATTTAATGCGTATATGATTTTAAGTTTAATTTATTATTTAGTTGAATAAGACAATAGAGTTCAATCCAAGACTTAAACTCATACAAGTCAAAATGAATAAATTTTCTAATATATATATATATATATATATACACACACACACACACACTTTTCAATTTTATTTCTATTATTTTTCAAAATATTCAAAGCTCCATCTAAACTCATCCTTATCATTTAACTTCACTACCGCGGTTACCTAATTGAGTGGTATGGAAGACTGAGAAAACTTGCTGATTTGAAAATGGAGAAATGACTTTGAAATTCTAAATATGGCCAGATTAATAAATAAGTTAAGATATTATCTGATAAATCCAAATATATAGTCCATTTGAATCTGCATATTTACGGTTTGGTTGGATCTTCAAAGACAAATTGAACAGCTTTTATACGAAATAGTGTAAGTAAAGATTCAACGGTTAAGTATTTGCCGTTAGATCGGCCTGATATTTGGTGAGTACGTTTGAAACTCTTTGTTGTTAATTTTGAACCGTAAAGATTAGTTTTTAAGGTCTGTAAGTTTAATTTTTGTTGAAAAAAAGAGGTTATTTTCTGGATTTTTTACGTAATGACTAGTTTTGTATACGAAAATGATCAAAAAATCATTTGTCGTTAGATTGGCCTAATTTTTGGTGAGTACGTTCAAAATTGCTTGTTGTTAATTTTGAATGGTGAATATTAGTTTTTAAGATCTGTAAGTTCAGTTTTTATTGCAAAAAATAGGCTGTTTTCTGGATTTTTTACGTAAAGAGAAGTTTTGTATACGAAGACATCGGAAAATCATTTGCCGTTAGATTGGCCTGATTTTTGGTGAGTACATTTGAAACTCCTTGTTGTTAATATTGAATAATAAAGATTAGTTTTTAAGGTTTGTAAGTTCAATTTTTGTTGCAAAAAAGAGGTTGTTTTCTGGCTTTTTTACGTAATGACCAGTTTTGTATACGAAAACGATCGGAAATTTATTTGCTGTTAGATTGGCCTAATTTTTGGTGAGTACGTTTAAAACTCCTTGTTGTTAATTTTGAACGGTGAAGATTAGTTTTTAAGATCTGTAAGTTCAGTTTTTATTGCAAAAAATAGGCTGTTTTTTGGATTTTTTACGTAATGATAAGTTTTGTATACGAAGACGATCGGAAAATTATTTGCCGTTAGATTGGTCTTATTTTTTGTGAGTACATTTGAAACTCCTTGTTGTTAATTTTGGACGGTGAAGATTAGTTTTTAAGATCTGTAAGTTCAGTTTTTGTTGCAAAAAAGAGGCTGTTTTCTGAATTTTTTACATAATGACCAATTTTGAATATGAAGACAAACGAAAAATTATTTGTCGTTAGATTGGCCTAATTTTTGGTGAGTACGTTCGAAACTCCTTGTTGTTAATTTTGTATGGTGAAGATTAGTTTTTAAGATCTGTAAGTTCAGTTTTTGTTGCAAAAAAGAGGCTATTTTCTGGATTTTTTACGTAATGACCAGTTTTGTATACGAAAACGATCAAAAAATCATTTGCCGTTAGATTAGAACAAGTTATCACTTATTAGAAGTTTTTGGAACAAGTTATCCACTTATGACTTTTCTTGAAAGTGCTTTCCCGGGAATAAGAAAATTTGTCTTCTCTTTTAATGAATTTTTAAAAATTTCAATTTTGTTCTAATATATATATAATAAAAATTCCATTCATATCCCTTTTTAATTATTTTTCGAATTGCTTGTCATTCTTGCAAATGTTTTTTGATTTTCTTTTCAAAATAAATAATCAATATATTTTGCACATGACACTTGTCTCATCTCATATAAAGTAACTCATTTTACCCTAACATTTTAAATAAGATTAAGGATTAATGCATAATAATTTATGGTATAAAATTTAATTATATTTTTTTGTGTATTTAAAATTTTATATTATTATCATAGATAATGATAGTTTATTAAGCATTGTTAAATAAATTTTATTTTAAAATTTTTATCTTTTAATAAATATTTTATTTTTATTAGTTATTTTATTATTATGAGAATTATTATTATCTCTCATTTTCTAATTATTTACATATTCTATAGACAATAATTATAAAATAATTTTTATAATAAATATGTATTATATATATATATATATATATTAAATTAATAGTAATATATATAGAAATGGGTCAAATTATAAGAAAATAAGTTGTCAATTTCGGTTGGGCTCTTAGGTTGGGCCCTTAGTTAATTGAATTGAAGTGGCCCATTTACTTCTCCAAAATGCAATTGACTATAAATACCAAGAATGCTAAACCCTAATCTTCCAGCGCCCGCCGTCTCCTCTCAAGCTCATTGCCAAACCCTACCGTCTAAGATTCCTTCAGCGCCATTTACTGCTACTTCTCTTATTCGATTCCTTCAGCGCCGTCTAAGACGAGAGTCTCCCCTTTTCTCCTTAGCCTAATCTTCGCCATCATTCTCTTCTTTTTCTACCGGTTTTCGACGATTATTGCCATCTGAATGTTCGTTTCTCTCTCTAGAATCTGCAGGTTAAGATCTGCAATCAGATGCTTCATATCTCTCTGATTCCAGGTTTGATTTTCTTTTATGGGTTCAATCTTCGTTTTTTCCTTGTTAATCATTGCTTTCTGTAGATCTATTTCATTTTATTCATTAGTCTTTAGATCTCTTATTTGTCTGGGATAAATGCTGTTGTATAGTTTCTTTTCGGTTGATTAAAGGTTCTTAGGGTTCTTCTGTTCTTCTGACTATGCTTTCACGAGGTCTCCTTCCTCCGTCTACTTGAGAGAATCTCTGATGATTGCCTTATTGAAATCAATGAAACTGGTGAACCTCACTTAACTACCTTTCTCTGTTTTAAGTTTGCTATGAAAATTCCTCTATTATTATTATTATTATTATTATTTCCCCTTATTTGGTCGAATGTATGTGGCAGGCACAAAGTTCAAGTACAAGCCTGGGATCCTGATGGGTGGAAAAAATCATGTGCATGATTGTGGTGTTAGTCGATCAATTGGGTATTTTCTTGAGCCACTGATTGTTCTTGGGTTTGTTGCCAAAGAAACCCCTTATCATTAGACTCAAAGGTTTGTCGTTTGCAATTATTGTTAGCTGTTAATTGACACAAGCATGAAATTGATTTAAGTGAGCAGAGTTACTCTTTGTTGTGTTTTAAGTGTTTGGTAGACGAAGAGAAGTCTAGTGACATAGAAAAGTAAGCTACTGTGGCATACATAGAAAAATTATTACTCTTTGTTTCTGTAAGACCACATTCACTGGGGCTGAATGTTTGTAAACTCATCTTCTCTTCTGGTTTTGTTAGAGACTGCAATTGCTTAATGGTGGAGATTATGCACGTGTCATAAATTTGATGTCGACACACGGCTGGTAAGTCCATTGTATGATTTTAATGTTTCTCTTGCTTTTAGTTGCAATGTTATAACATGGACTAGTTTTATGATTCTCTATTTATTTTGAAGAAATTTATGTTTCTAGATTAACAAACTTTATGTTAATTGTTTTAAGTTCATTGAACTTGAAATGATTTTGAGGGTGAAAAAAAATAATCACATTTTTTTCCACTGTTAGTGTTGTGGTACTCTGTCCTCTTGTTCTTGGTTGTTTTCCAGGTTGAAGGTACTTAATTCAGGTTAAAGTTGATGTTAAACTTGAAATTTAATAAGTGACTAAGATAACAATTGTGCTTGATGTTCAGTTAATTTGGTTTTGTTATATGAAATTTACTTCCTATTATTTCTCAAGTCAAATAAATGCAGGATATTTAAGTCTACACGTTTTGGGGCAGGGAGTGAGTATCAAATAGTGAATAAATAAATTAATATAGCCAATCTAATGTATATTTTGCATCATTATTTGGTTTCAATTTAGTCGAAATTGATCCATTTAGAAATAACATACAAAAATGCAACTTCTTTAAGGGTTGGAGAAGTGTTGTGGCCACCACTTCCTAGTTATTTTTTTGAACTACTATAGTGGTTTTTATCAGCTAATAGGTTGGGGAAGTGTTGTGGCCACCACTTCCTGAGTGCTGTCACAGTTTGTGAATGTCTAGACAAATGTTTCACAACCAGAGTTGAAATATAAAGGAAAAATTAGTAAACCAAAGTCCTGTTTAGGAATCTTTATCAGTTAAAGGTATTTTCATTTGTTCTTGTTGGTGCTATATGCTCTTTGAAATTTCCTGTATGGCTGGTGATGGATCATTTTTTTCATTAGGTCTCTACCCAGCGAACCAGCATAACTGGAATGAAGCAATATCAAGGAAGGCGACCTAATGCTTTTGGATTTAGATCCTGAAGGCACTTCATGCCATTATTTTATTTAGATGACTTTCTTATTCGGATTTATTATTTTATTTAGATTACATTGTTGGTGTTATTTAGGATGATATTATTAGTATTTTTTGTACTCTTAAGAGAGATTGATAACATTATGTACGATTTCAATTACTTATATATATATATATATATGTGTGTGTGTGTGTTTTGGAACATATTATGCTTTGGAATAAATATATATATGTGTACGTGTACTGTCATTATTGTATACAGGTTGAAAAATTAATAAATACAACCAAAAAAAATTTCATTATGCTATAATTCAAATACAACAAAAGAAAAAATTAAATTATGCAATAATTTAGCGACGGATATGCGACAGAAAACTGTCGCTAATATGTAATAGATATAATTTCGGAAATAATTAGCGACCAAATTAGCGACAAATTTCGTCGCTAAAATTTACACTAAATTTTTATTTAGCAACAGAATTAGCGACGGAAATTTAGTCACTAAATATTATTATTATAATTCGGCTACTAATTAGGAATATAAATTAGCGACGAAAAAAAATATTTGCGACGAAATATATTAGCGACTGGCCTATTAGTGACTGTTCGTTGCGGCGTCGCTAATTTTAATTAGCGACGGAAAACAACTAATTAGCGACGGATTTTTCCGTCGCTAATCAGCAATTTTTTTAGTGTAATCATCGATGAAAAAATAATTCTTAAAATCAAACAATGGACCAATTATAGTCGTCGGCTTCGCGCTTCCGATCTAATCTTTCTGTATTAATGAATTAACCAAGTAAGACTATAATTAATTCCTAGCAAATGAATAATCCTTTAACAAGCAAAGAATTTAATCTATTGACAACATTACGAATTAGAAAGATCCGACCTAAGCCAATCAATCTACAAGCGAGACCGATTTAGATTAAATCATGCATTTACTCAATGTAATAGCCTTTGTGAGGAAGCTATACTGATCGTTACGTGTTTTTTATTTCACTAAACAATTACGGATTTAACAAATTCAATTAGCAATATATTACTTAATTAAATGCACAACGAGCTCAAATTACACACTTAACAAATAATAATTGGGATATGATTTTCCTAATCCATAATAAATAACATGAATACTGAATGAAAATAAGAACAAAAATTAAGCATAACAATTTCACTGTGAAAGAAATCTTGATCTTGAATTAATCTTTAACTAAAAATAATAATTTAGCCACTCATGGCTGTTACAAAATTACAAACAGAGAATGAAAAAAACTCTAAAAATTGAGAATGAGAGCCAGACCCAGATCCGATCTCTCCCTTTTATTCCTAATAAAACTCCTAAAATAGAGATAGTTTAATGCTACCCGAATAAGAAAAATAAAATAAATACTAAATAGAATATAAACTTCCTAAAACTACTGTCTTTTATCGTCTTATTTAATATCTTAACATTTCTAATTATCAGCTAAGGCAGAGGTGGCTGCTCGATCAAAATCGTGCAAGAATCATGCCAAAATCATAACTCTATTGTCAGCTCCCTTGGGCAACAGGCAATTCCATTAGGCAAAACTTGCATTTTAGTATTGGGCAACTGAACAACTCTCTTGGGCAAGGCAACTTCCAGAATTTTCATCCATCAACTTTTTACTCCAAATTTGCTTCAAAAATTTCTTGCTTCTCCATATCATCTCTAATTAGTTTTAAGAGTATAATTTTCTCAAAATCTGCTTCTACAGTCAGCAAAATAAATAAATCAATAAAAAATTTCCAAAATTGACTTAAAAGAGCACAAAATAATAAGAAAAAATAAGTAAATATATGCATATTTAGCGACTTAACAAATTTCCATATTCATAATTTATTTTTTTTCAATTAAAATATAATTGACAATAAATGAGAAATTATAAAATTTTGAAATATAATCAATAAAAACAAATTGATTAGTTAATTATAATTAATACCATCCGAATTTAAATGTATTATTGATGAATAATTTATTAACACGCAACGCCAAAATTTCTGAAATGTCAAAATGAAAGGAACTTGTTTTGGTAGAATCATTGTCGTCCCCTGATTGTTTAGGCAACTACATTTGTTTTATTTTATCTATATATAAATATATGTTTTGTACTTTATAGGGTAATTTTCACATCTTTTCTTTTAATTTTATTCATGTTTATGTATATCATTAATTTAATGCTATCATCTATTTGAGTATTATCTCGCTGAAAAAAAAATCATTTGGTCCTTAAATTTATTGCTATATATGTATATTTATCAAAAATAATTTTTTGAAATAAATTAGTGAAATAATATATAAATACATCATGAATTATTCATATATAGAATTTCAATCAATATCACTCAGTTTTTAATTTTTATATTATTACCTATCTAATAAAACTGACAAAATTTATTATACCTTTTATATTTTTACATTTTTGGTTTTTTATTATGGTTTAGATTTTTAAATATCGGTTAACCGATATATATATATCCTAAATTTTTTTATTTCTCTCTAAAATTTATATAAAATAATATTATAAAATATATTTAAATTATATTTTTATTTTTATACCTTAATTTTTTTATATATTTATATAATACTTTAAACTAAATTTATATTATGTCATTCTCTTTAATTGTATATTAATATTTATATGTAGTATCAGATATATGTTATTTTTGTATCATATATTGGTGTTCATATTTTACTTAATAACATTTAATTATATTTTTTATATTTTAGAGTTTACTTTATAGCATTTAATATTATCCAAAATTTTATTTGATTTAAAATCAAGCATATTAATTTTCAAAAAATATCAAATATATTTTCTAATATTAGCTATTAATTTATAAAACATAAATTTTGACTAGTAAAATATATTTATATTGTAATTTTTATTTTGAATTACTTTGCACATTTGAAATTAAATTGAATTTTGTTTATTTTTTTATAAATTTATGTTATAAATTTTAATGGTTAATCGAAAAATATTGATTAACCAAACTGAAAAATTAAAATCAATGGACTGGTGAATCGAATATAACGAATTGGTTAATGGTTAGTGATTTTAAAAAATCGATAATAATGAACTGATTAATTTTTTTACTCTCACCCCTGGTTTTTATATTTGTGACCTCTTAATAAAATTCTGTGGCTTTACTTCACTGTATATTGATTTTAAAATATCAATTTTATTAGACTGAATTTTAAAAAAAACTGTGTGCGCTGATTATATAGCAATGGTCAGTAATAATGAATTTAATTGAAATGCTTTAAAAATGTTAAAATGGCTAATTATAATGTTTTAAAACAATATGATTTCAATTTACCTATACGTAAGAGATTCTTTTTAATAATCCTAAGCAAGAATCAAGTCGCACCCTGTTTAATTTAACATTGGAAAAAAGAAACGCTTTGTTTAAGGGTTTTTTTTAATGAATTTGGGATTATTTTAAAAAAAAATTTGAAAAATGGGTTATAATAAACAATATTGAAACCAGCATACAAAGTTACCGATATCTATCCTGATGGATCCCACATGTTTGACCTACTAGAGTGTTGAAAACCAATTTCGTTGATTGCCGGTATCCGGCAAATGAACCCCACGGTTGGATGGAAACCAGCACAAATTAATTTCTGTTTCTGACCTCTATTTTGCCTCTCCTTGCAATTTGTTTTATTTATTTTGAAAGCCGTGCATCATGAGAGGGCACTTCCCATCCACTCCTTGTTTTAGTGATATTGACACTCCCATCCACTCTACTAAAAGTATATTATTTTAATAAAGCAGCTCAACAATTCATTGGCCACAAATTCACAGCTTTTTCATATTCAGCCATCCATTTGCTATATGTCATTGTCGTTTTGGTCACCATGCTAATTATATTACTTGAGTTTCTGTCTCTCATTAATTTTCTTTTCTTTTTTTTATAGAATTTTATTTTTTATATTTAAAAATTGCCATATAATTCAATTAAAACAATTGAACAAAAGAATTAAATATTAAATTTTCCGTACTTTTATAAATGTTTTTATATTCACTTGATGATGAAAAATAAAAAAATAAAATGAAACAATTTCCTTTTTTACTGATGATAAAAATTATATAAAAATTATCTTAATCTTCAAATTAAAATTCAATAGTTATATTTACTAATTTATGTAATGATAAACTGAAATTTATTGATTAATGGTTTAAAACAATGTAGGATTTTTTTTTTATTTTTTTTCTTTAAGAACAACTAGTCATCCGAATAACAAATTAATAAAAATAATATTATAAAAAATGAAAAGAAATGTGAGACAGAGTGCCACGTAAGGCAAGAATAGTTAAAGCTTGAGTGAGTGGCCTTCTTCTTTAACTTAATCAAGGGCAGCCATGCTACGACAAAAATAGCAAACCAATTCTTGCCACAATATATAAACAATTAAAGATAATAATGAAAAAAAGAAATAGTAATAATATCAAATTCAATTTTAAAATGCAACGCACAATATTCACTTGCGCCACATGAAATACATATTTACCCTTAATTAGGCCTGTTCACTTGGTTTGTTCTGTTCAGTTTTGCACCTAATTGAATAGATCAAAACAAAATTGTATTAATAATTATAATTGAACCACAAATCGAATTTTATAGAATTAAAACTAAATGTATTGAATTATTTTTGGTATGTTCGATTAGGTCAATTCAATTTTGGATTTTATGGGAAGTTTTAGTTTTAGGTTTAATTTTAAACATAAAAAATATTAAATATTAGTTAAAAATGATATGTTTTATATATTTCTGTTAGTTTAATTTATACGGTTCTTATATTTTACAAACTGAACTGAACTCTAAAATTTTAATTGTTGATTATAAAACTTACCCATCTTCTTATAAAATACTTCTAACTACTTTTTTTTTAATAATCCATTACGGATTCAAAATTCATTTATCAGAATGAACAAAATAAAATATTTTTTTATAAATATTTAAAAAAATTTCTTCCTTATTAACAATAAAGAAATTATAGTATACTATAAAAACTTATAAAACAGATAATTTAGTGTAAAAAATTAAATATTAATAGTAATGGGTAATTTATTAATAGTAATAAAAAATTTATGTTTTTTATAAAAATATTTTACAAATAATGATGAGCAATTTTGTTAATATGTTAAATAAATTAATAATTGATAATGAAAAACATCTAAAATGATGCTTTTTGAAAAGGCCGTTATTTAAATGAGAAATAACTATCAGCTTATAATTTTTTTAAAAAAAAGTAACTAAGCACTTAAATAGAGCTATTGGGTTAGAAAAAATTAATAGCTTTTTTGTAAAAGTAAAGTTAAATATCAATTTTATTTATTATAATAATATACTTTTAGAGGAGTGGATGGGGAGTGTCAATATCACTGAAACAAGGACCAGATGGGAAGTGTCCTCTCATATGCACGGCTAGGGATGATCACGGGGCGGGAAATCCCCGTCCCCGGTGGGAAACCGCCCCGAATGGGGCAGGGAATCCCCGAAAAATTCCCCCGTGGGGACGGGGACGGGGGAAAAGTATTCCCCGACTTAGAATTCGGGGCGGGGACGGGGATTGTGGTCCCCGCCCCCGAAATTTACTTACTAAATTTAATTATATTTATATAATTTAGTTTTAAATTATATTTAATTTTAGTTTTATCAATTGTTAAAATTTATATTAGTTTGATTTGGAATTGAATTTATATTTTTAATTATTAAATATTATATTTAAATTATAATTAATTATTAAATATTATATTTTAGTTATAATTAATTTTTTTTTAAAAATAAAAAATATTTTTTATGCGGAGACGGGGATCCCTGCGGGAATGGGGATCCCCGCGGGGACAGGGACGGGGGGAATTTTCCCCCTGAAATACTATCGGTCCCCGCCCCGCCCCCGCCACGTCCTTGCGCGGGGCAGTAGGTGGGGAGGCACTCCCCGCCCCCGCCCCGCGAACATCCCTATGCACGGCTTTCAAAATAAATTAAACAAAATGCAAGAAGGGACAAAACAGAGGTCAGCAATTGTCACTAATTTAAGCTGGTTTTCACCCAACTGTAGGATTCATTCACTTGATACCAGCAATCAATGAAACCGATTTTCAACATCATAGCAGGTCAAATGTGTGAGATCCATCAGGACAGATATCGGCACTCTTGTATATCGATTTTTAGTACGTTATTTCTCCAATATTATTTATTGAAACCTCCCTTTTTGAATTTTTTTTTAAAAAATAACCCTAAATTCATAAAATCCCCTTGTTTAAGATTACGTGCATTACATTTACACATGCTTGTTCGAAAAGTAATGACCTAACTTGGTTGAGAAGTTGAAATATCCCCCTTGCACAATGTATTTGAATAAAATATTTTTAGTGCTGCAAATAATTAAATCCATTCAAACCTGCACAGCTATCAGTTCTTGTCTCTTCGGCGCCGCCAAAGAAATTGTACGCCTCTGATTAATCTAAGTTAAAATAAAATCCAATTTAAACAACTTATGCGGCTGCGATTTTATATTCTATTTTAATTTGTGGAGTTTTCTTTGAGGAAGAGCAAGGTGTAATCCTCTATGATTTTATAACAATTAAGTTTTCTATAAATATTTGCAATATTTCGTACTATAAATAAAGAAAATTGACGTTATGTCAACAAAACAAGATGTAGTGCCAATTCATTAATTTTTCTATCTATAATTAATGTAAATGAGAGAGGGATCAATTTAATTTTATATTTTAAAAATCTAATTATAATTTAGATAACAGATTGAAAAATATTTATAGTTTTTTCCATATTTGATTTTACTTTAACTTAATTATTAACGATAAACATAACGAAATATTCAATTTAAATATATCTAAAATGTTGAGAATTGATTTGATACAAGCCTAAGGTGGAAGGAATTAACTATATTTTTCTTCTTTTGCTGATCCACAATTGATTGAATTTAATATTTTTTCAAAAGGAAAAGACATGCAAAGACCTTTGTAAACTTCTGGTCATCTATATAAGCACCTGAAGTCCAGCGGGAGAGCCAACAACACCTACTCGTCCAGTTCCATCTGTCTCTATATCTCATTCTATCAATTCATTAACTAATAATCCAAAAATGCTTTCAATCCCCACAAACTTTCTTAGATCTTCTAGTTATGCCTTTCCAAGGAAAATCGAAAGGCAAATTCCGCCATTAGGTATAGATAATACAGATTTATATATAGAGTTTTTCCCCATTATTATTCTTTTCAAAGCATAACGCTTTGATGTGTTTTCTAGCAGGGACAAGATGTCAAGTGGAGTCACACTTAAAAGAGGATAAAGTTTCTATGGTCCGTAAGTTTTGAAAATTATGACTTGAAGACTTAATTAATATGCATACTAAATTTCACAATCTGATTGATTTCTATAGGTGGAAAATAAAATTAGTAGAAGTAAAACACTACAAGAAAATTCTCAAATACCGACGGAAAATTACCGACGGCAAATTTTCCGTAGGCAATTACCGACGGAAAAATGTTTTCCGTAGGGAATAATGTCTGAAAATATGGATTTTGCGACGGAAAAAAAATTCCGTCGTAATTAATGGAGGGAAATTTGCCGCCCAAATTAGCGACGGACTTGTAAAAATCCATCGTAAACTTGGCGCCAGTATTTCGGGGCCAAAATTTGTCACGAAATTTACCGACGAAATTCATTTCCGTAGGTAAATTACCGACGGAAATAATATTCCGTCGGTATTTGCCTACGGAAATATAATTCCGTCGGTAAATTACCTACGGAAATATGATTCCGTCGGTAATTTACCTACGAAATCATGTTTCCGTCGATAATTTTCATAAAAATCAATTGTTTTTATAAATTATAATTGTTATTTTTTTTATTTTCTTTTAACTTTATTTTTTTTAAAAAATAATATATAAATTTTGATTATTTCATAATATGATTAAGTTAATAATGATTTATAAATAGTACTATGTGTAAAATTAGAGTAAATTATAAATTTTACCATAAAATTATAAATTTTAATTTCAGTAAATTAATTAATTAATTAAACTATAAGTTAATCTAAACTAAATTGATGTAAATTTTTATTTAATGACTATATTAATAATATAGTCATTAAAGGAAAGAGATAGCATCATATGTTTTATTGTACTTGAGTTGCGAGCTTGAAAATTCAAATTGGAAGAGTTGAGGGACTAAAGTGAACCTTTTCTTTAAACTATAGCATTAGAGTTGAATTTTTTTTTTGAGATAATTCAAAAAGTTATATTAATTTGAATTTTAGTTTTATCGATTTTTAAAATTTATATTAATTTGATTTGTTATAATTATATTTATATTGAATGTTATAATTCGAAAAGTTATAATTTTAAAATATAAAAAACTATTTTAATAAAAATTTAATAAAAAAATCAAATATCTTATTATAGTTTATTGTTGTATTCTACACTAAATTCTCTATACTAATATTATATTGTAATATATTTAATTACTATTTATATTAAATTTTATAGTCTATAGTAGTAAGTAATATACTAAATATAATTAAGTATATAATAAAATATACTAAGATTTTTCTTATATATTATTTATTAATTTTTATTTAATATATATATATATATAAAATGAAGAACTTTAACCTAATGTTGTTCTGCCTCTTCCCTCACACAGCAAGCCACCGCCCCCTTCTCCTTCTCTCTACTCGCCATTCTCTGTTCCTGTACTATAACTCTTTTGCAGATCCATCTCGGAAGAGAAACAGGAAATAATAATGGAGATTTTTTACTTCTTGGTGTTTGGGGGCCTTGCGGTTGTTGTTAACATACACTACAAGAAAATTAGCAAATAGCAACGGAAATTAGCAACCAAATTTGTTGAATTTCCGTTGCTAATAAAAATTAGCAACGGAAAATAGCAACGGAAAATTCGGTTGCTAATTCGGCGGTTGGTATTTTTAGCAACGGAATATTTATTCCGTTGCTAAATTTAGCAACGAATGTTCAATCCGTTGCTAAATTTTGCAACGGATATTAAATTCCGTTGCTAAATCTAACCACTAACATCTGGTAAATTGGTCAAAATTAGCAACCGAATTCATATTCCGTTGCTAAATTTAGCAACCGAATAAAAATTCCGTTGCTAATTTTAGCAACGGAAATTATTTTTCCGTTGTTAAATTTAGCAACCGAGTTGCATTCCGTTGCTAAATTCAGCAACTAGTATAAAAAAATTTGTGACGATTTTTTCGTCGCTATTCCATCACTACAAAAGAAAAACCAACAAATTACACTAAAACAGCAAGATGATGTCTTTTCTTTCAGAATTATCTTTTGAAGCACTGATATATTTACACAATAAATGCTTATATGCTCTAAGAAATTTTGATGCAGTTGATTAATATATATAGACACGTGGCAATTTACCTTCTTCAAATTATTGATAGTGTACAGTGGCATATATAGACACGTTTACAAACCTGTGACTGACACAAGTTGCTAGAAAAATAACATAAATGTAAGTGAAGAACATATCCTTTAAACATCTCAATCCCTCAAGAAATATTTATTCTTGGCATTTCAACTTAACATTCATTAGTTCAACTGATACATTAACTGCATACTAAAATGCTTATCTAAATATCGGTTAGAGTAAAGAAGGCCAATTTAACGGGCATTAATTTAGTACGTAGTGCGTACACTACAAGAAAAATCTAATATACCGACGGAATTGAGTGAAATTCCGTAGGGAAAAAAAATGCCGACGGAAATTAGCGACGGAAATTGGCGAAAGAGATATCGTTGTAGGCACTTTTCCCGACGGAAATAATTTCGTCGGTAATTTTGCCGACGGCAAATAATTCCGTCGCTAAATGAAGACCAATTATTGTCGTCGTTGGCTTTTTTTACTGACGGAAAATCATTCCGTAGGCAATATTGCCGACGGAAATATCTATTCCATAGGTAAATTTGCCGACGGAAATATCTATTCCGAAGGTAAATTTGCCGACGGAAATAGCTATTCCGTAGGTAAACTTGCCGACGGAAAAATTTTCCGTCGGAAATATTTTGCTACGGTATGATATTTTCCGTGGCTAAATGTACCGACGGAAATAGACATTTCGTAGGAAAATTTGGCGACGGATAAAATATTCCGTCGCTATATTTTGGCTATATTTTGACAAAATCTCAAAATTTATTTTATTTATTATTTAAATTTCTCTCAAAATTTATTTTATTTATTATTTAAATTTCTCTCAAAATTTATTTTATTTATTATTTAAATTTCTCTCAAAATTTATTTTATTTATTATTTAAATTTCTCTCAAATTTTAATTTTATTTCTCTATATAGCGAAATGGTAATCAAAAATATAATATATAATATATAATTTACAATAATAAATTAATAGAAATCAAATAAGAACATCAAATTTATAATATGCAATAACATATCATTTTCTTACAAGTCTTTAAAGTATAAATACTAGCCTTAACATTGCAGTGAAATAGTCATTAGTCCCAAAAGTAATAAATTCTATAACCCTATTATGTCGGCGCGGGTGGATTATCTGGATGTTGCGATGTGCTGCCTTTCCCCCTTACTTCTTTCATCTAAGTACGAAGCTCGGCTATATATTCCATAGACTCGCGCAATTGAGTTGCTAATAAACCAACTGTATTTCGAAGTTCAACTACTTCCTTACCTATTGCTGCATGTCTGCTGGAGGCAGCTGTACTGGATGTAGAGGAATGCGTATATTGTGTATTTGCAAAAGATCCAAGGCCAAAAATTCTGCCTCGACGGTCCCTACCACCAACTACTTGTAGATATGTCTGATTCTCATCAATATTTGGGTTATCCTGCGACTGACGTTGTACCTCCTCTTGTATTTGATCCTATCATAATAATTATTTATACTATTTAGATATAATTTTAAACTAATATTATATATGAAATGAATATTGAAATATATACTTTACATTGCATACATTTAATTGCCTGCATCGATCGTTGATAAATGTTACACCATCATGCTTTTTGGTGTGAGTATGCACAAAGACCTGTAGTGATGTAGGCTTTTGGCCAGTAGACTTTTCCTGCATAGAATAGAGATAAATTACCTACGGTTTGAAAAAATTTTAGGAGGATTGCATCTAATTTAATGATATTTACCCCCTATTAAACAAAAAATAAGTCTCAACCAGACAACCATTAATGAGGCACCAAAAATCTTTTTTACAAAATGAATCATCATAATATAAAGATTACAACTAACAGCATAGAAAAAGATAACAATAGATTCTAAAAAAATGGCAGTCACATAGATATAGAATAACAATCCTACTTTTAATTCTATTTCTATACATATATATACAATTACTATAATCATCATTATTATTAAGATGTCATATTTTACAAGTTAAGCTCACTCCGATTGGTAATTTGCATTCCTAAATTTCATTTCATATTTAACATATATTAGGTGATGCTAATTTACTATTCATTTGGTAAAATTTTCGGCAGCATAACAACTTAAAAATCATGCTTTCCAAACCTGCAAATAACAAATTTTACACTCCCAATCAAGGTCCTCCACCTCCATAACTTCATTCACAATCACAAAATATGGCAATAACAAGACATACATAGTAACAAGACATATAATCTAATAGAATTAAACCAAGTGCTTCTAAAAGAATGGCAAGATCCATCAAAAGCACAAAATTCAAAATATAAATGTGAAGTTTTAATACTTACAATTTTCTTTGCATGGTCCTGGTGGGTCATAGATCCACCAGTGTGCACAGGTAGACTCTCCCCCTCAGGTCCTCCCCTTCTGTTACTTGAATTTCGCTCAGAAATGGATTTAGACTCGGGCGTTGACCAATAATTCCGCCAATTATTCCATATTTCTTCAGATATAAAACGAGGTCGTTCACCGCTCAGTTTATAGGAACTAATAAAATCTCTGTACCGTGCACGAGCTCGATTCTCCCATACGTTGTAAATAACAACATCAAATTTTGAATCCCAAAAAAATTCTTTCTGAAAAAAAAAATTATAAGTATTTATAAACAACAACAATAAACTAATAAAAGTCTACATGTACCTCAAATTCCTGATAATAGAGATCTTTTGCCTCCTGAGAGAGATTCTTCCATAAATAACCGTTAAATTCAATTTTTTCCTTGAATTTAGAGGAGATGCTACGAGAGCACAATCCAGACGGGACCAACCTATAATAGATATCCAGAGGTTAAGATAATTGTCATATTAAATACTATAATCTAATGTATAAACTATTACTTCAATCATGTATAGCATAATTTTTAACCTTTTAACTCACATATTATTGATAATGGTAATGTATGTCCGTCCGTCAACTCCTTTTGCTCCGGGCTGCATGCCATCACCTCCATCCTCAGCTACTGTTTCTGTTTCCTCATTTGCTATAGATGCATTGTCATGTGTGGGAGTAGATGTTTCATCAATAGATGGTGATGGTGTAGATGTTCCATCAATAGATGGTGATGGTGTAGATGGAGAAGGTGATGCCTCATATGGTCGTGCATAGGATGCTCCTCCCGATAGTAACCTAAGCCTTGGCGGTAACATACCCTTCTTTCTCTTTGGTGGCATCTTTTTGAACCTGAAATATATGAAATTGAAAATTTCATATCAGAACAATATTAAGTAAATAGAAGGAACAATATAATGTTGGCATAATAATAAATATAATCATATAATATTAAATTACTTACACCAATTAATTGCTATCATCAGTCAAATATAAATCAAAATCACCATCATCTTCTTTTTCTGAAGAATTAGAATCAAAATCTGGCTCCCCGTCAGATCTCTCGCCCTCTATATATTCCTCATCCTCTCCAGATGAAATGTCAACAAATTCATTGTTTGGATCATTTAACGGTTCATTCTCATCGTATGTTACATCTTCATTTATTTCATGAACCTCCGGGTCTTCTTCCTGAAATGCTTCACTTTCAATCTGTTTATTTTCTCCTTTTGCAAGTACTGAAAAAACACCTCTTGGTCTTATTTTGCAAACAGCCAACCAATCTAAATTATCTCATCTTAAGCTGGGAAACGAAACATAATACACCTGATTCGCTTGCATTGCCAATACAAATGGTTCAAATTGACTTAATCTTCTTCGTTGGTTGATTTCAACTAGATTGTATTGGCTATTCAGTTTTGTTCCAACATTAGGAGTAGGATCAAACCAGTGACACTTAAATAACACACTTCATTTTATTGGCAATGCGGGGTACTCAATTTCAAGTATCTCAATAATTTTACCATAATAATCAATCGATTCCCCCTATATACAAACTCCACTATTTATTGTTGCCATACTGTGAGCATGAGATTCGGTATGAAATTTGTATCCATTAATAAAATACACCGGATACGATTTAACACTTCGCAAAGGTCCTTTTGCAAGATCATATATAAACTTATTTTCTATCTGATTTTCCAAAGCCTACATATAAAAAAAAATTATCATATAAAATAATCTAATGTCATTTAAAGATATAGTGCCATCTAATAGTCTACTTTTTTCTTTTCATATGTAGAAAGTCAGAACATACATATTTATGAAACTCCATCAACAAACTTAAGATTTATGAAACCATCTGGCTTTAATCGTTTATACATCCAAGATCTATCAACATTACTCATTTTTTGGTAGCTGTTATTTAGCAAAGATAGATTCATAATTAGCTTTAAGATTTAACATTTTATGCATATTTTAGGCATTAAACAAATAAAGTATATATCTAGAGTTACGATGCATACCCCAATAAAATAAATGAGAAAAATATAAAACCAATAAAGGTACCTTCAAAATACTTAGATCAGATGATAGGTATCACACACACTGGTTGTGTCATAATTTCTGCTGATTTTCTGATACATCACAAATTTATATTTTTTAAATTTCTAATTTCTGCTGATTTTCTGCTACCTATTGTATATAGAAAATTTTATCGACTTCTGAAGGATATATTATTACATTAATTTATCACTAGTATGTGCAAATTACCCACATTTGTTAATACATGTTTCAAGTTTCATGCTATCAGAATTTTGTCCAACATTTATAACTTTTACACTTTCTACCATTGTTTTCCTATATGCTACTCAGTTGTCTCCATATGATCTCTCTTTACTGTTTATATTTGTGAAAAACTAAAACTAGATCATTAATTCATTTATATTAGAAAGGTTTGATGTAAATTATGTCAAACAAAATCGTAATTAGTTGCATAGCAGAACTAAGAAAACTCAAGCTGCAACGTATCTTTGGAAACAAATCAAAGTATAAGAATCAAATATAGCTAAACTAAACATACCTCCAAATGGATACAAAAATCCAGCTAGAAGAGGAAAACTGTTGTAGATCGACTTCTATTTTCAGATCCCTTCTATGCTGCTTAAACTTTTAAATCTCATGGCAAGAAGAATACATGGATGGGGATGATTTGGGGACACTAGAATGTGGACATGACTTTCACACAGGCTGCATCAAATAATGGCTAATTGTTATGTGATAAAAAAATAAATTTAAAGTAAATTCAAAACGAAGTAATATTGGAAGCTTCAATAATAAAAATATTCCGTCGGTAAATTACCTACGGAAATAATATTCCGTCGGTAAATTCGTTGCCTATTTCAGGCGCGAAAATTGGCGCCAATTTAACGACGGAATTTTTTATATCCGTCGCTAAATTCCGTCGGGAGATTTTGGCGGGATAATTTCCCTCCTTTATTTACGACGGATTATTTATTCCGTCGGGAATATGAATTTTTCTACAATTTTCCCTATGGAACAATTTTTTCCGTCGGTAATTAGCGACGGAAAATGTTCCGTCGGTAATTTTCTGTCGGGAATAAGAATTTTTCTTGTAGTGGTAGATGTGTTGCATACTATGCACTATCCGATTGTATGACCAAAACAACTAATACGCATTGGTTATCCCATGTGCATAGCATGGGGCATATCCAAATATTGTGCACCAAACCGTATTTCAAATGTTACATACTTTTTATCAAAAAAAAAAAAAACCAACTTACTTTTGAATAAGTGATTTTCTAAGCTGCCTCGAGGCATGAACTCATACAGAAGAAGTCTTTCTTCGTCTTCGCAGCAATACCCAATTAATTTTACCAAATTTTGATGCCTAAATAATTATTGCTATTTTCGAAATTTTTTATAAAAGCAACAAATTTTAAAAATATTTTCTTCATTAATTTGAGGGTGAGCGTAAAGATGTATATTGTTGACTGAAGAATTAATAATTCAAAAAAAAAAAAATTCTCCAACTAAATATTAAAATTAGTACACCTTAAGACTTAATTATAGGACTTGCGCCATTTTAATAATTTTTAAAGAACGCCAAAACTTTTTTATGCTGTGATTAACAATTTTGAAGTTTGTGTATGTTACCAATAAATTATATGCACAAGGTTTAAAAATTAAACTACATCGTAATCAAATTTTGACCGCCAACTGCATTGAAAGTGGCGGAAGTTTCAGTTTTTTTTTTTCAGTTATAATTAAGCAGGATAATATTTTCTTATAAAAGAAGTATTACAAATTTAAAATATTAAAATCAAAAGCAAGCAAATAAATATAACACATATATTATCTTTAATAAAAAAAAGTACAATTTTATTTCTAATTTATAAGATTTTAAAATTAAAAATACATTGGAACTCAGTTTTGATTGGCAACTGAAGTTTCAATTTCAATTTCTTTTCTGCTTATAATCAAGCAAAAGCCTAGATGTTACACAATGACTACTATGCAGAATAGTCGATGAGTAGACATTTATTCATGTGAAAAAATCTCTATAGACATTCCAGAAAAGTAAACTCACCTTGTGCTTGAAGTTCTTGGAACCATTTCTTTGCTCGCTCAGATAATTTCTTTGCTTGCAGAATAGTCGATGAGTAGACATTTATTCCTGCTTAACACGTTCAGATAATTGATTTCATCATGCAACGGTCCTAAATTAAAATTAATTGTATGTTGTGATTAATATAAAGAATGAAAACTGCTATAAATATCATAAATTTAGATCGTATTAATGTGTAGACTTACCAAAGTTTTGATGTAATTAGTTACAATATCTTGATTGCTGCTAATTCCACAAAGTGAATCTCTGGTAGCATGTGAATTTTTAATATCAAACACCAGCAATATGAAATGGCATGCATATGGTAGTAAGTAATGGGAATAACACCTAGTAATAATAAAATGAAATGAAAATTAAATACAATCTGATTAAATTATAGCTAAAAAAGATTTTCACTTTAATAAACATAGTAGCAGTATATGAAAATAAAACAAGCAGAGTCCTTTTACATCACTTAGAATAGTTACAACATAATCAAAATGCTTCCAATTTTGCATTGTTATCTCTGTAAAAATATACATATAAAAATATACATAGAACTAAAATAAATACAAACTTACAACTCAAATAAGAAAATAAATATAAAAATTTTGGTATTATTTGATATTATTTTTAATTTGATATTATTTTAGGTGCTTAAATGTTTTTAAGTTTCTCAATCTTCAACATTTTTTACTAATAAACAGAGGTCATGTCTACTTTAAAGGACATTGGGGCAGTCTTCAGTTTTAGTTTGAAGCTTGGTATGAACTGATTTGTTTTACCTAAATCTATAATTTCCACCCTCAATTCTAAGAACCATAAATCCATAATAACTATCACAGCAAATGTCTACCCTGAGAATGAAAAAGCAGAAATAATTGATGAATGAACCTTTTGTAAAAGATGTATGAGTGCATCTGAGCAGGATTAAAGAAAGTACCTATCCATGGAAGACTGGCTTAGGTAAACAGGGGTTGGATAGATGTCATCTGGAGAGCTTAATGGTTGCAAAGCACCAATATCGTCAAGACCATGAACTGCATCAGCATGTTCATGAGTCAAAATAATCTGCAGCCTATACAAAATTAGTTCTTGTATTTGTACTCCCAGAAATGAGGAGCCTTAAGAAGTCAAAATGAGAAATAATATTATTTTAAGCAAAAGCATCGTTTTTTATGAAGAATCATCTAGAAATCAAGTGCTCTTAAATTATAAAATTTCAAGACTTATTACAATTAGAAGAATGGTTTCACCTCCTTAAATTATAACTATGATTCATTGATGAGATCACAGTAACAGCGAAGATGACTTACAGAGTCCACTCGAGGGATCTTATGCACAGGAAACCACCTAATTACTTGCTCCCTGAATGTCTTCCCAGCATCAATCAATATATAGCTATGCGTACCATCACTCCCGCAGTAATCTATAAGAAGAGATGTCATATTTCGAAAAGGACGAGTCTCATATTATGAAATGAAGCATGAAACTTTAAATTTATATATAGCTATGCGTACCATCACTCCCGCAGGTCCTCACAAAATGCCTTATGTACCATTATTCCTTTAATATAAGTTCTAGATGCTTCAAATTGAGGAAACATAACTTCAAAATAAGGTTCATTAAAGATGAATATGAAATAGGAAAAAAAAAAAAACACAACCAAGATGATGATCAATTCCTAGTCCAATATACAAATTCATCCAATTAGTCATGTAAACTCCAAGATTTCTAGCACACACCACCAGAGCCAAACCGAGTAATAAACATCTTGGATTACCAGCAACTGTTGCATTCGCTTACCTCCTTCCATGAGCAGATACATGCTCTATCCAATCAGTTGCAGGCACTTCAGTTGGCTTAGTCGGCTGGACATCCATTGCCTAAGAATTTTTATGTTGTCAGCATGAAAAAAAATAGTAATTAACATGGCAAAGGAGCAACTGTAAGGCAGAAAAATAACATAGCACCCATAAGTCTGTTATTTTTAATCTTTAAATATCATCATCTTTATCTTTTAATCTTTTCTTTAACATGTTGGCTAAGCAAGTAATTAACAGATAAATGACTTCATAATCACTAATAATTAAGTAAAGATAAGTCTATAAATGATCAAGGGATTCATTTCTTGGGCATTTTTTTCAAATGTTGTAATCAGCAAAAGCTTCAATTAGCCTGGGAATGGTATCATAAAAGCAACAGCAAATGCAATTGTTAATTCAGGACAATGCTAATCTTAATGGGAAATCAAAGTTTATGGCTAACAAAAGACATGTGCAAAAAGATGGAGTATCCAAATTATAAATATTGCAGTCAATCACGCATGACTTACAACAGTTAAAATATCGAATATTTGAGAGATAATTATAAGGTTCCATTTAGTTTAGTTTATCCTCTTATCAATAATAGAAACAAACCCCAAGCAGTCCTAAAAAAACCAAGATAAAAGAGCCTAAAAAAATTACAAAAGCCTGCCAAACCATACCCCAAAAGAAAACCTTGGGCGCCAGCCACAAGGAAAAAAATTAGAATACGACAAAACAAAAACGTAACCATCATTCAACACCCAAAAATCAAGAGAAAGAACGAAGAAAAACATAAAATTCAACATATAGCTTATTCAATAGTAAGGATATTAGCCAGAACCCACGAACAGTATCTCTGAAATTTTGCAAGCCAAATTAAATAGAGATCTAGTTTTACTGGTGAAGCAGTACTCAGAACCTTGACCATAGGAAGAATATCATGTATTGGTGTCATTAGTTAATATTTGCACTAGGGGCGGTGGTGTGTGAGGGAGGAGTCGTCGACTGCTTCGTTAATAATACAGAGAGAGAGGGAAGGCGGTGTGAGTGAAGAGATGAAAACCTAGGGTTTTCGCAATTTATAGTTCTAACAAAGGTAAAATTACTTAAATGCCCCTAATTTAGCAACGGAATCATAATTTTGTTGCTATTTTTGCAACCGAAATAAATTTCCGTTGCTAAATAGCAACCGAATTTAATTCGGTTGCTATTTTTCGTTGAAAGTGAAATTTAGCAACCGAAATTGTATTCCGTTGCTATTTTAGCAACCGAATATGAATTCCGTTGCTATTTAGCAACGCAATTCGTTTCGGTTGCTAAATTAGCAACGGAATTTAAATTCCGTTGCTATTTTCCGTCCCAAATTTTATCCGCCATTTTTTGCCGCCTTAATTAGCAACGGAATTCAATTTCCGTTGCTAATTTTCGTTGCTAAATATTGGCGCCATAAATTCCCTCCACTTTTAGCAACGGAAGCTAAACAAATTTTTTCGGTTGCTAATTTTATAAAATTCAACCAATTTTAGCAACGGAAACTATATTCCGTTGCTAAATAGCAACGGAAACTATATTCCGTTGCTAAATAGCAACGGAATTGTTTTTCCGTTGCTAATTCAATTCCGTTGCTATTTTTTCGTTGCTATTTCAAGAATTTCTTGTAGTGATATTAATTTAAAATAGGTTAATTAGAATTAATATTTATTAAAAATTTAGTAGTATATTTAAAAATAATAAAAAATTTTAATTAATAATAATAATATTATTATTATTATTAATTAAAGTGACAAATTAAGTATTGTTAACATAAATTTCTTTAACAACTTTATTAATTATTTCATTACATTTAAAAACCTCCTGAATTGGGTAAAACTCAATTCCTAATCCTTTAATTTCTCGTCATGGAATTTGAAACCTTTCATTTTTTCTTATCCATTAGATCAATAAATAGTACTATGTGTAATACCATCTTACGGTTGAAAAGGTTCAACTGATAAATACAATAAAGCCTATATTTATAACCTCAAAATAAAGCTAAAATTATCCTCGCTCTTAAGATACATCAAATCCCTAACTCACTCTACCTCTTATTCCCACCTCCTCCGCCATGGTTGTGCCTCCGAGTCCATTCCTGATTGCAAGGTCGCCATCCTTGGTGCTGCCGATGAAATCGATCAGCCATTTTCTTTGCTAATGAAGCTTAACCTTTGTTTCTAATCTCGCTTTCTACGATATCGATGTTGCTGAGAGAACATACTTCTAACGAGATGGCTTAGCAGCATATAGCCATTTGCTTTGCTAATGAAGCTTAATCTCTTGTTGCTAACCTCTTGTCCCTTGGTGTCATGGCCTATGTTAGCCATATCAACACCAGATCTGAGGTTCCATTTGTAATTTCTATTTTATAGAGTTAAAATTCTGATCTTTATGTTCATTTCTCAACCGTACTGGCTTTCCTTTTCTTACTCTGATATAGATTAAGATATTTCTTCTCTACTTTCTTATATATCCTGGTTGTAGTGAAAAACGGTTTGTTTATATAAATCTAGGAGATCCAGCAAAAAAGAAACTTTAAAAGTTTTGGTTAAAAAAGGCGTTGTGAGCTTGAACTTGTGATGTTTTATGACGTCTTACCCAGAACCGACAATGTGGGTCGGGCTTAAGTTCCTCGAAACAACAACGTATGGGAGACATATAAAGGGAAGCTAGGGCTTGACTGTCTAGCTATCTCAGGCGTTCCCCAAAACTAGGAGGAAAAAAATGGAGGGAAGGTGGGGAAAATGGTATTATTAGGTGATATTGGCGATTCATGTAGTGGGTATACTTATATTCACCAGGGGATTCTTGTCTAGAGAAGAAGCCATGGATGGACAGACTCTCCGTGTTGCAAAAGTTGGCATTTAAAGAAGGATGATCTTCTAAAATCTTCAAAGCTATTGCTGATCCTCCTACCACTAGTCTTCAACGTTTGAAGGTATATCTGTTGTGAAAACCAGTGTTTTTCTTACTCTTTCTATCTTTTGATGTCTCCTAAGTGTGTGCCCATGAATCTTATTAACAAACAAGTTTGTAACTTTCAGGGCTTGACAACAGGTGGACTTCCGACTTTTATTGATGTTGGAAATAGCTTTGGTGCTCCCGCAATAGTTGAAGATAACTTCATACATCAGGTTTTCTTTTAATTCTTCCTTCTCAAAGCAGGGAACCGTAGGGATGGTTCCATTTTGATTTCTCAGGTTCCATATTAGGTTCTTGATCTTTATGGGTTAAAGTCAATTTTTTAAACTTTTTTTTAGAATAATCTTTCAATTTAAAATATTTTCGATTCTTTTCTTTTTTTCTTACTTAA
Source organism: Excoecaria agallocha (assembly GCA_037975025.1). Taxonomy (NCBI): domain Eukaryota; kingdom Viridiplantae; phylum Streptophyta; class Magnoliopsida; order Malpighiales; family Euphorbiaceae; genus Excoecaria; species Excoecaria agallocha. The sequence goes on along the minus strand of JBBPFJ010000019.1, from coordinate 2,392,729 downwards.
TGTTTTAAAGTGGAGAGATTTATCATATATTTTATAAAAAAGTAATTTTTCTGACCATCTCGAAAACTTTAAAAGTAAAAAGTTACCTTAATCTATTTTTTTAAATATTTTTTTCTTTTGGGTTTATACAGGGAGAAATTAAGAAGGAAAAGCTCGACTCTTATGATGTTCATTTTTATGCACCATCTAAAGATGAAATTGAAGCTGAAATAAGAAGAGAAGGTTCTTTTGAATTGGCTAAGTTTGAGATGTTTGAGACAGGGAAGGAATGTGATGTTAGGGTTGCAGGAAATTATGGGACCGAAATTGCAATGACAGTTAGGGCTATTCAAGAATCAATGATTGCCCACCACTTTGGAGAAGGAATTTTAGACTCTTTATTTGATATTTTTGCAACAATGGTGGATCAGGAAACTGTTAAACAACAAATTAACAAGGATTTGCTTATTGGTGGTCTCCTGTTGGATGTGCTAATATCCATTACGCTTGGTGTTTCTGCCCTGCCTGTCAACATCATAATTGGTAAGCAAAGTTCTGCAGCATGAAAATCCCAATTTGCCAAGATAGAAATATGCTTGATTATGTTGAAACTAATATGTTTTTGACCTTTGGCAAAACTATGTTCATGCTAAGGGAAACACTTGCCTCTACCAAGATGTATTGCACCAAACAAATTAAGAGGTGCCACAAAAAATAGTTACATAGCACATATAATTTACATAAGCTAGTTATATGAGAGTTAAACTTAACAGAATGAGTTAAACTTAACAGAATGAGTTGTGACATCTGTCTACTGATTTTATTTAAACTTTGCCATTACTAGAAAAAGAAAAAGTTTTCATCTTTAATTTCGCATGTTGTCATTTTATATTTAATAAAACTGTATAAAAATGTGCTTATTTTTCCCTTCATCAAAAATTCTAGATTTGATCCTTTTAACAGGTGTTATTGTTGTGCTTGGACTCGGTACTGCACTTCGTCTAGCCCTTGAATTCTGCCGTGAGTGGAGTTTGAGAAGAGTAGTTCAAAGGATGGATTCTAATGCGAATCTTGGATATCATCCGGCTGTGTAGGTAAATCTGTATAGAGAAGAACACTTTTTAACTTCTTGTGCGTGTACTGTATATAAAATATTTACCTTGCAGTTTCTCTTGTTTGGGTCTGATTTGAACTGTAATTATAATCAGTCTTATTATAAAAAAGACAAAACACTTCTTTTTAAATATTTAAAAATATTTTATATATTGAGTATTCTGATTTCAAAATCGAAGGAATAAACTTTCATAAGATTTTGTTTTCTTTTTAACATGTCTAGACTTGGACTGCGTTTTAATTAGTTAAAAAGTTCACATTATTAATTATATATTTTAAATATTTTTTGCTTTTCTTTTTATTCTTGATTTGCTAATTTTATTTTGTCAAAAGGCAATATATTTGCTATCATAGTGGACCCATGCCCTTTCGCCACTTGCTATTAAATTAATGGATCTTTAGGGGTAAGAAATCCATTTTTAACTTAGGTATAAACTTCGTTTCCAGTGGAACTCATAATTTGGCTGTGAGTAATTTTTTGATCTTATACTTTGGAGCCCCTTTTCATAAATCTGCATTTAGTTCAGTTTTATGATTTTAGCATGCCAATTTGTCTTTTATTATTGTTGGGTTCACAAGGATTAGGCATGTTGCTGACTTATTTTAGAACCTGACATTTTAATTTATGGCCTCAGTTAATTATTAGACCTTAATCAATTATTTTTTTGCAATGATATTATGCATACATCTTATATTCATTATTTATATTATATTCCATAACATGCCATGTTTAATTTTCTGAGGTGGTGAAATAGTACCTGGTGACTTGGTGTGGTGTTTTTTTTTTGATAAGCTGATGATTTTATTGAAGAAGAAAATAGACAGTAGTATAAAGGAAAAAGCAAGACTACCGTAGCCATAGCCTATAAACCATAACTGAAAACACCCAAAACCAAATTCTTATACCACGTGGTAGAGAGAACCAAAACAGCAACTGCAACCTGCAAACAACCAACCAGAAAAGTGACCCTTACAGCCTGTTTGTGGCCATGATAGACCTCAAGCTCTTATCCTCAATTTATTATTATTATTATTATTGGTGAAAGCACGAGCTAAACATCAAATTTACAGGAGAGGACGGGTGAGGAGGAGCGGATGGAAGGGAAAAAGGGAGGAGGCAAGAATTCAATTCAAAACGATCTCTATTCTTTCACAAGATATTACTATCAGATGGTTCCTTTGCAACGCTCTTATCCTCTATTAAAGTTAGAGAAGGTCAGCTCTATATATATATTATATAGTTTATATATATTTTTATGTAATGAATGCGATGATGTTGGCATTGGAATATTTTAATTTTTTTAATGGTGTAATTGGTGCCTGCATCCATCTTTGTGAACTGTAGCCATTATAAAACCTCAATTTGTTGTACTTAAGAAAATTTAGAATGCCTAGTGATTATTTATATGTAGATAATTTTCTGACTTTGAAAAAAAATCAAATTTATATAATTTTCTGACTTTGAAAAAAAATCAAATTCTGACAGGAGCTCTGCATTTTTTCCTTTAATAGATAAATTTAGAGTTTTTCTTGTTTAAAAATTCTGATTACTTGCTAATTAAAATATTTTCTTAAAAATATATAATATTTTTAGTGACGGACTAGTGACGGTTAATTCCGTCGTAAATTTTTTAGCAATAGGCAAATTTACCGACGGAAATATACTTACCGTCGTTAAATTTGCCGACGGATTTATAATTCAGTCGGAAATTTGCCTGCGGAATAATTATTTCCGTCGGTACAATTGCCGACGGACAATATAATTCTGTCGGAAATTTGCCTACATAATAATTATTTCCGTCGGTAAAATTGCCGACGGTCCATATAATTTCGTAGGTAATTTTACCGACGGAAAATATTCCGTTGGCAAAAGTGCCTACAACCGGATCTCCTTCGCTATTTTTCGTCGCTAAATTCCGTTGGCAATTTTATTTCCCTACCGAAATTCACCCAATTTCGTCGGTAAAGTGAATTTTTCTTGTAGTGAAAGCGATCTGCTTGAGAACAAGCCACCATACAGCATCAATGGCTATGGTAGCTACTAAGGATTCGAAAGAGAAGCCATTGTTTCCAAAAAGCTTGGAATGGGTAATGGAGAATCAGCAACCTGATGGATCATGGTGTTCTCATCCATGGCATCCTTTGCTAGTTAAAGACTCTCTTTCTTCCACTTTGGCTTGTGTTCTTGCTCTTAGTAAATGGAATGTCGGCCTACCACTTGTCTACTGATGAAAATCAACTCACACCAATTGGGTTTGATATTAGATTTCCCACTATGATCGAACGTACCACAGCAAGGGGATTGAAGCTTCCTTTGGACCCTGCTATCTTGGATGTTTTGCTGCAAAACCGAGACAATGAAATCAGAAGGTGGCTTATTACGTGAATAATATTAATTTCTTACACAAATATTACTTTAAAATTACACATTACATGTTTTTATTTCACAAAAGTTGAAGTAATAAGTGATGTTTCTAGCAAAAAAAGATGATGGAAAAGTACAACAATTGACTTTATATAATGCTGCTAAATTTTTAACCACCAAAATAAATTCAAAGAGCATATGAAAATAATTTGAATTATTTTCTACAGATTGAATGACAAAGGAATCAAAGCCGCATATCTATTAGAAGGATTTAGTGAAGAGTATGAGTGGGATCAGATTATCAAATATCAAGCAAGCAACGGATCGTTCTTCAACTCACCATCAGCAACTGCAACTGCTTTGTTTCACAATCATAATGTTCGATGCTACAATTACCTCACCTCCGTCTTGAAGAAATACGATAATGCAGGTTGGCAAAAAAAAAGATATATTAATCTTAGGTTGACCCTTTAATTCATGTCAAAATTTAATGTTTGATACTTTAAAGTTTCTTGGTATTTTACGAATTAAATTTCTTAATTTTAAAATTTGATACCAAAAAAATAAGAGTCAATTTTATCCATGATTATTGAACTTACGTCTAATCATTCAAAAGTAACTGACTTATTTTTTGTAACTTAAATGTCGCTGAATTTATCATATTTTTGCAAAAAAATCATCTTAACCGATTTTCGGCGATAATTCTTGCCGAAATACTGACGTGGCACGTTACGTCATATGACTGGATACACGTGGCACAACACTTCAGCAGCCACATCACGGAAGACGCCACGTGTGTTCAATTATATGATGTGGCATGCTGATATGTCGTGTGATATGGCCTCTTTCGGTGACGTGGCAGCTGATGTGTCATGTGACGTGTGTCTAGGCATGTGATAAGTTCAGTGACATTTAAGTCATAAAAAATAAGTCAGTTACTTTTGTGCTATTAGGCTTAAGTCCAGTAACCATGGGTGAAATTGACTCAAAAAATAATTATAACTTTTGACTTTTTACTGATTATAATTTTATATGGGTTTCAGTTCCTAAGATTTATCCTATGGAGATATATACCCAGCTTTGCATGATTGACAATCTGCAGAAGTTAGGAATTGATAGATACTGCAAAAGTGAAATAGATAGGATTTTGGACAAGATATACAGGTAATTAATATGTTATTATACTATATTTCTAAAAAATAACAATTATTTAATTGTCTTAATACACTTCTTTTATTTTTTGTATTTAATTAAGGGGTAAATGAATCTTGTTTTGGCAGATCCTGGATTCAGAAAGAAGAAGAAATTGTCATGGATGCCAACTGTTGTGCCCTGGGATTTCGTCTTCTTCGAATGAATGATTATGATGTCTCTTCTGATATGTACTTGATTCTAATTAAAAGTTTAAAAATAAAAAAGGTTTATATTTGTAAATTCTAATTAATCTCAAACATTTGATGCAGACATATTAGCACCATATGCATGCTGACCAAAAGCATTTCTTCAATTCAGTAAGTCCACAGTTTCAAAATACGAACACAGTTTTGGAGTTGTTCAAAACGTCACAGGTAAAGATATACCAAAAAGAACCTGTTCTTGAGAAATTAGAGGCATGGACAAGCTCTTTCTTGAAACAACAAATATCAAGTGGGGTTATTCAAGATCAGAAGACACGTGAGGAGGTAACAAATGGGAGAAAAAAAAAAGTCTTCATCTATGATTTCAGAAGACATTTATTCTAATTTTTTTTTTCTTGATCTATGATTTCAGGTTGAACATGCTTTGAGAAATAGCAACAGCGTTTTGGATTTCCTTGAAAGAAGAAGGACAATTGAGAAGCATAATGTAGACACCATCCGACTTCTTAAAACATCCTATAGGTGACTTTTCTTAATTCTTTTTATATAGGAATAATGAGAGCTTATAAAAATGGGTAACTTTTTTAAATAATGTTTTCTTTTTAAAATTTAATTTATAGTGTGTTAAAAAATATTGAAAAAATGATATTTTTTATGAAAATGCATTGTTTTGCTGTCTTATCTGTCATTATTTATTAATATAACGTGTAAGATATATTTTTTTATTGGAAACATAGACATAAACATTACAGTAATTATATATAAATTATTTATTAATATAACGTGTAAGATATATTTTTTCTGTTAATAGGGGAAATGGGGAGTGGGGCTTCCCTTAAGATTTGAAAATTATGGCATTAGTGACGAGACATTATGATATGAATTTGAAAAATAGACTAAGGGGCTTTTCGGTCATTTCAGGAGCCTTAGTGACGACAGTCAATGTTACTTGTCAATAGCAATCCAGGATTTGAACATGTGCCAAGAGATATTTCGCCAAGAACTCAAACATCTGGAGAGGTATACTTGTCTCCCGTTTTCAAGGAATCAATATAAAATCTCCAAGTCAAGATAAAATCAAAACCAATCTTATTTTTATTCATTTATTAATAATCCTTATAATCTATATACAGATGGGTGAAGGATAACAGATTGGACCAACTGAAATTTGCTAGGCAGAAACTAACTTACTGCTACTTCTCAAATGCTGCAATCCTGGTAGCACCTGAATTGGCAGAAGCTCGTAATTCAATGGTTAAAAACTCTCTTCTAACAACCGCTGTTGATGACTTTTTCGATGTTGGTGCTTCTAAGGAAGAAATGGACAACTTAATGCTCTTGTGTGAAAGGTTGGTTTATTTGTTAATCTATTTATTTTTTCGTGATGTTAAATTACTGAAAATTGATGATATGATTAAATTAATTTATATAGGTGGGGAGAAAGCTCAAGTGTAGGCTACATCAGTGAACAAGTCGAGATAGTTTTTTCTGCATTACACAACTCCATTAAGGAGCTTGCGCACACTGCATTCAAACGCCATGGAAGAAATGTGGAACACCATTTAGTGAAAATAGTAAGAATTCTGAAGAATAAATTAATAAAATCCCAAGATTTAAAAGATCGATTAAGTGAACATTTACATTAATAAATTTTGCAGTGGTATGATTTGCTGAAATCAATGATGAAAGAGGCTGAATGGGCTCGAGAGAATTCGACACCATCAGTGGATGAGTATATGGAAAATGGATACGTTTCTTTTGCCTTAGGACCGATTTTTCTTAGTACACTATACTTTCTTGGGACAACATTGCCTAAGGAAGTGATGACAGGTCCAGAAGTGCATGATCTATACAAGCATCTCAGTTTAATTGGACGACTTTTCAATGATCTCACCACTTTGGAGGTACGAAATAAGTCTCGTTTCTTATACTTATTTTCTTGCATAAACGGCGTCCATTAAAAAAGATATATGGACTAATTGAATAACAAATTAAAACAACAATTAGTATTTGATTTGTTGGCTAACACTCGGATCAAAAAGTGGAGAAGTTATTGAAGAATTATTTATTTAATAGTTAGTTTGTTAGTGAGCATCTATTTAATAGTTTGTTAGTTGGTTATTAGTTTCTTATTTTCTTTGTAACCGTTTTCTTCCCTTTATATATATGAGGGCTTGTACTGCTTATAAGAGTAATAAGAATATAGAGGTATTTCATTCTGAACAAGGTATCAGAGCTGCGGGATTAGATCCAAAGCGGTTATTTTTTTTTCTCTCTTCTTACTCTGTTCTTGGTGAACAGATAATTTTCTTCTTCTTGATTCTTGCTGGTTTATGAATCTTGTATTCTTGATTTTTACGATGGCTGGAAATCAAGGAATGACTACTTTTGGCACTGAGAATCCTGGTGCTACGATTGTTTCAGCGGTTCTCACTGGAACAAATTATCAAACATGGAGCAGAGCTATGAAAATAGCTTTGGCAGCGAAGAAGAAGTTAGGGTTCATTACGGGAAAAATGAAGGAACCAGATGAAGAATCAAACGAATATGATGATTGGTACAGTTCGAATGCGATGGTAATTTCTTGGATTCTTAATGCATTATCTAGGGATTTACATGAGAGTTTCATCTATTCTACTTCAGCAAAAATTTTATGGGACACATTAGAGAAACGTTTTGGTGAAGCTCATCTTCCTCAACGATACCAGGTAAAAAAAGACATAGTTTCAATGATACAGGGTAATGATATTGCATCCATGTATTTTACTAAGATGAGTAGGTTATGGGAAGAGTTGGCTTGTATTATGTCGATTCCTCAATGTAGCTGTGGATGTACGTGTGGATCTTTGAAGAAAATAGAGGAGATTAATGAAGCAGATAAAGTAATACAGTTTCTTATGGGACTTAATGAGACATATGATCATATTAAACATCAGATCTTGATGCTTGATCCAGTGCCTAGTGTTGACAAAGTTTATTCAATGATACTGAACATTAAGAAACAAAAACAGATCAATCTGAGTAGTACAGAAAACATTGAGTGCAGTGCTATGTTGGCAACGAACAAGAGTGGAGTGAATGCTTTTGGATCTGGAAAATACAAGAAGAATGATCCTAGCAAGAAAGAAGATAAGCACTGTAGTTATTGTAATGTAGATGGACACATGAGGGATGGTTGTTTTAAGCTCCATGGATATCTAGAGTGGTATAAAGAGCTTAAGTTGAAAAGAAAGGCAGAAGCATTCAAGGGAAGAGTGAACATGGTGGAATTTTCGGTGGTTGATGATGTCGACTGTGGAAAAAGTGGGCTTAATAACAAACAACAGATAGATATGTTTAGCAACATGAAGGAACTTATCCAGCAAGAGGTCGGAAGGTTATTGAAAGGGAAAAATGTCTTTGAGCCTGAAGGAATTACCAATAATAAGTTGAATTTGTCTAACCCATACTGGATTTTAGACACAGGTGCCAGTAATCACATTTGTTTTGATTTAACCTTATTCACAGACATTAAACCAACCGTTAAAACTCACTCAATACACTTACATGATGGATCTTTCAAGAATGTCTTTAAAACTGGAAACATAAATCTAACAGACACAATAAACTTGAGCCATGCCTTATATGTTCCATCCTTTAAATATAATCTGTTGTTAGTGCATAAGTTGCTGAGATTCAACTCTGTCAGTATTCATTTTTATACTGATTTTTGTACCCTACAGGACCTGAAGACTAGCTTCATAATAGCAGTTGGGAGAGTTATTGGAGGATTGTACATAATAGATAAAAGTTCATTCCGAACTGAAGTCATACAATCTTTTATGCATTCTTCTAGTGTAAATTTTGTCAATGTAGCTATTAAGCATAAAAACCAGCTGCTTCATCAGCGGTTGGGACATCCTGGAGTAAATGTAATGAAACGATTGACTTCTATGAATATAGATAAGTTTGGTTCAGACTCTGTGTTGTGTGATGTTTGTGCTAGATCTAAGCAGACTAGATTACCTTTTAATCCTAGTAATTCTCGAGCTCTTCATATGTTTGAGTTGATACACATGGGTGTTTGGGGTCCTTATAGGCAGCAATCGATAACTGGAGCTAGCTATTTTTTAACGCTTGTAGATGATTATAGCAAAGCCATTTGAACTTTCTTAATGCAAACAAAGACACAAGTATCAATGATTATTTGTAATTTCATAAAAATGGTTCGGAATCAATTTGGTGTTGGGATTAAGAAAGTAAGGACTGATAATGGAACCGAATTCTTGAGTAATACCTGTCAGGCTGTGTTTGCTGATAATGGGATTGTTCATCAAACTTCTTGTTCCTATACTCCTCAACAGAATGGGTCTGTTGAAAGGAGACATAGACATATCATACAGATGGCTCGAGCTTTGCTTTTACAAGCTTCTTTGCCTAATCTCTTTTGGGGGGAAGCAGTCTTACATGCTACACATTTGATAAACAAATTGCCCTCTTTTGTCCTTGAGTGGAAATCCCCATATCAATTGCTATATGGAACTGATCCTGATTTAGAGATGCTTAGAGTATTTGGGTGTTTAGCCTATGTAACTGTGGTCAAACCGGGCCAAGATAAATTCAGTCCTAAAGCAGTTAAGGGTGTCTTTCTAGGATTTGAACTGGGAAATAAAGGGTTTAAGATCTATGTTTTGGAAGAACAAAGAATCATAGTAAGTAGAGATGTCGTTTTTGATGAATCTCAGTTTCCTTTTTGCATGACACATTCTCCTCATTCTTCTTCATCTACTCCTATTCCATTAGTTTCTCCTGCATCTGTTGATTCTCCACTTGTCAATATTCCTCCTTCACCTACTCGTAATCAAGATCATCAACCAGAACCAATTGTTCAACCACCAAACACATCTCACCAAATTATTCCTACATCAGTTCATCATACCCGAAAACCCCCTAGTTGGCTTAATGATTTTGTTGTTAATACAGTTGACACACAACCATAGTCTCACTTCAATGTTCATACTCCTACCTCTTCATTTCATACACCTAACACCTTTCCATATGTTCTTTCACCCTATTTTACATCCATTCATCATACTTTTCTAGCCAATATCCAAGAGCTTACTGAACCTAAATCTTATACTGAGGCCAAATCTAATAAAGAATGGGTGAAGGCAATGCAAACGGAATTGGCAGCATTAGAGCAAAATAAGACTTGGGTTCTCACAGAATTACCAAAAGGAAAACATCCTATTGGTTGCAAATGGGTGTTTAAACTGAAGTTGAAGCCCAATGGCACAATTGATCGTTATAAAGCGAGGCTGGTTGCTAAAGGATATAATTAGATTGAAGGGTTGGATTTTCATGATAGTTTTTCACCTGTTGCGAAGGTTGTTACAGTCCGTATCTTCTTTGCTATAGCTGCAGCACGTGACTGGAGTATTCAACGGCTGGACATTAATAATGCATTTCTTCATGGTTCCTTAGATGAAGAGATATATATGTCTGTTCCAGATGGTTATCCAGCAGAAAAAGGACAAGTTTGTCGTCTCACAAGGTCTTTGTATGGCCTTAAACAGGCTTCCCATCAATGGAATCATGAGTTAATTGCTCAGCTGAAGACTTATGGGTTCATTCAATCCAAGTTTGATTCTTGTCATTTTACCTTCAGTTCACCTGATTGTTTTCTAGTTTTGCTGGTTTATGTTGATGACCTCTTAATAAGTGGTACTTCATTGACTGCTATTTCAAAGGTCAAGCAGTATCTTCATAATCTTTTCACTATTAAGGATCTTGGAGAGGTGAAATATTTCTTGGATTTGGAGATATCCCGATCAGAGAAAGGTTATTTGAATCAGCGTAAATATGTCCTTGATCTACTCAAGGATGCAGGCCTCTTAGGTTGTAAGTCAGCAGTGGTTCCTTTATGTAAAGGTACAAAGTTGACACTTGAAGGTGGTTCTCCACTTATTAATGCTCAGTCTTACAGAAATTTGGTTGCTCGCTTTTTATATTTAGGATATTCTAGTCCTGATATTACTTATGATGTACAACAGCTAAGTCAATTTGTTCAGCAACCAACACGTGAACATATGCACAGTGCTGAGCATGTTCTGAAGTACTTGAAGGGCACAGCTTCTCTCGGATTATTTTTTCCAGCAACAAATCACTTTACTATTACTGCATATTGTGATGCAAACTGGGCTTCATGTTTGGATTCTCGCAGAAGCTTAACTAGCTACTGCATCTTTCTTGGTGATTGTCCTATTTCCTGGAAGACGAAAAAGCAAGCTACTGTGTCTAGATCCTCTGCAGAAGCTGAGTATTGTTCTATGGCTACTACTTGTTGTGAGTTACAATGGATCGTTAATCTTCTTGTTGATTTTCACATTCCTGTTTCTTTTCCTATTTCTCTCTATTGTGACAATCAAGCTGCAATTCATATAACTAATAATCCGGTTTTCCATGAGCGTACCAAGCATTTGGATATTGACTGGCATCTAGTTCGTGATAAGTTTCAAGAAGGTTTTCTTACTCCTGTGCATATTTCTTCAGTTGATCAACCAGCTGATCTTTTCACTAAAAACCTTTCAGTTCGACAATTTGCCAAGCTCCATTCCAGGCTGGCCATGGCAGATTCTCACCATGTCTCAGCTTGAAGAGGGGATGAAGAATTATTTATTTAATAGTTAGTTTGTTAGTGAGCATCTAGTTAATAGTTTGTTAGTTGGTTATTAGTTTCTTATTTTCTTTGTAACCGTTTTCTTCCCTTTATATATATGAGGGCTTGTAATGCTTATAAGAGTAATAAGAATATAGAGGTATTTCATTCTGAACAGTTATGATTTAGATTTTCAACCCGAAACCTCATGTCAAGGCCAAATTCTAATCTCATACATCTTAATCGATAGTGACTATTGTTGCGACCCTAGTAAGTGCACTAGATCGACAAGTAATAAAGTGGGGTATAGTTAGGACCCTCAATATCAAACCCAAGGGAAATGTGTGTGTGTAGACTGTGAGGATTAATTGTATGCTAAAGAATTCCCAATTGTTGTGTGTATGAATTGTTTGATTTATATAATATAACTTAAAAACCTAAGTATGTAAAATAGAGAAATTTAAATTTAGTGTATTAAATTCTGAGAAATTAGCAAATATAAAAATCTATAGAAATCAAGTGTTGCTCGGGTTCACTTATCCACCCCATACCCAAATGTGAATAAATTTTTACATAAAAGTATACATGAATGAACTCGGGATAACCCTTCTTAACCCAAGCGTCCCATTCCGGAGCCAGTTATTCTAGTTGCTAAACGTCCCATTCCGGAGCCAGCCCAACAACTAGCCTAAGCCCGGGTCTAAAATCCTAAGTTCGGTCTACCGTCCCATTCCGGAGCCAGGCAACCCAAAACCCATCTATTTCACTCCCTGCTCTAATTTTAAAATCACAAATACCACACATCTAGAGTCTCATTCCGGAGCCATCCAAAATAGACAATATTCATGATAGAAAAACTGAGCTAAATCATACATAAACTTCAATCTATTAGGCTCAATACCCATCAAGACATATGATAAACACCATTCATCCATGGATACAAAATAACTTAATAGATCGAAAAATTAATGATAAACAAATAAGTACTTGTGAAATAGACCATCCATTCATGTAAAAATAAATTTGAGTTCAATATTCACATTATGAGCAGGGGATTCAAAGATCCCCAAGCAACAAAAAGACTACTCACAATCCATAATCAAATGAAAAGAGAAAAAGATAGAAAAACCCCTGAAGTTCATGGTGAAGAAAACCCAGCTAACTCCAAGCCCTTCAATCTCTTCCTCCAAAGCTTTATGGAAAAATGAGCTTCAAAATATGTAGATCTATACTTGTAAACTATATATCTATGTTTAATCTAAGTGTTTTTGTGTAAATCCCACTATTTTCAAGTATTTCTATGTATTTTTGTGTGTAAAATAAGCTAAGAACTTAAAGAGAGAAGGAAGAAACCCTAAAAACTGAAATATATCAAAAAAAAACTACTCTCCCGATTTTCAGAAAACTCTGCTTTATAAAGGTCAGCATGGGTCACGGTTACTACCAAATTCGTGGTAACCGTGACCTCTAATAAAAAACTCTCTTTTGATTAAAATGGATCACGGTTACTACCAAATTCTTAGTAACCGTGAGACTGCTCGGAACTGAATTCAAGATTGGGTCACGGTTACCATGAAATTCCTGGTAACTGTGAGATAGTTCTCATCTTCATTCTGGACTAAAAAGTTGCCTGCCTCACGGTTACTAGGAAATCCTTAGTAACCGTGAGATGCTTCTCTTCTTGCTTCTGTATTAAAAACTCCATAGGTCACGGTTACCAGCCCATCAAGTACAATTGCCATGCTGACCGTGACAAGCTTTAAAATGGCGCGTTTTGACAGAATGCATGGGTCACGGTTACTAGAAAATTCCTGGTAACCGTGAGGTACCTAAAAATCACAAAATCTGTCAAAAACTCTCAAAAATCACACAAAAACAAGAATTAACTGAGAATCGGATAAATTATTAAATGCTAGTAAAAACAAAGCAAAAGATGCTAAAAGATCAATGAAACTAGACTCAAATTAAACTAAAACTAAATACTGAAATTGAGTTATCAACTATCATACCAAGTCTAATTTATATAGTCACATATAAGTGGATATGCTAATGAATGTAAATTTGCAGAGGGAAGGGGAGCAAGGCAAACACAATAGTGTATCGCTACGCGTTGTTCATTGTAAAGGCACTGTGACAGTAGAAGATGCCATTGAAGAGACGAAAAGAGAAATAGAAAAGAATAGGAGAGAATTGCTAAGAATAGTGGTGCAAAAGGAAAATAGTTCACTTCCAAAAAGTTTCAGGGATTACTTTTGGAAAGGAAGCAACGTAATGCACTACTTTTACATGGACAAAGATGGTTTTTCATGCCCGCTTCAAAAGCTCAAGGATGCAAATAAAGTTTTATGGGAACCAATTAAATTGGAAACGAATTCAGCTTGTATTTAGAAGGATTCTTGTTATATACGTTAACAGTGTGCTGATTTCAAGCATCTTTGTGTTTCCCACCACCTATTTGATTAAATTTCTCTTAGACATAATGTTCTTTGATACTTGGGTCTCTGTTTTTCAACAAATTTAAGATTGTCCACCACAATGAGTTGTTATCAAACACTTCCAATCTTAAGAGAATTCATTGTGATGAACGTCTTTTAGTAGCTGGATGATATATCTGAAAATGAATAAAACAATTCTAAATATCTGAAATGATATTAATAAACAATTTTTATGATTAAGCAAACTCCCCATTATTATTATTATTATTATTATACACATCGCAAGTTAGACTCGCGTAAATCATAATAATGCAAAAAACTTATTTTGCTTTTGCAGCGTGCAAGCCGAATTTGATATAAAATTTAATACGATAGAGGCCCAATATTAAAGCCCACGATTCAAGTAGGAAGGCGGGAGTGATATGAGTACCCGAATTCATAATTACTAAACTAATGGGGGTCAAATCTTGGAGATAACAATCACCTCAAAAGTTGGATGAACATGGGTGTAAATTGCAATCAAATAAATGGTACTCCCTCAATTTTTTTTATCATTTTTATAAAAATTAACAAATATTGATTAGATTAAAATTTAATATTAAATTACGTAATTTTGATTAAAGTATCAAATTTAATTGATTGTAAATAAAAATTTTTATTAAAAATAATAAATTAATAAAATTTAAATTTTATTTAAAAGAAAATCACCCATCAAGAACATAGGGATAGAATGCATTAAATTTTTCAAACATGTTAAAGTTTTAGAGCCATGCACTTTGAAAAAGAGTTAGCGCATTTGGGCCCATAAGACTTTGATATGGTCCAAGACAAGCGACTTGTCCGTGACATCTCCGCCAACTTATAATTTACTGGAATATATCAAACTAGGAAAATAAATAAAGAAAGATTAGAATTTATTTATATCCTAGCCTCTAATTCTAATTTTATCAAAAGAAACAGTAATAGAATAAAATCAATACATGGGTTTTTTCAGTCTGCTGTTTTCCGGCTCTTTTCTTCTTCTACATCTCTTTCTTTTAACCATTTCTCAGCCAGACTTCATGCACTACGGGTGCTACAATGACAGAGTTAACTACACCGCAAACAGTACCTTTAAAGCAAATCTCGACAGCCTCCTTTCATCTCTCCGCTCCAACACCGAAGTCAACTACGGCTTTTACAATCTCTCGGTCGGACAAGTCCCCGACCAAGTAAATGCAGTTGCACTTTGCAGAGGAGATATTGCGCTGGATGACTGCAGAAGCTGTATCAATAACTCTACTCGTAAGATCTTAGAGATTTGCTCTAATCAGAAAGAAATAGTAGGAGTATATGATATCTGTAGGCTTAGATTTTCGAACAGATCAATAATTGGCGAGCTAGAGGTTTCCTCTACTTTCTCTATCACATATCCGAACAATGCTTCAGATGTGAACCAGTACATTCAGTCTCAAAAAAATTTACTGAGCAGGCTTCGAGGCCAGACTACGTCTGGAGATTCAATTTGAAAGTTTGCGACAGGAAATGAAACTGCAGGATTTGAAAGGGTATATGCACTTATGCAATGCACTCCCGACTTATCTGGCGGGCAGTGTGATCTTTGTCTTTCTCAAATTATTGGGGATATTACAAGCAGTTGCGCAGGGAAGTTATCGTGTAGTGTGATTAAACCCAGCTGTGATGTCAGGTTTGATAATAAGCTTTTTTATAAGCTTACACCTCCTGAAACACCCACGCCGTCATCACCGCCACCTTCTCTTTCTGTACCTCCTCTTACTGCTCCAACCAAAGAAGGTATGCTTAGAATTAATTCAAAAATGCACATCTTCTAATTGATAGAGGATAGATTCAGTTCTGTTAGATTTCTGTTACAGCTCTCTAATTTGTACCAGATCTGTTCCGAATTATGTTACTGACCTTGATATATATGATATGGTTGAATTTGATAAGCATATGATCTCACACTAGTTTAATGAGAAGGATTTAATTCAATGCAGAAAAGAAAAGCAACAATTCTCGAACGATCATTATAGCAATTGTTAGCGTTGTGATATTAGTCACCTGCATCTGCATATTCTTGAGGCTGCGGAAGCCAAGCAAAAAGTCTGAAATTAATAATATGACAGGTATTGCTTGTTTATAATAAATTTTACTCGCTTTAGTGCCGTTTGATACATGTTAATATATTTCATTTGCATTTGCTCTGACTTGTTCTTTTTGATTTATTTATACTTTAAAGATGAAGATGAAATAAAAGCATCAGAATCCTTGCAATTGAATTTTGACATTGTTAGAGTTGCAACAAATAATTTCTCGAAGGAAAATAAGCTTGGACAAGGAGGATTTGGTGCCGTTTACAAGGTATAACTCTAATACCGACATGTAAACTATTACCGATAGTGATGCATTAAAAATAATATAATTAGATAACATATTATCAGGGTACTTTTGCAAATAAACAAGAAATAGCTGTAAAGAGACTTTGTAAGAATTCAAAACAAGGAGATTTGGAATTTAAAAATGAAGTCCTATTGGTTGCCAAGCTTCAACATCGGAACTTAATCAGGCTACTTGGTTTCTGCTTGGAAGGAAATGAGAGGCCTCTTATATATGAGTTTTTGCCTAACACCAGTCTTGATCATTTCATATTTGGTAAGCCCATACGTTCCCTTAGCTTATTAGCAGCAGACGCATCAAAATCCCAAATATTTGTGGCATTTTATTTAGTTGAATAATTAATTCGAAAGCATACACATTTGCATGGATGTCTAGATCCAATCAAGAGACTGCGTCTGGATTGGGACATGCGCTACAAGATAATCAATGGCATTGCCAGGGGACTTCATTATCTCCACGAGGACTCTCGGCTAAGAATTATTCACCTCGACTTGAAAGCAAGTAATATTTTATTAGATGATGATATGAATACAAAAATTTCAGACTTCGGAATGGCAAGACTATTTGCCATGGATGAAAGTCAAGCAAATACAAAAAGAATTGTGGGAACTTAGTAAGTACCTGTTGCATTTAACCTTTAGATTCAAAGTTGTAAACTGGAAGCTTAACTATATATTTCTTATGCGCGTTTAGTGGCTATATAGCACCCGAGTATGCAAAGTACGGACGATTCTCGGTTAAGTCAGATGTATTTAGCTATGGTGTGCTGCTTTTGGAAAT
The DNA here is from genome assembly GCA_037975025.1 of Excoecaria agallocha. Classification (NCBI taxonomy): domain Eukaryota; kingdom Viridiplantae; phylum Streptophyta; class Magnoliopsida; order Malpighiales; family Euphorbiaceae; genus Excoecaria; species Excoecaria agallocha. The sequence continues at coordinate 2,375,665 of JBBPFJ010000019.1, read as the reverse complement.
TGCAAGTGGTCGAAAGAATAGCAATTTTCACGATGGGGAGAGCATACAAAATCTTTTATGTAAGTATACTGTGTCAAACTAGTATTTTGTGAATTCCACGTAACATTCTGCTAATTTTGGAAATAATTGATTAATGAAACTTTGCAGGCATGGCAAAGTTGGAAGGAAGGAACGCATATCAATGTCGTAGATCCCAGTTTAAGGACTGGTTCAGGAACTGAAATTATGAGATGCATCCACATTGGATTGTTAATTATGTGTTCAGGAAAATGCCGTTAATAGGCCAACAATGTCTTCAGTAATTCTAATGCTAAATAGCTACTCTCTCGCCCTTCCACTGCCATCACAACCAGCATTTTTTATGCACAGCAGCACTCAATTCGACATCTCATCTTCGTCAGAAGCTGCTGGATCTCTTCTATTGTCACAAAATGAGGCTTCAATTACTGAATTATACCCTCGATAGTTGTTAAAATAAGTGATGGAATTCATGTTTTTTACTACATTGTCTAATAACGACTGCGAATGAAATCTGTTGCAGTTCAAAATCTAGTTGCTAAATTCATAGCTTTTTTTTCGGCTCATTCCTTACATTTTGCTTGCTTGTTATTCAATTTCAAACATAGATTTCGGTGAAAATTTTGATAATTTTTGTTTTAAATTTGACTCGCAAAAAAATTTTGTAATTGCCTTTTGTTTTTGTTTTCTAGAATCCAATGCCTAAAAAACTTAGTAACTGTTAAGAATAATTCAAAAAATAATTAGTTATCAAAATCATAATTTTGAATTGGTTTTTAGTTTGTTTATATTTGATTTTAAATTATAGAATTTTAAGGAGAAAAATATGTATTAGTTTAAATATTTAGTTATATTTGCCTATATAAAGGCAATAATTATTTCAAGTTGTAATTGGGAATGACATGGAATAAAAGATTCAAATATTTTATTTTTCTCTCTTCTCTTCTCTCTTCCTAAAAATTTCCAACATGGTATCAGAGCCATTATTGATCATGGGTCTGTGAAATAAATTGGCACAGTAGAAAATAAGTGAGATTGAGTCTCACATGTTCAATGAAGAAAATTATCAATTATGGCATACGATGAAACAATATTTGAGGTATGTAAATGTTCAAGCGAATTTGGCACAAGGGGAAGAATATTTTTTTTATTAATTGGTGAGAAATACATCAAGAAAGTTGATGAGAGGGTGCATCAACCAAGAAGAAAGTTGATGACAAGTGCATCAACAAAAATGGATGGCACAAGGGGAAGAATCTTTTTTGATTAATTTGTGAGAAGTGCACCAAGAAAGTTGATGAGAAGGTGCATCAACAAAGAAAAAAGTTGATGAGAAGTGCATCAACAAAAATGGATGTGATGAGAAGTGCATCATAAAAAAAGTTGAGAAGTATGGAGAGATGTGCTCCATGAAAACTTGAATTTTTTTTTTAATTTTTGAATTAAGGGAAAGTGTTAAGCATAATTCAAAAAATAATTAGTTGTCAAAATCATAATTTTGAATTAGTCTTTAGTTTGTTTATATTTATTTTAAATTATAGGATTTTAAGGAGAAAAATCTATTTTAGTTTAGATATTTAGTTGTATTTGCCTATATAAAAGCAATAATTATTTCAAGTTGTGATTGGGAATGACATGGAATAAAAGATCCAAATATTTTATTTTTCTCTCTTCTCTTCTCCCTTCCTAAAAGTTCCCAACAGTAACTAATAGACGCGACCATTAAACAGGCCAGTTTGTCAATAAGAACATTAATTAAATGCTGAGAATGTTGTCCACAACCACTGCTTTCTCAATCACAAGCAGGCTGATGTTTAATTTACTAACTAATTAATCAGATTCGTCCATAAGACATAATCATCGTCAAGCCCCGAAGATTACTCGGTAGTTTCATTGCACGTGTGAATCCATTGACATCAAACCAAAAGTTTTAATTGCCCCACTTTCCTTTGAATATAAGTTAGTTCTTTTTGAATCTGTGTTTGAGGTATGAAAGCCCCTGTCTTGATTTTCTGTTTTGAACAAAATTAATCCCATTTTCTAGTGTTCCCATTAATGGATACTAATGACCAAAATAGAAACTAACTAAACTCTTAAAATTCAATAATCCCGTGACATGTACTATCTCCTCTCTCTTTTTTTTTGTTTTTTGGTTTATGACTTTCCTTTATCCAGTCTGTCTTTTTTAATCCAAGGGAACCGACTATTTCAAGAGTTAGATTATTCTCGAAATCTCTACCATTCGGGTCAAAAACTGTTGGCTACATGCACTATACTCTTTTAAACAGTGAATTCTTCATTTGACCCCATTCTACATGCAGAGATTGTCTTAAACCAAAGCAATGTATCCAATCCTACGTATAGAAACTTTTTATTCAAAGCATTTCAGTATATGCATTTATGCTCTAAACTAATATATAATATTTAATGGACATAAAAGAAATAATATTAATATTTCGTTAGATGCCGAAATGAATCCTTAAATTTCAGATTTTGGCTTGACAAGGTTATTTATAATGTATCAAACTCATATCAGCACAAGTAGTTGCAGGGACTTCGTAAGTTTCGTCAAAACAATCATTAGAACATATACCAATTTGATGGGAATTATACATGGCATATGATTTAAAATGAGTTTTATGAATGTTATATATTGGTGCAGTGGGCATAATATGGCTCCACACTTTAAAAAAAAAAAAAGGAATTAGCGACAGAAAATTCTATCGTCGCTATTTCGTCGCTAATTCACTTTAGCGACGTCACTGTTTTTCTGTCGCTGACATATTTAGCGACTAAAATCACAAACAGTCACTAATATAGCGACAAAAATTTCGTCACAACTGTCAAAAGTTCCATTGCTAATTAACCCCTAAAATCAGTCATCATTATATAAAGAAAATATTAGCCACTAAATATTTCATCGCTAAGAAATTGATTCTTTTTTGCTATATATTTGGTATTATTTATATTCGTCGCTAATATTTAATGACGAAAGTTCAGTCAATGTTTCCATCGCTAATTTCTTCATATCTGAAAATTTTTAAATTTTTTTAAAATCTATGAACTTATTTATATGTCGTTGAATAACCAGTATTGAATCGAGACCCTACATAAGTATATAAATGCAAATCATAATGCAATTTTTAAATTTATAATACAAAACATATATACCATAAAAGTACATTAAATTATAAAGTACTCAAAAAATACTTAAAAAAACTAATTGTACAGTACTTGAAAAAAAAACTAATTGTACAATACTTGAAAAAAAAACTAAGCTATAGAAAAAGCAGCATGAACAAAGTCACTTCCATAAGAACACCAACTGCTTCCTTGATTTATATTTATTCTCCTTTAGACTTACAAAGTGAAGTGATGAGCTCCACTGAACCAATTGATGCCTTCAACAACTTACCCACTCCAGTTACTGACTATAAGAAAAAAGAAACAATTGTAACTCACAACAGAATCAGAATCCTAATAAATTCACCTTGCAAAGTAAAAAATTCTGCAAATTGAACCATCCGGCACATAATGGCAGAACATTCACTAGCAACAACATAATGGACGGATTCATATATATATATATATATATATATATATATATATATATATATATATATATATATATATATATGCACACATATTTTGATATAAGTCTTTTATTGGCTTAGTATATAAATGGATATATGGACATAACATAAGCAAGAAATTTGCTCACAATCTTATGATCCTAACAACCGAAGAAGAAGATATAATGGAAACCACCTCTCACATGCTATAAGACAATTGCCTTCCGTTTAAAAAAATGTATGATCTAAAACAGATATAGTGCATCTTGGATGAACAAAATAAATCAAAAAATTTTACCTACTCAAATCTGACAACTATTTCAAACCTTAAATCTTCTTTCGTATAATAAAATTTTATTTGAGAAGTCCTGCACATAAAGACGAAATAATTATCGGGGCAAATAGGGATAATATTTAATTATATTTATAACTTTGACCACTGGAGCAAATCCAAGATCATTTATGGCTTTTGAAAATAAAATCACTATAAATCACATCCTTCAAAATGAGTATTGTGCCAACAGATTTATGCATGTGGTGTGCTTACATGTTATCGTCAAATTTGTTATAAAAAAAATTGAAGAATTGAAACCAAATCTAAAACAGTATCACCAACATAAGTGTCATCAGAAAACTACTAACCTCATGCACAATGTCAGGCTTATAATTATAAGGATTCATATTCTTTTTATGCATAAAACTAGCATGCTGATATGGATTTAGAATCTGGAACTTCTGAACAGATAAAAAAAATGTATTGGTAATCACATTAGGAAATATCTTTCCTTTTTGAGAGTATGAATTTAGGACAATTTCCCTTCTCTTTTGTAAAATAAAATATATACCTAAAGACAAAATAATGTGCATTTTTTTATTATTCCAAACTAACTGAGTCATTCTATTCCTAGTAAAATATATTATCGAAATTGGCCTTTAGTTGGCTCAAACACACATTTCCACGCTAATTCAATTAACATACATACATAGATACATACATACATACATATATATATATATATAGAGAGAGAGAGATCTAAGGCAGCTGGTCTCATGCCTCCCTAGCACAAATTGTTTGAATATACCTGCTGCTTATGCCAAAATTTTGTACTAAATAAGAAAAGAAAATAAAAGAAAGAGATTATGTTTTGATCATATCTTGATCACACAACGATAATAATAATATAATTTTCAGAATATCAAGCTTCAATTTCTCCAAAAATACCTCTCAAAATCAAGCTTAATCTTCTATTTCTTTCCCCTTCTTCTTCAAATTATCTTCTTCTACAATATCCTTATTCATAAATTTAAACCAAATAACTCAAATAAATACAAAAATTATAGATTCAAGAGAATTTAAATGACATTAGACTTGAAAATTAAAGCTTAATTTAAAATTGAACCCCTAATCTATTAAATGAAAAACAAAGTTAAATCTAAATTCTAAATTTACATAATTAACAGTTATTATAATCAACAAATGAACAAATAAATCCATTAAGTACAAAAGACCTAACCACATCAGTCTACCGGATATAAGCAAACACAAAAATACAAGCACAAAAAGTCATAATCCAGAATGGATAACCAATTGAGAATCTCAGTATTGATTCATGGAATACATCCACTCACTTGTTTGTTGCATATCATAATGTTCTAGTTTAGCTTTAGTTCCAATTTTGCATCAAAAGAAAGCTTTATATTCATAACATGGCCTTTAAAGGAACAGACTTTCTAAGCATAATACCCATTCTTTCGGACATATCCAATTTCTCAGGCTCAATCCCATCATCCAGAGCCCAATCAAAGCAATGCAAAAGGGACCCTATTCTAAATGGCTAAAACTCTAAATGGCTAACAAATTAGGATAACAAAAACGTAGACAATCAAGAATTGAATATTGTTAAACTTACCTTTACTCGGTTCCTATTCGGTTCCTATGTCAGACTCAGCTTCACTCGGTTCCTGTTGGGAGAATACGTGAGAATCACATACCCTTTTTTTTATATAATTTCAAACAATATGAAGTTAATTAATCCGCCAAACTTATACAGATTAGACTACTTTTTCCACCACCAAACTTCAATTTATCCAAACTAAGTTGTTGCTGCAGTATTTGAATTCAAAGACACAGATCACGTCAAAAATAAAAATTAGGGCACAAAATTCATGGAACTAACATTATACTGAGTTAACAACCCGACAATCAGGAAACAAAATTAACCGAAGCAAAAAGAAAGTGAAAGAGATTTACCAGTGCCTCCATCACCAACAATCACAAGCTTCAAACTAGGATAATCCACAGCTTGTTGATTTGCTAAAGCCTGAAACAACAACATGCAAAGAAAAACAACAGGTCTCAACTTTGATACCTTGAAATAAAAAAACCCTGAGAAGAAAGATAGACAGAACGTACAATTGAAATCAGCAAAGATCAAAATTGAGAGAGCAATGAGCGAAGAAGAAGAGTGAGAAGGAGAGAGAGAGGAGAGGAATTTATATATGAAGAGAGCTTGAGGTTGCAGCGACTAGGGCAGGAGGGAAGAAGAAGCGAGAGAGAGAGAGAAGGGTGGCGGCTCCAACTAAGAAAAGAAAGGAATGAGGCAAAGAGAGAAGGGGTAATTTAGAATTTTTTAATTTAAATATGCTTAGAGTTTAGCTACCTAATATTTTTTAATTAATATTATAATGCTTAGTAAAATAAATAATCTACATTAACAATTTTGTAAAAAAATTTAATTGAAAAATAATTAATATAATATCAAAATTTTTTAGCGACGAAATTTTCGTCAGGCGACCAATTTTTCTGTCGCTAAATCGACGCTACAGTTTTACTTCAAATAGCGACTAAATTTTCTGTCGCTATTTCAGCAAATTAAGTTTCTAAATTAGAACTAAAAAATGTTAGCGACAAATATTATCCGTTGCTATATCGTCGCAAAAATGGCGCCATTCATTGCCTCCAATATGTAGTGACTATTTATTTTTTTCGTCGCTAACTTGAGACCATATTCAAAATCTGCATTTTCACGACACAGTAGCTAATTAGCGACAAATTTATGCCGTCGCTATGTCAGTTTTTTTTGTCGTGCCAGAGTATGCAATGCAAGGTTTTCTCATTTCAAATCTGATGTGTTCAGCTTTGGAGTACCAACTGTTTTGGCATATTATTCGCGTGTGTATATCTCAATTTTTTACTTGTAATTGATCCACGCTTAGATAAATGGACTTGATTTAAGCATAAAGAATTTAATAACAAACGCAACAAGGACAACAAAACAACTATAGATTGTTTAATGCTTTATAATGTTCTATAGATAAAAACATTTATTTTTTTTTAGAGATTAGCCATGGCACAGAATTTGACAACATCTCTACATTTTTAAACATTTGAAAGCATGGTTATTAAACTAGGTTTGACTCGATCGGTCGGACCGGTTGGACCGCGACTCGTCAAGCAATCCGAGTTGATTCAACTTCAAAATCGGAAATGATAAAAAATCGGGTTGACTCGGAACTCATCGACTCGGACCATACTCGGGTTCAATGTCAAAAAGTTGCGTTTTGGGGAAATAGCCCTAAAATAAATCCCTAAATTTTTTAACTCTCTGCCTTCATCTCATTATTTCACGTCGCCCTCCTCTCTACCTTTCATGACTCTGCCATTCTCATCACCAATTTGCTTAAAGGTTGGACAGCAGCAATGCAGCAGTGCTACTGGTGTTCCTTCCCTATTCTAAGGAGCTTTTTTGTGTTCCTCTGTTGGAAATTAAGCCACAACTGACATCAGATTTGTCTTTCCTCTTTTGTTATTATTAATGTTATTATATTGGGTTTTAATTCTGAATTTGCACATTTTATAAACTATGATTTTAATTATCCGAAGTGTTTGAACTTGAATTGCTAATTTTCTCATATATTTATATAATAATTGAAAATTTGAAAATAAAGCAAATTAATAAATTTAATTACCGGATATGTAACTAAGCACACTCATGTCTCGGAGCCAGACAGTGGGAAGAACAGCAAGAGTGGTGAGTAGTGAAAATAAGTGGTGAGCATTTAACTCAAATCCACCTATAGTTAATTGTGCACTTGGGAATAATGATGATAAATTATCACTCTCCAATATTATATATTCCACACAACATGCCTGCAAATCAAAAACATCAAACTAATGCTGCCGAGTCGTGAACTCCATCAAGTCTTCTTCACTCGTGATCTTTCCTCCGACTCGTGAAGCTATACTGCCTTGCCTGCCAAGTCGTGAATGCCTTCACGACTCGTGAACATGGCTACTCTGTGTCACTCGTGAGCCTCTTCACTACTCGTGCCATTCTGTCCGACTCGTGATCTTCTTCATGACTTGTGAGCTTCATCCATGAATCTTCACCATTTCCTTAAATCACTTCACATTTGCACCAACTTTGACCTAAAACACAAATAATCACGTAAACTAAACATAAACACATAAAATACACATAAAAACTTTATTGAACTTAATATTTTTATATTGATATTTGGTAACTAAAAGTTTTTTGAATATATTTTGACATATAATATTTTTAATTTTTTTATAAATAATTATATTTATAAAAATAAAAAAACTTCGAGTCAACCCGATTCAACCAGTTGATTTTCAACTCAGTTGGCAAGCCGAGTCGATCTCCGAGTCGCTTCTGAAAACATTGTTTGAAAGTGACATAATTAACAGTAAGACAAGTCTTTCACGCCGCCTTTAAAGTTTGACTCTTAATGTTTTAAATCCAAAAGAAACCGACCCAGTCAAGAGTTGCCATAATCAATTACTAAATGGAAAATAAACTTCAACTACTGTTAATTATTTATTATTCCATTTCACTGTAGCTTTAATTTTCTTGAAATAACCATTGTCCATCGAAACACTGATCGGAAAAAAGCAATCATGTTTCTTCGTCACAAATTGAATCCATCTCTTTTCATCTTGTTAACCATAATCTCTGTCAATTCCCAACCAACTTACAATTATATGTACTGTGGAGACTCACCCGCCACAGAAGATTTCAAATCAAACTTAAATACCCTTCTGAATTCTCTATCTTCTAAGGCTGAAACCAACACCTTCTACAACGATTCATCAACCGGAATTTACAGTCTGTACCTCTGTCGGGGCGATGTCTCAATCACCCCTTGCCAATTGTGCGTCGACACAGCAATCAAAGAAAATGTTTGTTAAGATATTCTGATTCCAACTTCTTTGGAGTTGCAGAGACACTACCACGAGTGCTGATGTGGAATGTCCAGAACTCTAGTAATCAATCGCCTAATGAACCCGACCTTGGAGTTCAAGGAACTGTCTACATGCTTATTACAGATGAAGTTCCATATGACAATATCATGTTTGGGACCAAAGAATCTGAGGTTGGTGATGGGTCTTACACAAGATACGCTTTGGCTTAGTGTAGTAGAGATCTTAATAGAGGCGACTGTCGTTCATGTTTAAAAAATCTCAGTGATGCTTCTGAAAAATGTTGCCAACAGAAGATTGGTTGGCGTATTTTGGCCCCAAGTTGCATTTTAAGGTACGGGAATTATTCATTTTATAATGAACCATCATCCCCGCCCACATCGCCGGAGCCTGCAGATCAACAACCGGTGCCTGATACTGGTGAGTCAACCTTTTTTTATTTTTAGACTAGGGAAAATATTTATTGGCCCCTAAACTTGTCAATCCTATTCAATTAAGCCCCTCAAAATCTGTATTTTTTGGGGTTACAACTTATAAAACATGTATAATGCCTATTACAACTATAAATATTACTAAAAAAATTGGAACTTAAAACCTCATGGACTTTTAATCCATAACAGGCCAACTTTTAAATTTTTTTTATTCAAGCTTTTAATTATTGGACGAAAGAAATATATTACGTGGATATTATATGTGAAATCTGGAAAATTGCATATTCTTAAGGGCTGAATTGACCTAAATTTGGAATTCCATAGAATAATTTAAATTTTTCAGAATTTGAAATGGCCTATTTTCTTACTTTTTTTACAGCATTTTGCTTGAAAATGCATGTTAGACTTGTTAAATAAGGACTAAACAAAACAAAAAAAATTAGACGTTCAAAGTCTTGGGCTAACAAGAAATTAATAGGAGGACCAAATTGAATACTTTGGAGAAGTTTAATAAAAAAAATGTTTTTTTTTCCTTTAAAATATCATAAACTAATTAGCATAGACCTTTACTGATATATTGGAATTAGGTGAGCTGAGCAGGTTAGACAATCAATCTCCCATTACTCTTGATTTTAAGCTCTTTTTTGACCAATTACCCATTACCGCCCCCTGTTTTTATGGAATAAAGTAGGATTATTTTTATGTATATGTAATTATTTTCTTATTAGTTTTTACTTGTAATCAAAGACCACACTATTACTAATCATCAAAAATATCATCACCATTTATTATTATTATTATTATAAAAAAGGGAAGAAAGGAAAAGGAAACACAACAACGATTGCAATCGCCGTTGCTGTATCATCAATTGTAGCGATTGGAGCTGTATCTGGTATTTTGTACTACTTCGTCTCCTACAAGAAAAAAAGAAGACATACAGGTTAGTACACTTAAACCTGCAAACGGTATAATTTGCATTGTTAAATTGCACTAAATTTATCTGTAACTTCTTACCCAGATGGGGAAACGAGCCAAGTAATTTTCTTAAGAAATTTAGAAGGCACAAATCGCAAGCAGTTGAGAGATGAAGAGTTCCATGTAAGCAATGATGACAGCGATGGAGATATGCATTGCTTCAATTTGGCTACAATTAGAACTGCAACAAACAATTTCTCCAGTGCAAATAAGCTTGGAGAAGGAGGTTTTGGCCCCGTTTACAAGGTTAGAATTTACTTGCATTGTTAATGTACGCTAAGATGAATTAATTCACTTTGATTAACAAAATTTTGAAATGCATTCAGGGAAAGCTGCCTAACGGCCAAGAAATTGCAGTTAAAAGGCTTTCTATGACATCAAAGCAAGGCCTGGAAGAGTTTAGGAATGAAGTGATGGTGATTGTGAAACTGCAACACAAGAATCTTGTAAGGCTATTAGGATACTGCATACAAGGAAATGAAAAGCTTCTCATATACGAGTACTTGGCTAATACTAGCCTTGATGCCTTCTTATTTGGTTAGCTTTCTGTTCTAAAGTATTAAGTTCTTGTATTATTAATTATCTTCCTTCATAAAAAAGATTAATTGAAGTTTCTGGTTGGTTGCTTAAAGGTAGATCCAAAAAGAAGTAAAGAGCTTGACTGGAGGAAACGTGCAAACATCATAACTGGAACTGCAAGGGGCCTTCTATATCTGCATGAAGATTCTCGACTCAAAATCATTCACAGGGATATGAAAGCTAGCAATGTTTTGTTGGACCATGAGATGAATCCCAAGATATCAGATTTTGGAACTGCAAGAATTTTTGGTGGGAATCAAATTAAAGCCAACACAGATAGAGTTGTTGGCACATTGTAAGTCGTTCCTTTCCGATCCTAGAAATAGAGTATGTAAACTAGGTTTTTTTTTTTACATAATAAACTGCAATTAAAATATGCAAGAGGGTAAGGTTAAAAGAAAATTCTTGAATGTTTAGCCTTAGAGAGTATACCTGATGGTGACAAAGGTTTCTATATAATGTATGATTATGCTATATTAAATGAGTTGAGCTATCAGTGTTAATTAATTACAATGATCTGTTAATAAATCCTAGAAAAGGAAACGTAATTTATTTTTTGTTAAGTAGAGAAATTTATTTATTGAATATATAGCTTCTCTGGTATTCTTATATATATCTACTTATAACATAAATGAAAATGTTTTTTAAAAAATAAGAAAAGAAATAAAGAAAACATCAAAGTGTAATTGATTAATAAATTACTCGAATCTTGGATATTTGTATTATAATTAATCAAAGTGTAATTGATTAAATCATGATAACAATTTTGTTGAATGTCATTTCAAGTTCCAACATGTATACATTTTCACCCTCATGCATCCAAACAAGTATATAATGGTTCAATAATCTTTCAGTCCGAGTATTTTCTTGATTCAAAAATGATGTTTTATTTCTTTCTTTCCTTTTTTTTTAAAAAAACCTTTTCATTTATGTTTTAAGTAGATATATATAAAAATATCAGAGAAGCTATATATTCAATAAATAAATTTCTCTACTTAACAAAAAACAAATTACGTTCCCTTTTCTAGGATATATTTATATATTTGATTCATAAAATAATTCAGATTGTGCTAATATTTTCTTTTAAATTAAAAAATTTGAACATCATTTTGATTTCAATGGATCTTTTATTATTATAAATATATTCAACGGATATTGCTTTAACGCGGTATTGGGTTACCTTATTTGATAGTATCAGAAGACTACTTCTGCGCAGACATAGTTACATCCGCGCAAATGTAGTTCAGGATTTTTTTATTTTGATTTTCACTCTCTGAACTGTTTATATTCTTTATATTCTGATTAATCAAAGTGTAATTGATTAATAAATTACTCGAATTTTGGATATTTTTATTGTAATTAATCAAAGTGTAATTGATTAAATCATGATAACAATTTTGTTGAATGTCATTTCAAGTTCCAACATGTATACATTTTCACCCCCATGCATCCAACCAGGTATATAATAGTTCAATAATCTTCCAGTCCGAGTATTTTCTTGACTCAAAAATGATGTTTTCTTTCTTTCTTTTTTAAAAAAAAAACTTTTCATTTATGTTATAAGTAGATATATATAAGAATACCAGAGAAGATATATATTCAATAAATAAATTTCTCTACTTAACAAAATACAAATTACGTTCCCTTTTCTAGGATATATTTATATATTTGATTCATAAAATAATTCAGGTTGTGCTAATATTTTCTTTTAAATTAAAAAATTTGAACATCATTTTGATTTCAATGGATCTTTTATTATTATAAATATATTCACCGGATATTACTTTAACGCACTATTGGGTTACCTTATTTGATAGTATCAGAAGGCTACTTCTGCGCAGACATAGTTACATCCGCGCAGATGTAGTTCAGGATTTTTTTATTTTGATTTTCACTCTCTGAACTGTTTATATTCTTTATATTCTGATTAATCAAAGTGTAATTGATTAATAAATTACTCGAATTTTGGATATTTTTATTATAATTAATCAAAGTGTAATTGATTATATCATGATAACAATTTTGTTGAATGTCATTTCAAGTTCCAACATGTATACATTTTCACCCTCATGCATCCAACCAGGTATATAATAGTTCAATAATCTTCCAGTCTGAGTATTTTCTTGATTCAAAAATGATGTTTTCTTTCTTTCTTTCCTTTTTTTAAAAAAAACCTTTTCATTTATACTATAAGTAGATATATATAAGAATACCAGAGAAGCTATATATTCAATAAATAAATTTTTGTACTTAACAAAAAATAAATTACGTTCCCTTTTCTAGGATATATTTATATATTTGATTCATAAAATAATTCAGGTTGTGCTAATATTTTCTTTTAAATTAAAAAATTTGAACATCATTTTGATTTCAATGGATCTTTTATTATTATAAATATATTCACGGGATATTGCTTTAACGCGCTATTGGGTTACCTTATTTGATAGTATCAGAAGACTACTTCTGCGCAGATGTAGTTCAGGATTTTTTTATTTTGATTTTCACTCTCTGAACTGTTTATATTCTTTATATTCTGATTAATTAAAGTGTAATTGATTAATAAATTACTCGAATCTTAGATATTTGTATTATAATTAATCAAAGTGTAATTGATTAAATCATGATAACAATTTTGTTGAATGTCATTTCAAGTTCCAACATGTATACAGTTTCACCCTTATGCATCCAACCAGGTATATAATGGTTCAATAATCTTACAGTCCGAGTATTTTCTTGATTCAAAAGTGATGTTTTCTTTCTTTCTTTCCTTTTTTTTTAAAAAAAAACCTTTTCATTTATGTTATAAGTAGCGTGGAGTAACAATGTTACTCCACCTAGTGGATTTACACTCCACCTAGTGTTTTCCTTCTGCTAGAAAACGTGAATTGCTCTCTCTTTGCAAGGCTATCCCAAAAGCCAACCTTTCATTTAAGACCTTCTAACTTTCTTTTCTTCTTTCAATTAGATCCTAAAAACATAAAAAATGCTTAATTAGACAATTAAAACATCAATTGAAGAAACCAACTATTAAAACAACTAAATTAACACAAAATTATTTTAAAAATATAGTAAAAACACATTAAAAACATAGTTAAATTCACATTTATCAAATACCCCACACTTAGTGATACGAATCCACCACCATCAATCAATGATCCTTTAAAGATGCCTAGTGGTCCAATTACAAGAGGACGTGCAAAGCAGCTAAAGATGACCATGTCATCTTATGTTCAAGGCTTTGTTACTCAAGAACTTAATGAAGATGCCTTTGAGAAGTGTTATGGAGAACTTGAAGGCAGGTATAAAGTACTTAACCTCTTGGAAGCAAGAGAAGGAATTGGGCAAGCTTAAGCTATCAAGGGTTTTTATACAACTTTGGGCTTTAATTGTACAAGTCATGTGCTTCATTTAAAAGTCACATGACTCACTTAAGTTGTATTATTAATGGGCTAGGCGTGTGGGCTTCTTTTGGGCTTAGTTTAGTTAGTTTGGTTATTTATTTGTAGTCTTTCTTTTGGGCTTTCATTTTAGGCCTATAAGGTTTATTAATTAGTTTTGTTTTAAGTGTGTTTAAGACTTATTTGGACTTATTTGGCTTGTAAAAGCCCAAGGAAATTCTTGTAAGGCCTTATGAGTATTTAAATTAGGGTGTTAAAGGGTGAATTAGGGTTAGCCACCTTATAAATAGGCTAACCTAGGTTGTAAACATCATCATTGAATCAAATTATAAACTTTGAGAGTTTTTCTCTTGGCTTGGCCGAATTACTTTAGAGATATTGTGAGATTGCTTGCTTTCTTTTCTATTGCATCAAGAATTAGGATTACTTATCAATCATTTGATTGTAGCGTTTTCTTATTCTTCTCATCCCGATTATTTGCGTTTCCATTCACATGTTGTTTGGGGGTTCAATAGGGAGGGAGTTTCTCTTCTTTGTCTTTTGAAATCAAAGCGTATGTTTAAGGGGTTTCGGGTTCTTTAACCTTGGGGTTCCGCATCATTTGGTATCAGAGCCAAAAGTAAGGTAAATTCCTATTTATCTTAGTGTTAGTTTTGTGTTTTCTTTTCTTTGATTTCTTTATGTTTATGCCGAATTAGGTAGTGATAAGTTTTGATTTGTGTGCTTTTTGTGTGTTAAATTTAGCCTTTTCTTTTCCTTACCTTGTGTTTTGATTCATTAAAAAAAATCGTGGTACTGTTCACGGCACTGTTCATCGCACTGTTACGGTACTGTTCATCGCACTGTTTACGGTACTGTTCATAAAAAAAAGAGAAGAAAAATTTTGGCTTCCATTATTTTTCTATCATTTTGCCATCACTTTGCCACCATTTTGAACACAACTTGATACACTAATCAAGCTTGTTACATCATTCGGCCTAGTGATAATTTTGGCTCTAAATTGAATTGTTTTTGCATGCAACCTACTTCATTTAGTTTAATTAAGGTCTCTTTGTTGATTTCTTGCTTTGTTGGGTAGAATATTTAGGTTCTATATTTGGTTTACTTTGTAGTGGATCAAATTCATTCATTTTTTTCATATTGTCATTTTCTTTAATTCTTGTTGCTTATTTCTTTGTTTTAAGCTAGTCTTTGTTCCATTTACATTGTTAGAGTATCTTTGCTTGTTCAATACTCTAATCTACTTATCATCAAGTGGTACACCACTCTTGTTCGTGTATCACCTCCATTGTGTCTAGAGTCTTCTTTTCTAGTTTTGAGCTATCTTTTGTTGTTATTATTATTTCCTTGCTTTCTTAAACGTGCTCAAGATTTGATTTGTGATTTAAATTCTGAAGTGCAATTTTTGAAGTTGCAAGCTTGAGAGGAAAAAGGCAAGAGAGTGAGAGGACAATAAGAGGGTAAAAGCCTTAATTGTGTGAAACACAAGAGGAGTGTCATTTTTTTAGTGTTAAAAACACGTGAGGGAGTGCTTCTGAGGTTTTTTTTTATCTAACTTTTTCTTGCAGAGAATCCACCATTACTGAAGAATTTAGTGGGAAAGGAATATCCCAAGAGGATGAAGTAAATGTACCCGATAATAAGATGCTATATCAAGCGTTTATTAGGGAGATTCGACAGCTGAACCTTAGGATAGATGGACTAGAAGAGAGGCATGATGGAAGTACATCCAATGTACCTTGAAGGACAGCAAGGAGAAACCGAATTATTGAACAACAAGTAGTGCATGATTATGATGATGAAGATGGAGGGGAGGCTAGTGCAATGATAGATGGGAACTTGGGCAACATCAAACTCAAGATTCCTCCTTTCAAAGGCCAAAATAGTGCAGAAGAGTATTTGGAGTGGGAGCGAAAGGTGGAGATGATCTTTGAATGCAATAGATATTCAGAGGAAAAGAAGGTGAAGCTTGCAGTTGTGGAGTTCACTGATTATGCAGTATTTTGGTGGGAACAACTCAATTTGAGTAGAAGGAAGGTGGGAAGGCGTCCCATTAATAATTGGGAAGACATGAAGGAAGCCATGAGAAAAAGGTTTGTTCCTTCACACTATTTTAGAGAATTACATCAAAAATTACATAGGCTTGTGCAGGGAGCAAAACCAGTGGAGGAGTACTATAAGGAAATGGAAATGTGCATGGTGAGAGTAAGCATTGAGGAGGATGAGGAGGTCACCATGGCTCGGTTTCTAAGTGGGCTAAACAATGATATTGCTGATGCCCTTGAATTATACAAATATGACTCCATGGAAGAAATGTTGCACATGGCAATGAAGATTGAAAAGCAAAAGAAGAATAGAGGCTTCCATAAGGCCAACAACAACTCAAATCACTCTTAGGCGTCTAAGTGGACCAAAAAGGAGGAGAAGAAAGACTTTAGGGTATCGAAACCCTATAGGGCAGATTCGACACCCAAAGAAGAAAAGGTACCCCAACTTCCAAACAAGGTTGTTAAAGGTAACTCTAGTACTCCTACCCCTAGTAGAGAAATTAAATGTTTTAAATGTTTGGGTAAGGGGCATGTAGCACGTGAATGTCCTAATAGGAGGGTAATAATAGCTAGGGATGATGGGGACATTACTTCTGAATCAGAAAATAGTGATAATGAAATGCCTCCTTTAGAAGATTGTAGTGATTGTGATAATGAAGGGGAGTTGTTAGTCGCTGAAACTGGGACATCTTTAGTTGCTAGGAGAGCTTTAAACTTGAATGTTAAAGAAGATAGCCTAGAGCAAAGAGAGA
This sequence comes from Excoecaria agallocha, assembly GCA_037975025.1. Lineage (NCBI taxonomy): Eukaryota > Viridiplantae > Streptophyta > Magnoliopsida > Malpighiales > Euphorbiaceae > Excoecaria > Excoecaria agallocha. The sequence continues at coordinate 2,358,668 of JBBPFJ010000019.1, read as the reverse complement.
ACATATTTCACACTAAGTGTTTAGTTAATGGAAGAGTGTGCACAATAATTATTGATGGGGGGAGTTGCACGAATGTAGCTAGTGCAAGTATGGTTGAAAAGTTGAACTTGGCATGTGAGAAGCATCCTAGACCTTATAGGTTGCAATGGTTAAATGATAGTGGAGAAGTTAAGGTGACACGCCAAGTTAGAGTGCCATTTTCAATTGGATGGTACAAGGATGAGGTTTTATGTGATGTTGTACCTATGCAGGCAGGCCATTTGCTTTTGGGGAGGCCTTGGCAGTTTGATAGACATGCTATTCATAATGGGTACACTAACCGAATTTCTTTTTCTTATGAAGGTAGAAAGATTGTTTTAGCTCCATTATCTCCTCAAGAGATTTATGAAGAACAAAAGAAAATGTTTGAGAAAGAGAAAGAGGCTTCGGCCAAAGGAGTAAAAGGGAGAGAGGTTTCAGCCCAAGGGGTGAGAGAAAGAGAAAAAGAAAAGAAAAGGGGAAAAGAGGCCAGAAAAGAAACAAAACAAATAAATGGCCCATTGGTGAGTGAAAACAAGCAAGGGGGAAGGCAAAAACAAAATTTTTATGTGAGAACAAGAGAGGTCAAGAGTGCTTTAGCTTTAGGACAACCATTGATCCTTGTCATCTACAAGGAAACTTTGTTTTCTAACACTGACATTAATCTTGATTCTTTGCCTCCTAGTTTTGTTTCTATGTTGCAGGAGTATTCTGATGTATTTCCTGAAGAGATGCCGGATGGATTGCCACCTTTGAGAGGGATAGAACATCAGATTGACTTTGTGCCAGGATCTACCATCCCCAATAGACCAGCCTATAGAAGCAATCCTATGGAAACTAAGGAGATGCAAAGGCAAGTGGAAGAACTTATGGAGAAGGGATTGGTGAGAGAAAGCATGAGTCCATGCGCAGTGCCAATTCTTTTGGTGCCTAAAAAGGATGGAACATGGAGGATGTGTGTTGATTGTCGTGCAGTCAACAAAATCACTGTAAAGTATAGACATCCCATTCCTAGGCTAGATGATATGTTGGATGAATTATGTGGTGCTGTGTATTTTACTAAAATTGATTTAATGAGTGGATATCATCAAATTAGAATGAAACCTGGTGATGAGTGGAAAACAGCCTTCAAAACTAAATATGGTTTGTATGAGTGGTTGGTTATGCCATTTGGGCTATCTAATGCCCCTAGCACTTTTATGAGGCTTATGAACCATGTATTACGTGCATATTTAGGAAAGTTTGTTGTTGTGTACTTTGATGATATACTCATTTACAGCAAGTCTTATGAAGAACATATTGAGCATGTTAGGTTAGTTTTCCAAGCTTTAAGATCTGAAAAGTTGTATGCTAAGCTTAAGAAATGCACATTTTGCATAGATAGACTTGTGTTTCTTGGTTTTGTGGTGAGTGCACAGGGAATTGAAGTGGATGAAGAAAAAGTGAAGGCAATTCAAGAATGGCCCACGCCTAAAACTACTTCTGATGTAAGGAGCTTCCATGGATTAGCAAGTTTTTATAGGCGTTTTGTGCAAGATTTTTTGTCCATTGCTGCACCACTTACAGAAATCATCAAGAAGGATGTTGGATTCAAGTGGGGAGATGCACAACAAAAGGCATTTGATACTTTGAAAGGGAAGTTGTGTTATGCTCCTATTTTATCTTTGCCTAATTTTGATAAGACATTTGAAATAGAATGTGATGCTTCTGGGATAGGTATTGGGGCGGTGTTGATGCAAGAGAAGAAACCAATTGCCTACTTTAGTGAGAAGCTTAATGGAGCCCAATTCAACTATTCAACCTATGACAAAGAGCTATATGCCTTAGTAAGAGCTTTGGAGGTGTGGCAACATTACCTTCTCCCTAAGGAGTTTGTCATTCATACCGATCATGAGTCCCTCAAACAAATAGGGACAAGGTAAATTGAATAAAAGGCATGCTAAATGGGTTGAATTTATTGAACAGTTTCCCTATGTCATTCAATACAAGCATGGAAAAGATAATATTGTTGCTGATGCATTGTCAAGGAGATATTCTTTAATTTCTACACTTAGTTCTAAGTTTCTTGGTTTTGAGCATGTTAAGAAACTATATGTTGGAGATCTTGATTTTGGTAATGTGTATGCATCATGTGAGCATCAAGCTTTTGATAAATTTTATAGGCATGATGGCTTTTTGTTTAAGGGCAACAAGCTTTGTTTGCCTAAATGTTCTATGCGTGATTTGCTTGTATTAGAGTCTCATTGTGGGGGATTGATGGGACATTTTGGGGTGCATAAGACGTTTGACATGTTGAATGAGCATTTTTATTGGCCTCATATGCGTAGGAATGTGGAAAAAGTATGTAATTCATGTATTGCATGTAGGCAAGCTAAGTCTAAAACTATGCCTCATGGTTTGTATATGCCTCTACCAGTGCCTAGTTCTCCTTGGATTGATGTTTCTATGGATTTTGTACTTGGATTGCCTAGAACTAAATGTGGTAGAGATAGCATTTTTGTTGTGGTCGATAGGTTTAGCAAGATGGCTCACTTTATTGCTTGTCATAAATGTGATGATGCTGTTAATATTGCTGACCTATTCTTTAGAGAAGTTGTGCGTTTGCATGGGGTTCCACGTACCATTGTTTCAGACAGAGATACAAAGTTCCTTTCACATTTTTGGCGTGTTCTATGGGGTAAGTTGGGTACGAAATTATTGTTTTCTACTACTTGTCACCCACAAACAGATGGTCAAACAGAGGTGGTGAATAGAACTTTGGGAACTTTACTTCGTGCCATAGTTGGTAAGAATCTCAAAACATGGGAGGATTGTTTACCTTTCATTGAATTTGCTTATAATAGAAGTATTCATTCTTCTACTGGTTTTTCACCTTTTGAGCTTGTTTATGGTTTTAACCCACTGGCTGTGCTTGATCTTTGTCCGTTGCCTTTACATGAGATTTCCAGTTTGGATGGTAATAGGAAGGCAGATTTGGTGAAATCTCTACATGAACAAGCAAGAGCTAATATTGAGAAGAAGAATCAGAAGTATGCTGAAAGAGCCAATAAAGGTAGAAGACAATTGGTATTTGCTCATGGAGATTGGGTTTAGGTACATTTTCGCAAGGAACGGTTTCCAAACCAAAGGAAGAGCAAGTTGGATGCACGTGGTGATGGTCCATTTCAAGTGTTGGAGCGCATCAATGATAATGCTTACAAGATAGATTTACCAGGTGAATATGGTGTTTCTGCTACTTTTAATGTGTCTGACCTTTCTCCTTTTGATATGGATGCAGATTTGAGGTCAAATCTTTTTGAAGAGGGAGGGAATGATACGGATCCACCACCATCAATCAATGATCCTTTAAAGATGCCTAGTGGTCCAATTACAAGAGGACGTGCAAAGCAGCTAAAGATGACCATGTCATCTTATGTTCAAGGCTTTGTTACTCAAGAACTTAATGAAGATGCCTTTGAGAAGTGTTATGGAGAACTTGAAGGCAGGTATAAAGTACTTAACCTCTTGGAAGCAAGAGAAGGAATTGGGCAAGCTTAAGCTATCAAGGGTTTTTATACAACTTTGGGCTTTAATTGTACAAGTCATGTGCTTCATTTAAAAGTCACATGACTCACTTAAGTTGTATTATTAATGGGCTAGGCGTGTGGGCTTCTTTTGGGCTTTCATTTTAGGCCTATAAGATTTATTAATTAGTTTTGTTTTAAGTGTGTTTAAGACTTATTTGGGCTTATTTGGCTTGTAAAAGCCTAAGGAAATTCGTGTAAGGCCTTATGAGTATTTAAATTAGGGTGTTAAAGGGTGAATTAGGGTTAGCCACCTTATAAATAGGCTAACCTAGGTTGTAAACATCATCATTGAATCAAATTATGAACTTTGAGAGTTTTTCTCTTGGCTTGGCCGAATTACTTTAGAGAGATTGTGAGATTGCTTGCTTTCTTTTCTATTGCATCAAGAATTAGGATTACTTATCAATCATTTGATTGTGGCGTTTTCTTATTCTTCTCATCCCGATTATTTGCGTTTCCATTCACATGTTGTTTGGGGGTTCAATAGGGAGGGAGTTTCTCTTCTTTGTCTTTTGAAATCAAAGCGTATGTTTAAGGGGTTTCGGGTTCTTTAACCTTGGGGTTCCGCATCACTTAGCTTTTGCTCGTCCCCGACCAAATATCAGAATAATCAAACTCAAAATTAGATTTAAACAATTCAAGATTAAATTCAACATTTAACAAGAGAACTCAATAAAATCATGGCTAAAATAAACTCAAACAAGGAGATAAGAATCAGTTTCCATATGTGTAAGACCAAAATAATTTAAGCAATTTTCAAAAACAAAACACCAATGCATCTCATAATCAAGCTTTAGAATTGAAGTATACTAAGTACACTTAAGGTTTCGCACTTGAAACTCTAGAAGCACTATAGGCCTCTCCTTTAGTACCGGACCCAAAGGTCATCTCCGCTAAACAACTCAAAGCAAAACATAGAATCACTTAGGTCTTAATTAGGTTGTAATGAGGTTTAAGGTATTACTTATTAAATAATGGTCAAAGGATAATCAAAGAGAATTAGCCACTCTTTACTTGAATAAATCATATTTCTACATTTTTAAACTATTAAGCACAATTTCCTTTTCAAGCTTGCTTATTCGATATTCTTAAGCATTGAACAAACCCAAAATAGAAGTAATAAAACTGAAATCCCTCTCTCTTTTTTTTTATTTATGAGTAGTCCCAATTTCTTTCCCTTTTTAACTACCCCACGCTAAAAATTTTGCCATATGCTAGCTTTATTATTTTTTTTCTTTTTTTTAAGCTTCTTTTGCTGGCAAATTACAGAAACAAGGGTAAAACAAGGATATTTATTCAAGCACTTGGCTTCATCAGACAATTCTTGCCCCAAATGATGCAATCATTCTCATTACACTTAATTTAAATGTCCAATAAATGTAAACCTATCGAAATCTAGAGTGGCCAATTCTAGAGGGTAGATAAAAGTTTTTAGGCTATATGGTTTATGATAAGTGTAACAAAAACAATAAACATGGTATGCTTTAAGCATACCTCATTAAGCTCAAATTGGCTAACAAAGGTTAATCGTATCAAAAGGGTAGGAAAACAATCTTTTTATTAGCTGAACAAGAAAAATCTGCCTAAATCACTTTCTAAGTTGCTTGAGTTGCTTTTATGCTTCGAAGGGTGATGAGGAAGGTTCTAATGTCTTAATATTCCTTGCTCAACTATTTCAATGCATTGGTTTTTCTAAAGTTCAAAAACTGGTTTTTTTGTGCTTTGAATATGCGAAAACTAATAATTATAAACCAAGCTAAGTAATAGATTAGCTCAAAATTTCAGTGAACAACCTACTTGTCTTGCTGCTAAATTATAATCTTGATTATTGCACAATCTAAATTCAAGTTCAATTTGTTCAATTACTGAAAAGAACTGGGGGAAACTAAGCTTTATGTAAGCTAAGTGATACATGCTAATTAATTATGTATTAGAATACTTTAAGGACAAAAACAACTAAGTAACTAAGAACTAGTAACTATTCATATCATTACTGAGTTAGTTACAGCACCAAGATTACTATGACACACCAAAAAGTAAACTAAAAATAAAAAAAACAACATAAAACAAAAGAACATAAGTGTTTTCATAATATAAAGAAACAGAAAAAGTAGACTTCCTGGATTTTAGCAACACTCTAGAGCTCAGAGAAGCGCTACCCCCCTCACAAAAATTGTTGTTGTCCACAGCAACTCAAACTTGGTTTACTTTGATGGCGGAGGCAGTGGTGGTGGGAAACGCCTCCAAAACTCAACATTGAATCTTTCAAAGTCCCTGAGCAGGTCTCCAATATCATCTCACATATTATCTAGCCTCCCTATGACTTGATTCATGAAAGTCACAAGTATTGGAGGAACTTCTGGCTGTTCATGAGCTGGGGCAGCGACTGGAGCAGGAGGCTGTTGTGCTGGACCGACTGGCTCGGGTGCATCATCTTCTGGTTCCTCGTCGTGATTCTGGCCAATAGTGATTAAGTGCAAATACTCATCCCGAGTGGACCAATGCCTCTTGGGTTTCAACACTAAAATTTTCATTCGGGTTAGCATACCATAATCAATAAATTTGATCTCACCGAGGGATTTCTGCGTGTCCATGTGCCCTATATGGTAAGCCATAATTGTTGCTACCCATCCTAATGATGCGGAACCCCAAGGTTAAAGAACCCGAAACCCCTTAAACATACACTTTGATTTCAAAAGACAAAGAAGAGAAACTTCCTCCCTATTGAACCCCCAAACAACACGTGAATGGAAACGCAAATAATCGGGATAAGAAGAAATAAGAAAACGCCACAATCAAATGATTGATAAGTAATCCTAATTCTTGATGCAATAGAAAAGAAAGCAAGCAATCTCACAATCTCTCTAAAGAAATTCGGCTAAGCCAAGAGAAAAACTCTCAAAAGTTTATAATTTGATTCAATGACTAAGTTTACAACCTAGGTTAGCCTATTTATAAGGTGGCTAACCCTAATTCACTCTTTAAAACCCTAATTTAAATACTCATATGGCCTTACACGAATTTCCTTGGGCTTTTACAAGCCAAATAAGCCCAAATAAGTCTTAAACACACTTAAAACAAAACTAATTAATAAACCTTATAGGCCTAAAATGAAAGCTCAAAAGAAAGACTAAAATAAATAACCAAACTAACTAAAACTAAACCCAAAAAGAAGCCCACATGCCTAAGCCTACATTTACAACTTAAATGAGTCATGTGACTTTTAAATGAGGCACATGACTTGTACAATTAAAGCCCAAAGTTGTATAAGCCCAAAATTGATGGTAAAGCACCAAATCTGCCTCCTATAAATTGGAGCACGCCCCAATGACATTTGGATCTTATATTTATGTGTTTGAACTCCATTTAGACCCATTTGAAAGTCATAAGGTTGCCCCTCTTCAATGGCATAAGATAGCCCTCTTGGATCCGTATCATTCCCTCCCTCTTTAGAAAAGATTCGTCCTCGAATCTTCGTCTTGCAATAGTTGGGAATTGGCACTTGAGGAATACATTCATCTTCATAAATGATCTTCGACATTGGTGGAAATAATATGAATGCTTCTTCATTGAGAAACTCATCATGATCCTGCAAGTTATAAAGAAAAGGACTATGCAAAACATGGTTAGTATTTAATATAGCGGTATGATTTTGACTTTCTCCACTTTCCATGTGCAACTCATTCTCCTTAATCAATAGAGAATCAACTGTAACTTGTGAATCTTCCATCTCAACTAAGCAAACTTCTTCACTTGCACTCAAACAATCAACAATTTCTTCACTTTCAATTATTTCTCCATCATGCGCAACATCATTATTCTCTTCTACCTCTAAAATAACCTCATTTACCAAGTTCTCCACATCTTCAACTTCACCCAAAACCTCTTTTTCCTCATCAAGCTCATCAACAACCTCCTCTTCATGGTCTTGAGTAACTTCACTATCAAAGCCTATATCTATATCACCCTTTTCAGGTTCACAAATTATTTCTTCTAGGATAACTTTCTCCTTCTTCCTCTTCGCTTTGCTCTCCTCCATCCTAATGAGTGGTTCGAAATATTGTCTAACCAACCATTCTAGATTATTAAGGTCTTGCCTTATCAACTTTATATCTTCCTTAAACGCATTCCTTTCATCTTGATGTAAATGTCGCTTGGACTTGTAATAAGACATCCTCACATTCACTCGTGTTTCGCTAAAAATTTGGCTTTTACCCTCTTAATGTCCTCTCACTCTCTTGCCTTTTTCCTCTCAAGCTTGCAACTTCAAAATTGCACTTCAGAATGTAAATCACAAATCAAAAACTTGAGCACGTTTAAGAAAACAAGGAAATAATACTAACAACAAAAGATAGTTCAAAACTAGAAAAGAAGACTCTAGACACAATGGAGGTGATACACGGATAAGAGTGGTGTACCACTTGATGATAAGTAAATTAGAGTATTGGATAAGCAACGATACTCTAACAATGTAAATGGAACAAAAAAAACTAGCTTAAAACAAAGAAAATAAGCAACAAGAATCAAGGAAAATGACAATATGGATAAAATGAATGAATTTGATTCACTACAAAGTAAATCAAATATCGAACCTAAATATTCTACCCAACAAAGCAAGAAATCAACAAAGAGACCTAATTAAAATAAATGAAGTAGGTTGCATGCAAAAACAAATCAATTTAGAGCCAAAATTATCACTAGGCCGAATGATGTAACAAGCTTGATTAGTGTGTCAAGTTGTGTGCAAAATGGTAGCAAAGTGATGGCAAAAAGATGGCAAAGTAATGGCAAAATGATGGCAAAAGTTTCCAAAAATGATAACACAAATGGTGGAAAAAAAGTTTCCAAAAATGGTTGCACAAATGATGGAAAAGTTGCCAAAAATGGTTGCACAAATGGTGGAAAGTTTCCAAAAATGGTTACACAAATGATGGAAAAGTTGCCAAAAATGGTTGCACAAATGGATAGCAAATGATAGAAATGATTGGCACAAATGGATAATAAATGGATAGCACAAATGGTGGTTCAATAATTGCAAAGTAAATCCTTGGTTAAGTAGGACTAGGATTGTAATTCCAAATCAAGTATGGATTGGATTTTGAAAACCTAAATCCAAAGCAATAAGGATTGTATTTCCTACCCTTTAAAGGATTCCCAAAGGTGTTTGGAAAAGGTATAAATGCTGCCCCTCCCAATCTTAAAGCAAAAAGGATTAGTTTTTCCCACTTATGAAAGGATTAGGATTTCTTTAGGCTATATAAACTACACTTACTCAATTGCTCCTTACTTTTTTTTTCTTCTATTTTTCTTCTCTTTCACGTTTTTCTCTCTTCTTTCTTTTTTTTTTGATGAACAGTACCGTAAACCGTGCGATGTGAACAGTGCCGTGAACAGTACCACGATTTTTTTCTTTTTTTTTTAATTCAACACACCAATCTAAAGGCTACTACTATTAGAATTTGATTTTTCATGCCAAAGATTCAAAGTTCAAGTTATGTGTCTAAGGATTTTTAATGAATCAAAACACAAGGTAAGGAAAAGAAAAAAGGCTAAATTTAACACACAAAAAGCACACAAATCAAAACTTATCACTACCTAATTCGGCATAAACATAAAGAAATCAAAGAAAAGAAAACACAAACCTAACACTAAGATAAATAGGAATTTACCTTACTTTTGGCTCTGATACCAAATGATGCAGAACCCCAAGGTTAAAGAACCCGAAACCCCTTAAACATACACTTTGATTTCAAAAGACAAAGAAGAGAAACTCCCTCCCTATTGAACCCCCAAACAACACGTAAATGGAAACGCAAATAATCGGGATAAGAAGAAATAAGAAAATGCCACAATAAAATGATTGATAAGTAATCCTAATTCTTGATGCAATAGAAAAGAAAGCAAGCAATCTCACAATCTCTCCAAAGAAATTCGGCTAAGCCAAGAGAAAAACTCTCAAAAGTTTATAATTTGATTCAATGATTAAGTTTACAACCTAGGTTAGCCTATTTATAAGGTGGCTAACCCTAATTCACTCTTTAAAACCCTAATTTAAATACTCATATGGCCTTACACGAATTTCCTTGGGCTTTTACAAGCCAAATAAGTCTTAAACACACTTAAAAAAAACTAATTAATAAACCTTATAGGCCTAAAATGAAAGCCCAAAAGAAAGACTAAAATAAATAACCAAACTAACTAAAACTAAACCCAAAAAGAAGCCCACATGCCTAAGCCTACATTTACAACTTAAGTGAGTCATGTGACTTTTAAATAAGGCACATGACTTGTACAATTAAAGCCCAAAGTTGTATAAGCCCAAAATTGATGGTAAAGCACCAAATCTGCCTCCTATAAATTGGAGCACGCCCCAATGACATTTGGATCTTATATTTATGTGTTTGAACTTCATTTAGATCCATTTGAAAGTCATAAGGTTGCCCCTCTTCAATGGCATAAGATAGCCCTCTTGGATCCGTATCACACCGCTAATTCTTGGAGATAGAAGCGCCTCTGCCGCAGATGGTGGTCGTAGCGTTGTCAATACATAGTGACAGGGTTAAGCTACATTTAACTCCAAGAGCAGCAACCTTTATATATAACGCCTTCAATAACCTATAATGAAAACATAGCATCAGAACGTGAAACAGCGGCATGCATCAGTAATCCAAAAAGCTCAAATTTTTAGTTACATATATTCAAAAGAAATACATTCTTCATTTTCTACAACTGTTCTGAAATTCATATGCTAAATAAAGCATCTAATGAATAACAAGATGATGACAATTATATGAATTTCTTTCCTTCAAAGTTACAAATGTATACCAACTTATGCACCCCAAAGAGGGACATAATAAAAATATAGGATTCTCAAAGCTGCATAGCATTTATATGAAGACATATTTCACATCCAATTTCTTTGGGTATAACAATCTTTGCTTCTTATAAGTCAAGCACAAAAAAGGTCATCTTTTATAATCAAAAACTGAATACACTTATAAGAATTGTTTAGTGTTGATTATATTTTCATAAATGGATAGTGATGAAGATCGAGGCCCAAAAGATGGTGGACAGGCCCAGAAGGCCACAGTTTGGAGGATGTACGCTAGGAAGCATAGGAGGAACGTAGGGAATAATAAAGCAGCTGAGGTGGACTGACGCGGGTTTTGTGTGAGGAGAGAAAAGAGGGAAAAGGGAAATGAGTATAAGGGGTTTTTAGCTTATCGTTAGGGGGTGGTTGTGTTCCTTATGTTGATTATTCTGTTTTTTCCTTTGGGAAGGGAGTAGAAGGGAGGATTGAGGAGTTTTTCCTTCTTTGGTGGTTCGGCCCTTATTTCTTGTATTGTTTGTTTCTTTTTCATTCTGTAATCAGGCTGCATTACCAATCAGCCATACTATTGAGAACTCACTTGCTGTAACTGAGAATTCATCATCAATACAGATTATTCATTCTTATTGTGGTGTGTTTTTGTATTGTATTGCTGTTATTGTTGTTTCCTTGTGGTTGATCTTTATCATTGGTCCGACTTGCCGGATACTCGATGGAGACCTGTTACCAAACTTTGTAATCCAAATTAGATGACACTGATCGAAGAGTGGGACAACTCACTGTTAGTATGAACGACCTTACCATAACAGTTTCTGAGCTCTAAGTTGATAAGCAAAAATAGGAGGAATTCAGGGGATTTGTTATGAACTGGATTAAACATTTAGACAAATAGCCCCAAACCACTAAAGATTTTTTTCAGCATGAGAATAAATAGGGAAGAGAACTGGAACACAACTGGGGCAGAGTTCCTTTCGGAGAATGGATTTCCAGATCCACTCCAATCATTTTTTCGATTCTCATCCATCCCTACGTAAGGTCAAGCTTCTGTTGTTCAATGGAGCCGATCCTAGGGTATAGATTACTTGAGCCGAGACATACTTCCGAATAAATCAGATCTCTCCTGAGATGCAAATTCGATTGGCTGAAATTTCAATGGAGGGTGTTACCATAAATTGGTTTTGTATGTTAATGGATATTTATCCTACCTTAACTTGGGAACAACTTAAGAAGGAAATGATGAGGAGATATAGCAGTAGCTATTCTTCAAATCCTTTTGAAGAGTTGGTCGATCTACAACAAGGCCTGGGATCGGTGTGTGTGCGACCTTATAGATACCCATACCACCATAAGACAAAAATCCAGCAATAGGTGCAGGAGATGTTAGCTAAAGGTATCATCAGATCTATCCAAAGTCCTTTTTCCAGCCCAATCATTTTAGTAAAAAATAAGGATGACTCTTGATGCATGTGTACGGACTACCGGGCCTTAAATAAGGTGATGGTTCCGACAAATATCCGATACCGGTGATTGAAGAACTCTTTAATGAGTTGAACGGAGCTAAATTCTTCACTAAACTGGACCTCAAGTCTGGATATCATCAGATAAGGGTATAGGAGGGAGACGTGGAAAAGACTGCCTTCAAGACTCATGATGGAATTACAAATTTTTGGTAATGCCATTCGATTTGACTAACGGCCCAGCCACTTTCCAGTCAACTATGAATGATATATTCCAGCCCCTACTTTGCCACTGCGTTTTGGTGTTTGTCAATAATATTTTGGTTTACAGCAGGATATAGGAGGACCACTTGAAGCATGTACAAGTTGTCCTTCATATCCTAGCAGTGAACATACGTGGTGAATCCCAAGAAATGTCAGTTTCGTCAATCCTCTGTGGAGTACTTGGGACATGTCATTGATGGGGCTGGAGTATGAGTGGATAATAACAAGACACAAGCTGTTCAGGATTGGCCAATATCGAATATGGTTAAAAGAGTGAGAGGATTTTTGGGCCTTATCGGTTATTATCGAAATTTTATTGAGGGGTATGGGAAGATTGCCAAGCCCCTAACTGAATTAACCAAGAAAGGCGCGTTCAAATGGAATATGGCAGCACATGATGCTTTTTTAACCTCCTCAAATAGAAGTTGACTACAGCAACTTTGCTGGCTTTACCTAATTTTTCGAAGCCCTTTGAGATAGAATGTGATGCATCGGGGTGTGGTATAGGGGCTGTCCTCATGCAAGACTGGTGGCCTATTGCTTATTTTAGTAAGGCTTTGTCGGCTCAGAATTTGTTGAAGTCAGCATATGAGAAATAAGTAATGGCGATCATTCTTGCAGTATTGCATTGGTGGCCTTATCTTTTGGGGCAGACTTTCATTGTCTACACTGACCAGCAGAGCATTAGACATCTGCTTCACCAACGAATCACAACATAGGACCAATAAAATTGGCTAGCAAAATTGATGTGGTATAAATGTGAAGTCCATTACAAACCAGGCAGGGAGAATAGTGCAACAGATGCTTTATCATGAATGTCCCATTCTGGTGATCTCCAAGCCATAACCATTAGTCCAAATGGGTAGGGGGGCAGGAGTTATTACAAGGTGTAAACACAAATTCTCAAATTCAACGCATCCTATAGGATTTGCAGAAGGACCCTTCTTCCCATCCGAGATTTACTGTCCAACAGGGGCGATGGTACTACAAAGCCAGGTTGGTCATTCCGTCCTCCTCATCCTGGATTCCTATGCTTCTTGAGGAGTTCCATACAGGTCCCTTGGGCGGTCACTCAGGATACTACAGGACATACCGAAGATTGGCTTTGATTGTCTATTGGTTTGGTATGACCAAGACGATACAGCGGTTTGTTCAAAACTATAATACATGTCAGCTTTAAAAAGCTTCAACCCTAGTGCCTGGTGGGTTGTTGCAACCATTGCCAATACCGAACAAGGTTTGGGAAGAAGTTTCAATGGACTTCTTAACCGAGCTGCCACGGCCGAAGGGATATGACATGATTTGGGTTGTGGTGGATAGATTATCCAAGTATAGTTATTTCATCCCCCTTAAACATCCCTATACAGTAAGATCATTGGTTGAAGCCTTCCTTCAAGAAATCATTCGCCTCCATGGGCTGCCTAAGTCAATTTTAAGTGATAGAGACGCCATGTTTATCAGTTGATTCTGGCAAGAAATCTTTAGGCTCTAGGGGACCAAGCTCAGCCTTAGTTCAGCATACCATCCCCAAATGGATGGCCAGATAGAAGTGGTTAACCAGTGCCTTGAGACGTATTTTCGTTGCTTCGCAATGGATCAACCCAAATCCTGGTCACACTGGTTATCATGGGCAGAATTTTGGTATAATTCCACCTATCATACCTCCACTAGAACTACCCCTTTTGAGGTAGTTTATGGCAGAAGAGCCCCCACAGTTTTTCAGTATATGCCCGGTGAAATCCAAGTAGCTGCTGTGGGCTAAGAGTTGCGGGATAGAGATGAAGCCCTGTGGCAACTTAAGGGTCATCTTGCCCGAGCTCAGTCCAAGATGAAAGACAATGCTGATAAACATCGACGCCATGTAGAGTTCTGTGAAGGTGACTATGTCTTTGTCAAATTACGCCCCCATCGACAGGTTTCAATAGCATCAAGGATCAATCCCAAGTTGGCACCACAGTTCTATGGCCCTTTCCCAGTGCTCCATCGTGTGGGTCCAGTTGCATATAAGTTGGAGCTGCCATAAGGAGCTAAGATCCACCCTGTTTTTCATGTCTCTCTATTAAAGAAGGCCTCTGGATCAGCACAGGTGTCTACTACTCTGCCTGAGGGATTATAACCTGATGAGGTAAGTATTCCCTACTCTATCCTAGCCAATCGTACCATAAGCAAATACGGTGAAGCTACCCCCCAATGGCTCATTCAGTGGCATGATGGTGGTCCGGACAACGCCACTTGGGAAGATGTTTTCGTCATCCGAAATCAGTTCCCTCACTTATGTCTTGAGGATAAGACAGTTTCCCCTCCTGCCGGCAATGATGAAGATTGAGGCCCAGAAGATGGTGGACAGGCCCAGAAACCCACAGTTTGGAGGGTGTGCACGAGGAAGCATAGGAGGAATGTAGGGAATAATAAAGCATTTGAGGTAGACTAATGCGGGTTTTGTGTGAGGAGAGAAAAGAGGGAAAAGGGAAATGAGTATAAGGGGTTTTTAGTTGATCGTTAGGGGGTGGTTGTGTTCCTTATGTTGATTATTCTGTTTTTTCCTTTGGGAAGGGAGGCTTGAGGAGTTTTTCCTTCTTTGGTGGTTTGGCCCTTATTTCTTGTATTGTTTGTTTCTTTTTCATTTTGTAATTAGGCTGCATTGCCAATCAGCCATACTATTGAGAACTCACTTGCTGTAACTCAGAATTCATCATCAATACAGATTCTTCATTCTCATTGTGGTGTGTTTTTGTATTGCATTGTTGTTATTGTTGTTTCCTTGTGGTTGATCTTTATCAGATAGTTAATTAAATAAATGCAAATTATTGATTTCAACTGAAAGTTATGAAAGAAGAATTGACATATGAATACAGTTCACAGAATTAATACAGTTCATTCATCAATCTAAAATGAGCAACATAAACTTTGTAATTTTGTTCATAATTTGTACCCATAATCTAGTTTGTTTTTTATCATATCTTAAATTCATAATAAAATAAGAGAAAAGGGTATGAAATAAAGAAACAAGAAAAACAAAATCAAAGAATCAAACAAGAATGAAAGAAAAAAAATGAATTGGTGATCAATGAAATACACAAGAAGTCTGGTGAGAAAATCTCCTAACATCTTTAATCTGTATATTACAAAACAAACCAAGAATTTCCTGTAAAACACCATTAAAAAATTTTAAAAAATTAACCCAATCCATAAACTAGGAAAAAGAAAGAAAACATAAAGCAGAGAAAAGAGAAATTAAAAATAATGTTACCTGCTATATAAGCAAACAAATAAATAAATAAACTTTTGTTGGAAGAAATCAAAATTTTGCAATAAAATCATAATATAGAAACAACAAAAGATTAATTAGAGAGATAAAAAAGAATAAAAGTTAAAAAGATTCTTGAAGAAAGGAAATCGGTTTTGAACCTTTTATAATGAAGAGAGGGATCTCTGCTTCTGCAGATGGAAATTGAGAATGTGTTAATATTCGCAGAGCAAAAAGAAGCCAATATTAATAAAGGAGAGAATTCAGAGAAGTCTTGGAACAAAAAAGATATTGTATTTGGATTAAATTTGAGTATGTATAAGACAAGCTAAATTCATACATAATAACTATGAACAGTTAATGACAATTTACCAATTTACGTGGTGATGTAGATATATTATTCAAATATAAACTAGAAATACATAAAATATAAGAAATTGGGAATAATGTACAGTAACTGGCGGTTTATAAGCCAAACAAATATTTGCCTTACAATTGAAGAAATCACTTATTTATCAATCAACAAATCAAAACAAATACGAATCATGAATTGGGGAAGCAAAAAGCAGACCCCTAATAATGCTCGTACGACAAGTTCCAAAACCAGACAACAAATTCAATTCAAAAACCCCGAATTCTATCTACAAACCAATTCAATCTGACAAACTGGTAATTTAATTCACAAATCAAGGAAAAGAAAATGGAGAAATAGGAAGATACCTGATTTGGGAAAAAAAGAAGAGAAATCAGAACGTCATTTAGGGGCAGGGCTTAAAACCCTTTCAACTTGAAGCCTTCTCCTTTCCATTTTCATGACAGCAAGAAAAAAAGCTAAGAAACAGATTCTCAACGAGCAAATTAGGGTAAGAAACAAAGACAGAAAAAAGAAAAGAATAGAATATAGAATGGGTCAGACCTTTTCAAGATTAGCTCAAGCAATTTTTGCAGTGGCATCGGGGAGGGAGGAATCGAGAAATTGAATCCTCGTGCATACTCTTGGTGTAAAATCAAAAGAGCTCAAATTTTTTATCCCACTGTAAATGAAGACCTGCGATTGCAGAATGCAGACAACAATAAACACTAGAAAATAAGAAGAAGAGAATTAGATCCAAAGAGAAAAAATGGAAAAAAAAATGGTGAAGAGGCATAGAGAAGAAAAAACTAAAATGAAAGAGAGATGCAACTATCTATGGATTGAGACGCTAGCCATGGCAGTGCCCCGTAGTGAAGGATGCGACGGCGTAAGTCGAGCCAGAGGGAGAGAGGAGGGCGAAAAGCATAATAACCTGTGAATGTTTTTTTAGTTTCTCCCTCTGCGCTTTTGTCCCACTCAAATGAAAAGTTTCAGGACCAGATTTCATGGATATCTTAACATTCCAAGTCATAGTCAAGTCTGTCAATCACCCTTTTAAGCCTAGAGATGGACTGGTCTATATTACCAAAATAGAAGGCATTCCATTTTGGCATAGTTTTTTTATCAACTTGATTTTGAGCTGAATGTTTTTTCCATGTGAAGAGTTTAAGTTCAACCACATAATCTAACATTTTTAAGGAAACTAACATCATACAACCAAACATCAAGAAATTTAAAAGGCTTAGGTCCTTAGTTAATTGATGAGTAGCATAACACAAGGGGTGTGTGATCTGAGAGGCACTTTGGAAGGGGCTAATTGTGATAAATCTTTTACTTTTAATAACCAATCCTTGTTTACTAAAAATCTATCAATCTTGCTTCTGCTAATAGAGTTGAGACTTAAAATAAATTCCTGATATTTTTTCATCCTTGCTACCCATATTGCTTTTCCATCTATCTTTTGAACTTAGTACTGCATTAAAATATCCTCCCATAAGAACAAGGGAGTATTTATCAAGCAAACTCTCAAGATGATTCCATAATTCTACTTGTTCTGCCTTATTAGATTGCACATACATAGCTACAATCCGACAATCCATCATGATATCCACTAGTAGCCCTTCAACAATTATCCATCTTAGACTAAAACGTATAGACTTATGCTGGGAAAAATATTTACACCCTAGGATACCTGGATGCCTCCACTGTTGCCTTCAGTATCTAAAGAAACCCAATCCATATTTTTATTACCAGATAAAGATCTAATGGTTTTTGAGTTAACTCTTCTCATTTTCATCTCCTACAACATAGCCAATCCAATGTTGTTTTTTTGTAATACATGCAACCAACATTAGCCCTCTAGTGTTCCAAGATAAGAAATTCATAATAACAACAAGATAAACAAACTTAAAACTCTGAGCAGCTGATTTTACCCCCTGATCTACATACTCTCTTTCAGATTTTCCCAGACCTCTCTCTCCCTAACCTCAGATTCAATTAAGAAAGCCAAGAATTTTTCTCTGTTACCTGCTTGAACAATACCTAACATGTCTGCCACTTTGAGGATTTTTAAAGCTTCACTAGTAGGGGAATCAAGTTCTAGTTCTTTTTCATTAACAATGCGACTATTGATATTAAGGATACACCCATTAGAGATAGATTCATCTGCTACTTGCCCCATCCCATAATTGTCTTATGGCAGTAACTCTTTAAAAGCAAAAGCTTTTTTTCGTTTAGTTTTCCCTTTCTTACCTCTCATTTTCTTCAAGTTGGGGAATTGAAGGAAGGATCTGATAGTGTCTAGAGCATAGAAAGAATGGATTTTCTTGGCTTTCCTACTTTTGACTTTGAATTCAGTGATTGCCTTACCATTGATAGAGATTAAAACAAGGCTTTCATTGTAATCAGGTAAAATGCCTAGGTTGGCATAACTAGTTAGACCTTCATAAGGAATCAAATCAAGCTCATTTAAGGTTCTATTTCCTATGGGCTTAAATGAGAGTTCTTGGACAAACTTAAGGGCTAAATCCACCATATGGTCTGAAGGGGTGTTTAAATTACGCTCTAGAGCTACCACAATCTCAATGTTCTGCTTATTAAAGTACCTTTCCTCTATATCAGACATAGGGGGACAAAGCCTAGGGGAATTATATTAGAAGAAGTGCATCACCATCGAATCTTGTAAAGATAAAGAGTGGGATTTCTCGGAACTTGAGCAGAATGGGGAATGCATTAAAAAGATGATAGATTTTTGCCTCTAGAAATTGCCAGTTGCCGGAGCTTTTTGCAGGCTAAATTCACCCTAGCTTAGTTCCAGTTAATCCTACTAAAAAGGTTGGG
Organism: Excoecaria agallocha; assembly: GCA_037975025.1. Taxonomy (NCBI): domain Eukaryota; kingdom Viridiplantae; phylum Streptophyta; class Magnoliopsida; order Malpighiales; family Euphorbiaceae; genus Excoecaria; species Excoecaria agallocha. The sequence continues at coordinate 2,340,094 of JBBPFJ010000019.1, read as the reverse complement.
GCAGAAATAAAAGGGCTCTTCTTAGATTCTGAAGGGATAAATGACCCCATCAATTCTGGTTTTTAAGATCTCATTAGTAGTGGTTGTGAAAGAGGTGCAATCAAAATTCTTGCCACATCCAATTAGATTTTCTTCTTGGTGTTCTCATCAATGCAAATAAAGCTGCCATATAGAGTTGTAATAGTTAAGAAAAAGGTTGGGTTTCATGCATAGAGAGAAAATCCTTCACATATAATCCAGGCAAATCTCTTTTTGCAAATTTCATTCGGTTCTCATGGCTTAACACACTCAAACCACTCACTCAGCCAGTCTATACCAGATTCTAACATCATTGCTTTTCCTTGATGGATGGGAAGGTCAAATGTACCAAATTACCTCTCATAGGTGTACAAATGCAAGAAAAATAATCTTGAGCCAACATAGCCTCCTGTATGCTAGTAATGCTTTTTGCATTATGGAGCCAACCTACCAAGCTCCTATTAAGCCAATCTTGATCCTCCTCAGCTACCTTGTACTAAAAATTTACTGCTCCTACTCTTATATTTGTATAAGCGTCTTTTCGAATACCATCTTTGCTGGACAAGCCAAATTTTGTTACCTTAGCATAAGACTTGCCATCTCTGTAACTAGGCCACTTAGCTTTTAGGGTCTTAGAGATATTGTTTGTTTTCTTTGTTACATCTTTATTTGCATATGTTGTGTCTACTGACTTCTCCAGTCTGCCAAACTTTGGTTTCCTTGTACCTCTGCTGATAAAGGTAGTGTTTTTGACATACTATGCAAGATTGACTTAAATTTGATTATTCCCTAACTAGGATCCATTCATCCTTTCAATTATTCTATCTATATCAACCACACCTGATAATTTAACAAAGCCAAAGATGGATTATCTTTTGCTCAATTTCTACGAGACAAAAATACTTTCGACCATTCCATACCAAGAGAAAATTTTCCTTACTCTGAAGTTAGACCACACTTTTGGTAGATTGTCCACAAATATATTAAAGGTATCAGACCTTTTTTTGAAAGGATCAACACCTGCTGGTGGTTCATTTCGAGGTCTGCCATAGTCCAACCTTTTGTGCTCAACCGAAGGAGCACACAAAGGGACATGGGGTTGGTTGGAGGTGGCACAGGGTGAGAAATGGGTGGGACAGTTGGAGGGGAGGTGATACGAGAGGAAGGGGGATCCATTTCCATTCTCATATTTCTTCTTCTTCTTATTCTTCTTCTTCTTCTTGTTTAGTAAATAATGTTGTATATTTTAAATTATTGCCTTGGTTTTTGTAAGGCATCTTCTTCTTGTTTAGTATACAATGTTGTATATTTTAAATTATTGCCTTAGTTTGTGTAAGGCAACAATCTAGCTAAAAAAATTATTTATTGAAAATTATTTTCAAAAATAGGACTCATCATTGAAGGAGAGAATTACAGTTTTTTCAAGAGTTTCACTTTATGTGGTGCGGTGTTTACATTTAAGGTCTTGTTTGGTTTAGTTAATGAATACTAAGTAGGAACGGATACTTAGTAGTATATACTTGTTATTTGTAGTTGATTATGAATAATATTTAAATATTTGATAAAATTATTATAGTTTGATGGTATAATTATCAAAATGGATATACTTTTTTAATGTAAAGTATATTTTTCTCATAAATAAATAATAGCATAATATAAAAATTTATAAATTGCTCAAATAAACAACTTATTGTAGGTAAATATATTAATTTATAAATATAAATTTTTATAAATGCATTCAATGTAAATTTATATATTTTTTAAATATATTTTATAAATAGTAATGAATAATTTTGTCGTTGTGCTAAATAAAGTAGTAATCAATTTTGAAAAAGCTCCAACATGCTGTTTTTTTTAAATGCATTTGTTCGAATGGTAAAAGCTACCAAGTCATATGTCAAGAGGCACAAATGGAGCTGTTGGAATTGAAAAGGTTATCAGTTCTGACGGATCTCTATATTTTAATTTCTTTGGCTTAATGTATGACATATAACCAAATTAATGAAATTATTATTATTTGGTACTATTTATTTTTCAGTTGTGAGAAAAATAAAGCTCTTCAGGATTTCAAGCAAGAACTAAGATATAATATTGTTTTTTTTTAATTCTGGAGACTATTCTATTTTATTTTATTAATATTGTGCTTTATATTTTGGTGGATTCGAATTATAAGATATAATATTTTATTTTATTAATATTGTGCTTTAAATAGTGGGGCATTTGAGATTCTTAAAAATAAAGTGAGGTTTGAAAATTATATACCATCAAATATTCGAATGACCCCTCATGTCTCCCCATTCAATCCAAGGCTGGAATATAGATTCATCATGTATACAATATGTTTTTTTTTATGTCAAATTAAAATGGGACCGGCATGTGAATTCTTTTTATTCAGTTTTTGTTATATTGTTTTCGTTTGATCTTTTGATGTGATTCATATATACTGAAAACATGAGCAAGAAATAGTGAACTTTATTTGAGTATTGATACGGATCCAAGAGGGCTATCTTATGCCATTGAAGAGGGGCAACCTTATGACTTTCAAATGGGTCTAAATGGAGTTCAAACACATAAATATAAGATCCAAATGTCATTGGGGCGTGCTCCAATTTATAGGAGGCAGATTTGGTGCTTTACCATCAATTTTGGGCTTATACAACTTTGGGCTTTAATTGTACAAGTCATGTGCCTCATTTAAAAGTCACATGACTCATTTAAGTTGTAAATGTAGGCTTAGGCGTGTGGGCTTCTTTTTGGGTTTAGTTTTAGTTAGTTTGGTTATTTATTTTAGTCTTTCTTTTGGGCTTTGATTTTAGGCCTATAAGGTTTATTAATTAGTTTTGTTTTAAGTGTGTTTAAGACTTATTTGGGCTTATTTGGCTTGTAAAAGCCCAAGGAAATTCGTGTAAGGCCATATGAGTATTTAAATTAGGGTTTTAAAGAGTGAATTAGGGTTAGCCACCTTATAAATAGGCTAACCTAGGTTGTAAACTTAATCATTGAATCAAATTATAAACTTTTGAGAGTTTTTCTCTTGGCTTAGCCGAATTTCTTTAGAGAGATTGTGAGATTGCTTGCTTTCTTTTCTATTGCATCAAGAATTAGGATTACTTATCAATCATTTGATTGTGGCATTTTCTTATTTCTTCTTATCCCGATTATTTGCGTTTCCATTCACATGTTGTTTGGGGGTTCAATAGGGAGGGAGTTTCTCTTCTTTGTCTTTTGAAATCAAAGTGTATGTTTAAGGGGTTTCGGGTTCTTTAACCTTGGGGTTCTGCATCATTTGGTATATTGGCATTGGACTCCAATTATTTGAAGCTAGACGCTGAGCTGAAATTAGCTCGAAAACTTTTTTTAAATCAACGTAATTATATATATAAAATAAAGTTCTAGAAAAAATTTCACTTCATTGTGGATTAGTGCCTAGTGGGACATATATGTACTATGCATAGTCAGAGATCGAAGCCCAAGTGCATGTACAGTAGCAAATGTGCATTTTCGGTTTGTATTTTTCTCTGCTTTATGCCTTTATCTAAGATATCTATTCATTTACATGACCATTTATGATTTAACACATAAACTTTAAGCATACTTTTGATCTAATATTTAATTACATATATTATTATAAATACTTAATTTTAATTAATTTGATATATTATCTATGTGTATTGTAAGTATATAATGCTAATATAAAACAATTTATCCAAAAAAATGCTAATATAAAACAATATGAATTTTATATCATGCTAGAGATGAATATTATTTTTAATAAATAAATAATTAAATTCGATTTTATGAAAGTATTTATCTGAATTGAACGAGGATAACAAAATTAATATCAAAATCATTCCAATTCTGTTTAATAAATTTCTGAGGTTGTCTTGTTAATTAAAATCGAAGAGAACTTAATTCCCAAAAATATAAGACCTACTCGTGTTTCTAATTTTAGCAATAATGTTAAATAGCAGAATTTTGTAAAATTTTTGAAGAATCTTATGCATGTATAAGCAAAAAAGAATTTTGAGATTACCTTCTCTTTCTAATATCATATATAAAGATAATTGGATATTATGTCTCTATTGAGCAGTAGGCAGTTTGCTAATTTTGTATATATATTGGATACAAAATTAAATTAATGAGAATAATAAATTTTGAATAAATAAGAGATTATTTTAAAGAAAAAAACAAAACAAGAAAATACAAAAAAAAATCATTGTCAAGAGACCTAGTTTGTTCTGCAATGGTAATTTCAGAATCAAAATTTAATATTCTCTATGATTAGTTTATTATATATTCAAATTGTCCATAAAATTATTCATAACCGTCCTATAATTCCAGTCACCTAAACAAATTAATTTTGATAGATTTCCGATAAAAAATATTTTAACAATCAAATTAGTAAGATAAATGTTAAAAAAATATGATTATTTGAAAATTTAAAGAGCATACTCTATTGAACTAAGAGTTTTTATATGGTAACTAATAAGTTCTAAGATGTCAAAACTGGAACGAAATGGTTGCAAGACGAAATAGGCAGATGTCGATTTTCAACAAATAGCGGTCTATCTGTAAAATAAATAAAGACTAACTCCTAACATACAAGAACTTAGCATTCCCAAACTTACATCGATCCAACAATATTTAATCCGTACGGATAGTCAATGAACCTTTTGAGCTTTGGGCGAGTGATTGAGCATGTGACTATTGTACTGGATCCAAATATGATAATATTTAACTATTATCAGTAACTAACCAAACAATGGCTAGCAACATTGAATAATTAATTACATAAAACTTTTCGGTTATCAATTACAATTAACTCTTAAACACTAATAACATAAGGGTCTCAAGATTTGATTTGGGTTATAGAAGGGTTAAAGGGCTACTTCATAGGAAATCATGATCGGTTTTGTGGTCTAGGTATTGGGTTTTTTGGGGGATTAATTAAGTTGAGAAGATGTATTGGACATGAAAATCTAGGGTGGTTCATCTATTGAAGATTATAAGAGTTTGAATTTATCCCTATCCTTTGGTTAAAATCTCCTTAAACATAGTTAACATCCTCATGAGAACTCACATTACATTATGCATAGGAATGAGATCTTCCACACAATTCACAAGCAAAATTTAAACTTTCTAAAGAATTAATTTAAGATTTACTTACCATTTTGGTGAGAGCATCTATCTTTACAGTCAAAAGATTGATTGTGTTGAGTTCCCAAACTCTCCTTGCTTTTGCAATTATTTTTTCATCACCCATGTATCCTTGATATGCAAGTTCCTCAAGCAATGTGATTGCCTCATTGGCTATCTTGCCCATCCATTTCCCACTTGAGGCTACATTGACAATGTATCTATTCTCATCTGTCAATCCATTGTAAAAGATTTAAAAAATCATCCAATCTAGCAAGCCATGATGAGGGCATTGCCTTTGAAGTTTTTTAAACCTTTCCCAAGCAGTATATATGGTCCCACTTGTATTTTGTTTAAAAGTTGTGATTTCATTACAAAAATTGGTAGTTTTGTAGGGTAGAAAGTATTTGTGGAGAAATGCTTACTTCAATTGGTTCCATTTTGTGATTGACTCACTAGGCAAACTAGTAAGCCAAAGTTGTGCTTTATTCTAAATAGAAAATGGAAATAACCTAAGCCTTATTACGTCATTTATCACATCATTGATTTTGAAGGTTGCACACACATTAAGAAAAGCTAATATGTGAGCACATAAATCCCTTTCTTTTAAACCTCCAAATTAGTTATTTTGTAAAATTTTAATAATACTTGGCTTAATTTTGAAGTTATTATTGGCAATTGATGGTGCCATAATCCCTCCAAAACTACTTAATATATCGGGCATAGCAAAATCACCCAACGTACATCTATCTTGATTGGCCATGTTAACCGAACTTTGTTCCTCCTTTTCTCGTTGTCTTTGTTCCCTACACAAAGCATGAAAAGTTCTTTCAATTTTAGGATCTAAATAGAGAATATTATTAGCACTATTATGTTATCGCATAAAGAAAGAAAACAAACAAAACAATAACTTATACTACTACAAAATTAAAACTATAAAACAAATATAAAAGTAAGGCCTAAAAGAATATTTCTCTACCTTAAATTAATAAAAACTCTCTAACAAAATTCTCGACAATGGTGTGCAAAATTTATTGCGTTGTAAATTTTATTATCCTACTCTCTAGGACTTAGAGTGAGTAAGGTGTCAAACATTGGGGATCTTGGAATGGCTTTGTATTAACCGAGTAAATTATTTCGTGATTGTGATTACGGTACTAATCTTCTATGTACAATTCCTCAATGCTGACCTATGCATGAACACATCTGCCCTTTATTGTTCTCTCATTTTCTTCACATTTAAATTATATTTCTATTGTCTTCTTTACTAAGTAATAAAATTCCCACTCTCTATCAATATTAGTTATTAAGATATGTTGCCAAACATGGCTTGGTAATGCAGCCGAGTAAGAAACAGGGAATTTTGGCAATTTAAATATATACTTACTGCTATGTTATTTACAACCATTCGTCTCGAACAGCTACAGCATTCATGCATCTCGCATCCCTAGCACTGCCATATGGCTCTATCTATACAGAGTCCTATCATTTTATTATGATAAACTCCTATAAATATATAATTAACAAGCATTTCTACCATACAATATACAGTCTCATACCCAAGGATGTATACATATACAACCTAACCTTTTTAATGTGATGAGCATGAAGTATGTATGGAGATATAGTAATCCCACATCGATAAGAAGCCCTTTTTCATACCCAAGGATGTATACATATACAACCTAACCTTTTTAATGTGATGAGCATGAAGTATGTATGGAGATATGGTAATCCCACATCGATAAGAAGCCCTTTTTCTTTTGGGGTGATACCTCTATTCCTTGTTTCTGGAGGAGCGATCTTTCCGTTGTCCTCCAAATATACGGGAAATCTGTAGACCTCTGCTAAATGCTTGGTTGAAAAGCATAAGTGTTTGGAACTCATAAACAAAAGGGAACCAAGCCAGGAATGCAACAGGAGTGAACAAAAGCAAGCCCATGATTATTTCATAACCGCGGGCTAGTGTTCGCACCGACCCCCAAAATCCAGCATGCCGTATAAAAGGCTTACATGCTTGTGCAATCTAACAAAATCAAGGCATAATGATAATTAAAATGGTACAAAGGTCCTATACAAGTATCCGTTGTCATATTGAAATATAGATACTAGGATGAACACTAACCTGTAGCAGTCCCCATCCAGTGGGCATGAATGCAAGAATGCAGACTATAATATCTTTCATCGTCAAGTGTGGGAGAGCTATTAAAGTAATAAACACAATAACAAACGTCACGAATATAAGACCCTTAATTAGTCGAAATAAGAGATGGAAGTTTGCACCGAGTCTCCTCCTTCCAACAGACATGGCCTGTAAATTCAATGCAGTTTCAGTACTAGTACTTGTTAAACTCACGGACAGATCAAACAACATACAAACAACATCATCACTCTGATATAATAGATCAATAAAAGAAAATTTATAATTTAATTAAATCAAGTGTTAAGGTTTACATGTAACTACATCAACCCACAATGCACAAATGGAAATTCATGGAGTCTTTGAGGTATCATATCATTGTAATTTATAGTTGGGAGTTTGCAACCAGATAGGCTATGTGAAAATGATCATTGTTAGGAAGGAAAAACAGTCACCTCTCTAAATAATGACATGGAAGCATGAGGAAGTTTGCTATTTACCTTCATTAATAACAATATCAAAACGATCACAAGCCATGAAACACCATAAACCTGCAAAGTTGAGATCAATTATCTATAAACATCACTAACCATTCACACGCAACAATAAATGGCAGAGAAAATTGAAGACAGGGCATATACCAGCAAACTCTTGGTATGGTCAATAATGCTAAGATGATATACAAGACCATACTGATAAATGAAAAAGCGCAATGCCGACAATATCTCTATAATGATTCCACGCTTCCAGAATATCGAAGATGCTCCTGTTCCTTTTCCCACCAGGACTCCCAGCTGTTTTCTGGCAGTACACCAATACCTCCACGATTGTTTATCCACTTGTTCCGATCCATCCAGTCATCTACAATCTTGTGCCACTCAAAGCCAGATGGATTGAACAGGAAAGGAGCAAAGAGCCAAGTCCCAACCATGAACCACATTGAGACAGTGATCAAGATATACGGCACTACACATCTATATGATTGGCCAAAAATATGGTACACCATAAGTAGAATCATCAATTCAATCCCCTTGACAAAATGACTGCGTGAATACATCCTATAGTTGTCAGCAAACTTTGCATGGAACACCACAAAACCTTAACCTGTACCGGTATTGAGCACCTCTATGAAGCAATGTCCTTCCATAGTAGTGAGTCTTTGTTCCAAGAGAAAATGTGAAAAATACAGAAGCTAGTTGTAATTGCATCACTATGAAATCACTTAATGCATTACGGAATCCCCTTTCCAAGCCAATTTCCATCATCATTGGCAAGGCCATCAAAAACTCAATCTGCACAAATGACTGAAAAGCAAGAGCTACTTGTAGAGGCTTGTTGTCTCTGATACCTTTTTGAGTACTCAAGCCTTCTTCAAGTCCACTAAGAACAAGATAAAGGCGACCATAAAGAAATGCATAGACAGTAAGCACAGTTAACTGCCAAAGAAGCACCCAAGTCTTCAATTAGTACCAGAAAATTTAACAAATAAAAAATAGAATCATAGCATTTTTAAATTACAGTTTCGTATACAGTAAAGAAATAATTTCATACATACCATAGTACTGAAATAAAAACCAATAGTGGTAAAATAGCATGAAAGCATCCGAAAAATGTCAAATCGATGACCAAGCCTATAAATGTCACGACTTAATGTATGTTCGCCGTTTCCATTAGCTATCTTCGCCTCAAACATAGATATCTGATTAAGCCCTACATCTCTTCCTTTACCAACCTGAATGTACTCGTGATGAGTAACGTTACCTTCACGCAATGTGGAATTAAAACCTGATCACAAATCCACAAATAAAATAAAATTAATTAATTAATAAAATGAAGCAAAATAATGTCTCCATATAAGTTTCAAGATTATGAAAATGCCTACAAATATATCCTCGCTTAAGTTGATGACTTTGGAAGCTTTGCTGACACCTCCTCTGGTCAGGTGAAATAGTCTATCAAACACATCTGGATGACCATAGTGGAACCTTACTCTAAAAGAAGAGCAAAGAGTCATACATTAAGCACTTTAGATACTGGAAAATAAATAGGATGACAATGATAACCAATCTGCTGCTGTAAGGAAATTGGTAATGCTAGAAAGAGGTAGCACCAATCAGCTATCACCATAACTAGAAGAAACTAAATATTTGGCACTTTATCTCAAGCATGCATGCTTTATCCACACAAATTTTACTTCAACTTCCAATCAAACTCCAAAGAAATTAATGATGCATATTATGAGTTATGAGCATTAGTGGGGTTTAAATCTCTAGGCTTCTCATCATCATGTAATTCTGAAGTCACTTTAGCTCATCAAATCAAAGATTTAACCTTTTCTTACTTCTTATCTATTAATATACTCGTGGAAAAAGTTTGTATTTTCATTTTCTCAAGAAAATATCTCAAAATAATTTAAAACTGCAATCTTACTTCAATGGATTAGCCAATAATCTCTGCCCAATAGTGACAAAACAGGTCTCTTGATTTGACATAAACCATGCAAGAGATGAAACACTGCATAAAATCAATAAAACCATCACAATGAATACAAATCAAATCTTAATAAACCCGCATCAGATGCTATTACAATCTAGTCTTTTATGACACCTACCTGCCAGTGAAGATATGCTCCCTCAGTCCAAGAATTGTTGGACATCTTACACCGCCATGCTTTTCAAGGAATTCTTGAAGCAAGTTTCTCATTTTGAAGGCTTCTTCCATATAATTATCCTCGTTCACTTTTTTTCAATTCACTATCTGTAACAAGATAAGTTTTTCCTACTTTACAGCTGTATTTAGACCCAATACCTGATTCATATCTATTGTTTGCAGCCCTTCTCCCCGTGTGAATATAATGGCATAATTCTTATTTTCTGACTTCCCCTCACCCAATATTGCATTCCCTGGAAGTTTTATTCGATATATTACCTATCCTTTGCATTATGAACAAAGAAATTAGAATTTAGAAAAGAATTTGATGCGATAATAATGCCTGGTTTGATTTAATAATAAATGCTTGTGTATGCATCTACATGCTCATCAATGGAAAAAAATACATTCTGATATGAGCAAGACCAAGCACAATGGCAACAAGAAAGATGAACTAGCATTTCCTCAAGGACCAATAACAAGAGCAAGGTCAAAGTTGCTTAAAGAAGTCCTACAAGCATTCATGAAACCTTATGTGGAGAAGATGCAAGTTCAAGAAGAGAAAGAAGCTAAATTGGACTATGAAGATAGGTTTAGGCCGAATGGTGCAATGGGCCTTCAAGCTACTTTATTTAGTTTCTATTCTTTATGTAACATTTAATAAAGTATATTTGGGCAGCCTAGAACCTAGGAAAACGAATTGGGCTTCATTAGAATAGGTTTGTTTTATTTTGGGCTTATTTTACTGTTTTGGGTAGTTTAAGTGGGTAGGCTAAAGTTGGGCTTATCTCTTCTAAAGAGTTGGGCCAAAATAACTATTTGAGGCTTAGAATACCTAAGGGGGCCGAATTTTACATGGGAGAATTGAATTTTAATGGGTTTGGGTCAGATTTAGGTTTAGGCCTACATTGGTGAACTTAGGGTCCCAAATTTTAGGAATGGATTTTCCTTGATAAATACTTATTATTTTGGGATATTATTAAGTAGAGTTTGAGGGAGAAATAATAGCTTGACCATATCTTTAAAGGGCTGGCCGAAATCCACTTTTAGCCAAGATTAAGTCTACATTCATTCCTTCATTTTCTTAGGATAATCATGCATATTTATCACCAGCTTTTAGGATTATTTTCAGATTGTATTTATCTTTATTTCTTCATGTACTTAGTCCATATTATGGCCAAATACATGTAGATAAAGGTTAGGAATTATCTTTGTTATTTATTTCATTATTTATCTCTTAGAGTTAGTGTTTGATTTTAATTCAACTAGGGAGGGGTGGCTGCCTAGCCTATATAAAGGGCTGAATTCTTCATTTGTAAGACACTTGAATTTTGATTAATGAGAATTTTCTTTGGCTTGGCCGAATTTGTGAGAGTTAATTTATTATTGATTCTTGCTATTGCATGAAGAATTAGACTTAGGCTATTTGCATGATTAATGTATGCTTGATTCTTCTTCTTCTTGTTTTCTAAATCAATCTATCATAAGCGTTTCCAATCAATCTTGTTTGGGGGTTCTTTAGATTGGGGCTTTATTATCTTATTTATGTTCAATATTCATGGTATGTTGGCGTTCTAGTTTGGCATATAGGCTGGGGTTCCGCATCAATTGGTATCAGAGCATAGGCTAAGGGGTAAATTCTTAACTATCCTTTAATTTTTGTTTTTAAACTTTAATTTTCTATTTTAGCCGAATAGGATCTTGCATCTAGTTCCTTATTTGATTCTTGCTCTATTGTGTTAATTACCTATCTTTAAGTATTTGATCATTAGTTTGATTAAAGTTACAAAAAAAAAGAAGAAAAAAAATCAATTAGAAACAGCCTTGTTATCAATTCGGATTTACTATCTTGTTAAGATCATATTTGATCAATTGATGAATCTTGTGTTCTTGTTAAATCCGAATTTGCCATTGAATATATCAAGCATATAATTTGCAATCTTTGAGTGGTTGAACTTGGTTTGGATATAATTTTGATCTACAAAGTGCCCTACACCACTTGGAGTAAGTTTTGATCAACCAAGCAAGAATTGGAGTTAGAACAATTGGTTTGATTTCTTCAAGACCAGGTTAGTACTCCTAATTTTGGATTTGGGTTGTGTTTATTGCATGCTTTCTTTGATTTTTTTTGTTGAGTCTTACATCAAATCTGTTTAAACTAATCATTAGGTTTAGTTAAACATCGCATTTAAGTGCATCCGTCTTGTCCATTTTCTTCATTCTAAGTTTTTAATTTGTGTGTCTAAGCTATTTTTGGTTCCAATTACACTAGTTTGACATATTGCACGTTGTTGAACATCTATATATATTATAGTGCACGAAATCTTCTTCTTGTGTACTAATTTCTGATTTTTGTTCCAATAGGTCAATTTGCCTCTAGAATTAGTATCTTTGCTGTTCTTGTTAGGTTTTTCATTGTTCCCTTTATCAAATTACTTAATTGTGCATATTTGTTTGAGTTTGTTTCTGAAGTGCAATTGTGAGATATCAATTTGTGAGTTGAGAGACAAACACGTGAGGTTGAGTGAATTCTTTCCTTTATTTGTTTATTTAAAGTTTAAAGATGTCTGGAATCAATAGTAAAGAGGAAAGTCTTTCTTTTGGGCTTTCATTTTAGGCCTATAAGGTTTATTAATTAGTTTTGTTTTAAGTGTGTTTAAGACTTATTTGGGCTTATTTGGCTTGTAAAAGCCCAAGGAAATTCGTGTAAGGCCTTATGAGTATTTAAATTAGGGTGTTAAAGGGTGAATTAGGGTTAGCCACCTTATAAATAGGCTAACCTAGGTTTTAAACATCATCATTGAATCAAATTATAAACTTTGAGAGTTTTTCTCTTGGCTTGGCCGAATTACTTTAGAGAGATTGTGAGATTGCTTGCTTTCTTTTCTATTGCATCAAGAATTAGGATTACTTATCAATCATTTGATTGTGGCGTTTTCTTATTCTTCTCATCCCGATTATTTGCGTTTCCATTCACATGTTGTTTGGGGGTTCAATAGGGAGGGAGTTTCTCTTCTTTGTCTTTTGAAATCAAAGCGTATGTTTAAGGGTTTCGGGTTCTTTAACCTTGGGGTTCCGCATCATTTGGTATCAGAGCTAAAAGTAAGGTAAATTTCTATTTATCTTAGTGTTAGTTTTGTGTTTTCTTTTCTTTGATTTCTTTATGTTTATGCCGAATTAGGTAGTGATAAGTTTTGATTTGTGTGCTTTTTGTGTGTTAAATTTAGCCTTTTCTTTTCCTTACCTTGTGTTTTGATTCATTAAAAAAAATCGTTGTACTGTTCACGGTACTGTTCATCGCTCTGTTTACGGTACTGTTCATAAAAAAAAGAGAAAAAAAAAATTGTGAAAGAGAAGAAAAATTTTGGCTTCCATTATTTTTCTATCATTTTTCCATCACTTTGCCACCATTTTGCACACAACTTGATACACTAATCAAGCTTGTTACATCATTCGGCCTAGTGATAATTTTGGCTCTAAATTGAATTGTTTTTGCATGCAACCTACTTCATTTAGTTTAATTAAGGTCTCTTTGTTGATTTCTTGCTTTGTTGGGTAGAATATTTAGGTTCTATATTTGGTTTACTTTGTAGTGGATCAAATTCATTCATTTTTTTCATATTATCATTTTCTTTAATTCTTGTTGCTTATTTCTTTGTTTTAAGCTAGTCTTTGTTCCATTTACATTGTTAGAGTATCTTTGCTTGTCCAATACTCTAATCTACTTATCATCAAGTGGTACACCACTCTTGTCCGTGTATCACCTCCATTGTGTCTAGAGTCTTCTTTTCTAGTTTTGAGCAATCTTTTGTTGTTATTATTATTTCCTTGCTTTCTTAAACGTGCTCAAGATTTGATTTGTGATTTAAATTCTGAAGTGCAATTTTTGAAGTTGCAAGCTTGAGAGGAAAAAGGCAAGAGAGTGAGAGGACAATAAGAGGGTAAAAGCCTTAATTGTGTGAAACACGAGAGGAGTGACATTTTTTGAGTGTTAAAAACATGTGAGGGAGTGCTTATGAGGTTTTTTTTTATCTAACTTTTTCTTGCAGAGAATCCACCATGACTGAAGAATTTAGTGGGAAAGGAATATCCAAAGAGGATGAAGTAAATGTACCCGATAATAAGATGCTATATCAAGCATTTATTAGGGAGATTCGACAGTTGAACCTTAGGATAGATGGACTAGAAGAGAGGCATGATGGAAGTACATCCAATGTACCTAGAAGGACAGCAAGGAGAAACCGAATTATTGAACAACAAGTAGTGCATGATTATGATGATGAAGATGGAGGGGAGGCTAGTGCAACGATAGATGGGAACTTGGGCAACATCAAACTCAAGATTCCTCCTTTCAAAGGCCAAAATAGTGCAGAAGAGTATTTGGAGTGGGAGCGAAAGGTGGAGATGATCTTTGAATGCAACAGATATTCAGAGGAAAAGAAGGTGAAGCTTGCAGCTGTGGAGTTCACTGATTATGCAGTATTTTGGTGGGAACAACTCAATTTGAGTAGAAGGAAGGTGGGAAGGCATCCCATTAATAATTGGGAAGACATGAAGGAAGCCATGAGAAAAAGGTTTGTTCCTTCGCACTATTTTAGAGAATTACATCAAAAATTACATAGGCTTGTGCAGGGAGCAAAACCAGTGGAGGAGTACTATAAGGAAATGGAAATGTGCATGGTGAGAGTAAACATTGAGGAGGATGAGGAGGTCACCATGGCTCGGTTTCTAAGTGGGCTAAACAATGATATTGCTGATGCCCTTGAATTATACAAATATGACTCCATGGAAGAAATGTTGCACATGGCAATGAAGATTGAAAAGCAAAAGAAGAATAGAGGCTTCCATAAGGCCAACAACAACTCAAATCACTCTTGGGCATCTAAGTGGACCAAAAAGGAGGAGAAGAAAGACTTTAGGGTATCTAAACCCTATAGGGCAGATTCGACACCCAAAGAAGAAAAGGTACCCCAACTTCCAAACAAGGTGTTAAAGGTAACTCTAGTACTCCTACCCCTAGTAGAGAAATTAAATGTTTTAAATGTTTGGGTAAGGGGCATGTAGCACGTGAATGTCCTAATAGGAGGGTAATAATAGCTAGGGATGATGGGGAAATTACTTCTGAATCAGAAAATAGTGATAATGAAATGCCTCCTTTAGAAGATTGTAGTGATTGTGATAATGAAGGGGAGTTGTTAGTCGCTGAAACTGGGACATCTTTAGTTGCTAGGAGAGCTTTAAACTTGAATGTTAAAGAAGATAGCCTAGAGCAAAGAGAGAACATATTTCACACTAAGTGTTTAGTTAATGGAAGAGTGTGCACAATAATTATTGATGGGGGGAGTTGCACGAATGTAGCTAGTGCAAGTATGGTTGAAAAGTTGAACTTGGCATGTGAGAAGCATCCTAGACCTTATAGGTTGCAATGGTTAAATGATAGTGGAGAAGTTAAGGTGACACGCCAAGTTAGGGTGCCATTTTCAAT
Organism: Excoecaria agallocha; assembly: GCA_037975025.1. Lineage (NCBI taxonomy): Eukaryota > Viridiplantae > Streptophyta > Magnoliopsida > Malpighiales > Euphorbiaceae > Excoecaria > Excoecaria agallocha. Next base: position 2,324,666 of record JBBPFJ010000019.1, on the reverse strand, counting down.
TGGATGGTACAAGGATGAGGTTTTATGTGATGTTGTACCTATGCAGGCAGGCCGTTTGCTTTTGGGGAGGCCTTGGCAGTTTGATAGACATGCTATTCATAATGGGTACACTAACCGAATTTCTTTTTCTTATGAAGGTAGAAAGATTGTTTTAGCTCCATTATCTCCTCAAGAGATTTATGAAGAACAAAAGAAAATGTTTGAGAAAGAGAAAGAGGCTTCGGCCAAAGGAGTAAAGGGGAGAGAGGTTTCAGCCCAAGGGGTGAGAGAAAGAGAAAAAGAAAAGAAAAGGGGAAAAGAGGCCAGAAAAGAAACAAAACAAATAAATGGCCCATTGGTGAGTGAAAACAAGCAAGGGGGAAGGCAAAAACAAAATTTTTATGTGAGAACAAGAGAGGTCAAGAGTGCTTTAGCTTTAGGACAACCATTGATCCTTGTCATCTACAAGGAAACTTTGTTTTCTAACACTGACATTAATCTTGATTCTTTGCCTCCTAGTTTTGTTTCTATGTTGCAGGAGTATTCTGATGTATTTCCTGAAGAGATGCCGGATGGATTGCCACCTTTGAGAGGGATAGAACATCAGATTGACTTTGTGCCAGGATCTACCATCCCCAATAGACCAGCCTATAGAAGCAATCCTATGGAAACTAAGGAGATGCAAAGGCAAGTGGAAGAACTTATGGAGAAGGGATTGGTGAGAGAAAGCATGAGTCCATGCGCAGTGCCAATTCTTTTGGTGCCTAAAAAGGATGGAACATGGAGGATGTGTGTTGATTGTCGTGCAGTCAACAAAATCACTGTAAAGTATAGACATCCCATTCCTAGGCTAGATGATATGTTGGATGAATTATGTGGTGCTGTGTATTTTACTAAAATTGATTTAATGAGTGGATATCATCAAATTAGAATGAAACCTGGTGATGAGTGGAAAACAGCCTTCAAAACTAAATATGGTTTGTATGAGTGGTTGGTTATGCCATTTGGGCTATCTAATGCCCCTAGCACTTTTATGAGGCTTATGAACCATGTATTACGTGCATATTTAGGAAAGTTTGTTGTTGTGTACTTTGATGATATACTCATTTACAGCAAGTCTATGAAGAACATATTGAGCATGTTAGGTTAGTTTTCCAAGCTTTGAGATCTGAAAAGTTGTATGCTAAGCTTAAGAAATGCACATTTTGCATAGATAGACTTGTGTTTCTTGGTTTTGTGGTGAGTGCACAGGGAATTGAAGTGGATGAAGAAAAAGTGAAGGCAATTCAAGAATGGCCCACACCTAAAACTACTTCTAATGTAAGGAGCTTCCATGGATTAGCAAGTTTTTATAGGCGTTTTGTGCAAGATTTTTTGTCCATTGCTGCACCACTTACAGAAATCATCAAGAAGGATGTTGGATTCAAGTGGGGAGATGCACAACAAAAGGCGTTTGATACTTTGAAAGGGAAGTTGTGTTCTGCTCCTATTTTATCTTTGCCTAATTTTGATAAGACATTTGAAATAGAATGTGATGCTTCTGGGATAGGTATTGGGGCGGTGTTGATGCAAGAGAAGAAACCAATTGCCTACTTTAGTGAGAAGCTTAATGGAGCCCAATTCAACTATTCAACCTATGACAAAGAGCTATATGCCTTAGTAAGAGCTTTGGAGGTGTGGCAACATTACCTTCTCCCTAAGGAGTTTGTCATTCATACCGATCATGAGTCCCTCAAACAAATAGGGACAAGGTAAATTGAATAAAAGGCATGCTAAATGGGTTGAATTTATTGAACAGTTTCCCTATGTCATTCAATACAAGCATGGAAAAGATAATATTGTTGCTGATGCATTGTCAAGGAGATATTCTTTAATTTCTACACTTAGTTCTAAGTTTCTTGGTTTTGAGCATGTTAAGAAACTATATGTTGGAGATCTTGATTTTGGTAATGTGTATGCATCATGTGAGCATCAAGCTTTTGATAAATTTTATAGGGATGATGGCTTTTTGTTTAAGGGCAACAAGCTTTGTTTGCCTAAATGTTCTATGCGTGATTTGCTTGTATTAGAGTCTCATTGTGGGGGATTGATGGGACATTTTGGGGTGCATAAGACGTATGACATGTTGAATGAGCATTTTTATTGGCCTCATATGCGTAGGAATGTGGAAAAAGTATGTAATTCATGTATTGCATGTAGGCAAGCTAAGTCTAAAACTATGCCTCATGGTTTGTATATGCCTCTACCAGTGCCTAGTTCTCCTTGGACTGATGTTTCTATGGATTTTGTACTTGGATTGCCTAGAACTAAATGTGGTAGAGATAGCATTTTTGTTGTGGTCGATAGGTTTAGCAAGATGGCTCACTTTATTGCTTGTCATAAATGTGATGATGCTGTTAATATTGCTGACCTATTCTTTAGAGAAGTTGTGCGTTTGCATGGGGTTCCACGTACCATTGTTTCAGACAGAGATACAAAGTTCCTTTCACATTTTTGGCGTGTTCTATGGGGTAAGTTGGGTACGAAATTATTGTTTTCTACTACTTGTCACCCACAAACAGATGGTCAAACAGAGGTGGTGAATAGAACTTTGGGAACTTTACTTCGTGCCATAGTTGGTAAGAATCTCAAAACATGGGAGGATTGTTTACCTTTCATTGAATTTGCTTATAATAGAAGTATTCATTCTTCTACTGGTTTTTCACCTTTTGAGCTTGTTTATGGTTTTAACCCACTGACTGTGCTTGGTCTTTGTCCGTTGCCTTTACATGAGATTTCCAGTTTGGATGGTAATAGGAAGGCAGATTTGGTGAAATCTCTACATGAACAAACAAGAGCTAATATTGAGAAAAAGAATCAGAAGTATGCTGAAAGAGCCAATAAAGGTAGAAGTCAATTGGTATTTGCTCCTGGAGATTGGGTTTGGGTACATTTTTGCAAGGAACGGTTTCCAAACCAAAGGAAGAGCAAGTTGGATGCACGTGGTGATGGTCCATTTCAAGTGTTGGAGCGCATCAATGATAATGCTTACAAGATAGATTTACCAGGTGAATATGGTGTTTCTGCTACTTTTAATGTGTCTGACCTTTCTCCTTTTGATATGGATGCAGATTTGAGGACAAATCTTTTTGAAGAGGGAGGGAATGATACGGATCCACCACCATCAATCAATGATCCTTTAAAGATGCCTAGTGGTCCAATTACAAGAGGACGTGCAAAGCAGCTAAAGATGACCATGTCATCTTATGTTCAAGGCTTTGTTACTCAAGAACTTAATAAAGATGCCTTTGAGAAGTGTTATGGAGAACTTGAAGGCAGGTATAAAGTACTTAACCTCTTGGAAGCAAGAGAAGGAATTGGGCAAGCTTAAGCTATCAAGGGTTTTTATACAACTTTGGGCTTTAATTGTACAAGTCATGTGCTTCATTTAAAAGTCACATGACTCACTTAAGTTGTATTATTAATGGGCTAGGCGTGTGGGCTTCTTTTGGGCTTTCATTTTAGGCCTATAAGATTTATTAATTAGTTTTGTTTTAAGTGTGTTTAAGACTTATTTGGGCTTATTTGGCTTGTAAAAGCCCAAGGAAATTCGTGTAAGGCCTTATGAGTATTTAAATTAGGGTGTTAAAGGGTGAATTAGGGTTAGCCACCTTATAAATAGGCTAACCTAGGTTGTAAACATCATCATTGAATCAAATTATAAACTTTGAGAGTTTTTCTCTTGGCTTGGCCGAATTACTTTAGAGAGATTGTGAGATTGCTTGCTTTCTTTTCTATTGCATCAAGAATTAGGATTACTTATCAATCATTTGATTGTGGCATTTTCTTATTCTTCTCATACCGATTATTTGCGTTTCCATTCACATGTTGTTTGGGGGTTCAATAGGGAGGGAGTTTCTCTTCTTTGTCTTTTGAAATCAAAGCGTATGTTTAAGGGGTTTCGGGTTCTTTAACCTTGGGGTTCCGCATCACTTAGCTTTTGCTCGTCCCCGACCAAATATCAGAATAATCAAACTCAAAATTAGATTTAAACAATTCAAGATTAAATTCAACATTTAACAAGAGAACTCAATAAAATCATGGCTAAAATAAACTCAAACAAGGAGATAAGAATCAGTTTCCATATGTGTAAGACCAAAATAATTTAAGCAATTTTCAAAAACAAAACACCAATGTATCTCATAATCAAGCTTTAGAATTGAAGTATACTAAGTACACTTAAGGTTTCGCACTTGAAACTCTAGAAGCACTATAGGCCTCTCCTTTAGTACCGGACCCAAAGGTCATCTCCGCTAAACAACTCAAAGCAAAACATAGAATCACTTAGGTCTTAATTAGGTTGTAATGAGGTTTAAGGTATTACTTATTAAATAATGGTCAAAGGATAATCAAAGAGAATTAGCCACTCTTTACTTGAATAAATCATATTTCTACATTTTTAAACTATTAAGCACAATTTCCTTTTCAAGCTTGCTTATTCGATATTCTTAAGCATTGAACAAACCCAAAATAGAAGTAATAAAACTGAAATCCCTCTCTCTTTTTTTTTTATTTATGAGTAGTCCCAATTTCTTTCCCTTTTTAACTACCCCACGCTAAAAATTTTGCCATATGCTAGCTTTATTATTTTTTTTCTTTTTTTTAAGCTTCTTTTGCTGGCAAATTACAGAAACAAGGGTAAAACAAGGATATTTATTCAAGCACTTGGCTTCATCAGACAATTCTTGCCCCAAATGATGCAATCATTCTCATTACACTTAATTTAAATGTCCAATAAATGTAAACCTATCGAAATCTAGAGTGGCCAATTCTAGAGGGTAGATAAAAGTTTTTAGGCTATATGGTTTATGATAAGTGTAACAAAAACAATAAACATGGTATGCTTTAAGCATACCTCATTAAGCTCAAATTGGCTAACAAAGGTTAATCGTATCAAAAGGGTAGGAAAACAATCTTTTTATTAGCTGAACAAGAAAAATCTGCCTAAATCACTTTCTAAGTTGCTTGAGTTGCTTTTATGCTTCGAATGGTGATGAGGAAGGTTCTAATGTCTTAATATTCCTTGCTCAACTATTTCAATGCATTGGTTTTTCTAAAGTTCAAAAACTGGTTTTTTTGTGCTTTGAATATGCGGAAACTAATAATTATAAACCAAGCTAAGTAATAGATTAGCTCAAAATTTTAGTGAACAACCTACTTGTCTTGCTGCTAAATTATAATCTTGATTATTGCACAATCTAAATTCAAGTTCAATTTGTTCAATTACTGAAAAGAACTGGGGGAAACTAAGCTTTATGTAAGCTAAGTGATACATGCTAATTAATTATGTATTAGAATACTTTAAGGACAAAAACAACTAAGTAACTAAGAACTAGTAACTATTCATATCATTACTGAGTTAGTTACAGCACCAAGATTACTATGACACACCAAAAAGTAAACTAAAAATAAAAAAAAAACATAAAACAAAAGAACATAAGTGTTTTCATAATATAAAGAAACAGAAAAAGTAGACTTCCTGGATTTTAGCAACACTCTAGAGCTCAGAGAAGCGCTACCCCCCTCACAAAAATTGTTGTTGTCCACAGCAACTCAAACTTGGTTTACTCGGATGGCGGAGGCAGTGGTGGTGGGAAACGCCTCCAAAACTCAACATTGAATCTTTCAAAGTCCCTGAGCAGGTCTCCAATATCATCTCACATATTATCTAGCCTCCCTATGACTTGATTCATGAAAGTCACAAGTATTGGAGGAACTTCTGGCTGTTCATGAGCTGGGGCAGCGACTGGAGCAGGAGGCTGTTGTGCTGGACCGACTGGCTCGGGTGCATCATCTTCTGGTTCCTCGTCGTGATTCTGGCCAATAGTGATTAAGTGCAAATACTCATCCCGAGTGGACCAATGCCTCTTGGGTTTCAACACTAAAATTTTCATTCGTGTTAGCATACCATAATCAATAAATTTGATCTCACCGAGGGATTTCTGCGTGTCCATGTGCCCCATATGGTCAGCCATAATTGTTGCTACCCATCCTAATGATGCGGAACCCCAAGGTTAAAGAACCCGAAACCCCTTAAACATACACTTTGATTTCAAAAGACAAAGAAGAGAAACTTCCTCCCTATTGAACCCCCAAACAACACGTGAATGGAAACACAAATAATCGGGATAAGAAGAAATAAGAAAACGCCACAATCAAATGATTGATAAGTAATCCTAATTCTTGATGCAATAGAAAAGAAAGCAAGCAATCTCACAATCTCTCTAAAGAAATTCGGCTAAGCCAAGAGAAAAACTCTCAAAAGTTTATAATTTGATTCAATGATTAAGTTTACAACCTAAGCCTATTTATAAGGTGGCTAACCCTAATTCACTCTTTAAAACCCTAATTTAAATACTCATATGGCCTTACACGAATTTCCTTGGGCTTTTACAAGCCAAATAAGCCCAAATAAGTCTTAAACACACTTAAAACAAAACTAATTAATAAACCTTATAGGCCTAAAATGAAAGCTCAAAAGAAAGACTAAAATAAATAACCAAACTAACTAAAACTAAACCCAAAAAGAAGCCCACACGCCTAAGCCTACATTTACAACTTAAATGAGTCATGTGACTTTTAAATGAGGCACATGACTTGTACAATTAAAGCCCAAAGTTGTATAAGCCCAAAATTGATGGTAAAGCACCAAATCTGCCTCCTATAAATTGGAGCACGCCCCAATGACATTTGGATCTTATATTTATGTGTTTGAACTCCATTTAGACCCATTTGAAAGTCATAAGGTTGCCCCTCTTCAATGGCATAAGATAGCCCTCTTGGATCCGTATCATTCCCTCCCTCTTTAGAAAAGATTCGTCCTCGAATCTTCGTCTTGCAATAGTTGGGAATTGGCACTTGAGGAATACATTCATCTTCATAAATGATCTTCGACATTGGTGGAAATAATATGAATGCTTCTTCATTGAGAAACTCATCATGATCCTGCAAGTTATAAAGAAAAGGACTATGCAAAACATGGTTAGTATTTAATATAGCGGTATGATTTTGACTTTCTCCACTTTCCATGTGCAACTCATTCTCCTTAATCAATAGAGAATCAACTGTAAATTGTGAATCTTCCATCTCAACTAAGCAAACTTCTTCACTTGCACTCAAACAATCAACAATTTCTTCACTTTCAATTATTTCTCCATCATGCACAACATCATTATTCTCTTCTACCTCTAAAATAACCTCATTTACCAAGTTCTCCACATCTTCAACTTCACCCAAAACCTCTTTTTCCTCATCAAGCTCATCAATAACCTCCTCTTCATGGTCTTGAGTAACTTCACTATCAAAGCCTATATCTATATCACCCTTTTCAGGTTCACAAATTATTTCTTCTAGGATAACTTTCTCCTTCTTCCTCTTCGCTTTGCTCTCCTCCATCCTAATGAGTGGTTCGAAATATTGTCTAACCAACCATTCTAGATTATTAAGGTCTTGCCTTATCAACTTTATATCTTCCTTAAATGCATTCCTTTCATCTTGATGTAAATGTCGCTTGGACTTGTAATAAGACATCCTCACATTCACTCGTGTTTCGCTCAAAATTTGGCTTTTACCCTCTTAATGTTCGCTCACTCTCTTGCCTTTTTCCTCTCAAGCTTGCAACTTCAAAATTGCACTTCAGAATGTAAATCACAAATCAAAAACTTGAGCACGTTTAAGAAAACAAGGAAATAATACTAACAACAAAAGATAGTTCAAAACTAGAAAAGAAGACTCTAGACACAATGGAGGTGATACACGGATAAGAGTGGTGTACCACTTGATGATAAGTAAATTAGAGTATTGGATAAGCAACGATACTCTAACAATGTAAATGGAACAAAAAAAACTAGCTTAAAACAAAGAAAATAAGCAACAAGAATCAAGGAAAATGACAATATGGATAAAATGAATGAATTTGATTCACTACAAAGTAAATCAAATATCGAACCTAAATATTCTACCCAACAAAGCAAGAAATCAACAAAGAGACCTAATTAAAATAAATGAAGTAGGTTGCATGCAAAAACAAATCAATTTAAAGCCAAAATTATCACTAGGCCGAATGATGTAACAAGCTTGATTAGTGTGTCAAGTTGTGTGCAAAATGGTGGCAAAGTGATGGCAAAAAGATGGCAAAGTAATGGCAAAAGTTTCCAAAAATGATAACACAAATGGTGGAAAAAAAGTTTCCAAAAATGGTTGCACAAATGATGGAAAAGTTGCCAAAAATGGTTGCACAAATGGTGGAAAGTTTCCAAAAATGGTTACACAAATGATGGAAAAGTTGCCAAAAATGGTTGCACAAATGGATAGCAAATGATAGAAATTATTGGCACAAATGGATAATAAATGGATAGCACAAATGGTGGTTCAATAATTGCAAAGTAAATCCTTGGTTAAGTAGGACTAGGATTGTAATTCCAAATCAAGTATGGATTAGATTTTGAAAACCTAAATCCAAAGCAATAAGGATTGTATTTCCTACCCTTTAAAGGATTCCCAAAGGTGTTTGGAAAAGGTGTAAATGCTGCCCCTCCCAATCCTAAAGCAAAAAGGATTAGTTTTTCCCACTTATGAAAGGATTAGGATTTCTTTAGGCTATATAAACTACACTTACTCAATTGCTCCTTACTTTTTTTTTCTTCTATTTTTCTTCTCTTTCACGTTTTTCTCTCTTCTTTCTTTTTTTATGAACAGTACCGTAAACCGTGCGATGTGAACAGTGCCGTGAACAGTACCACGATTTTTTTTCCTTTTTTTTCTTTTTTTTAATTCAACACACCAATCTAAAGGCTACTACTACTAGAATTTGATTTTTCATGCCAAAGATTCAAAGTTCAAGTTATGTTTCTAAGGATTTTTAATGAATCAAAACACAAGGTAAGGAAAAGAAAAAAGGCTAAATTTAACACACAAAAAGCACACAAATCAAAACTTATCACTACCTAATTCGGCATAAACATAAAGAAATCAAAGAAAAGAAAACACAAACCTAACACTAAGATAAATAGGAATTTACCTTACTTTTGGCTCTGATACCAAATGATGCAGAACCCCAAGGTTAAAGAACCCGAAACCCCTTAAACATACACTTTGATTTCAAAAGACAAAGAAGAGAAACTCCCTCCCTATTGAACCCCCAAACAACACGTGAATGGAAACGCAAATAATCGGGATAAGAAGAAATAAGAAAATGCCACAATCAAATGATTGATAAGTAATCCTAATTCTTGATGCAATAGAAAAGAAAGCAAGCAATCTCACAATCTCTCTAAAGAAATTCAGCTAAGCCAAGTGAAAAACTCTCAAAAGTTTATAATTTGATTCAATGATTAAGTTTACAACCTAGGTTAGCCTATTTATAAGGTGGCTAACCCTAATTCACTCTTTAAAACCCTAATTTAAATACTCATATGGCCTTACACGAATTTCCTTGGGCTTTTACAAGCCAAATAAGCCCAAATAAGTCTTAAACACACTTAAAACAAAACTAATTAATAAACCTTATAGGCCTAAAATGAAAGCCCAAAAGAAAGACTAAAATAAATAACCAAACTAACTAAAACTAAACCCAAAAAGAAGCCCACATGCCTAAGCCTACATTTACAACTTAAGTGAGTCATGTGACTTTTAAATAAGGCACATGACTTGTACAATTAAAGCCCAAAGTTGTATAAGCCCAAAATTGATGGTAAAGCACCAAATCTGCCTCCTATAAATTGGAGCACGCTCCAATGACATTTGGATCTTATATTTATGTGTTTGAACTCCATTTAGACCCATTTGAAAGTCATAAGGTTGCCCCTCTTCAATGGCATAAGATAGCCCTCTTGGATCCGTATCACACCGCTAATTCTCGGAGATAGAAGTGCCTCTGCCGCAGATGGTGGTCGTAGCGTTGTCAATACATAGTGACAGGGTTAAGCTACATTTAACTCCAAGAGCAGCAACCTTTATATATAACGCCTTCAATAACCTATAATGAAAACATAGCATCAGAACGTGAAACAGCGGCATGCATCAGTAATCCAAAAAGCTCAAATTTTTAGTTACATATATTCAAAAGAAATACATTCTTCATTTTCTACAACTGTTCTGAAATTCATATGCTAAATAAAGCATCTAATGAATAACAAGATGATGACAATTATATGAATTTCTTTCCTTCAAAGTTACAAATGTATACCAACTTATGCACCCCAAAGAGGGACATAATAAAAATATAGGATTCTCAAAGCTGCATAGCATTTATATGAAGACATATTTCACATCCAATTTCTTTGGGTATAACAATCTTTGCTTCTTATAAGTCAAGCACAAAAAAGGTCATCTTTTATAATCAAGAACTGAATACACTTATAAGAATTGTTTAGTGTTGATTATATTTTCATAAATGGATAGTGATGAAGATCGAGGCCCAAAAGATGGTGGACAGGCCCAGAAGGCCACAGTTTGGAGGATGTACGCTAGGAAGCATAGGAGGAACGTAGGGAATAATAAAGCAGCTGAGGTGGACTGACGCGGGTTTTGTGTGAGGAGAGAAAAGAGGGAAAAGGGAAATGAGTATAAGGGGTTTTTAGCTTATCGTTAGGGGGTGGTTGTGTTCCTTATGTTGATTATTCTGTTTTTTCCTTTGGGAAGGGAGTAGAAGGGAGGATTGAGGAGTTTTTCCTTCTTTGGTGGTTCGGCCCTTATTTCTTGTATTGTTTGTTTCTTTTTCATTCTGTAATCAGGCTGCATTACCAATCAGCCATACTATTGAGAACTCACTTGCTGTAACTGAGAATTCATCATCAATACAGATTATTCATTCTCATTGTGGTGTGTTTTTGTATTGTATTGCTGTTATTGTTGTTTCCTTGTGGTTGATCTTTATCATTGGTCCGACTTTCCGGATACTCGATGGAGACCTGTTACCAGACTTTGTAATCCAAATTAGATGACACTGATCGAAGAGTGGGACAACTCACTGTTAGTATGAACGACCTTACCATAACAGTTTCTGAGCTCTAAGTTGATAAGCAAAAATAGGAGGAATTCAGGGGATTTGTTATGAACTGGATTAAACATTTAGACAAATAGCCCCAAACCACTAAAGATTTTTTTCAGCATGAGAATAAATAGGGAAGAGAACTGGAACACAACTGGGGCAGAGTTCCTTTCGGAGAATGGATTTCTAGATCCACTCCAATCATTTTTTCGATTCTCATCCATCCCTACGTAAGGTCAAGCTTCTGCTGTTCAATGGAGCCGACCCTAGGTTATAGATTACTCGAGCCGAGACGTACTTCCGAATAAATCAGATCTCTCCTGAGATGCAAATTCGATTGGCTGACATTTCAATGGAGGGTGTTACCATAAATTGGTTTTGTATGTTAATGGATATTTATCCTACCTTAACTTGGGAACAACTTAAGAAGGAAATGATGAGGAGATATAGCAGTAGCTATTCTTCAAATCCTTTTGAAGAGTTGGCCGATCTACAGCAAACAGGGACAGTGAAAGAGTATATCAATTCTTTTGAAATGGTGGCTGCAAAGGCACCAGGGTTACCCGAGTAGCAATACATTGGTTACTTCATCAGTGGCTTGAAGGATGAAATTAAGGGCTGGTTAATGGTTCATCAGCTTGTAGAACGTGTGGAAGCCATAAGATTGGCTCGTTCGATTAAAGCAACTCAACTTGGCAGTAAAGGGGTGTTAGTCGGTTGATGACACACTCCATGAGAGATAGAGATTGGACCAGCAAAACCCAAGTGACCCACTGGAGGCCATGGGCTTGGTCGATTTGGGCCTGTGAATCCATCATCACCTTCATTCCTACCGAGTCCAACCCAGCACAGATTTGCTCCAAATACCACAACCCAACAATGACTTCTTCCTTCTTCCCCTTCAACTGAACACTACGATGGGGACAATGAAAATCTGGAATACGACAGTGGCGCCACTCATAATTTCATCTCCAGCCAGCTAGTCTCTATGTTGGGCATACAAGTACGCACCATCAAACCTCTTGGAATACGACTAGGGGATGGGCATTTGATTGGGGTTAACAAACAATGTTCAGGATTAAAGCTACAAATAGATGGTTATTGTGGAACCGTAGAGGCTTTAGTAACCAATTTGGGAGGGTTGGACGTCATCTTGGGCATCTCTTGGTTGAGTACCCTAGGGGATATTACAGCAAATTGGGCTGTGGAAAGACTAAAATTTCAGGACTGTGGCAAATGGGTAGAATTGAAGGGGGTCACCAAGGCACAGGGGGTTTATTCATCCACTCCAAGGTTGGGTCAAAGGCCATTTGCACCAATTAGTCGAAGAAGGCGAGGGGGCAATGTCCTTGCCGCAGGATTCAGTGACTCACTTGGGAGTGTATCAATAGAGAATTAATTTAGTTGTTTGATAGATATCAATCCGTTTTCCATGAACTTGAAGGCTTACCGCCTAAACATTCCGTGGAATATAAAATTGTCCTCCAACAAGGCCTGGGATCGGTGTGTGTGCGACCTTATAGATACCCATACCACCATAAGACAAAAATCCAGCAATAGGTGCATGAGATGTTAGCTAAAGGTATCGTCAGATCTAGCCAAAGTCCTTTTTCCAGCCCAATCATTTTAGTAAAAAAGAAGGATGACTCTTGATGCATGTGTACGGACTACCGGGCCTTAAATAAGGTGATGGTTCCGACAAATATCCGATACCGGTGATTGAAGAACTCTTTAATGAGTTGAACGGAGCTAAATTCTTCACTAAACTGGACCTCAAGTCTGGATATCATCAGATAAGGGTATAGGAGGGAGACGTGGAAAAGACTGCCTTCAAGACTCATGATGGAATTACGAATTTTTGGTAATGCCATTCGATTTGACTAATGGCCCAACCACTTTCCAGTCAACTATGAATGATATATTCCAGCCCCTACTTTGCCACTGCGTTTTGGTGTTTGTCAATAATATTTTGGTTTACAGCAGGACATAGGAGGACCACTTGAAGCATGTACAAGTTGTCCTTCATATCCTAGCAGTGAACCAATACGTGGTGAATCCCAAGAAATGTCAGTTTCGTCAATCCTCTGTGGAGTACTTGGGACATGTCATTGATGGGGCTGGAGTATGAGTGGATAATAACAAGACACAAGCTGTTCAGGATTGGCCAATATCGAATATGGTTAAAAGAGTGAGAGGATTTTTGGGCCTTATCGGTTATTATCGAAATTTTATTGAGGGGTATGGGAAGATTGCCAAGCCCCTAACTGAATTAACCAAGAAAGGCGCGTTCAAATGGAATATGGCAGCACATGAGGCTTTTTTAACCTCCTCAAATAGAAGTTGACTACAGCAACTTTGCTGGCTTTACCTAATTTTTCGAAGCCCTTTGAGATAGAATGTGATGCATCGGGGTGTGGTATAGGGGCTGTCCTCATGCAAGACTGGTGGCCTATTGCTTATTTTAGTAAGGCTTTGTCTGCTCAGAATTTGTTGAAGTCAGCATATGAGAAATAAGAAATGGCGATCATTCTTGCAGTATTGCATTGGTGGCCTTATCTTTTGGGGCAGACTTTCATTGTCTACACTGACCAACAGAGCATTAGACATCTGCTTCACCAACGAATCACAACACAAGACCAATAAAATTGGCTAGCAAAATTGATGTGGTATAAATGTGAAGTCCATTACAAACCAGGCAGGGAGAATAGTGCAACAGATGCTTTATCATGAATGTCCCATTCTGGTGATCTCCAAGCCATAACCATTAGTCCAAATGGGTAGGGGGGCAGGAGTTATTACAAGGTGTAAACACAAATTCTCAAATTCAATGCATCCTATAGGATTTGCAGAAGGACCCTTCTTCCCATCCGAGATTTACTGTCCAACAGGGGCGATGGTACTACAAAGCCAGGTTGGTCATTCCGTCCTCCTCATCCTGGATTCCTATGCTTCTTGAGGAGTTCCATACAGGTCCCTTGGGCGGTCACTCAGGATACTACAGGACATACCGAAGATTGGCTTTGATTGTCTATTGGTTTGGTATGACCAAGACGATACAGTGGTTTGTTCAAAACTATAATACATGTCAGCTTTAAAAAGCTTCAACCCTAGTGCCTGGTGGGTTGTTGCAACCATTGCCAATACCGAACAAGGTTTGGGAAGAAGTTTCAATGGACTTCATAACTGAGCTGCCACGGCCGAAGGGATATGACATGATTTGGGTTGTGGTGGATAGATTATCCAAGTATAGTTATTTCATCCCCCTTAAACATCCCTATACAGTAAGATCATTGGTTGAAGCCTTCCTTCAAGAAATCATTCGCCTCCATGGGCTGCCTAAGTCAATTTTAAGTGATAGAGACCCCATGTTTATCAGTTGATTCTGGCAAGAAATCTTTAGGCTCTAGGGGACCAAGCTCAGCCTTAGTTCAGCATACCATCCCCAAATGGATGGCCAGATAGAAGTGGTTAACCAGTGCCTTGAACAAAAGCAAGCCCATGATTATTTCATAACCACGGGCTAGTGTTCGCACCGACCCCCAAAATCCAGCATGCCGTATAAAAGGCTTACATGCTTGTGCAATCTAACAAAATCAAGGCATAACGATAATTAAAATGGTACAAAGGTCCTATACAAGTATCCGTTGTCATATTGAAATATAGATACTAGGATGAACACTAACCTTTAGCAGTCCCCATCCAGTGGGCATGAATGCAAGAGTGCAGACTATAATATCTTTCATCGTCAAGTGTGGGAGAGCTATTAAAGTAATAAACACAGTAACAAACGTCACGAATATAAGACCCTTAATTAGTCGAAAATAAGAGATGGAAGTTTGCACCGAGTCTCCTCCTTCCAACAGACATGGCCTGTAAATTCAATGCAGTTTCAGTACTAGTACTTGTTAAACTCACGGACAGATCAAACAACATACAAACAACATCATCACTCTGATATAATAGATCAATAAAAGAAAATTTATAATTTAATTAAATCAAGTGTTAAGGTTTACATGTAACTACATCAACCCACAATGCACAAATGGAAATTCATGGAGTCTTTGAGGTATCATATCATTGTAATTTATAGTTGGGCGTTTGCAACCAGATAGGCTATGTGAAAATGATCATTGTTAGGAAGGAAAAACAGTCACCTCTCTAAATAATGACATGGAAGCATGAGGAAGTTTGCTATTTACCTTCATTAATAACAATTTCAAAGCGATCACAAGCCATGAAACACCATAAACCTGCAAAGTTGAGATCAATTATCTATAAACATCACTAACCATTCACACGCAACAATAAATGGCAGAGAAAATTGAAGACAGGGCATATACCAGCAAACTCTTGGTATGGTCAATAATGCTAAGATGATATAAAAGACCATACTGATAAATGAAAAAGCGCAATGCCAACAATATCTCTATAATGATTCCACGCTTCCCAGAATATCGAATATGCTCCTGTTCCTTTTCCCACCAGGACTCCCAGCTGTTTTCTGGCAGTACACCAATACCTCCACGATTGTTTATCCACTTGTTCCGATCCGTCCAGTCATCTACAATCTTGTGCCACTCAAAGCCAGATGGATTGAACAGGAAAGGAGCAAAGAGCCAAGTCCCAACCATGAACCACATTGAGACAGTGATCAAGATATACGGCACTACACGTCTATATGATTGGCCAAAAATATGGTACACCATAAGTAGAATCATCAATTCAATCCCCTTGACAAAATGACTGCATGAATACATCCTATAGTTGTCAGCAAACTTTGCATGGAACACCACAAAACCTTAACCTGTACCGGTATTGAGCACCTCCATGAAGCAATGTCCTTCCATAGTAGTGAGTCTTTGTTCCAAGAGAAAATGTGAAAAATACAGAAGCTAGTTGTAATTGCATCACTATGAAATCACTTAAGCATTACGGAATCCCCTTTCCAAGCCAATTTCCATCATCATTGGCAAGGCCATCAAAAACTCAATCTGCACAAATGACTGAAAAGCAAGAGCTACTTGCAGAGGCTTGTTGTCTCTGATAACTTTTTGAGTACTCAAGCCTTCTTCAAGTCCACTAAGAACAAGATAAAGGCGACCATAAAGAAATGCATAGACAGTAAGCACAGTTAACTGCCAAAGAAGCACCCAAGTCTTCAATTAGTACCAGAAAATTTAACAAATAAAAAATAGAATCATAGCATTTTTAAATTACAGTTTCGTATACAGTAAAGAAATAATTTCATACATACCATAGTACTGAAATAAAAACCAATAGTGGTAAAATAGCATGAAAGCATCCGAAAAATGTCAAATCGATGACCAAGCCTATAAATGTCACGACTTAATGTCTGTTCGCCGTTTCCATTAGCTATCTTCGCCTCAAACATAGATATCTGATTGAGCCCTACATCTCTTCCTTTACCAACCTGAATGTACTCGTGATGAGTAACGTTACCTTCACGCAATGTGGAATTAAAACCTGATCACAAATCCACAAATAAAATAAAATTAATTAATTAATAAAATGAAGCAAAATAATGTCTCCATATAAGTTTCAAGATTATGAAAATGCCTACAAATATATCCTCGCTTAAGTTGATGACTTTGGAAGCTTTGCTGACACCTCCTCTGGTCAGGTGAAATAGTCTATCAAACACATTTGGATGACCATAGTGGAACCTTACTCTGAAAGAAGAGCAAAGAGTCATACATTAAGCACTTTAGATACTGGAAAATAAATAGGATGACAATGATAACCAATCTGCTGCTGTAAGGAAATTGGTAATGCTAGAAAGAGGTAGCACCAATCAGCTATCACCATAACTAGAAGAAACTAAATATTTGGCACTTTATCTCAAGCATGCATGCTTTATCCACACAAATTTTACTTCAACTTCCAATCAAACTCCAAAGAAATTAATGATGCATATTATGAGTTATGAGCATTACTGGGGTTTAAATCTCTAGGCTTCTCATCATCATGTAATTCTGAAGTCACTTTAGCTCATCAAATCAAAGATTTAACCTTTTCTTACTTCTTATCTATTAATATACTCGTGGAAAAAGTTTGTATTTTCATTTTCTCAAGAAAATATCTCAAAATAATTTAAAACTGCAATCTTACTTCAATGGATTAGCCAATAATCTCTGCCAATAGTGACAAAACAGGTCTCTTGATTTGACATAAACCATGCAAGAGATGAAACACTGCATAAAATCAATAAAACCATCACAATGAATACAAATCAAATCTTAATAAACCCGCATCAGATGCTATTACAATCTAGTCTTTTATGACACCTACCTGCCAGTGAAGATATGCTCCCTCAGTCCAAGAATTGTTGGACATCTTACACCGCCATGCTTTTCAAGGAATTCTTGAAGCAAGTTTCTCATTTTGAAGGCTTCTTCCATATAATTATCCTCGTTCACTTTTGTCAATTCACTATCTGTAACAAGATAAGTTTTTCCTACTTTACAGCTGTATTTAGACCCAATACCTGATTCATATCTATTGTTTGCAGCCCTTCTCCCCGTGTGAATATAATGGCATAATTCTTATTTTCTGACTTCCCCTCACCCAATATTGCATTCCCTGGAAGTTTTATTCGATATATTACCTATCCTTTGCATTATGAACAAAGAAATTAGAATTTAGAAAAGAATTTGATGCGATAATAATGCCTGGTTTGATTTAATAATAAATGCTTGTGTATGCATCTACATGCTCATCAATGGAAAAAAATACATTCTGATATGAGCAAGACCAAGCACAATGGCAACAAGAAAGATGAACTAGCATTTCCTCAAGGACCAATAACAAGAGCAAGGTCAAAGTTGCTTAAAGAAGTCCTACAAGCATTCATGAAACCTTATGTGGAGAAGATGCAAGTTCAAGAAGAGAAAGAAGCTAAATTGGACTATGAAGATAAGTTTAGGCCGAATGGTGCAATGGGCCTTCAAGCTACTTTATTTAGTTTCTATTCTTTATGTAACATTTAATAAAGTATATTTGGGCAGCCTAGAACCTAGGAAAACGAATTGGGCTTCATTAGAATAGGTTTGTTTTATTTTGGGCTTATTTTACTGTTTTGGGTAGTTTAAGTGGGTAGGCTAAAGTTGGGCTTATCTCTTCTAAAGAGTTGGGCCAAAATAACTATTTGAGGCTTAGAATACCTAAGGGGGCCGAATTTTACATGGGAGAATTGAATTTTAATGGGTTTGGGTCAGATTTAGGTTTAGGCCTACATTGGTGAACTTAGGGTCCCAAATTTTAGGAATGGATTTTCCTTGATAAATACTTATTATTTTGGGATATTATTAAGTAGAGTTTGAGGGAGAAATAATAGCTTGACCATATCTTTAAAGGGCTGGCCGAAATCCACTTTTAGCCAAGATTAAGTCTACATTCATTCCTTCATTTTCTTAGGATAATCATGCATATTTATCACCAGCTTTTAGGATTATTTTCAGATTGTATTTATCTTTATTTCTTCATGTACTTAGTCCATATTATGGCCAAATACATGTAGATAAAGGTTAGGAATTATCTTTGTTATTTATTTCATTATTTATCTCTTAGAGTTAGTGTTTGATTTTAATTCAACTAGGGAGGGGTGGCTGCCTAGCCTATATAAAGGGCTGAATTCTTCATTTGTAAGACACTTGAATTTTGATTAATGAGAATTTTCTTTGGCTTGGCCGAATTTGTGAGAGTTAATTTATTATTGATTCTTGCTATTGCATGAAGAATTAGACTTAGGCTATTTGCATGATTAATGTATGCTTGATTCTTCTTCTTCTTGTTTTCTAAATCAATCTATCATAAGCGTTTCCAATCAATCTTGTTTGGGGGTTCTTTAGATTGGGGCTTTATTATCTTATTTATGTTCAATATTCATGGTATGTTGGCGTTCTAGTTTGGCATATAGGCTGGGGTTCCGCATCAATTGGTATCAGAGCATAGGCTAAGGGGTAAATTCTTAACTATCCTTTAATTTTTGTTTTTAAACTTTAATTTTCTATTTTAGCCGAATAGGATCTTGCATCTAGTTCCTTATTTGATTCTTGCTCTATTGTGTTAATTACCTATCTTTAAGTATTTGATCATTAGTTTGATTAAAGTTACAAAAAAAAAAGAAGAAAAAAAATCAATTAGAAACAGCCTTGTTATCAATTCGGATTTACTATCTTGTTAAGATCATATTTGATCAATTGATGAATCTTGTGTTCTTGTTAAATCCGAATTTGCCATTGAATATATCAAGCATATAATTTGCAATCTTTGAGTGGTTGAACTTGGTTTGGATATAATTTTGATCTACAAAGTGCCCTACACCACTTGGAGTAAGTTTTGATCAACCAAGCAAGAATTGGAGTTAGAACAATTGGTTTGATTTCTTCAAGACCAGGTTAGTACTCCTAATTTTGGATTTGGGTTGTGTTTATTGCATGCTTTCTTTGATTTTTTTTGTTGAGTCTTACATCAAATCTGTTTAAACTAATCATTAGGTTTAGTTAAACATCGCATTTAAGTGCATCCGTCTTGTCCATTTTCTTCATTCTAAGTTTTTAATTTGTGTGTCTAAGCTATTTTTGGTTCCAATTACACTAGTTTGACATATTGCACGTTGTTGAACATCTATATATATTATAGTGCACGAAATCTTCTTCTTGTGTACTAATTTCTGATTTTTGTTCCAATAGGTCAATTTGCCTCTAGAATTAGTATCTTTGCTGTTCTTGTTAGGTTTTTCATTGTTCCCTTTATCAAATTACTTAATTGTGCATATTTGTTTGAGTTTGTTTCTGAAGTGCAATTGTGAGATATCAATTTGTGAGTTGAGAGACAAACACGTGAGGTTGAGTGAATTCTTTCCTTTATTTGTTTATTTAAAGTTTAAAGATGTCTGGAATCAATAGTAAAGAGGAAACCGAGATTGTGCCTGATAATAAGTTTATCTACAAAGCTTTTATGGATAGTTTGCAAAAGCTAAATCTCAGGATAGACAGCCTGGAAGATAGCCTTAAAGGTTCCAAGGTTAAGTCTACAAGGGAGGAAGAGGTAGACCAGTTGTACAACGATGATGAGGAAGAGGAGGCTCATTCTTTTCCAAGAAGAGCAAGGAGGTATGACAACCTAATGGAGAGCCAAGACAACAATTTGAGTGCTATCAAGATGAAGATTCCACCATTCAAAGGTAAAAATGATGTGGATGCCTATCTTGATTGGGAAAGAAAGGTGGAGATGACTTTTCATGCCACCACTATTCGGATGAGAAAAAGGTAAAACTTGCAGCCATTGAATTTTCTGATTATGCACTAATTTGGTGGGATGAGTTATTGAAAAATAGGAGGAGAAATGGGGAACTCCCTATCACTTCTTGGGAGGAAATGAAAAGAATCATGAGAAAGAAGTATGTGCCTAGTTAATATCATAGGGAACTCCACAATCACTTACAAAGACTTACACAAGGATCTAGTTCTGTGGAGGATTACTACAAAGAAATGGAAATGCTCATGATCAAAGCAAGCATTGTGGAGGATGAATATCAAATGATGTCACGCTTTTTGGGAGGTATGAATAGAGAACTTGCTGATATTGTTGAATTACAGCATTACGTGGATATGGATGATTTGGTGAACATCGCAATTAAAGTGGAGAGACAATGAAGTAGACGTGGGACATCCAAGTCCTATTCAAATTCCAATAACAACAAATGGAATTCAAAGTGGAACAAGGGAGACTCAAAGAAGGAATCCACTGCCAAGTACCAGTTCAATTCCAAAGATAAAATGGTCACTACACAACAAGGTACTTCTGAAACAACCCTTAAAACTAATAGACATAGGGACATTCAATGTTTCAAATGCAAGGGTCGTGGTCATTATGCTAATGAATGTGGGAATAAAAAGACCATGATAATAAGGGGGGATGAAATTATTTCTGATTCTGAATCTGATGAGAATTGTGATGATATGCCACCTTTGGAGGATTGTTCTGATATAGATGAAAATGCAGAATATCCTGTTCAAGGGGAGTCCTTAGTTGTATTGCGTGCATTGAATGTAAATGTGAAAGAAAAAGGACTAGAGCAGAGGGAAAACATCTTTCATACTAGGTGTTTAATAGGTGGAAAAGTCTGTAGTATGATAATTGATGGAGGTAGTTATGTTAATGTTGCTAGTACAGTCTTAGTTGATAAATTAGGACTTAAAACTGAGAAACACCCTAACCCATACAGACTTCAGTGGTTGAATGATAGTGGGGAAGTAAAGGTGACCAAACGTGTAACTGTATTATTTTCCATTGGTAAATATGAAGTTAAAGTCATTTGTGATGTTGTACCTATGCATGCTAGTCATATTTTGCTAGGAAGGCCTTGGCAATTTGATAGGCGTGTATTACATGATATATGGACTAATTGAATAACAAATTAAAACAACAATTAGTATTTGATTTGTTGGCTAACACTCGGATCAAAAAGTGGAGAAGTTATTGAAGAATTATTTATTTAATAGTTAGTTTGTTAGTGAGCATCTAGTTAATAGTTTGTTAGTTGGTTATTAGTTTCTTATTTTCTTTGTAACCGTTTTCTTCCCTTTATATATATGAGGGCTTGTACTGCTTATAAGAGTAATAAGAATATAGAGGTATTTCATTCTGAACATGGTATCAGAGCTGCGGGATTAGATCCAAAACGGTTATTTTTTTTTCTTTCTTCTTACTCTGTTCTTGGTGAACAGATAATTTTCTTCTTCTTGATTCTTGCTGGTTTATGAATCTTGTATTCTTGATTTTTACGATGGCTGGAAATCAAGGAATGACTACTTTTGGCACTGAGAATCCTGGTGCTACGATTGTTTCAGCGGTTCTCACTGGAACAAATTATCAAACATGGAGCAGAGCTATGAAAATAGCTTTGGCAGCGAAGAAGAAGTTAGGGTTCATTACGGGAAAAATGAAGGAACCAGATGAAGAATCAAACGAATATGATGATTGGTACAGTTCGAATGCGATGGTAATTTCTTGGATTCTTAATGCATTATCTAGGGATTTACATGAGAGTTTCGTCTATTCTACTTCAGCAAAAATTTTATGGGACACATTAGAGAAACGTTTTGGTGAAGCTCATCTTCCTCAACGATACCAGGTAAAAAAAGACATAGTTTCAATGATACAGGGTAATGATATTGCATCCATGTATTTTACTAAGATGAGTAGGTTATGGGAAGAGTTGGCTTGTATTATGTCGATTCCTCAATGTAGCTGTGGGTGTACATGTGGATCTTTGAAGAAAATAGAGGAGATTAATGAAGCAGATAAAGTAATACAGTTTCTTATGGGACTTAATGAGACATATGATCATATTAAACATCAGATCTTGATGCTTGATCCAGTGCCTAGTGTTGACAAAGTTTATTCGATGATACTGAACATTAAGAAACAAAAACAGATCAATCTGAGTAGTACAATTCATTGAGTGCAGTGCTATGTTGGCAACGAACAAGAGTGGAGTGAATGCTTTTGGATCTGGAAAATACAAGAAGAAAGATCCTAGCAAGAAAGAAGATAAGCATTGTAGTTATTGTAAATGTAGATGGACACATGAGGGATGGTTGTTTTAAGCTCCATGAATATCTAGAGTGGTATAAAGAGCTTAAGTTGAAAAGAAAGGCAGAAGCATTCAAGGGAAGAGTGAACATGGTGGAATTTTCGGTGGCTGATGATGTCGACTGTGGAAAAAGTGGGCTTAATAACAAACAAAAGATAGATATGTTTAGCAACATGAAGGAACTTATCCAGCAAGAGGTCGGAAGGTTATTGAAAGGGAAAAATGTCTTTGAGCCTGAAGGAGTTAATTTTGTTCAACTGCAGCACTTTACAGGTAATCTTACCAATAATAAGTTGAATTTGTCTAACCCATACTGGATTTTAGACACAGGTGCCAGTAATCACATCTGTTTTGATTTAACCTTGTTCACAGACATTAAACCAACCGTTAAAACTCACTCAATACACTTACATGATGGATCTTTCAAGAATGTCTTTAAAACTGGAAACATAAATCTAACAGACACAATAAACTTGAGCCATGCCTTATATGTTCCATCCTTTAAATATAATATGTTGTTAGTGCATAAGTTGCTGAGATTCAACTCTGTCAGTATTCATTTTTATACTGATTTTTGTACCCTACAGGACCTAAAGACTAGCTTCATAATAGCAGTTGGGAGAGTTATTGGAGGATTGTACATAATAGATAAAAGTTCATTCCGAACTGAAGTCATACAGTCTTTTATGCATTCTTCTAGTGTGAATTTTGTCAATATAGCTATTAAGCATAAAAACCAGCTGCTTCATCAGCGGTTGGGACATCCCGGAGTAAATGTAATGAAACGATTGACTTCTATGAATATAGATAAGTTTGGTTCAGACTCTGTGTTGTGTGATGTTTGTGCTAGATCTAAGCAGACTAGATTACCTTTTAATCCTAGTAATTCTCGAGCTCTTCATATGTTTGAGTTGATACACATGGATGTTTGGGGTCCTTATAGGCAGCAATCGATAACTGGAGCTAGCTATTTTTTAACGCTTGTAGATGATTATAGCAAAGCCATTTGAACTTTCTTAATGCAAACAAAGACACAAGTATCAATGATTATTTGTAATTTCATAAAAATGGTTCGGAATCAATTTGGTGTTGGGATTAAGAAAGTAAGGACTGATAATGGAACCGAATTCTTGAGTAATACCTGTCAGGCTGTGTTTGCTGATAATGGGATTGTTCATCAAACTTCTTGTTCCTATACTCCTCAACAGAATGGGTCTGTTGAAAGGAGACATAGACATATCATACAGATGGCTCGAGCTTTGCTTTTACAAGCTTCTTTGCCTAATCTCTTTTGGGGGGAAGCAGTCTTACATGCTACACATTTGATAAACAAATTGCCCTCTTCTGTCCTTGAGTGGAAATCCCCATATCAATCGCTATATGGAACTGATCCTGATTTAGAGATGCTTAGAGTATTTGGGTGTTTAGCCTATGTAATTGTGGTCAAACCGGGCCAAGATAAATTCAGTCCTAGAGCAGTTAAAGGTGTCTTTCTAGGATTTGAACTGGGAAAGAAATGGTTTAAGATCTATGTTTTGGAATAACAAAGAATCATAGTAAGTAGAGATGTCGTTTTTGATGAATCTCAGTTTCCTTTTTGCATGACACATTCTCCTCATTCTTCTTCATCTACTCCTATTCCATTAGTTTCTCCTGCATCTGTTGATTCTCCACTTGTCAATATTCCTCCTTCACCTACTCGTAATCAAGATCTTCAACCAGAACCAATTGTTCAACCACCAAACACATCTCACCAAATTATTCCTACATCAGTTCATCGTACCCGAAAACCCCCTAGTTGGCTTAATGATTTTGTTGTTAATACAGTTGACACACAACCACAGTCTCACTTCAATGTTCATACTCCTACCTCTTCATTTCATACACCTAACACCTTTCCATATTTTCTTTCACCCTATTTTACATCCATTCATCATACTTTTCTAGCCAATATCCAAGAGCTTACTGAACCTAAATCTTATACTGAGGCCAAATCTAATCCAGAATGGGTGAAGGCAATGCAAACGGAATTGGCAGCATTAGAGCAAAATAAGACTTGGGTTCTCACAGAATTACCAAAAGGAAAACATCCTATTGGTTGCAAATGGGTGTTTAAACTGAAGTTGAAGCCCAATGGCACAATTGATCGTTATAAAGCGAGGCTGGTTGCTAAAGGATATAATTAGATTGAAGGGTTGGATTTTCATGATAGTTTTTCACCTGTTGCGAAGGTTGTTACAGTCCGTATCTTCTTTGCTATAGCTGCAGCACGTGACTGGAGTATTCAACGGCTGGACATTGATAATGCATTTCTTCATGGTTCCTTAGATGAAGAGATATATATGTCTGTTCCAGATGGTTATCCAGCAGAAAAAGGACAGGTTTGTCGTCTCACAAGGTCTTTGTATGGCCTTAAACAGGCTTCCCATCAATGGAATCATGAGTTAATTGCTCAGCTGAAGACTTATGGGTTCATTCAATCCAAGTTTGATTCTTGTCTTTTTACCTTCAGTTCACCTGATTGTTTTCTAGTTTTGCTGGTTTATGTTGATGACCTCTTAATAAGTGGTACTTCATTGACTGATATTTCAAAGGTCAAGCAGTATCTTCATAATCTTTTCACTATTAAGGATCTTGGAGAGGTGAAATATTTCTTGGATTTGGAGATATCCCGATCAGAGAAAGGTTATTTGAATCAGCGTAAATATGTCCTTGATCTACTCAAGGATGCAGGCCTCTTAGGTTGTAAGTCAGCAGTGGTTCCTTTATGTAAAGGTACAAAGTTGACACTTGAAGGTGGTTCTCCACTTGATAATGCTCAGTCTTACAGAAATTTGGTTGGTCGCTTTTTATATTTAGGATATTCTCGTCCTGATATTACTTATGATGTACATCAGCTAAGTCAATTTGTTCAGCAACCAACACGTGAACATATGCATAGTGCTGAGCATGTTCTGAAGTACTTGAAGGGCACAGCTTCTCTCGGATTATTTTTTCCAGCAACAAATCACTTTACTATTACTGCATATTGTGATGCAGATTGGGCTTCATGTTTGGATTCTCGCAGAAGCTTAACTAGCTACTGCATCTTTCTTGGTGATTGTCCTATTTCATGGAAGACGAAAAAGCAAGCTACTGTGTCTAGATCCTCTGTAGAAGCTGAGTATTGTTCTATGGCTACTACTTGTTGTGAGTTACAATGGATCGTTAATCTTCTTGCTGATTTTCACATTCCTGTTTCTTTTCCTATTTCTCTCTATTGTGACAATCAAGCTGCAATTCATATAACTAATAATCCGGTTTTCCATGAGCGTACCAAGCATTTGGATATTGACTGTCATCTAGTTCGTGATAAGTTTCAAGAAGGTTTTCTTACTCCTGTGCATATTTCTTCAGTTGATCAACCAGCTGATCTTTTCACTAAAAACCTTTCAGTTCGACAGTTTGCCAAGCTCCATTCCAGGCTGGCCATGGCTGATTCTCACTATGTCTCAGCTTGAAGAGGGGATGAAGAATTATTTATTTAATAGTTAGTTTGTTAGTGAGCATCTAGTTAATAGTTTGTTAGTTGGTTATTAGTTTCTTATTTTCTTTGTAACCGTTTTCTTCCCTTTATATATATGAGGGCTTGTACTGCTTATAAGAGTAATAAGAATATAGAGGTATTTCATTCTGAACAGTTATGATTTAGATTTTCAACCCGAAACCTCATGTCAAGGCCAAATTCTAATCTCATACATCTTAATCGATAGTGACTATCATACCAAGTCTAATTTATATAGTCACTTATAAGTGGATATGCTAATGAATGTAAATTTGCAGAGGGAAGGGGAGCAAGGCAAACACAATAGTGTATCGCTACGCGTTGTTCATTGTAAAGGCACTGTGACAGTAAAAGATGCCATTGAAGAGACGAAAAGAGAAATAGAAAATAATAGGAGAGAATTGCTAAGAATGGTGGTGCAAAAGGAAAATAGTTCACTTCCAAAAAGTTTCAGGGATTACTTTTGGAAAGGAAGCAACGTAATGCACTACTTTTACATGGACAAAGATGGTTTTTCATGCCCGCTTCAAAAGCTCAAGGATGCAAATAAAGTTTTATGGGAACCAATTAAATTGGAAACGAATTTAGCTTGTATTTAGAAGGATTCTTGTTATATACGTTAACAGTGTGCTGATTTCAAGCATCTTTGTGTTTCCCACCACCTATTTGATTAAATTTCTCTTAGACATAATGTTCTTTGATACTTGGGTCTCTGTTTTTCAACAAATTTAAGATTGTCCACCACAATGAGTTGTTATCAAACACTTCCAATCTTAGAGAATTCATTGTGATGAACGTCTTTTAGTAGCTGGATGATATATCTGAAAATGAATAAAACAATTCTAAATATCTGAAATGATATTAATAAACAATTTTTATGATTAAGCAAACTCCCCATTATTATTATTATTATTATTATACACATCGCAAGTTAGACTCGCGTAAATCATAATAATGCAAAAAACTTATTTTGCTTTTGCAGCGTGCAAGCCGAATTTGATATAAAATTTAATACGATAGAGGCCCAATATTAAAGCCCACGATTCAAGTAGGAAGGCGGGAGTGATATGAGTACCCGAATTCATAATTACTAAACTAATGGGGGTCAAATCTTGGAGATAACAATCACCTCAAAAGTTGGATGAACATGGGTGTAAATTGCAATCAAATAAATGGTACTCCCTCAATTTTTTTTATCATTTTTATAAAAATTAACAAATATTGATTAGATTAAAATTTAATATTAAATTACGTAATTTTGATTAAAGTATCAAATTTAATTGATTGTAAATAAAAATTTTTATTAAAAATAATAAATTAATAAAATTTAAATTTTATTCAAAAGAAAATCACGCATCAAGAACATAGGGATAGAATGCATTAAATTTTTCAAACATGTTAAAGTTTTAGAGCCATGCACTTTGAAAAAGAGTTAGCGCATTTGGGCCCATAAGACTTTGATATGGTCCAAGACAAGCGACTTGTCCGTGACATCTCCGCCAACTTATAATTTACTGGAATATATCAAACTAGGAAAATAAATAAAGAAAGATTAGAATTTATTTATATCCTAGCCTCTAATTCTAATTTTATCAAAAGAAACAGTAATAGAATAAAATCAATACATGGGTTTTTTCAGTCTGCTGTTTTCCGGCTCTTTTCTTCTTCTACATCTCTTTCTTTTAACCATTTCTCAGCCAGACTTCATGCACTACGGGTGCTACAATGACAGAGTTAACTACACCGCAAACAGTACCTTTAAAGCAAATCTCGACAGCCTCCTTTCATCTCTCCGCTCCAACACCGAAGTCAACTACGGCTTTTACAATCTCTCGGTCGGACAAGTCCCCGACCAAGTAAATGCAGTTGCACTTTGCAGAGGAGATATTGCGCTGGATGACTGCAGAAGCTGTATCAATAACTCTACTCGTAAGATCTTAGAGATTTGCTCTAATCAGAAAGAAATAGTAGGAGTATATGATATCTGTAGGCTTAGATTTTCGAACAGATCAATAATTGGCGAGCTAGAGGTTTCCTCTACTTTCTCTATCACATATCCGAACAATGCTTCAGATGTGAACCAGTACATTCAGTCTCAAAAAAATTTACTGAGCAGGCTTCGAGGCCAGACTACGTCTGGAGATTCAATTTGAAAGTTTGCGACAGGAAATGAAACTGCAGGATTTGAAAGGGTATATGCACTTATGCAATGCACTCCCGACTTATCTGGCGGGCAGTGTGATCTTTGTCTTTCTCAAATTATTGGGGATATTACAAGCAGTTGCGCAGGGAAGTTATCGTGTAGTGTGATTAAACCCAGCTGTGATGTCAGGTTTGATAATAAGCTTTTTTATAAGCTTACACCTCCTGAAACACCCACGCCGTCATCACCGCCACCTTCTCTTTCTGTACCTCCTCTTACTGCTCCAACCAAAGAAGGTATGCTTAGAATTAATTCAAAAATGCACATCTTCTAATTGATAGAGGATAGATTCAGTTCTGTTAGATTTCTGTTACAGCTCTCTAATTTGTACCAGATCTGTTCCGAATTATGTTACTGACCTTGATATATATGATATGGTTGAATTTGATAAGCATATGATCTCACACTAGTTTAATGAGAAGGATTTAATTCAATGCAGAAAAGAAAAGCAACAATTCTCGAACGATCATTATAGCAATTGTTAGCGTTGTGATATTAGTCACCTGCATCTGCATATTCTTGAGGCTGCGGAAGCCAAGCAAAAAGTCTGAAATTAATAATATGACAGGTATTGCTTGTTTATAATAAATTTTACTCGCTTTAGTGCCGTTTGATACATGTTAATATATTTCATTTGCATTTGCTCTGACTTGTTCTTTTTGATTTATTTATACTTTAAAGATGAAGATGAAATAAAAGCATCAGAATCCTTGCAATTGAATTTTGACATTGTTAGAGTTGCAACAAATAATTTCTCGAAGGAAAATAAGCTTGGACAAGGAGGATTTGGTGCCGTTTACAAGGTATAACTCTAATACCGACATGTAAACTATTACCGATAGTGATGCATTAAAAATAATATAATTAGATAACATATTATCAGGGTACTTTTGCAAATAAACAAGAAATAGCTGTAAAGAGACTTTGTAAGAATTCAAAACAAGGAGATTTGGAATTTAAAAATGAAGTCCTATTGGTTGCCAAGCTTCAACATCGGAACTTAATCAGGCTACTTGGTTTCTGCTTGGAAGGAAATGAGAGGCCTCTTATATATGAGTTTTTGCCTAACACCAGTCTTGATCATTTCATATTTGGTAAGCCCATACGTTCCCTTAGCTTATTAGCAGCAGACGCATCAAAATCCCAAATATTTGTGGCATTTTATTTAGTTGAATAATTAATTCGAAAGCATACACATTTGCATGGATGTCTAGATCCAATCAAGAGACTGCGTCTGGATTGGGACATGCGCTACAAGATAATCAATGGCATTGCCAGGGGACTTCATTATCTCCACGAGGACTCTCGGCTAAGAATTATTCACCTCGACTTGAAAGCAAGTAATATTTTATTAGATGATGATATGAATACAAAAATTTCAGACTTCGGAATGGCAAGACTATTTGCCATGGATGAAAGTCAAGCAAATACAAAAAGAATTGTGGGAACTTAGTAAGTACCTGTTGCATTTAACCTTTAGATTCAAAGTTGTAAACTGGAAGCTTAACTATATATTTCTTATGCGCGTTTAGTGGCTATATAGCACCCGAGTATGCAAAGTACGGACGATTCTCGGTTAAGTCAGATGTATTTAGCTATGGTGTGCTGCTTTTGGAAATTGCAAGTGGTCGAAAGAATAGCAATTTTCACGATGGGGAGAGCATACAAAATCTTTTATGTAAGTATACTGTGTCAAACTAGTATTTTGTGAATTCCACGTAACATTCTGCTAATTTTGGAAATAATTGATTAATGAAACTTTGCAGGCATGGCAAAGTTGGAAGGAAGGAACGCATATCAATGTCGTAGATCCCAGTTTAAGGACTGGTTCAGGAACTGAAATTATGAGATGCATCCACATTGGATTGTTAATTATGTGTTCAGGAAAATGCCGTTAATAGGCCAACAATGTCTTCAGTAATTCTAATGCTAAATAGCTACTCTCTCGCCCTTCCACTGCCATCACAACCAGCATTTTTTATGCACAGCAGCACTCAATTCGACATCTCATCTTCGTCAGAAGCTGCTGGATCTCTTCTATTGTCACAAAATGAGGCTTCAATTACTGAATTATACCCTCGATAGTTGTTAAAATAAGTGATGGAATTCATGTTTTTTACTACATTGTCTAATAACGACTGCGAATGAAATCTGTTGCAGTTCAAAATCTAGTTGCTAAATTCATAGCTTTTTTTTCGGCTCATTCCTTACATTTTGCTTGCTTGTTATTCAATTTCAAACATAGATTTCGGTGAAAATTTTGATAATTTTTGTTTTAAATTTGACTCGCAAAAAAATTTTGTAATTGCCTTTTGTTTTTGTTTTCTAGAATCCAATGCCTAAAAAACTTAGTAACTGTTAAGAATAATTCAAAAAATAATTAGTTATCAAAATCATAATTTTGAATTGGTTTTTAGTTTGTTTATATTTGATTTTAAATTATAGAATTTTAAGGAGAAAAATATGTATTAGTTTAAATATTTAGTTATATTTGCCTATATAAAGGCAATAATTATTTCAAGTTGTAATTGGGAATGACATGGAATAAAAGATTCAAATATTTTATTTTTCTCTCTTCTCTTCTCTCTTCCTAAAAATTTCCAACATGGTATCAGAGCCATGTCTGTGAAATAAATTGGCACAGTAGAAAATAAGTGAGATTGAGTCTTACATGTTCAATGAAGAAAATTAGCAATTATGGCATACGATGAAACAAGATTTGAGGTATGTAAATGTTCAAGCGAATTTGGCACAAGGGGAAGAATCTTTTTTTTTTTTATTAATTGGTGAGAAATACATCAAGAAAGTTGATGAGAGGGTGCATCAACCAAGAAGAAAGTTGATAACAAGTGCATCAACAAAAATGGATGGCACAAGGGGAAGAATCTTTTTTGATTAATTTGTGAGAAGTGCACCAAGAAAGTTGATGAGAAGGTGCATCAACAAAGAAAAAAGTTGATGAGAAGTGCATCAACAAAAATGGATGTGATGAGAAGTGCATCATAAAAAAAGTTGAGAAGTATGGAGAGATGTGCTCCATGAAAACTTGAATTTTTTTTTTAATTTTTGAATTAAGGGAAAGTGTTAAGCATAATTCAAAAAATAATTAGTTGTCAAAATCATAATTTTGAATTAGTCTTTAGTTTGTTTATATTTATTTTAAATTATAGGATTTTAAGGAGAAAAATCTGTATTAGTTTAGATATTTAGTTGTATTTGCCTATATAAAGGCAATAATTATTTCAAGTTGTGATTGGGAATGACATGGAATAAAAGATCCAAATATTTTATTTTTCTCTCTTCTCTTCTCCCTTCCTAAAAGTTCCCAACAGTAACTAATAGACGCGACCATTAAACAGGCCAGTTTGTCAATAAGAACATTAATTAAATGCTGAGAATGTTGTCCACAACCACTGCTTTCTCAATCACAAGCAGGCTGATGTTTAATTAACTAACTAATTAATCAGATTCGTCCATAAGACATAATCATCGTCAAGCCCCGAAGATTACTCGGTAGTTTCATTGCACGTGTGAATCCATTGACATCAAACCAAAAGTTTTAATTGCCCCACTTTCCTTTGAATATAAGTTAGTTCTTTTTGAATCTGTGTTTGAGGTATGAAAGCCCCTGTCTTGATTCTGTGCTTTGAACAAAATTAATCCCATTTTCTAGTGTTCCCATTAATGGATACTAATGACCAAAATAGAAACTAACTAAACTCTTAAAATTCAATAATCCCGTGACATGTACTATCTCCTCTCTCTTTTTTTTGTTTTTTGGTTTATGACTTTCCTTTATCCAGTCTGTCTTTTTTAATCCAAGGGAACCGACTATTTCAAGAGTTAGATTATTCTAGAAATCTCTACCATTCGGGTCAAAAACTGTTGGCTACATGCACTATACTCTTTTAAATAGTGAATTCTTCATTTGACCCCATTCTACATGCAGAGATTGTCTTAAACCAAAGCAATGTATCCAATCCTACGTATAGAAACGTTTTATTCAAAGCATTTCAGTATATGCATTTATGCTCTAAACTAATATATAATATTTAATGGACATAAAAGAAATAATATTAATATTTCGTTAGATGCCTAAATGAATCCTTAAATTTCAGATTTTGGCTTGACAAGGTTATTTATAATGTATCAAACTCATATCAGCACAAGTAGTTGCAGGGACTTCGTAAGTTTCGTCAAAAC
This sequence comes from Excoecaria agallocha, assembly GCA_037975025.1. NCBI lineage: Eukaryota > Viridiplantae > Streptophyta > Magnoliopsida > Malpighiales > Euphorbiaceae > Excoecaria > Excoecaria agallocha. The sequence goes on along the minus strand of JBBPFJ010000019.1, from coordinate 2,292,088 downwards.
AATCATTAGAACATATACCAAATGATGGGAATTATACATGGCATATGATTTAAAATGAGTTTTATGAATGTTATATATTGGTGCAGTGGGCATAATATGGCTCCACACTTTAAAAAAAAAAAAGGAATTAGCGACGGAAAATTCTATCGTCGCTATTTCGTCGCTAATTCACTTTAGCGACGTCACTGTTTTTCTGTCGCTGACATATTTAGCGACTAAAATCACAAACAGTCACTAATATAGCAACAAAAATTTCGTCACAATTGTCAAAAGTTCCATTGCTAATTAACCCCTAAAATCAGTCATCATTATATAAAAAAAAATATTAGCCACTAAATATTTCATCGCTAAGAAATTGATTCTTTTTTGCGATATATTTGGTATTATTTATATTCGTCGCTAATATTTAATGACGAAAGTTCAGTCAATGTTTCCATCGCTAATTTCTTCATATCTGAAAATTTTTAAATTTTTTTAAAATCTATGAACTTATTTATATGTCGTTGAATAACCAGTATTGAATCGAGACCCTACATAAGTATATAAATGCAAATCATAATGCAATTTTTAAATTTATAATACAAAACATATATACCATAAAAGTACATTAAATTATAAAGTACTCAAAAAATACTTAAAAAAACTAATTGTACAGTACTTGAAAAAAAAACTAATTGTACAATACTTGAAAAAAAACTAAGCTATAGAAAAAGCAGCATGAACAAAGTCACTTCCATAAGAACACCAACTGCTTCCTTGATTTATATTTATTCTCCTTTAGACTTACAAAGTGAAGTGATGAGCTCCACTGAACCAATTGATGCCTTCAACAACTTACCCACTCCAGTTACTGACTATAAGAAAAAAGAAACAATTGTAACTCACAACAGAATAAGAATCCTAATAAATTCACCTTGCAAAGTAAAAAATTCTGCAAATTGAACCATCCGACACATAATGGCAGAACATTCACTGGCAACAACATAATGGACCGATTCATATATATATATATATGCACACATATTTTGATATAAGTCTTTTATTGGCTTAGTATATAAATGGATATATGGACATAACATAAGCAAGAAATTTGCTCACAATCTTATGATCCTAACAACCGAAGAAGAAGATATAATGGAAACCACCTCTCACATGCTATAAGACAATTGCCTTCCGTTTAAAAAAATGTATGATCTAAAACAGATATAGTGCATCTTGGATGAACAAAATAAATCAAAAAATTTTACCTACTCAAATCTGACAACTATTTCAAACCTTAAATCTTCTTTCGTATAATAAAATTTTATTTGAGAAGTCCTGCACATAAAGACGAAATAATTATTGGGGCAAATAGGGATAATATTTAATTATATTTATAACTTTGACCACTGGAGCAAATCCAAGATCAGTTATGGCTTTTGAAAATAAAATCACTATAAATCACATCCTTCAAAATGAGTATTGTGCCAACAGATTTATGCATGTGGTGTGCTTACATGTTATCGTCAAATTTGTTATAAAAAAAATTGAAGAATTGAAACCAAATCTAAAACAGTATCACCAACATAAGTGTCATCAGAAAACTACTAACCTCATGCACAATGTCAGGCTTATAATTATAAGGATTCATATTCTTTTTATGCATAAAACTAGCATGCTGATCTGGATTTAGAATCTGGAACTTCTAAACAGATAAAAAAAAATGTATTGGTAATCACACTAGGAAATATCTTTCCTTTTTGAGAGTATGAATTTAGGACAATTTCCCTTCTCTTTTGTAAAATAAAATATATACCTAAAGACAAAATAATGTGCATTTTTTTATTATTCCAAACTAACTGAGTCATTCTATTCCTAGTAAAATATATTATCGAAATTGGCCTTTAGTTGGCTCAAACACACATTTCCACGCTAATTCAATTAACATACATACATACATACATACATACATATATATATATATATAGAGAGAGAGAGAGAGAGAGAGATCTAAGGCAGCTGGTCTCATGCCTCCCTAGCACAAATTGTTTGAATATACCTGCTGCTTATGCCAAAATTTTGTACTAAATAAGAAAAGAAAATAAAAGAAAGAGATTATGTTTTGATCATATCTTGATCACACAACGATAATAATAATATAATTTTCAGAATATCAAGCTTCAATTTCTCCAAAAATACCTCTCAAAATCAAGCTTAATCTTCTATTTCTTTCCCCTTCTTCTTCAAATTATCTTCTTCTACAATATCCTTATTCATAAATTTAAACCAAATAACTCAAATAAATACAAAAATTATAGATTCAAGAGAATTTAAATGACATTAGACTTGAAAATTAAAGCTTAATTTAAAATTGAACCCCTAATCTATTAAATGAAAAACAAAGTTAAATCTAAATTCTAAATTTACATAATTAATAGTTATTATAATCAACAAATGAAGAAATAAATCCATTAAGTACAAAAGACCTAACCACATCAGTCTACCGGATATAAGCAAACACAAAAATACAAGCACAAAAAGTCATAATCCAGAATGGATAACCAATTGAGAATCTCAGTATTGATTCATGGAATACATCCACTCACTTGTTTGTTTCATATCATAATGTTCTAGTTTAGCTTTAGTTCCAATTTTGCATCAAAAGAAAGCTTTATATTCATAACATGGCCTTTAAAGGAACAGACTTTCTAAGCGTAATACCCATTCTTTCGGACATATCCAATTTCTCAGGCTCAATCCCATCATCCAGAGCCCAATCAAAGCAATGCAAAAGGGACCCTATTCTAAATGGCTAAAACTCTAAATGGCTAACAAATTAGGATAACAAAAACGTAGACAATCAAGAATTGAATATTGTCAAACTTACCTTTACTCAGTTCCTATTCAGTTCCTATGTCAGACTCAGCTTCACTCGGTTCCTGTTGGGAGAATACGTGAGAATCACATACCCTTTTTTTATATAATTTCAAACAATATGAAGTTAATTAATCCGCCAAACTTATACAGATTAGACTACTTTTTCCACCACCAAACTTCAATTTATCCAAACTAAGTTGTTGCTGCAGTATTTGAATTCAAAGACACAGATCACATCAAAAATAAAAATTAGGGCACAAAATTCATGGAACTAACATTATACTGAGTTAACAACCCGACAATCAGGAAACAAAATTAACCGAAGCAAAAAGAAAGTGAAAGAGATTTACCAGTGCCTCCATCACCAACAATCACAAGCTTCAAACTAGGATAATCCACAGCTTGTTGATTTTCTAAAGCCTGAAACAACAACATGCAAAGAAAAACAACAGGTCTCAACTTTGATACCTTGAAATAAAAAAACCCTGAGAAGAAAGATAGACAGAATGTACAATTGAAATCAGCAAAGATCGAAATTGAGAGAGCAATGAGCGAAGAAGAAGAGTGAGAAGGAGAGAGAGAGGAGAGGAATTTATATATGAAGAGAGCTTGAGGTTGCAGCGACTAGGGCAGGAGGGAAGAAGAAGCGAGAGAGAGAGAGAAGGGTGGCGGCTCCAACTAAGAAAAGAAAGGAATGAGGCAAAGAGAGAAGGGGTAATTAGGTTTTTCAGTAAAAAGACAAAAATATCCCTACTCTCTCCTGGGCACAATATTTGTTAAACCGGAGGATAAATTCGTAAATAAATTTATACAAAGTTTTTTATTTGTTTCTATATATAAAATATTTACACATACATATATTGAATACATATTAAACATAAAAATAATCTAAAATCATATTTTAAAAAAAAGAAAAATTATATAATTTTTTAATTTTAATCATTCAATTTAATTAATTATTTAATTTAATAAATTCATATATTTAGAATTTTTTAATTTAAATATGCTTAGAGTTTAGCTACCTAATATTTTTTTATTAATATTATAATGCTTAGTAAAATAAATAATCTACATTAACAATTTTGTAAAAAAATTTAATTGAAAAATAATTAATATAATGTCAAAATTGTTTAGCGACGAAATTTTCGTTAGGCGACCAATTTTTCTGTCGCTAAATCGACGCTACAGTTTTACTTCAAATAGCGACTAAATTTTCCGTCGCTATTTCAGCAAATTAAGTTTCTAAATTAGAACTAAAAAATGTTAGCGACAAATATTATCCGTCGCTAAATCGTCGCAAAAATGGCGCCATTCATTGCCTCCAATATGTAGCGACTATTTCTTTTTTTCGTCGCTAACTTGAGACCATATTCAAAATCTGCATTATCACGACACAGTAGCTAATTAGCGACAAATTTATGCCGTCGCTATGTCAGTTTTTTTTGTCGTGCCAGAGTATGCAATGCAAGGTTTTCTCATTTCAAATCTGATGTGTTCAGCTTTGGAGTACCAACTGTTTTGGCATATTATTCGCGTGTGTATATCTCAATTTTTTACTTGTAATTGATCCACGCTTAGATAAATGGACTTGATTTAAGCAGAAAGAATTTAATAACAAACGTTCCAAGGACAACATAACAACTATAGATTGTTTAATGCTTTATAATGTTATATAGATAAAAACATTTATTTTTTTTAGAGATTAGCCATGGCACAGAATTTGACAACATCTCTACATTTTTAAACATTTGAAAGCATGGTTATTAAACTAGGTTTGACTCGACCGGTTGGACTGCGACTCGGCAAGCAATCCGAGTTGATTCAACTTCAAAATCGGAAATGATAAAAAATCGAGTTGACTCGTAAAAAATCGGGTTGACTCGGAACTCATCGACTCGGACCATACTCGGGTTCAATGTCAAAACGTTGCGTTTTGGGGAAATAGCCCTAAAATAAATCCCTAAATTTTTTAACTCTCTGCCTTCATCTCATTATTTCACGTCGCCCTCCTCTCTACCTTTCACGACTTTGCCATTCTCATCACCAATTTGCTTAAAGGTTGGACAGCAGCAATTCAGCAGTGCTACTGGTGTTCCTTCCCTGTTCTAAGGAGCTTTTTTGTGTTCCTCTGTTGGAAATTAAGCCACGACTGACATCAGATTTGTCTTTCCTCTCTTGTTATTATTAATGTTATTATATTGGGTTTTAATTCTGAATTTGCAAATTTTATAAACTATGATTTTAATTATCCGAAGTGTTTGAACTTGAATTGCTAATTTTCTCATATATTTATATAATAATTGAAAATTTGAAAATAAAGCAAATTAATAAATTTAATTACCGGATATGTAACTAAGCACACTCATGTCTCGGAGCCAGACAGTGGGAAGAACAGCAAGAGTGGTGAGTAGTGCAAATAAGTGGTGAGCATTTAACTCAAATCCACCTATAGTTAGTTGTGCACTTGGGAATAATGATGATAAATTATCACTCTCCAATATTATATATTCCACACAACATGCCTGCAAATCAAAAACATCAAACTAATGCTGCCGAGTCGTGAACTCCATCAAGTCTTCTTCACTCGTGATCTTTCCTCCGACTCGTGAAGCTGTACTGCCTTGCCTGCCAAGTCGTGAATGCCTTCACGACTCGTGAACATGGCTACTCTGTGTCACTCGTGAGCCTCTTCACTACTCGTGCCATTTTGTCCGACTCGTGATCTTCTTCACGACTCGTGAGCTTCATCCATGAATCTTCACCATTTCCTTAAATCACTTCACATTTGCACCAACTTTGACCTAAAACACAAATAATCACGTAAACTAAACATAAACACATAAAATACACATAAAAACTTTATTGAACTTAATATTTTTATATTGATATTTGGTAACTAAAAGTTTTTTGAATATATTTTGACATATAATATTTTTAATTTTTTTTATAAATAATTATATTTATAAAAATAAAAAAACTCCGAGTCAACCCGATTCAACCAGTTGATTTTCAATTCAGTTGACAAGCCGAGTCGATCTCCGAGTCGCTTCTGAAAACATTGTTTGAAAGTGACATAATTAACAGTAAGACAAGTCTTTCACGCCGCCTTTAAAGTTTGACTCTTAATGTTTTAAATCCAAAAGAAACCGACCCAGTCAAGAGTTGCCATAATCAATTACTAAATGGAAAATAAACTTCAACTACTGTTAATTAATTATTATTCCAATTCACTGTAGATTTAATTTTCTTGAAATAACCATTTTCCATCGAAACACTGATCAGAAAAAAGCAATCATGTTTCTTCGTCACAAATTGAATCCATCTCTTTTCATCTTGTTAACCATAATCTCTGTCAATTCCCAACCAACTTACAATTATCTGTACTGTGGAGACTCACCCGCCACAGAAGATTTCAAATCAAACTTAAATACCCTTCTGAATTCTCTATCTTCTAAGGCTGAAACCAACACCTTCTACAACGATTCATCAACCGGAATTTACAGTCTGTACCTCTGTCGGGGCGATGTCTCAATCACCCCTTGCCAATTGTGCGTCGACACAGCAATCAAAGAAAATGTTTGTTAAGATATTCTGATTCCAACTTCTTTGGAGTTGCAGAGACACTACCACGAGTGCTGATGTGGAATGTCCAGAACTCTAGTAATCAATCGCCTAATGAACCCGACCTTGGAGTTCAAGGAACTGTCTACATGCTTATTACAGATGAAGTTCCATATGACAATATCATGTTTGGGACCAAAGAATCTGAGGTTGGTGATGGGTCTTACACAAGATACGCTTTGGCTCAGTGTAGTAGAGATCTTAATAGCGGCGACTGTCGTTCATGTTTAAAAAATCTCAGTGATGCTTCTGAAAAATGTTGCCAACAGAAGATTGGTTGGCGTATTTTGGCCCCAAGTTGCATTTTAAGGTACGAGAATTATTCATTTTATAATGAACCATCATCCCCGCCCACATCGCCGGAGCCTGCAGATCAACAACCGGTGCCTGATACTGGTGAGTCAACCTTTTTTTATTTTTAGACTAGGGAAAATATTTATTGGCCCCTAAACTTGTCAATCCTGTTCAATTAAGCCCCTCAAAATCTGTATTTTTTGGGGTTACAACTTATAAAACATGTATAATGCCTATTACAACTATAAATATTACTAAAAAAATTGGAACTTAAAACCTCATGGACTTTTAATCCATACCAGGCCAACTTTTAAATTTTTTTTATTCAAGCTTTTAATTATTGGACGAAAGAAATATATTACGTGGATATTATATGTGAAATCTGGAAAATTGCATATTCTTAAGGGCTGAATTGACCTAAATTTGGAATTCCATAGAATAATTTAAATTTTTCAGAATTTGAAATGGCCTATTTTCTTACTTTTTTTTACAGCATTTTGCTTGAAAATGCATGTTAGACTTGTTAAATAAGGACTAAACAAAACAAAAAAAATTAGAAGTTCAAAGTCTTGGGTTAACAAGAAATTAATAGGAGGACCAAATTGAATACTTTGGAGAAGTTTAATAAAAAAAATGTTTTTTTTTCCTTTAAAATATCATAAACTAATTAGCATAGACCTTTGCTGATATATTGGAATTAGGTGAGCTGAGCAGGTTAGACAATCAATCTCCCATTACTCTTGATTTTAAGCTCTTTTTTGACCAATTACCCATTACCGCCCCCTGTTTTTATGGAATAAAGTAGGATTATTTTTATGTATATGTAATTATTTTCTTATTATTTTTTACTTGTAATCAAAGACCACACTATTACTAATCATCAAAAATATCATCACCATTTATTATTATTATTATTATAAAAAAGGGAAGAAAGGAAAAGGAAACACAACAACGATTGCAATCGCCGTTGCTGTATCATCAATTGTAGCGATTGGAGCTGTATCTGGTATTTTGTACTACTTCGTCTCCTACAAGAAAAAAAGAAGACATACAGGTTAGTACACTTAAACCTGCAAACGGTATAATTTGCATTGTTAAATTGCACTAAATGTATCTGTAACTTCTTACCCAGATGGGGAAACGAGCCAAGTAATTTTCTTAAGAAATTTAGAAGGCACAAATCGCAAGCAGTTGAGAGATGAAGAGTTCCATGTAAGCAATGATGACAGCGATGGAGATATGCATTGCTTCAATTTGGCTACAATTAGAACTGCAACAAACAATTTCTCCAGTGCAAATAAGCTTGGAGAAGGAGGTTTTGGCCCTGTTTACAAGGTTGGAATTTACTTGCATTGTTAATGTACGCTAAGATGAATTAATTCACTTTGATTAACAAAATTTTGAAATGCATTCAGGGAAAGCTGCCTAACGGCCAAGAAATTGCAGTTAAAAGGCTTTCTATGACATCAAAGCAAGGCCTGGAAGAGTTCAGGAATGAAGTGATGGTGATTGTGAAACTGCAACACAAGAATCTTGTAAGGCTATTAGGATATTGCATACAAGGAAATGAAAAGCTTCTCATATACGAGTACTTGGCGAATACTAGCCTTGATGCCTTCTTATTTGGTTAGCTTTCTGTTCTAAAGTATTAAGTTCTTGTATTATTAATTATCTTCCTTCATAAAAAAGATTAATTGAAGCTTCTGGTTGGTTGCTTAAAGGTAGATCCAAAAAGAAGTAAAGAGCTTGACTGGGGGAAATGTCCAAACATCATAACTGGAACTGCAAGGGGCCTTCTATATCTGCATGAAGATTCACGACTCAAAATCATTCACAGGGATATGAAAGCTAGCAATGTTTTGTTGGACCATGAGATGAATCCCAAGATATCAGATTTTGGAACTGCAAGAATTTTTGGTGGGAATCAAATTGAAGCCAACACAGATAGAGTTGTTGGCACATTGTAAGTCGTTCCTTTCCGATCCTAGAAATAGAGTATGTAAACTAGTATTTTTTTTTACATAATAAACTGCAATTAAAATATGCAAGTCGTTCCTTGGATATTTGTATTATAATTAATCAAAGTATAATTGATTAAATCATGATAACAATTTTGTTGAATGTCATTTCAAGTTCCAACATGTATACATTTTCACCCTCATGCATCCAAACAGGTATATAATGGTTCAATAATCTTTCAGTCCGAGTATTTTCTTGATTCAAAAATGATGTTTTATTTCTTTCTTTCCTTTTTTTTAAAAAACCTTTTCATTTATGTTTTAAGTAGATATATATAAAAATATCAGAGAAGCTATATATTCAATAAATAAATTTCTCTACTTAACAAAAATCAAATTACGTTCCCTTTTCTAGGATATATTTATATATTTGATTCATAAAATAATTCAGATTGTGCTAATATTTTCTTTTAAATTAAAAAATTTGAACATCATTTTGATTTCAATGGATCTTTTATTATTATAAATATATTCAACGGATATTGCTTTAACGCGGTATTGGGTTACCTTATTTGATAGTATCAGAAGACTACTTCTGCGCAGACATAGTTACATCCGCGCAAATGTAGTTCAGGATTTTTTTATTTTGATTTTCACTCTCTGAACTGTTTATATTCTTTATATTCTGATTAATCAAAGTGTAATTGATTAATAAATTACTCGAATTTTGGATATTTTTATTGTAAGTAATCAAAGTGTAATTGATTAAATCATGATAACAATTTTGTTGAATGTCATTTCAAGTTCCAACATGTATACATTTTCACCCTCATGCATCCAACTAGGTATATAATAGTTCAATAATCTTCCAGTCCGAGTATTTTCTTGATTCAAAAATGATGTTTTCTTTCTTTCTTTCTTTCCTTTTTTTTAAAAAAAAACCTTTTCATTTATGTTATAAGTAGATATATATAAGAATACCAGAGAAGATATATATTCAATAAATAAATTTCTCTACTTAACAAAATACAAATTACGTTCCCTTTTCTAGGATATATTTATATATTTGATTCATAAAATAATTCAGGTTGTGCTAATATTTTCTTTTCAATTAAAAAATTTGAACATCATTTTGATTTCAATGGATCTTTTATTATTATAAATATATTCACCGGATATTACTTTAACGCGCTATTGGGTTACCTTATTTGATAGTATCAGAAGACTACTTCTGCGCAGACATAGTTACATCCGCGCAAATGTAGTTCAGGATTTTTTTATTTTGATTTTCACTCTCTGAACTGTTTATATTCTTTATATTCTGATTAATCAAAGTGTAATTGATTAATAAATTACTCGAATTTTGGATATTTTTATTGTAAGTAATCAAAGTGTAATTGATTAAATCATGATAACAATTTTGTTGAATGTCATTTCAAGTTCCAACATGTATACATTTTCACCCTCATGCATCCAACTAGGTATATAATAGTTCAATAATCTTCCAGTCCGAGTATTTTCTTGATTCAAAAATGATGTTTTCTTTCTTTCTTTCTTTCCTTTTTTTTTAAAAAAACCTTTTCATTTATGTTATAAGTAGATATATATAAGAATACCAGAGAAGATATATATTCAATAAATAAATTTCTCTACTTAACAAAATACAAATTACGTTCCCTTTTCTAGGATATATTTATATATTTGATTCATAAAATAATTCAGGTTGTGCTAATATTTTCTTTTAAATTAAAAAATTTGAACATCATTTTGATTTCAATGGATCTTTTATTATTATAAATATATTCACCGGATATTACTTTAACGCGCTATTGGGTTACCTTATTTGATAGTATCAGAAGACTACTTCTGCGCAGACATAGTTACATCCGCGCAGATGTAGTTCAGGATTTTTTTATTTTAATTTTCATTCTCTGAACTGTTTATATTCTTTATATTCTGATTAATCAAAGTGTAATTGATTAATAAATTACTCGAATTTTGGATATTTTTATTATAATTAATCAAAGTGTAATTGATTATATCATGATAACAATTTTGTTGAATGTCATTTCAAGTTCTAACATGTATACATTTTCACCCTCATGCATCCAACCAGGTATATAATAGTTCAATAATCTTCCAGTCCGAGTATTTTCTTGATTCAAAAATGATGTTTTCTTTCTTTCTTTCCTTTTTTTTAAAAAAACCTTTTCATTTATACTATAAGTAGATATATATAAGAATACCAGAGAAGCTATATATTCAATAAATAAATTTTTGTACTTAAAAAAATAAATTACGTTCCCTTTTCTAGGATATATTTATATATTTGATTCATAAAATAATTTAGGTTGTGCTAATATTTTCTTTTAAATTAAAAAAATTTGAACATCATTTTGATTTCAATGGATCTTTTATTATTATAAATATATTCACGGGATATTGCTTTAACGCGCTATTGGGTTACCTTATTTGATAGTATCAGAAGACTACTTCTGCGCAGATGTAGTTCAGGATTTTTTTATTTTGATTTTCACTCTCTGAACTGTTTATATTCTTTACATTCTGATTAATCAAAGTGTAATTGATTAATAAATTACTCGAATCTTAGATATTTTTATTATAATTAATCAAAGTGTAATTGATTAAATCATGATAACAATTTTGTTGAATGTCATTTCAAGTTCCAACATGTATACAGTTTCACCCTTATGCATCCAACCAGGTATATAATGGTTCAATAATCTTACAGTCCGAGTATTTTCTTGATTCAAAAGTGATGTTTTCTTTCTTTCTTTCCTTTTTTTAAAAAAAAAAACCTTTTCATTTATGTTATAAGTAGCGTGGAGTAACAATGTTACTCCACCTAGTGGATTTACACTCCACCTAGTGTTTTCCTTCTGCTAGAAAACGTGAATTGCTCTCTCTTTGCAAGGCTATCCCAAAAGCCAACCTTTCATTTAAGCCCTTCTAACTTTCTTTTCTTCTTTCAATTAGATCCTAAAAAAATAAAAAATGCTTAATTAGACAATTAAAACATCAATTGAAGAAACCAACTATTAAAACAACTAAATTAACACAAAATTATTTTAAAAATATAGTAAAAACACATTAAAAACATAGTTAAATTCACATTTATCAAATACCCCACACTTAGCTTTTGCTCGTCCCCGACCAAATATCAGAATAATCAAACTCAAAATTAGATTTAAACAATTCAAGATTAAATTCAACATTTAACAAGAGAACTCAATAAAATCATGGCTAAAATAAACTCAAACAAGGAGATAAGAATCAGTTTCCATATGTGTAAGACCAAAACAATTTAAGCAATTTTCAAAAACAAAATACCAATGCATCTCATAATCAAGCTTTATAATTGAAGTATACTAAGTACACTTAAGGTTTCGCACTTGAAACTCTAGAAGCACTATAGGCCTCTCCTTTAGTACCGGACCCAAAGGTCATCTCCGCTAAACAACTCAAAGCAAAACATAGAATCACTTAGGTCTTAATTAGGTTGTAATGAGGTTTAAGGTATTACTTATTAAAGAATGGTCAAAGGATAATCAAAGAGAATTAGCCACTCTTTACTTGAATAAATCATATTTCTACATTTTTAAACTATTAAGCACAATTTCCTTTTCAGGCTTGCTTATTCGATATTCTTAAGCATTGAACAAACCCAAAATAGAAGTAATAAAACTGAAATCCCTCTCTCTTTTTTTATTTATGAGTAGTCCCAATTTCTTTCCCTTTTTAACTACCCCACACTAAAAATTTTGCCATATGCTAGCTTTATTATTTTTTTTTCTTTTTTTTAAGCTTCTTTTGCTGGCAAATTACAGAAACAAGGGTAAAACAAGGATATTTATTCAAGCACTTGGCTTCATCACACAATTCTTGCCCCAAATGATGCAATCATTCTCATTACACTTAATTTAAATGTCCAATAAACGTAAACCTATCCAAATCTAGAGTGGCCAATTCTAGAGGGTAGATAAAGGTTTTTAGGCTATATGGTTTATGATAAGTGTAACAAAAACAATAAACATGGTATGCTTTAAGCATACCTCATTAAGCTCAAATTGGCTAACAAAGGTTAATCGCATCAAAAGGGTAGGAAAACAATCTTTTTATTAGCTGAACAAGAAAAATCTGCCTAAATCACTTTCTAAGTTGCTTGAGTTGCTTTTATGCTTCGAAGGGTGATGAGGAAGGTTCTAATGTCTTAATATTCCTTGCTCAACTATTTCAATGCATTGGTTTTTCTAAAGTTCAAAAACTGGTTTTTTTGTGCTTTGAATATGCGGAAACTAATAATTATAAACCAAGCTAAGTAATAGATTAGCTCAAAATTTCAGTGAACAACCTACTTGTCTTGCTGCTAAATTATAATCTTGATTATTGCACAATCTAAATTCAAGTTCAATTTGTTCAATTACTGAAAAGAACTGGGGGAAACTAAGCTTTATGTAAGCTAAGTGATACATGCTAATTAATTGTGTATTAGAATACTTTAAGGACAAAAACAACTAAGTAACTAAGAACTAGTAACTATTCATATCATTATTGAGTTAGTTACAGCACCAAGATTACTATGACACACCAAAAAGTAAACTAAAAATAAAAACAAAACAACATAAAACAAAAGAACATAAGTGTTTTCATAATATAAAGAAACAGAAAAAGTAGACTTCCTGGATTTTAGCAACACTCTAGAGCTCAGAGAAGCGCTACCCCCCTCACAAAAATTGTTGTTGTCCACAGCAACTCAAACTTGGTTTACTCGGATGGCGGAGGCGGTGGTGGTGGGAAACGCCTCCAAAACTCAACATTGAATCTTTCAAAGTCCTTGCGCAGGTCTCCAATATCATCTCACATATTATCTAGCCTCCCTATGACTTGATTCATGAAAGTCACAAGTATTGGAGGAACTTCTGGCTGTTCATGAGCTGGGGCAGCGACTGGAGCAGGAGGCTGTTGTGTTGGACCGACTGGCTCGGGTGCATCATCTTCTGGTTCCTCGTCATGATTCTGGCCAATAGTGATTAAGTGCAAATACTCATCCCGAGTGGACCAATGCCTCTTGGGTTTCAACACTAAAATTTTCATTCGGGTTAGCATACCATAATCAATAAATTTGATCTCACCGAGGGATTTCTGCGTGTCCATATATGCCCCATATGGTCAGCCATAATTGTTGCTACCCATCCTAATGATGCGGAACCCCAAGGTTAAAGAACCCGAAACCCCTTAAACATACACTTTGATTTCAAAAGACAAAGAAGAGAAACTTCCTCCCTATTGAACCCCCATACAACACGTGAATGGAAACGCAATAATCGGGATAAGAAGAAATAAGAAAACGCCACAATCAAATGATTGATAAGTAATCCTAATTCTTGATGCAATAGAAAAGAAAGCAAGCAATCTCACAATCTCTCTAAAGAAATTCGGCTAAGCCAAGAGAAAAACTCTCAAAAGTTTATAATTTGATTCAATGATTAAGTTTACAACCTAGGTTAGCCTATTTATAAGGTGGCTAACCCTAATTCACTCTTTAAAACCCTAATTTAAATACTCATATGGCCTTACAAGAATTTCCTTGGGCTTTTACAAGCCAAATAAGCCCAAATAAGTCTTAAACACACTTAAAACAAAACTAGTTAATAAACCTTATAGGCCTAAAATGAAAGCTCAAAAGAAAGACTAAAATAAATAACCAAACTAACTAAAACTAAACCCAAAAAGAAGCCCACACGCCTAAGCCTACATTTACAACTTAAATGAGTCATGTGACTTTTAAATGAGGCACATGACTTGTACAATTAAAGCCCAAAGTTGTATAAGCCTAAAATTGATGGTAAAGCACCAAATCTGCCTCCTATAAATTGGAGCACGCCCCAATGACATTTGGATCTTATATTTATGTGTTTGAACTCCATTTAGACCCATTTGAAAGTCATAAGGTTGCCCCTCTTCAATGGCATAAGATAGCCCTCTTGGATCCGTATCATTCCCTCCCTCTTTAGAAAAGATTCGTCCTCGAATCTTCGTCTTGCAATAGTTGGGAATTGGCACTTGAGGAATACATTCATCTTCATAAATGATCTTCGACATTGGTGGAAATAATATGAATGCTTCTTCATTGAGAAACTCATCATGATCCTGCAAGTTATAAAGAAAAAGGACTATGCAAAACATGGTTAGTATTTAATATAGAGGTATGATTTTGACTTTCTCCACTTTCCATGTGCAACTCATTCTCCTTAATCAATAGAGAATCAACTGTAACTTGTGAATCTTCCATCTCAACTAAGCAAACTTCTTCACTTGCACTCAAACAATCAACAATTTCTTCACTTTCAATTATTTCTCCATCATGCACAACATCATTATTCTCTTCTACCTCTAAAATAACCTCATTTACCAAGTTCTCCACATCTTCAACTTCACCCAAAACCTCTTTTTCCTCATCAAGCTCATCAACAACCTCCTCTTCATGGTCTTGAGTAACTTCACTATCAAAGCCTATATCTATATCACCCTTTTCAGGTTCACAAATTATTTCTTCTAGGATAACTTTTTCCTTCTTCCTCTTCGCTTTGCTCTCCTCCATCCTAATGAGTGGTTCGAAATATTGTCTAACCAACCATTCTAGATTATTAAGGTCTTGCCTTATCAACTTTATATCTTCCTTAAACGCATTCCTTTCATCTTGATGTAAATGTCGCTTGGACTTGTAATAAGACATCCTCACATTCACTCGTGTTTAGCTCAAAATTTGGCTTTTACCCTCTTAATGTCCTCTCACTCTCTTGCCTTTTTCCTCTCAAGCTTGCAACTTCAAAATTGCACTTCAGAATGTAAATCACAAATCAAAAACTTGAGCACGTTTAAGAAAACAAGGAAATAATACTAACAACAAAAGATAGTTCAAAACTAGAAAAGAAGACTCTAGACACAATGGAGGTGATACACGGATAAGAGTGGTGTACCACTTGATGATAAGTAAATTAGAGTATTGGATAAGCAACGATACTCTAACAATGTAAATGGAACAAAAAAAACTAGCTTAAAACAAAGAAAATAAGCAACAAGAATCAAGGAAAATGACAATATGGATAAAATGAATGAATTTGATTCACTACAAAGTAAATCAAATATCGAACCTAAATATTCTACCCAACAAAGCAAGAAATCAACAAAGAGACCTAATTAAAATAAATGAAGTAGGTTGCATGCAAAAACAAATCAATTTAGAGCCAAAATTATCACTAGGCCGAATGATGTAACAAGCTTGATTAGTGTGTCAAGTTGTGTGCAAAATGGTGGCAAAGTGATGGCAAAAAGATGGCAAAGTAAT
This sequence comes from Excoecaria agallocha, assembly GCA_037975025.1. Lineage (NCBI taxonomy): Eukaryota > Viridiplantae > Streptophyta > Magnoliopsida > Malpighiales > Euphorbiaceae > Excoecaria > Excoecaria agallocha. The sequence continues at coordinate 2,275,990 of JBBPFJ010000019.1, read as the reverse complement.
GGCAAAATGATGGCAAAAGTTTCCAAAAATGATAACACAAATGGTGGAAAAAAAGTTTCCAAAAATGGTTGCACAAATGATGAAAAAGTTGCCAAAAATGGTTGCACAAATGGTGGAAAGTTTCCAAAAATGGTTACACAAATGATGGAAAAGTTGCCAAAAATGGTTGCACAAATGGATAGCAAATGATAGAAATGATTGGCACAAATGGATAATAAATGGATAGTACAAATGGTGGTTTAATAATTGCAAAGTAAATCCTTGGTTAAGTAGGACTAGGATTGTAATTCCAAATCAAGTATGGATTGGATTTTGAAAACCTAAATCCAAAGCAATAAGGATTGTATTTCCTACCCTTTAAAGGATTTCCAAAGGTGTTTGGAAAAGGTGTAAATGCTGCCCCTCCCAATCCTAAAAGCAAAAAGGATTAGTTTTTCCCACTTATGAAAGGATTAGGATTTCTTTAGGCTATATAAACTACACTTACTCAATTGCTCCTTACTTTTTTTTCTTCTATTTTTCTTCTCTTCTTTCTTTTTTTTTTTGATGAACAGTACCGTAAACCGTGCGATGTGAACAGTGCTGTGAACAGTACCACGATTTTTTTTCTTTTTTTTTTCTTTTTTTTAATTCAACACACCAATCTAAAGGCTACTACTACTAGAATTTGATTTTTCATGCCAAAGATTCAAAGTTCAAGTTATGTTTCTAAGGATTTTTAATGAATCAAAACACAAGGTAAGGAAAAGAAAAAAGGCTAAATTTAACACACAAAAAGCACACAAATCAAAACTTATCACTACCTAATTCGGCATAAACATAAAGAAATCAAAGAAAAGAAAACACAAACCTAACACTAAGATAAATAGGAATTTACCTTACTTTTGGCTCTGATACCAAATGATGCAGAACCCCAAGGTTAAAGAACCCGAAACCCCTTAAACATACACTTTGATTTCAAAAGACAAAGAAGAGAAACTCCCTCCCTATTGAACCCCCAAACAACATGTGAATGGAAACGCAAATAATCGGGATAAGAAGAAATAAGAAAACGCCACAATCAAATGATTGATAAGTAATCCTAATTCTTGATGCAATAGAAAAGAAAGCAAGCAATCTCACAATCTCTCTAAAGAAATTCGGCTAAGCCAAGAGAAAAACTCTCAAAAGTTTATAATTTGATTCAATGATTAAGTTTACAACCTAGGTTAGCCTATTTATAAGGTGGCTAACCCTAATTCACTCTTTAAAACCCTAATTTAAATACTCATATGGCCTTACACGAATTTCCTTGGGCTTTTACAAGCCAAATAAGCCCAAATAAGTCTTAAACACACTTAAAACAAAACTAATTAATAAACCTTATAGGCCTAAAATGAAAGCCCAAAAGAAAGACTAAAATAAATAACCAAACTAACTAAAACTAAACCCAAAAAGAAGCCCACACGCCTAAGCCTACATTTACAACTTAAGTGAGTCATGTGACTTTTAAATGAGGCACATGACTTGTACAATTAAAGCCCAAAGTTGTATAAGCCCAAAATTGATGGTAAAGCACCAAATCTCCCTCCTATAAATTGGATCACGCCCCAATGACATTTGGATCTTATATTTATGAAGGAATATGACATGGTATGATAATCATGATAGCACAGCGGAAAAACAAAAATTTTATCATGCATACCATACATATCCAAAACTAGGAACGAAAACATGCAATTTTAGAGTTTTGAAACTTACAACTTTAGATGCACTTCAAGACTTGATTTTGATGATGACCAGCAACTAAGATGAATTTATTTACCTTAGATCTTCACCACCAATGCCAAAGGAACAGCCTTTATGCCACTCCTCTCTATGTTCACACACACTTGCAAAGATAGCTTAAAATCAAGAGTGCTAGCTCTATATTTGTGTATTAGGCAATGGAATTGTTTGAAAAACACAAGAACTCATCTTGTTCTTTCTTCTTTGGTTTTCTATGTTAGTCACCTTCCATGAGAGAATTAAGAGCAAAAGGAATCTCTACCAATCCCACTAATAGTCTCATGGCTAAAAGAGAGAAGAAGAATAAAAGTGGCACCCACCATTATTCCTTTAATTCATTTAATATATATCACTTACTTTAGTCATGTGTGAGTGCCTTAAATTAGGTAGCAATTTCAGCCACTAACACTTAATAATTAAGAGATATATATTTTAATTTAAATTCTATTAGAATTTAAATTCAAATGGCATCATTTAGCTAATCAAAACAAACTTACTTAACTAAGGTAATTAGTTGCCAAATTTAACTAGGATTCCTAGTTTAAACTTTGGTTACTTTAATTCCCTCTCAAGTATTATATTTTGATTAAATATAATTTAGGATTTAATACTCAATTAACTTAATTATACATAGATAATTAATCAATTGAAATTAAACCTAACACATGCCAGTAAATTTCTCTCGTGACCAATTGTTAACAGTAAAAATCTGTTCACCCATTGCATGCATTAATTTGACTTTAAATAAAAGTCTAAATTAATTTCCAATACAATTTTAAGCCCAGTGCTTTATGTGCGATCCTATAGGTCCATTTAATATTGGCAATGAATTAATAAAAATTAATTCAAAGGCTATATATATTCTCTAGCAAGATATTATAGCATTCCAAATTAAACGAAAATGCAAATGGCATTTAGTGACCTAATGCAATTTTGCATAATCCCTTACCCTTAAATATCAGAATTAATATAAGGCATGGAACTAGTCATCCTTATATATATTAATTCCTTTCTTGATATTCCAGTGATACTGAACTCTCAGATAAATAATGATTACTCATTATTTCATCTCGGTATGGCCATACACTTCTCAGTTCACTGATCAAGTGGCCGATGATATTTTCTCTCTTATCGAGAGGGGTAATCCCTTCACTTCTCTCATGCTCTCTAACATAAATCAATGCATACCCAATCATACCCGTACTTGTCACTCTGTTACGAGCACGTTAGGTGTATGTCAAAGTACACAGTAATTCATAAAGAGTTTCATAGAGATTTCAGGTCTAAGAACTCTGATACAAAACTTGCATATGAGAAACACTTATGACTTGTACCATGTAGTGTTCTCATGAGCGGATCGAATCCAGATACCATGTTCTTTAACATGTATCTATGATCTCTGATTGACACTCTTGTCCTAATGATCCGTAAGACAGGACTCATAGCATCAGAGAGAGCATACTAGTCTTAATTCATTTGTTATTCCCATAACAATGACTGACTAGGGATATTTAGAATGAAGTCTCATTTGTTTCAAGGTCTTACAATCCATGTGCCTCACACATGATAACTTAAACCGAAACAACACTCTTGGATAGTTTTATCAATTGATATGCACAGGAATACAAAGGATAAAACAAATGCCTCATTTTATTAATTTCAAGTGTTTCGTTACAATGTATTGGGGCTAGGGCTTACACTAACAATCTCCCACTAGCACTAGTCCCAATTGGGCATAGCCCTAAGACCGAACGCTCTCAAATGAGCTTCGTGCAGATTTGGACGTAACTGTTTCGTCAAAGGATCTGCTACATTGTCTTCACTTGCTATCTTGCTAACCTTGACGTCCCCACGATCAATGATTTCTCTGATCAGGTGGTACCTCCTGAGTATGTGTTTGGATTTCTGGTGTGACCGGGGCTCCTTGGCCTGTGCGATGGCCCCGTTATTGTCACAGAAAATTTCTAATGGATCTAGGATGCTTGGGACCACTCCTAATCCATTAATGAAATTTTTAATCCAAACAGCCTCTTTTGCAGCCTCACTTGCTGCAATATACTCAGATTCTGTAGTTGAGTCGGCAACGGTTTCTTGCTTTGAGCTTCTCCAGCTGACAGCACCACCGTTCAAAACAAAAACAAACCCAGATTGCGATCTAGAATCCTGAGTGCTGGTCAGAAAAGCAGCATCGACATAACCTTGTATGACGAGCTCTTCTTGACCACCATACACCAAGAAGTGATCCTTTGTCCTTCGCAGGTACTTAAGGATCCCTTTTACAGCAGACCAGTGCTTCTCACCAGGGTCTTGCTGAAACCTACTGGTTATACTCAGTGCATGAGCAACATCCAGCCTAGTACATAACATAGCGTACATGATAGATCCAATAGCAGATGCATATGGGATTCTACTCATGTTGTCCCTTTCCTCTTTGGTTTTAGGGCACTGTTCTTTAGTCAAAGGAACTCCCAAAGCCAAAGGTATGTACCCTTTCTTTGAGTCTCCCATACTAAAACGCTTTAGTACTTTGTCTATGTACTTTTCTTGACTTAGTCCCAAAAGCCGATTCGATCTATCTCTATAGATTCGAATACCAAGTATTGTCTCGGCTTCACCTAAGTCTTTCATTGAGAAACATTTTCCCAACCATTGCTTAACCTTTTGCAATGTTGGAATGTCATTCCCAATGAGAAGGATGTCGTCCACATATAGGACTAGAAACACTACTATGCTCCCACTAACCTTCTTGTACACACAAGGCTCATCTTCGTTCTTGATGAAGTCAAAATCTTTGACTGCTTCATCAAAACGAAGATTCCAACTTCGGGATGCTTGCTTTAATCCATAAATGGATTTTTGAAGCTTGCAAACCTTCTTAGGATGCTTGGGATTGACAAAACCTTCAGGCTGTGTCATATACACATCCTCAAGTAAATTTCCGTTGAGGAAAGCAGTTTTGACATCCATTTGCCATATCTCATAATCATGATATGCAGCTATGGCAAGCAAGATCCTAATGGACTTGAGCATGACTACAGGCGAAAAGGTCTCGTCATAGTCTATACCATGAGTTTGTCGAAAACCTTTTGCTACTAGTCTACCTTTGTAGGTCTTATCAGCTTTTAGTTTGAATAACCACTTGCATTCAATTACCTTAGCACCTTCCGGTGGATCAACCAAGGTCCAAACCTGGTTATCGTACATTGATCGCATCTCGGATTTCATGGCTTCAAGCCAATTATCCGAATTTGGGCTTTCAATAGCTTCTCGGTAGGTAGTAGGATCCTCACGATCTACTAACTCAATAGTGTCACTGTCAGTGATTAGAAATCCATATCTCTCAATCTCCTGACGTACCCTACCAGACCTTCTAGGTACTTGTGTAATGGGTTCTTGTTCCACAACTGGTTGTGAACTTGATCCCATTTCCAACTCATCCTCTATAGGAGCTTGTGGCATTTGAATTTCTCCAAGTTCTACTTTACTCCCACTGTCTTTCTTGAGAAGGAACTCCTTTTCCAAGAAAACAGCCTTGCGAGCAACAAATACTTTGTTCTCGGCTTTTGAGTAAAAGTAGTATCCCTTTGTTTCTTTGGGATAACCCACAAACAAGCAGACAGTCGATTTGGACTCTAGTTTGTCAGATGTTAATTTTTTAACATGTGCTTCACAGCCCCAAATCTTGAGAAAAGACATATTGGGTTCTTTCCCAGTCCATACCTCGTATGGTGTCTTCTCAACTGCTTTAGTTGGAGTACGGTTCAATAGAAACGCAGCAGTTTCTAATGCATAACCCCAAAAAGAGATAGGAAGATTAGCTTGACTCATCATAGATCGAACCATGTCCAACAGAGTTCGATTTCTCCTTTCGGACACACCATTCCATTGCGGTGTTCCAGGAGGAGTGAGCTGTGAAATAATTCCACACTCTTTTAGATGATCATCAAACTCTTGGTTTAAGTATTCGCCACCTCGATCTGATCGAATGGCTTTTATACTTTTGCCAAGTTGGTTTTCTACTTCGTTCTTAAACTCTTTGAATTTCTCAAAAGTTTCAGACTTGTACTTCATTAGATAGACATAGCCATATCTACTGAAGTCGTCTGTGAAAGTCACGAAGTAGCTAAAACCACTTCTAGCTTGTGTACTTAATGGTCCACATACATCGGTATGTATTAGTTCCAATAAGCCATTAGTCCTTTCACCTTTCTTGTTAAAAGGACTCTTTGTCATTTTTCCATACAAACATGGCTCGCATGTGTCATAAGATTCTAAGTCAAATGACCCAAGCACTCCAGTTTTGTGGAGTCTTGAAATGCGTTTTTCGTTTGCATGTCCTAAACGACAATGCCAGAAGTAAGTAGGGTTTAATTCGTTTGATTTAACCCTCTTTGTATTAATGTTGTATATAGACTCTTTGTTTTGTAAATCAAGGATATAAAGGCCATTTTGTAACATGGCATTGCCATAAGAAATGCCTTCGCGACGAATATGAGCATTGCCCTTTTTAATAACAAAATCAAATTCATCATTATCCAAACATGAAACTGAAATAATGTTTCTGCTCATAGCAGGCACATAATAACAATTATTTAAAACAATACAAAGTCCGGAAGGTAAAGTGAGGTGATAGTCGCCTATCTCCATGGCAGCAACTCGTGCTCCATTCCCCACACGGAGGTCCACTTCATTCTTCCCAAGTAACCGCCTATTTCTTAACCCCTGCACATTTGAACAAATGTGAGAACCACAACCGGTATCCAATACCCAAGTGGTAGAAATAGAAAGGTTAATTTCAACAACAAAAATACCAGAACTGGACGCCTTGGCTCCATTCTTCTTTTGTTCTTCCTTGAAGAGAGCGCAATTCTTCCTCCAATGCCCTATCTTGTTGCAATGGAAGCAAGTGCTCTCACTCTCTTTGAGCTTTGGTGCCTTGGGCTTGGATTGGGCTTGAGGTGCACTCCCAACTGTCTTGGGTTTTCCCTTTCCTTTTCCCTTTCCCTTAGCAGGTCCCTTCTTAATTCCCTTTTGAACCATTAGCACGGGATTGGTCTTTCGAATGTTCTCTTCAGCATTCTTAAGCATCCCATGAAGCTCAGTGACTGACTTGTTCATAGCATGCATGTTATAATTCATCACAAATGGATCATAAGCAGCAGGCAATGATCCTAAGATCAAGTCAGTGGCCAATTCCTTTGGCACTTGTACCTCAAGCTTCTCAAGAGTATCAAGATACCCTTTCATCTTGAGTACATGGGTACTAACAAGAGTACCCTCTGCCATCTTGCAAGAAATTAAAGCCTTTGTTGTCACGAACCTCTCGTGACGAGCTTGTTCTTGGAACATCTCCTTGAGGTGCACCATGATCGCATATGGCCTCTTGGTCCATAAATTGCTTTTGCAATTCAGGCACCATAGTGGCTAGCATCAAACAGGTCACATCATTAGAGTCACTCTTCTTGGTCTCAAAAGTTTCCTTTTGAACCGCAGAGGCGTTCCTTCCTGGTTCTTCAGGCAAGGGTGCATCCAAAACATACGACTTCTTCTCTTGCTTAAGAACTATTCTTAAGTTTCGAGACCAGTCTATGAAATTGGTGCCATTTAATTTGTCCTTTTCAAGGACCGATCGCAATGAGAAATTGTTATTTGAAGATGCCATTTTCAATCTACAATAAAATTTAGCAAGATTAAATGAGGTCTTATTAATGATCCCACAAACCGAATTAATATCCCCATAAATAATTCGTGTTAGTGATTTAATGTGGGCCAAGATCCACTTTTCACAACAACTTATTAGTCAAGCTGAGCCTGTACACCTAATAAGTTAAGTTACTTAGGTAGGAAAAACTCCAATCATGTCTCGTACATGACTCTTGGATCAAATGGGCTAACATCAAACAATGTTATAGCACAAACCCATTTATAAGTTGCCTAGGTCCGAGCATCCCATTCCATGTTAAGTCCAACCTACATTCACAACCCATGCCTCACAAAGATAATCGGGCGCATCTAGGACTCCTAGTCTACGTGACCGATGATCGATGCCTTGACATGTTTCGAATTAGGAAGGCAACTTTGTGACTTACTATTTTTAGGGATTCATTTTATTACGGCTTACATGGCATACGCTTTGTCATCCATATATAGCATGCATATATATATATATATATAATTGCATAAAGTAAAGCGTGACAAACATGGGCCCAAAAACCTACAACTAAGATTCTATACTATTACATAAGAATCTTCGAGTTGGGCTTCTCCACTTCGGTGGGCTTCGTCTTGATTTACAAAGTCTTCAAATAAATTCTATTCTAAGAAATAAATGAAACTTTTACAATAAAATATAATGGCACGCAGGCCATATTTAATTACAAAAACCCAGGGCCCATGAATGCACCATGCATATCCATTCATCACACCAAACAAGCAAATAAATATACATAGCATTCATGGATCAGACAAAGTCCATGTAGATTATTCAAGAATCGAAGTCGATTTGCTTTATAAAAAGAAGATATCAATGAACTTTTATGAAATGGTTTCACGGGATTCAGCCAATTGTCTTGATCATGGGATATCATTGAGAAATAGGAATTCGTGTTATCAAAAGATTTTCTGCGATTAGTTCTTGTAAGGACCCTAAATAGGCCCTAGTAGAATTTAAGGGTATTAGCATGTTATTAATAATTTATTAAGTCTAGATAGAGGAATTAAAAATAAGATAATATCAAGTAGACTAATGGTTTATTATGAAAAGGTTAAGAGAGTCATTTAATATTGTGAAATATAGGGGTGTTATTGAAAAGAAAATATAGTTAAAGGGGTCAATTTTTGATACAATTAAATATTGGGCCAATTGTAATAATATAATAAGTATTTTGGGATGTAATTAAAAGAAGATATAAAGGTTGGGCCCAATGTTGAAGAGAAAGTTTAAATGGGGGTCAATTTATGACATGCAAATTGTGTGAGGATTTAAAGTGGATTTTGGTGGGTCCTTGATGATGTCACCTTCCACTTTAGTCTCCATGCAAGCCTTGTATTTAAAGAAGTGTAGCCGGCCATACTATCAAGAAAAAGAAAAGAAAACATTTATCTTCTATCTATCAACCAAAAATCTGAAATTTAACTTCTCTCTTTGCTAATAAAATTGGAAAAAATATTCATCATTTCCCTCTTGTAAATCCGGTCACTCATCTTAAGTAAAACCTCCTTAATTCAATCTGAATGCATAGATGGAAGGCGAGATTAAAGAGGCTTACAAGAGTATAAGAGAACTAAAAGATTGGAAGATAAAGGAAGAGGAAGAAATAGGAGGATTTTGAAGAAGATTTGAGTTGCATGTCCAGGTTTGGGAACTATTATTTCTTGCATGCATTAATACTTGTGTTGAGTATGGATTTTATAAGTATATTGACTTGATTTAAGATATTAGGCATTAATGTGAAAGTGCTGTCCAGAAATTCGGATTGACCTCCAATGACTAATTTGATCATAAGTTGAGTTTTAGAACTCTGAATTTGATGATTCTAGTTGGGATAGAACCGGTACATCTGTGCCTAAAAATAATATAGAAATAACAATAATTAAATTTTGCCTCTAAGGTCCTCAAAAATGCCCAAAATAGTAGCCTTTTTGCATTTGGTGGGTCATTGGAGCTTGTTGTGGAATTCGGCCAAGGTGAGGAATTAAAGTGTAAAATCAGTTTTACATGTGTTGTATTTGGCATGAAAATGATGATATTGATTTTGTTACTATAATATTTGGTTTATGAAAGAGATGAATCGAAAGCATGCAAATCAAAGTTGAAAGAAGAAAAGTTAATGAAATTGAAATTCTGGGTTAAGTTTCTATGAACCAGTTTTGAAATTTTGTGGATATCTCGAGTTTTATAACTCCAATTTGGGAAATTCCAATTGCTAATTAAACTTAAGACATGGATTCATAGTTTTGTAGAAGAAACCTAAACGTGATTCTGTCCCTAAGTATTTTTTTTACTTGAAATTCGTAGTGAGATGCTGTCTTTTTGTAGAGAGCAGGTTCCAGTATTTTTGAAATAATGTTTGATAGAGAAGTCTAAATCCTATGAGGAAAAATCCTGGATAAAATAGACTTATAGGAGAACAATTTTCATGGAGGAAGGTTGGCTTAAATCTTTACAAATTTTCTTCTATGAATTTTCTAATTAGTAACTAAAATTGAATTTTGTTATTGTGAACTGCTGTCTAGTGTTAACGAACAGCTTGTAGTATTTTTCTTATAACTCATGATAGAAAACTCAAAATTCTATGGGACAAAATTTCAATTAAAATAGACAGGAGTACAACTCTAATGAATAAATGTTAGTTCAATTCTGTACTTATTTTGTTCCAAGAATTTTTCAATATGGTCACACAAACTGTTTTAAAAAAAATGCACTCTTGGACAGTCTGTAATGTTTGGGTTATAACTCCTAATTTAATAGTCCTATTTGACTGGTATTTGAAGCATGAGAAACTAGTGATATAAAAGATCATTATTTAAAAGTCCAATTTGGTTAATTCAGCCATTTAGCATGGCAAAATTAAAATGTTAAATAGAACTGAAATTATGTCTATCTTATTCACTATAACCTAATTCTTTGATGTATAAATGTACTACATGTAATAATAATATTATGATATTTTTACAGTAATTTGATCATAAAATGATGACATTGTTGGTTGTATAATTATAGGTAATAATAGTGGTATTGTAAATTTATACATAACTATGGTGTTAGATGATATATGTATACGACAAAAAGGTACGATAATATTATAAACTAAAGCTATAAGTGTATAAAAGTTTAGGAAATATAGTATGCAACAAGACCATGAAAAAGCATATGGATAATTACTTATTTTAATGAATATGATTATGCCTATATGCTTATATCTACTGAATAACATGTTAAGGTAAATGATTACAGTATTATATAATTACAGTTGCTTGATTTGATACCTGAGTGTGATTGTGTGTGTGTGTGTGTGTGTGTGTGTGTGTATATATATATATATATATAGTCATACATGTATGTACGTATATAGGTTAACCTGTTGTGAACATGATCATACACATCATTGATTAAAGGAACCCAATATAGCATGATGTTATGTATCATCATATTACATATGTAAAATAGCTACTTGATTTGAAGGGATTACAAGTACAAAATAGTAATACTTAATTGTGCTGAAGATAACATGTTTATAGAAAATTTATACGTTTATATCTATGACACCATGCTCGTATATATACATGAATATACATGTATGGACATCAATATGTATATGATGAGAAAAGAGCAAAGTACAGAATAGCAATACCGAATAGTGCATATGATCACATATTTACAGAAAGTTATATGTGAGCATGTATATGATTACCTTGTACATAGTTATATAAGAGTATACATGTATATGTATGAATAAAGAAAAGATAACGTAAAGTTATATAAGAGCATACATGTATATGTATGAATAAAGAAAAGATAACGTAAAGTTATATAAGAGCATACGTGTATATGTATGAATAAAGAAAAGATAACGTAAAGTTATATAAGAGTATACATGTATATGTATGAATAAAGAAAAGATAACGTAAAGAGATTTTACTGCCTGCATTGAGTCTAGGAAGTGGATAGATAGGCATGCCTATAAGGGTACCTTACAGCTACGATAGTTTCAACCCCGTTTGGATTGTAGTCAACCCTGTTTGGGTGACTAAACAGACTTGGTCCAATTTGGATCAATGGTGCCTTCGGGTGACCTATTATCTCTTTGATGCCTTTGGGTGACCATATCTCTTTGGTGCCTTCGGGTGACCTAGTACCTTCGGGTACCACCGTATAACCCGTTATCCACCTCTTTAGAGTAGTTCAGGCTTTATACCAACGTTAAGAAAAGTTGATTTAAAGTTTTATAAAGCATGACAATTCCTAAATTGACTTCATAATATATATTACGTATGAAATTCCTTTTCATCCCATATGGAAATTATGATATTAAAAGAGTTTGCAATATACACTTATACATAATTATTGCATATAAAAATTGTATATATAGAGTTATATGAATAAACTAGTGCATTACTAATATCTAGCTAAATGATTTGTATGATACATCATATATGTAAGCTATGAAAATGTATTGCCAATATAAGTGTTTTCTTTACAATGGAATATAAGAATTATTTTTAGGTATTCATGTTGGTGACAGCCTTTCAATTAATACATTGGGTTGCGTGTTTTTCTTATAACTACTCGTTCTTATTTTCTATTGGGAAATGATGTACAATGTCTTGTTTGCAAATATAAAATATTTACGGATCTATAAGTGATAAACTCAATATGATATTGGTATTTGAGATGGAAGTAAGTTAGTAATTCAATGTATGCATTCGTACATTAAATGTCATAATTACATTTTGGATCAATAAATGAAGAACTTGTTTAGTACAATGCTCTGTATTTCTCATAAAGATACATATATGTCTTTCTCATAAAGATACATATATATTCTTGTTGGACATATGCTTAAATTTGAATATGTTTATTCCTAGAATATGTCAAGGTGTGTGGTATGAGGACTCTTGTTCATTTCTTTTATTGAACTAGTATATTTTACATTTAAGCAGAAGGTATGTTAGTAGTTCATGATGTATGCTTGTTGGCGACCACTGTGAGTGGTCATTTATCATATTTTATGTTCCCCACTAAGCTTTATAGCTTAGCACGGATTTTCGTTTATCCGTGTAGGTTGCAAGGATTGGACTTTCTCTCAAGATTAATATCTGCAGCAGGTTGGCCAACACAAGTCTTAGAAGATTGATAGTAGAGTCTTCTCTTTGTCCTTTTATTTTGTAGTTATGGAAACTTTAATTATGTTTCAAATTTTGTATAAGTACAAATGTTATGTTTGAGAAAACATTGTAATGTATTAAGGACTTTTATATAATTAAGGTATTACTCTTAAGTTCACATGATATCGTTTTAATTTCTTCTATAAGTTATCTAATAAGAAATGTTTTCAGCTTGAAAACGTTGTAATATATGTCTTATGGTATAAGATATTGTGGTAATAGCTAAGTATAGGATATGGGTGTTACAATTAGTGGTATCAGAGCCTGGTTTAGCCGTTTCTGGGCTATAAGTGTTTATTGTAATTGTTATATGAAAGTTTTAGTGTGTTGGCCTAATACAGATATCTTGGTTTTGTTTTGTATAGATTAAATATGGATAAACTGAAAGAAACTGGAAAAGAGATCATTAAAGTCAGCAATTCCGGAGCATTGAACTTTTTTGTCCCCGATCCTATGAATGTAGCTCATGTAGAGATGTCTGTTTCTATACTAAAGGAACTAAAGAAAATGAATTGCATCTTGAATCAGATTTTACAAGAGTTAACTGAGCCTAGAGTATCAAAAGAGGTTGATAGGAATAATGAGAACAAAAGAAGTCGAGACGAGAATATGGATAAGAGGGAGCTAGGAAAAAGAAATAAGATATTGAAATTAAGTTCTTCTAGCAACACATTCCATTCTGCCCAAGGTTTGGCAAGGAAAAGCCAGGGGATTCAAGTTCCTAAATGTTTGCATTGCACAAGGAATCATTGGGGTGTTTGTAGAGCTTTAACAGGGGCTTGTTTTAGATGTGGTAAAACAAATCATTTTATGGCTAATTGCCCAGTGTTGCCAAGGAAAAGTAAGGTTTCATCAAAGCAGGATGTCATCGAAGGAGCTATTGGTATTTATCTTTTCTTCCTTAATATTTGCTCATTCCCAACAATAAATTCTTATTATGGTAATGAATTTTATGCTTTTAGGAATGTTTTGATATGGTGGAACTTTGAGAATATTGTGCATATTTGACCATTAGGTGAATTATATTACAAGTGCATTAAGGGAATACATAAAGATTACTCTATGATGGCATATTAATAAAATCCTAACTTTGGATTAAAAAGTAAATGATAAGAAATGCGAATATGATTAGTGTTTGGATTATAATACAAGTGTGTTAATAGAATATAGTATAAGTGTGCTAATATGGTTTTGGAGAAATAGTTTATGTATTGTGAATAAAATCTTTCATATGTGAAGTTGCTGTGAGGAAATTGGGTTAATTACAATGCTATGTATACCTGTCAGTGAATCCTTAACAGGCATGGGCAACTGACAAAATATTATACATGGAATGGGGCAAAAACAGATACAACACACGAGAGAATGCATTTGCATCTTACTGCATACACGAAATCATCAAGCATCATATTACATATACAGGCCCAAATTGAAAAAAGGGAAACTGAAAAGATATACATCAAGCATAGTAATGATATAACAGTATGATACGGTTGCCCTTATTTGGAGATAAGGTTAATTGAGAAGTGAGTAAAGAAGATGGTAGAGGAAGTACAAGATCAAAGATGACTGTGATTGATATAGAGGTATAGCAATGATAGTGTTGTACATGAGTAAAGGATACATGTATGAATTTCGAGGACGAAATTCCTAAAGGGGGAGAGATTTGTAAGGACCCTAAATAGGCCCTAGTAGAATTTAAGGGCATTAGCATGTTATTAAAAATTTATTAAGTCTAGATAGAGGAATTAAAAATAAGATAATATCAAGTAGACTAATGGTTTATTATGAAAAGGTTAAGAGAGTCATTTAATATTGTGAAATATAGGGGTGTTATTGAAAAGAAAATATAGTTAAAGGGGTCAATTTTTGATACAATTAAATATTGGGCCAATTGTAATAATATAATAAGTATTTTGGGATGTAATTAAAAGAAGATATAAAGGTTGGGCCCAATGTTGAAGAGAAAGTTTAAATGGGGGTCAATTTATGACATGCAAATTGTGTGAGGATTTAAAGTGGATTTTGGTGGGTCCTTGATGATGTCACCTTCCACTTTAGTCTCCATGCAAGCCTTGTATTTAAAGAAGTGCAGCCGGCCATACTATCAAGAAAAATAAAAGAAAACATTTATCTTCTATCTCTCAACCAAAAATTTGAAATTTAACTTCTCTCTTTGCTAATAAAATTGGAAAAAATATTCATCATTTCCCTCTTGTAAATCCGGTCACTCATCTTAAGTAAAACCTCCTTAATTCAATCTGAATGCATAGATGGAAGGCGAGATTAAAGAGGCTTACAAGAGTATAAGAGAACTAAAAGATTGGAAGATAAAGGAAGAGGAAGAAATAGGAGGATTTTGAAGAAGATTTGAGTTGCATGTCCAGGTTTGGGAACTATTATTTCTTGCATGCATTAATACTTGTGTTGAGTATGGATTTTATAAGTATATTGACTTGATTTAAGATATTAGGCATTAATGTGAAAGTGCTGTCAAGAAATTTGGACTGACCTCCAATGACTAATTTGATCATAAGTTGAGTTTTAAAACTCTGAATTTGATGATTCTAGTTGGGATAGAACCGGTACATCTGTGCCTACAAATAATATAGAAATAACAATAATGAAATTTTGCCTCTAAGGTCCTCAAAAATGCCCAAAATAGTAGCCTTTTTGCATTTGGTGGGTCATTGGAGCTTGTTGTGGAATTCGGCCAAGGTGAGGAATTAAAGTGTAAAATAAGTTTTGCATGTGTTGTATTTGGCATGAAAATGATGATATTGATTTTGTTACTATAATATTTGGTTTATGAAAGAGATGAATCGAAAGCATGCAAATCAAAGTTGAAAGAAGAAAAGTTAATGAAATTGAAATTCTGGGTTAAGTTTCTATGAACCAGTTTCGAAATTTTGTGGATATCTCGAGTTTTATAGCTCCAATTTGGGAAATTCCAATTGCTAATTAAACTTAAGACATGGATTCATAGTTTTGTAGAAGAAACCTAAATGTGATTCTGTCCCTAAGTATTTTTTTTACTTGAAATTTGTAGTGAGATGCTGTCTAGTTGTAGAGAGCACAAGTTCCAGTATTTTTGAAATAACGTTTGATAGAGAAGTCTAAATCCTATGAGGAAAAATCCTGGATAAAATAGACTTATAGGAGAACAATTTTTGTGGAGGAAGGTTGGATTAAATATGTATAAATTTTCTTCTATGAATTTTCTAATTAGTAACTAAAACTGAATTTTGTTATTGTGAACTGCTGTCTAGTGTTAACGAACAGCTTGTAGTATTTTTCTTATAACTCATGATAGAAAACTCAAAATTCTATGGGACAAAATTTCAGTTAAAATAGACTTACAGGAGTACAACTCTTATGAATAAATGTTAGTTCAATTCTGCACTTATGTTGTTCCACGAATTTTTCAATATGGATACACAAACTGTTTTAAAAAAATGCACTCTTGGACAGTCTGTAATGTTTGGGTTATAACTCCTAATTTAATAGTTCTATTTGACTGGTATTTGAAGCATGAGAAACTAGTGATATAAAAGATCATTATTTAAAAGTCCAATTTGGTTAATTCAGCCATTTAACTTGGCAAAATTAAAATGTTAAATAGAACTGAAATTTCGTCTATCTTATTCACTATAACCTAATTCTTTGATGTATAAATGTACTACATGTAATAATAATAATATGATATTTTTACAGTAATTTGATCATAAAATGATGACATTGCTGGTTGTATAATTATAGGTAATAATAGTGGTATTGTAAATTTATACATGACTATGGTGTTAGATGATATATGTATACGACAAAAAGGTACGATAATATTATAAACTAAAGCTATAAGTGTATAAAAGTTTAGGAAATATAGTATGCAACAAGACCATGAACAAGCATATGGATAATTACTTATTTTAATGAATATGATTATGCCTATATGCTTATGTCTACTGAATAACATGTTAAGGTAAATGATTACAGTATTATATAATTACAGTTGCTTGATTTGATACCTGAGTGTGATTGTGTGTGTGTGTGTGTATATATATATATATATATATATAGTCATACATGTATGTACGCATATAGGTTAACCTGTTGTGAACATGATCATACACATCATTGATTAAAGGAACCCAATATAGCATGATGTTATGTATCATCATATTACATATGTAAAATAGCTACTTGATTTGAAGGGATTACAGTACAAAATAGTAATACTTAATTGTGCTCAAGATAACATGTTTATAGAAAATTTATACGTATGACACCATGCTCGTATATATACATGAATATATATGTATGAACATCAATATGTATATGATGAGAAAAGAGCAAAGTGCAGAATAGCAATACCGAATAGTGCATATGATCACATATTTATAGAAAGTTATATGTGAGCATGTATATGATTACCTTGTACATAGTTATATAAGAGTATACATGTATATGTATGAATAAAGAAAAGATAACGTAAAGTTATATAAGAGTATACATGTATATGTATGAATAAAGAAAAGATAACGTAAAGAGATTTTACTGCCTGCGTTGAGTCTAGGAAGTGGATAGATAGGCATGCCTATAAGGGTACCTTACAGTTGTGATAGTTTCAACCCCATTTGGGTTGTAGTCAATCCCGTTTGGGTGACTAAACAGACTTGGTCCAGTTTGGATCAATGGTGCCTTCGGGTGACCTATTATCTCTTTGATGCCTTTGGGTGACCTATTATCTCTTTGGTGCCTTCGGGTACCAACGTATAACCCGTTATCCACCTCTTTAGAGTAGTTCAGGCTCTATACCAACGTTAAGAAAAGTTGATTTAAAGTTTTATAAAGCATGACAATTCCTAAATTGACTTCATAACATATATCACGTATGAAATTCCTTTTCATCCCATATGGAAATTATGATATTAAAAGAGTTTGCAATATACACTTATGCATAATTATTGCATATAAAAATTGTATGTACAGAGTTATATGAATAAACTAGTGCATTACTAATATCTAGCTAAATGATTTGTATGATACATCATATATGTAAGCTATGAAAATGTATTGCCAATATAAATGTTTTCTTTACAATGGAATATAAGAATTATGTTTAGGTATTCATGTTGGTGACAGCCTTTCAATTAATACATTGGGTTGCGTGTTTTTCTTATAACTACTCGTTCTTGTTTTCTATTGGGAAATGATGTACAATGTCTTGTATGCAAATATAAAATATTTACGGATCTATAAGTGATAAACTCAATATGATATTGGTATTTGAGATGGAAGTAAGTTAGTAATTCAATGTATGCATTCGTACATTAAATGTCATAATTACATTTTGGATCAATAAATGAAGAACTTGTTTAGTACTAATGCTCTGTCTTTCTCATGAAGATACATATATATTCTTATTGAACATATGCTTAAATTTGAATATGTTTATTCCTAGAATATGTCAAGGTGTGTGGTATGAGGACTCTTGTTCATTTCTTTTATTGAACTAGTATATTTTACATTTAAGCAGAAGGTATGTTAGTAGTTCATGATGTATGCTTGTTGGCGACCACTGTGAGTGGTCATTTATCATATTTTGTGTTCCCTACTAAGCTTTATAGCTTAGCACGGATTTTCGTTTATCCGTGTAGGTTGCAAGGATAGGACTTTCTCTCAAGATTAATATCTGCAGCAGGTTGGCCAACACAAGTCTTAGAAGATTGATAGTAGAGTCTTCTCTTTGTCCTTTTATTTTGTAGTTATGGAAACTTTAATTATGTTGCAAATTTTGTATAAGTACAAATGTTATGTTTGAGAAAACATTGTAATGTATTAAGGACTTTTATATAATTAAGGTATTACTCTTAAGTTCACATGATATGGTTTTAATTTCTTCTATAAGTTATCTAATAAGAAATGTTTTCAGCTTGAGAAAGTTGTAATATATGTCTTATGGTATAAGATATTGTGGTAATAGCTAAGTATAGGATATGGGTGTTACAGTTCTAGTATGGAATGAGTCAATCATCCACTTTGGTATCTTATTGAACAAAAATGGTGATATTGTTCCTCCATTAATCAAAAATTTTGATTTTTGGGAAGTATCATGATCATCCAATTGTTAGAGAGTATGCCCTAGAGCCCATGTAATAGGGATGTTTCTCATATGTATAAAATTTATATTCTTAATAAAAGGCATCATTCATTTATTAATGCTATGTTTAAATACATGAGTTTGTAAATCTTAAATTAATAAATGAAGTCCTAGATATTATAAACACAGTGCAAAGGCAATCATGAAGGTGTTCATGATGTGAGATGTTTATTGCATGCAAATGTGTTAATATCTAAATATCCCTAGTCATAGAATTAACAAGATAGGACATTGTTAATTCGGACAGACTAGCACATGTTATGCTTCTTGAATGGTTCAAGCAGTGGTTCTCATAACTGTGATTATGGAAGATAATCAAAGCTAACATGTGGATGCTTGTTAGAAGAACAAGTTCATTGGAGACCTGCAAAGAGAATCCTCACATGGATATTAAATCTATGTCAGTGAGGAATATCTTCATAGCGGTTGTGCAAGTATCCTTAGACTTGAGATCACCAAAGTTATCTTAAGTAGCAAGTGGTATACTTTGACTCCATAACTGATCACTTCCAACTGGGAGTGAACATAGTTAGGAGATTGGGTATATCATGACCTACTTGAAGATAGTTGAGTGATTAACAAAGGATTCACCATCCCAGATTTAATAAGGGAAGTTATCTCGCATGATTCTATAATTACCTTGTTCAGAAAATCTCTGGCCAGAGTGAAATGCCAAGATGGATAGAGATCCATGGAGGGCATTTTGGGAACAATGGTTAAATTAATAGAACATACATAATTAGATTTATATGAGTTGACAGAAATCCATACTCAGAATCTAATTGAGATAAGAGTGGTGAAAGGAGTAATTGCACGGTAACTGTTTCTATGGAAGGGTATAGTCAAACCACATGACTTTCCTGACATTTGGGTAGTCATGATGCCTAGCTAGAGGCCAATCATGACTTGTATAATGATGTATCAAAATATTAATAGGGATTGATAAAATGATTTAAAGGAGTTTAAATCATGTGAGTTTTGAATAGAACTCACAATTACATATTATACTGCCAACATGGACAGGAACCCAATAGGTCACACACATATAGAGAAAAAGGATAAAATGGTAAAATGACAAGGATAATAATATTTGATATTATTATGAGGGTAGAGAAGTGAATAAGATAATAATTAATTAAAGAGTTTAATTAATTATGATCAAGTAAAATTATCCGCAGAACTTTTGAGAAATGTTCTGTAAGTTGGACCTAATTGAAATAATGTATTTCATGATTAATTATTATTATTTTATAAGTATTATAGGACTACTATAAGTGTTATAGGACTAATATATTAATTAATAAGTCCATTGGAGGAGTTATAAAGGGGCCAGAGGAATGGAGCTGGTGTGGAAGCCCTTCTGTAGAGGGCCACACGCCAACTCCATACAGAAGGCCTTAGAGGTCTTTTTCTTGCACCAAATTAATTTATATATGTTACATAAGTGTTATGGAACTCACATATTTAATTTGGTTGGATTTGGAATCCATTTGGGTATTTAAATCCAATTAGTTGCACAAAGGGCCTAGTTTGTGGGTTTTATGCATAGTCTTTTATGAAAAGGTTTAAATTGGATTTAATTAAGCCCAAATGATTATAATTAATCTCCAGCAATTTTAAAGAGCCCAATCTCATTAAGGAGTTGGAATTTTAACCTAACTATAAAAGGCCAACTAATGAGGAATTAGGATTAAGTGATTAAACAAAAGGGAAAGACCTTTTCTCTTATCCTCTCTCTCTCTCTTTTACGCCACCTCCAAGCTAGCTTCTTGGAATTTCGGCCAGCCCTAGTTTGATACCAATTTGTTGGTTCAATTTATCCTTCTCTAGTGTGGATTACTCATTGGAGGTGTTTGATTTTGGACACTGTGGTTTGCGACAACCCTGTGCGAAGTAAAATCAACTGTTCAACAAAAATCAAAGATGATTTTTCTTATTCTCATATAGTTATATTGTGTATTCATGGCAAGATCAGATCTAATGGTTAAAAAAATTTAAAATTCCGCCCATGTATGCAATGCATGTAACCATTAAACTCCAACATGGTATCAGAGCCACAGTTTTGCCTTGGATATACAATTCTATATTTTTCTGCGGAATAAGTTTTGTTTTATTTTGAGTTATCTATTTCATGAACTTTAAAATATCAGATTTAATTGTTCATGAATGAGAAATATTGATTTCTGGATGTGATTGTGATCAAATAAATTTGTTGGAAACAAAAACAAAACTTTTGAAGAATTGTGCCTAGGGTTTTGCGTGAAACCCATGGAATTTTAAGGGGCTGTTCTAATTTGATTTCTTATGGGTCCATTAAAATATCATTTAGATGATATTTTATGTGTTTAATATGTGATATTAAGTCGTAAGATCAAACGAAATTAAAATCGAACAAGTTTTGCATGAAAACTAGTTTAGTCGAAAAGTTCGATAAATTGGTGTTCTTCATATGTTCTTGATGTGTTCTTGGTTAGAACAATTTTTAATCTTCTAAATCTTATATATATGATATATTAAAGTGTTTTTAATTAATTGGATTAATTAAAATGGGCCTTAAATTAATTTGATTAATTTTAATTCATTAAAACCACTTAATGGGCTTAATTATATTTACGGACTTGGTTTAAATTAGTGAATGACTTGGTAGGCCCAAGGAGCTGATTTAGATTAAACATTATAAACATTAATTAAGTTCATTAATGAGTTTTAAGGGCTGGAGTGGGCTTGGCTCATTCCAAAAGGCCCAAATGGTCCAAAAGACACAAAACTAGTTTGTGTGTGAACACATTTAGGGTTTTCTTTTGTGGGTTTCGGCCTACACTTGTTTTAAGCCCAAAATTGATTCTTTTAATTATTTAATATGATTAATTAATTAATTAAATAATCAATTTATAATTAATTAATAATCAATTGGATTGATTATTAAGGCAAGAACACATGCATGCAAAAAGGTTTCCTAATATGAAAGTTTCCAAAATGAAAAAAGTTTCCTAATTTGCTCACATCATCAAAATAACTCAAAATATTGTTTCAAAGGTTGAAACAAAGTTAGTAATCCATTTCTTTATGCATTAGAAAGGCATATAAGGGTGTATGATTGGCATGATGGATAGTTATGGACAAAGCCCAATGTGATTGAGCATTATGCATGTTTTGGCCCAATGAGGACTTTCATGTCCCGGCCACTTGTTTTTGGTTTGTATTTCATTTCAAATTGTAATATGTAATTAGATTACTTAGATTAGAATTAGAAATAGAGATGGAGACCACTATTAAGGAGCAAGATGGGCCGGATGGAGATCCAACAAGCTTGAAGATAATATAATTATTTTCTTGTTTGAATCATGCATACTACCTAGGTGTGACCTTTTGATTTCCCTCTTGGCTCGGGGAAATCAATGTAGTGAAGTTCATAACTATGCCATATTTGTATGCTTATATTTATGTGATAGATATAGGATGCATACCAATGTATGCCAACCATGTATGATGAAACTTAATTAACTAAAACCCTCAAACAAATACTAAGGTATATAAGCCTTCCATTAATTTGAGGAGAACCAGAGTTCTTTATAGTGTGGGTTGTTGAACACAGTCAAGCTCACATTATATCGAATATGTTCAAATCTAATTAAATGGGTCATCTTAGCTAGCCCATTAGCTTATTGACCACAATCAAGGCTAATGGTTCTAGAGGCAAGATTAGGGAATGCATATACGATATGCATGCATCAAGAGTTGATAACCTAATGATCCAATAGTTGTGTAGAGACACAATTAGTATATAGATACCTACCTTTTAAGGGCATGGAATTTGGCTTGTTGACCACAGTCAAGGTCAAATTACATATCAAGGATTGGATATTGGCCCACTAAGAAAACCATCGGGTTTTCTCGGATTAAATAGTGAGGGCTATTAATTCGCAATAAAATAGTGGGAGTAAATGGATTAATTAAAGACCTTATTAATGCATACATATATATGAACATACTCTCATATCTTTTCTTTTTCACATCTAGGTCATCATCATGAGCACATCAAACATTAATATACGATCAATCTTGGATAACAAGCTGGTTGGCAGCAACTATTCTGACTGGATTAGGCAAGTGAAAATTGTTCTCAGAGCTGAAAAGATCCACTATGTCTTGGATAAAGATCCACCACCACTTCCATCAGATGATGCCGTTGATGAGATCAAATGCAATTATCGAAAATACATAGAGGATAGTGAAGCAGCAGCATGTCTGATGCTGGGTGCTATGTCCTCGGAGCTTTAGAAGCAACATGAGATGATGGATGCTAGAACCATCGTTTTGCATCTAGAGGAGCTATATTCTTCTCAAGCTAGAACTGAGCAATATGAGATTGCTCGAGCTCTATTTAGCTGTAAAATGGTGGAAGGCACTTCAGCTGCTACTCATGCATTGAAGATGTATGGGTATATTGAGCATTTGAGTAGACTTGGCTATGTTATGGATAATGATCTATACATAGATTTAATCTTGTACTCGTTGGCTCCAAGTTATGCACCTTTCGTGCTTAACTTCAACATGAACAAGATCCAAGTATCCATTCCTGAATTAATCAATATGCTCAAGATAGCTGATGGATCATTTAATAAGGATCCAAAAAGTGTTATGGTTGTCACTTCTGCTAAAGGCAAGAAGCAGAAGAAGAAGAAGAAGATAACCAAGGTGCAGCCAAAGAATGGTGGGATCTCAAAGAAGAAGGTTGCCAAGAAAGAGAATCCCAAAGGAACTTGCTTCCATTGTGGAAAGGATGGTCATTGGAAGCGTAACTACAAGGCCTATCTAGATTCTCTCAAGGAGAAGAAGCAAGCTGATGCTTCTACTTTAGGTATTCATATGATTGAAATTAATACTTATTCTATTGCTTAAAAACAATCTTGGGTATTAGATACCGGATGTGGATCTCACTTATGTAATGATCTACAGGGGCTTAGAAGCTTTAGAAGAGTTGGAAAGGCAGAGATATGTTTGCAGTCAGCTACTGGACAGAATATCTCTACAACAGTTGTGGGGACTTACTATTTGCCTCTTCCTAGTGGATTAGTACTGGGATTAAATAATTGTTATTATGTTCCAGCTTTGTCCAAAAGTATTATTTCTTTCAGTTGTTTGATGAACGATTATGATATTTCTTTAAAGGACAAATGTTGTTACAATATGTTTTATGCAAAAGCTATCATTGAGAATGGTATATTTGTTCTTGATTTAATTAAAGAAGTACATAATGTGGATACCAAGAGAATGAAACATGATAATCTAAATACCTCATACTTATGGCATTGTCGTTTAGGCCATATAAATGAAAAAAGCATGACCAAATTGCACAAGTCAGGTGATTTGGGATCATTTGATTATGAATCATTTGATACATACGAATCTTGTTTATTGGGAAAAATGACAAAAGCTCCCTTTATTGGTAAAGGAGAACGAGCTAAAATGGTTTTGGACTTAATACATTCAGATGTATGTGGTCCAATGACTACACATGCCAGAGGAGGTTACTCCTCCTTCATTACTTTCATAGATAATTATTCCAGGTTTGGATATATCTATCTAATGAAATATAAATCAGAAGCATTTGAAAAGTTCAAAGAATTCAGAAATGAAGTAGAAAAACAACTTGGCAAAAGTATTAAAACACTTAGATCAGATTGAGGTGGAGAATACTTAAGCCAAGAGTTTTAGGATTATCTTAGAGATAATGGGATTTTATCTCAATGGACTCCACCATATACACCACAAAACAATGGTATATCTGAAAGGAGAAATCGAACACTATTAGATATGGTTCGATCAATGATGAGCCGAGCGGACTTGCCTAAGTCCTTTTGGGGATATGCACTAGAAACTACTGTTTATGTGTTAAACAGAGTTCCTAGTAAATCGGTTGATGTTACTCCATATGAGATGTGGAATAACAAGAAACCCATGCTTTCTCATATGAAAGTATGGGGTTGTCCTGCTTATGTGAAGAGGACAATGTCAGACAAACTGGATGTTAAGTCTGACAAATGTTTATTTGTGGGATATCCAAAAGAAACGTTTGGATATTATTTCTATCATCCCTTAGAACAAAAGGTGTTTGTTTCAAGGCATGTTGTCTTCTTGGAAAGAGAATTTCTCCTACGAGAGGACAGTGGGAGTAAAATTGAACTTGGTGAAGTTCAAATCCCACAAATAGAAGATGATCAACCGATTGAACCCGAAACTGAATTTTATAATGATGAGATTGTAGTTGAACCTGATTATACACAAAATCCTAGAAGATCTACTAGGATGCGTTCTATCCCTATGAGATATGGATTTCACATTGATTCGGATAGAGGCATAACTATAGTAGAGGACAATGAGCCTACAAGCTATCAAAAAGTTTTGAACAGTTCAGAACGTGATTTATGGCTTAAGGCTATGCAGTCTGAAATGGACTCCATGTATGAGAACAAAGTATGGACTTTAACTCAACCACCTGAAGGGATAAAACCCATAGGGTGCAAATGGGTCTTCAAAAAGAAGACCGACATGGAAGGTAATATAATTACTTATAAAGCTCGCTTAGTAGCAAAAGGTTATCGTCAAAAAGAAGGTTTTTTCCTGTAGCGATGCTTAAGTCTATAAGAATACTTTTAGCCATTGCAGCTCATTATGATTATGAGATTTGGCAAATGGATGTGAAGAAAGCTTTCCTTAATGAAAATCTTACTGAGGATGTGTATATGACATAACCAGAAGGGTTCACATTAGGAAATGGCGAAAAGGTATGCAAGCTTCAAAGATCTATTTATGGATTGAAGCAAGCCTCTAGGAGCTGGAACATTCGATTCAATGAGACAATCAAAGAGTTTGGTTTCTCATAGAATGAAGATGAACCTTGTGTGTATAAAAGGGTCAGTGGGAGTGCAATTGTCTTCCTAGTTCTATATGTAGATGACATATTGATCATGGGAAATGACATTTCTCTTCTCCAATCTGTTAAAATATGGTTATCCAAGCAATTCTCCATGAAAGACCTTGGAGAAGCATCCTATATTCTGGGAATAAGGATCTATAGAGATAGATCCAATAGGTTGCTAGGTCTTTCTCAGAGTACATATATAGATAAAGTATTGAAGAGGTTCAATATGGATCTCTCTAAGAAAGGGTTTATACCCATGGTGCATGGGAAACACCTTTCTAAGTCTATGTGTCCGCAGACACTAGAGGATAGAGAGAGCATGAATAGAATACCATATGCATCTTTAATTGGTTCTATCATGTATACAGATGATCATCCAATTGTTAGAGAGTATGCCCTAGAGCCCATGTAATAGGGATGTTTCTCATATGTATAAAATTTATATTCTTAATAAAAGGCATCATTTATTTATTAATGCTATGTTTAAATACATGAGTTTGTAAATCTTAAATTAATAAATGAAGTCCTAGATATTATAAACACAGTGCAAAGGCAATCATGAAGGTGTTCATGATGTGAGATGTCTATTGCATGCAAATGTGTTATTATCTAAATATCCCTAGTCATAGAATTACCAAGATAGAACATTGTTAATTTGGACAGACTAGCACATGTTATGCTTCTTGAATGGTGCAAGCAGTGGTTCTCATAACTGTGATTATGGAAGATAATCAAAGCTAACATGTGGATGCTTGTTAGAAGAACAAGTTCATTGGAGACTTGCAAAGAGAATCCTCACATGGATATTAAATCTATGTTAGTGAGGAATCTCTTCATAGCGGTTGTGCAAGTATCCTTAGACTTGAGATCACCAAAGTTATCTTAAGTAGCAAGTGGTATACTTTGACTCCATAACTGATTACTTCCAACTGGGAGTGAACATAGTTAGGAGATTGGGTATATCATGACCTACTTGAAGATAGTTGAGTGATTAACAACGGATTCACCATCCCAGATTTAATAAGGGAAGTTATCTCGCATGATTCTATAATTATCTTGTTCAGAGAATCTCTGGCCAGAGTAAAATGCCAAGATGGATAGAGATCCATGGAGGGCATTTTGGGAACAATGGTTAAATTAATACAACATACATAATTAGATTTATATGAGTTGATAGAAATCCATACTCAGAATCTAATTGAGATAAGAGTGGTGAAAGGAGTAATTACACGGTAACTATTTCAATGGAAGGGTATAGTCAAACCACATGACTTTCCTGACATTTGGGTAGTCATGATGCCTAGCTAGAGGCCAATCATGACTTTTATAATGATGTATCAAAATATCAATAGGGATTGATAAAATGATTTAAAGGAGTTTAAATCATGTGAGTTTTGAATAGAACTCACAATTACATATTATACTGCCAACATGGACAGGAACCCAATAGGTCACACACATATAGAGAAAAAGGATAAAATGGTAAAATGACAAGAATAATAATATTTGATATTATTATGAGGGTAGAGAAGTGAATAAGATAATAATTAATTAAAGAGTTTAATTAATTATGATCAAGTAAAATTGTTCGCAAAACTTTTGAGAAATGTTATGTAAGTTGGACCTAATTGAAATAACATGATTAATTATTATTGTCTTATAATTGTTATAGGACTACTATAAGTGTTATAGGACTAATATATTAATTAATAAGTCCATTGGAGGAGTTATAAAGGGGCCATAGGAATGGAGCTGGTGTTGGAAGCCCTTCTGTAGAGGGCCACACGCCAACTCCATACAGAAGGCCTTAGAGGTCTTTTTCTTGCACTAAATTAATTTATATATGTTACATAAGTGTTATGAAACTCACATATTTAATTTGGTTGGATTTGGAATCCATTTGGGTATTTAAATCCAATTAGTTGCACAAAGGGCCTAGTTTGTGGGTTTTGTGCATAGTCTTTTATGAAAAGATTTAAATTGGATTTAATTAAACCCAAATGATTATAATTAATTCCAGAGGCCCAATTAATAATTCTCCAGCAATTTTAAAGAGCCCAATCTCATTAAGGAGTTGGAATTTTAACCTAACTATAAAAGGCCAACTAATGAGGAATTAGGGTTAAGTGATTAAACAAAAAGGAAAGACCTTTTCTCTTATCCTCTCTCTCTCTTTTGTGCCACCTCCAAGATAACTTCTTGGAATTTCGGCCAGCCCTAGTTTGATACCAATTTGTTGGTTCAATTTATCCTTCTCTAGTGTGGATTACTCATTGGAGGTGTTTGATTTTGGACACTGTGGTTTGCGACAACCCGGTGCGAAGTAAAATCAACTGTTCAACAAAAATCAAAGGTGATTTTTCTTATTCTCATATAGTTATATTGTGTATTCATGGCAAGATCAGATCTAATGGTTAAAAAATTTTAAAATTTCGCCCATGTATGCGATGCATGTAACCATTAAACTCCAACACCAATAAGAAGGGTTTCAATTTTTTCAAATGAACAATTTGAAGACCTATTGGTTCTAACAGCTGATTGCAGAGTTGATCATTCGGACCTTTCAATTCATAGATATGGATTTCGGACCTATGAATGGGGATATTGCCGAAACTCACAAAGAAAAAAGGAAGTGAGTTAGACAAAATGAGAAGAAATTTGGACAAAAAAAGAAGTAACTTGGACAAAAAGAAACGAAGTTTCTTAATTCAAAAATGATGTTTTCTTTCTTTCTTTCCTTTTTTTAAAAAAAAACCTTTTCATTTATGTTATAAGTAGATATATATATATAAGAATACCAGAGAAGCTATATATTCAATAAATAAATTTCTCTACTTAACAAAAAACAAATTACGTTCCCTTTTCTAGGATATATTTATATATTTGATTCATAAAATAATTCAGGTTGTGCTAATATTTTCTTTTAAATTAAAAAATTTGAACATCATTTTGATTTCAATGGATCTTTTATTATTATAAATGATACGGATCCAAGAGGGCTATCTTATACCATTGAAGAGGGGAAACCTTATGACTTTCAAATGGGTCTAAATGGAGTTCAAACACATAAATATAAGATCCAAATATCATTGGGGCGTGCTACAATTTATAGGAGGCAGATTTGGTGCTTTACCATCAATTTTGGGCTTATACAACTTTGGGCTTTAATTGTACAAGTCATGTGCTTCATTTAAAAGTCACATGACTCACTTAAGTTGTATTATTAATGGGCTACACGTGTGGCCTTCTTTTGGGTTTAGTTTTAGTTAGTTTGGTTATTTATTTTAGTCTTTCTTTTGAGCTTTCATTTTAGGCCTATAAGGTTTATTAATTAGTTTTGTTTTAAGTGTGTTTAAGACTTATTTGGGCTTAATTGGCTTGTAAAAGCCCAAGGAAATTCGTGTAAGGCCTTATGAGTATTTAAATTAGGGTTTTAAAGAGTGAATTAGGGTTAGTGACCTTATAAATAGGCTAACCTAGGTTGTAAACTTTATCATTGAATCAAATTATAAACTTTTGAGAGTTTTTCTCTTAGCTTAGCCGAAAATTCTTAGAGAGATTGTGAGATTGCTGGCTTTCTTTTCTATTGCATCAAGAATTAGGATTACTTATCAATCATTTGATTGTGGCGTTTTCTTATTCTTCTTATCCCGATTATTTGTGTTTCCATTCACGTGTTGTTTGGGGGTTCAATAGGGAGGGTGTTTTTCTTCTTTGTCTTTTGAAATCAAAGCGTATGTTTAAGGGGTTTCGGGTTCTTTAACCTTTGGGTTCCGCATCATTGGGTTACCTTATTTGGTAGTACCAGAAGACTACCTCTGCGCGGAAATAGTTACATCCGTGTAGATGTAGTTCAGGATTTTTTTTATTTTGATTTTTATTCTCTGAACTGTTTATATTCTTTACATTCTGATTAATCAAAGTGTAATTGATTAATAAATTACTCGAATCTTGGATATTTGTATTATAATTAATCAAAGTGTAATTGATTAATTCATGATAAAAATGTTGTTGAATGTCATTTCAAGTTCCAACATGTATACATTTTCACCCTCATGCATCCAACCAGGTATATAATGGTTCAATAATCTTCCAGTCCGAGTATTTTCTTGATTCAAAAATGATGTTTTCTTTCTTTCTTTCCTTTTTAAAAAAAACCATTTCATTTATGTTATAAGTAGATATATATAAGAATACCAGAGAAGCTATATATTCGATAAATAAATTTCTCTACTTAACAAAAAATAAATTACGTTCCCTTTTCTAGGATATATTTATATATTTGATTCATAAAATAATTCAGGTTGTGTTAATATTTTCTTTTAAATTAAAAAATTTGAACATCATTTTGATTTCAATGGATCTTTTAATATTAAAAATATATTCACCGGATATTGCTTTAACTAGCTATTGGGTTACCTTATTTGGTAGTACCAGAAGACTACTTCTAAGTGGAAATAGTTACATCCGCGCAGATATAGTTCATGATTTTTTTTTTATTTTGATTTTTACTCTCTGAACTGTTTATATTCTTTACATTCTGATTAATCAAAGTGTAATTGATTAATAAATTACTCGAATCTTGGATATTTGTATTATAATTAATCAAAATGAAATTGATTAAATCATGATAACAATTTTGTTGAATGTCATTTCAAGTTCCAACATGTATACATTTTCACCCTCATGCATCCAACCAGGTATATAATAGTTCAATAATCTTCCAGTCTGAGTATTTTCTTGATTCAAAAATGATGTTTTCTTTCTTTCTTTCCTTTTTTTAAAAAAACCTTTTAATTTATGTTATAAGTAGATATATATAAGAATACCAGAGAAGCTATATATTCGATAAATAAATTTCTCTACTTAACAAAAAATAAATTACGTTCCCTTTTCTAGGATATATTTATATATTTGATTCATAAAATAATTTAGGTTGTGCTAATATTTTCTTTTAAATTGAAAATTTGAACATTATTTTTATTTCAATGGATCTTTTATTATTAAAAATATATTCACCGGATATTGCTTTAACTCACTATTGGGTTACCTTTTTTAGTAGTACCAGAAGACTACTTCTGCATGGAAATAGTTACATCCGCACAGATGTAGTTCATGATTTTTTTTTATTTTGATTTTTACTCTCTGAACTGTTTAGATTCTTTACATTCTGATTAATCAAAGTGTAATTGATTAATAAATTATTCGAATCTTGGATATTTGTATTATAATTAATCAAAGTGCAATTGATTAAATCATGATAACAATTTTGTTGAATGTCATTTCAAGTTCTAACATGTATACATTTTCACCCTCATGCATCCAACCAGGTATATAATGGTTCAATAATCTTCCAGTCCCAGTATTTTCTTGATTCAAAAATGATGTTTTCTTTCTTTCTTTCTTTTTTTTTTTTAAATAATCTTCCAGTCCGACTATTTTCTTGATTCAAAAATGATGTTTTCTTTCTTTCTTTCCTTTTTCTTTAAAAAAACCATTTCATTTATGTTATAGATAGATATATATAAGAATACCAGAGAAGCAATATATTCGATAAATAAATTTCTCTACTTAACAAAAAATAAATTACGTTCCCTTTTCTAGGATAAATTTATATATTTGATTCGTAAAAAAATTCAGGTAGTGCTAATATTTTCTTTTAAATTAAAAATTTTGAATATTATTTTGATTTCAATGGATCTTTTATTATTATAAATATATTCACCGGATATTCCTTAAACTCGCTATTGGGTTACCTTATTTGGTAGTACCACAAGACTACTTCTGCGCGAAAATAGTTACATCCGCGCAGATGTCGTTCAGGATTTTTTTTATTTTGATTTTTACTCTCTGAACTGTTTATATTCTTTACGTTCTGATTAATCAAAGAGTAATTGATTAATAAATTACTCGAATCATGGATATTTGTATTATAATTAATCAAAGTGTAATTGATTAAATCATGATAACAATTTTGTTGAATGTCATTTCAAGTTCCAACATGTATACATTTTCACCCTTATGCATCCAACCAGGTATATAATGGTTCAATAATCTTACAGTCCGAGTATTTTCTTGATTCAAAAATGTTGTTTTCTTTCTTTCTTTCCTTTTTAAAAAAAAACTTTTAATTTATGTTATAAGTAGATATATATAAGAATACCAGAGAAGCTATATATTCGATAAATAAATTTCTCTACTTAACAAAATACAAATTACGTTCCCTTTTTTAGGATATATTTATATATTTGATTCATAAAATAATTCAGGTTGTGCTAGTATTTTCTTTTAAATTAAAAAATTTTAACATAATTTTGATTTCAATAGATCTTTTATTATTATAAATATATTCGATGGATTTTGCTTTAACTAGCTATGGGGTTACCTTGTTTGGTAGTATGAGAAGACTACTTCTGTGTGGAAATAGTTACATCCGCGCAGATGTAGTTCAGGAATTTTTTTTATTTTTATTTTTACTCTCTGAACTGTTTATATTCTTTACATTCTGATTAATCAAAGGGTAATTGATTAATAAATTACTCCAATCTTGGATATTTGTATTATATATAATCAAAGTGTAATTGATTAAATCATGATAACAATTTTTTTGAATTTCATTTCAAGTTCAAACATGTATACATTTTCACCCTCATGCATCCAACCGGGTATATAATGGTTCAATAATCTTCCAGTCCGAGTATTTTCTTGATTAAAAAATGTTGTTTTCTTTCTTTTCTTTTTTTTTTAAAAACCTTTTCATTTATGTTATAAGTAGATATATATAAGAATACCATAGAAGCTATATATTCGATAAATAAATTTCTCTACTTAACAAAAAATAAATTACGTTCCCTTTTCTAGGATATATTTATATATTTGATTCATAAAATAATTCAGGTTGTGCTAATATTTTCTTTTAAATTAAAAAATTTTAACATCATTTTGATTTCAATGGATCTTTTATTATTATAAATATATTCGACGGATTTTGCTTTAACTCGCTATTGGGTTACCTTGTTTGGTAGTACCAGAAGACTACTTCTGCGCGCAAATAGGTACATCTGCGCAGATGTAGTTCAGGAATTTTTTATTTTTACTCTCTGAACTATTTATATTCTTTACATTCTGATTAATCAAAGTGTAATTGATTAATAAATTACTCGAATCTTGGATATTTGTATTATAATTAATCAAAGTGTAATTGATTAAATCATGATAACAATTTTGTTGAATGTCATTTCAAGTTCCAACATGTATATATTTTCACCATCATGCATCCAACCAGGTATATAATGGTTCAATAATCTTCCAGTCTAAGTATTTTCTTGATTCAAAAATGATGTTTTCTTTCTTTCCTTTTTTAAAAAAAAAACCTTTTCATTTATGTTATAAGTAGATATATATAAGAATACCAAAGAAGCTATATATTCAATAAATAAATTTCTCTACTTAACAAAAAACAAATTACGTTCCCTTTTCTAGGATATATTTATATATTTGATTCATAAAATAATTCAGGTTGTGCTAATATTATCTTTTAAATTAAAAAAT
This sequence comes from Excoecaria agallocha, assembly GCA_037975025.1. NCBI lineage: Eukaryota > Viridiplantae > Streptophyta > Magnoliopsida > Malpighiales > Euphorbiaceae > Excoecaria > Excoecaria agallocha. The sequence continues at coordinate 2,242,700 of JBBPFJ010000019.1, read as the reverse complement.
TTGAACATCATTTTGATTTCAATGGATCTTTTATTATTATAAATATATTCATCGGATATTGCTTTAACTCGCTATTGGGTTACCTTATTTGTAGTACCAGAAGACTACTTCTTCTCGAAAATATTTACATCTGCGCAGATGTAGTTCAGGATTTTTTTTATTTTGATTTTTACTCTCTGAACTGTTTATATTCTTTACATTCTGATTAATCAAAGTGTAATTGGTTAATAAATTACTTGAATCTTGGATATTTGTATTATAATTAATCAAAGTGTAATTGATTAAATCATGATAACAATTTTGTTGAATGTCATTTCAGGTTCCAACATGTAAAAATTTTCACCCTCATGCATCCAACCAGGTATATAATGGTTCAATAATCTTCCAGTCCGAGTATTTTCTTGATTCAAAAATGACGTTTTCTTTCTTTCCTTTTTTTTAAAAAAAAACTTTTCATTTATGTTATTAGTAGATATATATAAGAATACCAGAGAAGCTATATATTCAATAAATAAATTTCTCTACTTAACAAAAAACAAATTACGTTCCCTTTTCAAGGATATATTTATATATTTGATTCAAAAAATAATTCAGGTTGTGCTAATATTTTCTTTTAAATTAAAAAATTTGAACATCATTGTGATTTCAATGGATCTTTTTTTATAATAAAAATATTCACCGGATATTGCTTTAACTCGCTATTGGGTTACCTTGTTTGGTAGTACGAGAAGACTACTTCTGCGTGGAAATAGGTAAATCCGCGCAGATGTAGTTCAGGAATTTTTTTATTTTAATTTTTACTCTCTGAACTGTTTATATTCTTTATATTCTGATTAATCAAAGTGTAATTGATTAATAAATTACTCGAATCTTGGATATTCGTATTATAATTAATCAAAATGTAAATGATTAAATCATGATAACAATTTTGTTGAATGTCATTTCACGTTCCAATATGTATACATTTTCCCCCTCATGCATCCAACCAGGTATATGTTCGTTCAATAATCTTCCAGTCCGAGTATTTTCTTGATTCCAAAATGATGTTTTCTTTCTTTCCTTTTTTTTTAAAAAAAACCTTTTCATTTATGTTATAAGTAGATATATATAAGAGTTCCCTTTTTTAGGATATATTTATATATTTGATTCATAAATAATTTAGGTTGTGTTAATATTTTCTTTTAAATTAAAAAATTTGAACATCATTTGTATTTCAATGGATCTTTTATTTTTATAAATATATTCACCGGATATTGCTTTAACTCGCTATTGGGTTACCTTATTTGGTAGTACCAGAAGACTACTTCTGCGCAGAACTAGCTACATCCGCGCAGATAGAGTTCAGGATTTTTTTTATTTTGATTTTTACTCTCTGAACAGTTTATATTCATTACATTCTGATTAATCAAAGTGTAATTAATTAATAAATTACTCGAATTTTGGATATTTGTATTATAATTAATCAAAGTGTAATTGATTAAATCATGATAACAAATTTTTTGAGTGTCATTTCAAGTTCCAACATGTATACATTTTCACCCTAATGCATCCAACCAGGTATATAATGGTTCAATAATCTTCCAGTCCGAGTATTTTCTTGATTCAAAAATGATATTTTCTTTCTTTCTTTCCTTTTTTTTTAAAAAAAAACCTTTTCATTTATGTTATAAGTAGATATATATAAGAATACCAGAGAAGCTATATATTAAATAAATAAATTTCTCTACTTAACAAAAAACAAATTACGTTCCCTTTTCTAGGATATATTTATATATTTGATTCATAAAATAATTCAGGTTGTGCTAATATTTTCTTTTAAATTAAAAAATGTGAACATCATTTTTATTTCAATGGATCTTTTATTATTATAAATATATTCACCGGATATTGCTTTAACTCGCTATTGGGTTGCCTTATTTGGTAGTACCAGAATACTACTTCTGCGCAGCAATAGTTACATCCGTGCAGATGTAGTACATAATTTTTTTTATTTTGATTTTTGCTCTCTGAACTGATGGATCATTTTTATTATAAAAATATTCACCGGATATTGCTTTAACTTGCTATTGGATTACCTTGTTTTGTTGTACCAGAAGACTACTTCTGCGCAGAAATAGGTACATCCGCGCAGATGTAGTTCAGAATTTTTTTATTTTTATTTTTACTCTCTGAACTGTTTATATTCTTTATATTCTGATTAATCAAAGTGTAATTGATTAATAAATTACTCGAATCTTGGATATTCGTTTTATAATTAATCAAACTGTAAATGATTAAAACATGATAACAATTTTGTTGAATGTCATTTCAAGTTCCAAAATGTATACATTTTCACCCTCAAGCATCCAACCAGGCATATAATGATTCAATAATCTTTCAGTCCGAGTATTTTCTTGATTCAAAAATGTTGTTTTCCTTTTTTCTTTCCTTTTTTTTAAAAACCTTTTCATTTATGTTATAAGTAGATATATATAAGAATATCAGAGAAGCTACATATTCGATAAATAAATTTCTCTACCTAACAAAAAAAAATTTCGTTCCCTTTTCTAGGATATATTTATATATTTGATTCATAAAATAATTCAGGTTGTGCTAATATTTTCTTTTTAATTAAAAAGTTTTAACATCATTTTGATTTCAATGGATCTTTTATTATTATAAATATATTCACCGAATATTGCTTTAACTCGCTATTGGGTTACCTTGTTTTGTAGTACCAGAAGACGACTTCTGCGCGGAAATAGTTACATCCGCGCATATGTAGTTCAAGATTTTTTTTATTTTTATTTTTATTCTCTGAACTGTTTATATTCTTTACGTTCTGATTAATCAAAGAGTAATTGATTAATAAATTACTCGAATCATGGATATTTGTATTATAATTAATCAAAGTGTAATTGATTAAATCATGACAAAAATTTTGTTGAATGTCATTTCAAGTTCCAACATGTATACATTTTCACCCTCATGCATCCAACCAGGTATATAATGGTTCGATAATCTTCCAGTCCAAATATTTTCTTGATTCAAAAATGATGTTTTCTTGCTTTCTTTCCTTTTTTTTTAAAAAAACCTTTTCATTTATGTTATAAGTAGATATATATAAGAATACCAGAGATGCTATTTATTCGATAAATAAATTTCTCTACTTAACAAAAAACAAATTACGTTCCCTTTTCTAGGATATATTTATATATTTGATTCATAAAATAATTCAGGTTATGCTAATATTTTCTTTTAAATTAAAAAATTTTAAAATCATTTTGATTTCAATGGATCTTTTATTATTATAAATATATTCACCGGATATTGCTTTAACTCGCTATTGGGTTACCTTATTTGGTATTACCAGAAGACTACTTCTGTGCAGAAATAGTCACATCCGCGCAGATGTAGTTAAGGATTTTTTTTATTTTGATTTGTACTCTCTGAACTATTTATATTCTTTACATTCTAATTAATCAAAGTGTAATTGATTAATAAATTACTCGAACCTTGGATATTTGTATTATAATTAATCAACGTGTAATTGATTAAATCATGATAACAATTTTGTTGAATGTCATTTCAAGTTCCAACATGTATACATTTTCACCCTCATGCATCCAACAAGGTGTACAATGGTTCAATAATCTTCCAGTCCGAGTATTTTCTTGATTCAAAAATGTTGTTTTCTTTCTTTCTTTCCTTTTTTTTAAAAAAAGCCTTTTCATTTATGTTATAAGTAGATATATATAAGAATACCAGAGAAGCTAAATATTCAATAAATAAATTTCTCTACTTAACAAAAAACAAATTACGTTCCCTTTTCTAGGATATATTTATATATTTGATTCATAAAATAATTCAGGTTGTGCTAATATTTTCTTTTAAATTAAAAAAATTTAAAGTCATTTTGGTTTTAATGGATCTTTTATTATTATAAATATATTCACCGGATATTGCTTTAAGTCGCTATTGGGTTACCTTATTTTGTAGTACCAGAAGACTACTTCTCCGAGGAAATAGTTACATCCGCGCAGATGTAGTTCAGGATTTTTTTATTTTGATTTGAACTCTCTGAATTGTTTATATTCTTTACATTCTGATTAATCAAAGTGTAATTGATTAATAAATTACTCGAACCTTGGATATTTGTATTATAATTAATCAAAGTGTAATTGATTAAATCATGATAACAATTTTGTTGAATGTCATTTCAAGTTCCAACATGTTTACATTTTCACCCTCATTCATCCAACCAGGTATATAATAGTTCAATAATCTTTCAGTCCGAGTATTTTCTTGATTCAAATATGTTGTTTTCTTTCTTTCTTTCCTTATTTTTAAAAAACCTTTTCATTTATGTTATAAGTAGATATATATAAGAATACCAGAGAAGCTATATATTCGATAAATAAATTTCTTTCCTTAACAAAAAACAAATTACGTTCCCTTTTCTAGGATATATTTATATATTTGATTCATAAAATAATTCAGGTTGTGCTAAGATTTTCTTTTAAATTAAAAAATTTAAACATCATTTTGACTTCAATGGGTCTTTTATTATTATAAATATATTCACCGGATATTGCTTTAACTCGCTATTGGGTTACCTTATTTGGTATTACCAGAAGACTACTTCTGCGCATAAATAGTTACATCTGCGCAGATGTAGTTCAGGATTTTTTTTATTTTGATTTGTACTCTCTGAACTATTTATATTCTTTACATTCTGAAAAATCAAAGTGTAATTGATTAATAAATTACTCGAACCTTGGATATTTGTATTATAATTAATCAAAGTGTAATTGATTAAATCATGATAACAATTTTGTTGAATGTCATTTCAAGTTCCAACATGTATACATTTTCACCATCATGCATCCAACCAGGTATATAATGGTTCAATAATCTTCCAGTCTAAGTATTTTCTTGATTCAAAAATGATGTTTTCTTTCTTTCCTTTTTTTAAAAAAAAACCTTTTCATTTATGTTATAAGTAGATATATATAAGAATACCAAAGAAGCTATATATTCAATAAATAAATTTCTCTACTTAACAAAAAACAAATTACATTCCCTTTTCTAGGATATATTTATATATTTGATTCATAAAATAATTCAGGTTGTGCTAATATTATCTTTTAAATTAAAAATTTTGAACATCATTTTGATTTCAATGGATCTTTTATTATTATAAATATATTCATCGGATATTGCTTTAACTCGCTATTGGGTTACCTTATTTGTAGTACCAGAAGACTACTTCTTCTTGAAAATATTTACATCTGCGCAGATGTAGTTCAGGATTTTTTTTATTTTGTTTTTTACTCTCTGAACTGTTTATATTCTTTATATTCTGATTAATCAAAGTGTAATTGATTAATAAATTACTCGAATCATGGATATTTGTATTATAATTAATCAAAGTGTAATTGATTAAATCATGATAACAATTTTGTTGAATGTCATTTCAAGTTCCAACATGTAAACATTTTCACCCTCATGCATCCAACCAGGTATATAATGGTTCAATAATCTTCCAGTCCGAGTATTTTCTTGATTCAAAAATGATGTTTTCTTTCTTTCCTTTTTTTTAAAAAAAAACTCTTCATTTATGTTATAAGTAGATATATATAAGAATACCAGAGAAGCTATATATTCAATAAATAAATTTCTCTACTTAACAAAAAAAAATTACGTTCCCTTTTCAAGGATATATTTATATATTTGATTCAAAAAATAATTCAGGTTGTGCTAATATTTTCTTTTAAATTAAAAAATTTGAACATCATTGTGATTTCAATGGATCTTTTTTTATAATAAAAATATTAACCGGATATTGCTTTAACTCGCTATTGGGTTACCTTGTTTGGTAGTACGAGAAGACTACTTCTGCGTGGAAATAGGTAAATCCGCGCAGATGTAGTTCAGGATTTTTTTTATTTTAATTTTTACTCTCTGAACTGTTTATATTCTTTATATTCTGATTAATCAAAGTGTAATTGATTAATAAATTACTCGAACCTTGGATTTTTGTATTATAATTAATCAAAGTGTAATTGATTAAATCATGATAACAATTTTGTTGAATGTCATTTCAAGTTCCAACATGTATATATTTTCACCCTCATGCATCCAACTAGGTATATAATGGTTCAATAATCTTCCAGTCCGAGTATTTTCTTGATTCAAAAATGTTGTTTTCTTTCTTTCTTTCCTTTTTTTTAAAAAAACATTTTCATTTATGTTATAAGTAGATATATATAAGAGTACCAGAGAAGCTAAATATTCGATAAATAAATTTCTCTACTTAAAAAAAAACAAATTACGTTCCCTTTTCTAGGATATATTTATATATTTGATTCATAAAATAATTCAGGTTGTGCTAATATTTTCTTTTCAACTAAAAAATTTTATCATTTTGATTTCAATGGACCTTTTATTATTATAAATATATTCACTGGATATTGCTTTAACTCGCTATTGGGTTACCTTGTTTTGTAGTACCAGAAGACTACTTCAGCGCGGAAATAGTTACATCCGCGCAGATATAGTTCACCGGATATTGCTTTAAGTCGCTATTGGGTTACCTTATTTGGTAATACCAGAAGACTACTTCTGCGTGGAAATAGTTACAACCGCGAATATGTAATTCAGGATTTTTTTATTTTGATTTGTACTCTCTGAATTGTTTATATTCTTTACGTTCTGATTAATCAAATGGTAATTGATTAATAAATTACTGGAACCTTGGATATTTGTATTATTATTAATCAAAGTGTAATTGATTAAATCATGATAACAATTTTGTTGAATGTCATTTCAAGTTCCAACATGTATACATTTTCACCCTCATGCATCCATAGAGGCAATTGAATCCCAGTTTTGGATCATATAGACACACTATTTGGTACGCCTCTACATGTTACTCTAGGTTCTGAGCTAGGTACTAGCAATTCATATGGTAAAACTCCTACACTACATCTGTTCCTAAACTTAGGAAGCTTAGGATCTCTGTTTCTTCTATCTTGAGCATATGGGTAGTCCTCAATCAGAAGTTTGAGGTCACGTGCTTGGCAGGTACAACCATACCCCTGTCTCTTGCGCTTCTTGATCTTTGAAACATCTATTCTACAGAGGAACTGTATTAACTTCTCTGGCAATGGTGCTGGTTCTAGTTTCACAAGAACACCAAAAATGGCTTTCTGTCTCTCTTTTTGGTTTTGGGGTGTAGTTAAACTAATACTAGTTCATCAATCAAAGTGTAGTTAACATATTTCTTCTAAAGATTAAAAATATCTTCTCAAACTATTAACACTCTATAGAATCTCCCTTAAAAATACAACATGCCCTGTTTCTAAAATTCTACCTACACTGGACATGATCCTGGAGTTCATGTTTCTCTCCCTATAAAACGAAACAATGGCTTTCAACATGCCATCGGGGCATATTATCAAACAACAAACATGCATTATTTTAAAAAATTAACTGACCACAATAAGGTGAATTGGATGATGGAAAAGGCAGGATTTAAGCCTAAGTATTGAAAACAACGAGTTCACCAAACTTAGCTTCAAACTGGAATATTAAAAAAGGCTACCAGCACTAGTTCACAATCCTATCAAAGTAAACAATTAAAATCAATACATAAGCAAATAGTGGGAAATAAATTAAAATCAGTAGAAGAAAGGAACAATTACCAGACGAAGAAAGAAATCAACGACACCAACTTACCAATTTTTAAGTATAAAAGAGCAATTAAACCTAACCTTCAGCAAAATTGATGGATATGTTAGAGGGATCATCTTCGAACATTAGTAATTTCAACGGAGCAAATCTTCGTGAGGTAGTCTTCAAACTTATCCAGCGATGGGGAAAGACAGATAAGAAGAGGGCGCAAAACAGAAAAGAAAAGGAAAGACATAGAAGAGCGATGGAGAGCGAAAAGAACAGTGCAAGAACAAGAGGATGACAGACAATCATTTAGAAGAGTGGAAAGAAGATGTAATGAGGAATACATGCAAAAATTAGGGATTAGTGATTACATTAGTAGATGTATTCAAAAGTCCCTCTGTATATATCATTACATTACATTACTAAAATTTTTAGTTAACAAACACAGGATTAATTACAGAATTAATTACATTACATTACATTACTGCCTACCAAACATAGCCTTAGTGTGAAATATGTTCTCTCTTTGTTCTAGGCTATCTTCTTTAACATTCAAGTTTAAAGCTCTCCTAGCAACTAAAGATGTCCCGGTTTCAGCGACTAACAACTCCCCTTTATTATCACAATCACTACAATCTTCTAAAGGAGGCATTTCATTATCACTATTTTCTGATTCAGAAGTAATTTTCCCATCATCCCTAGCTATTATTACCCTCCTATTAGGACATTCACATGCTACATGCCCCTTACCCAAACATTTAAAACATTTAATTTCTCTACTAAGGGTAGGAGTACTAGAGTTACCTTTAACAACCTTGTTTGGAAGTTGGGGTACCTTTTCTTCTTTGGGTGTCGAATCTGCCCTATAGGGTTTAGATACCCTAAAGTCCTTCTTCTCCTCCTTTTTGGTTCACTTAGATGCCAAAGAGTGATTTGAGTTGTTGTTGGTCTTATGGAAGCCTCTATTCTTCTTTTGCTTTTCAATCTTCATTGCCATGTGCAACATTTCTTCCATGGAGTCATATTTGTATAATTCAAGGGCATCAGCAATATCATTGTTTAGCCCACTTAGAAACAGAGCCATGGTGACCTCCTCATCCTCCTCAATGTTTACTCTCAACATGCACATTTCCATTTCCTTATAGTACTCCTCCACTGGTTTTGCTCCCTGCACAAGCCTATGCAATTTTTGATGTAATTCTCTAAAATAGTATGAAGGAACAAACCTTTTTCTCATGGCTTCTTTCATGTCTTCCCAATTATTAATGGGATGCCTTCCCACCTTCCTTCTACTCAAATTGAGTTGCTCCCACCAAAATACTGCATAATCAGTGAACTCCACAGCTGCAAGCTTCACCTTCTTTTCCTCTGAATATTTGTTGCATTCAAAGATCATTTCCACCTTTCGCTCCCACTCCAAATACTCTTCTGCACTATTTCGGCCTTTGAAAGGAGGAATCTTGAGTTTGATGTTGCCCAAGTTCCCATCTATCGTTGCACTAGCCTCCTCTCCATCTTCATCATCATAATCATGCACTACTTGTTGTTCAATAATTCGGTTTCTCCTTGCTGTCCTTCTAGGTACATTGGATGTACTTCCATCACGCCTCTCTTCTATTCCATCTATCCTAAGGTTCAGTTGTCGAATCTCCCTAATAAACGCTTGATATAGCATCTTGTTATTGGGTACATTTACATCATCCTCTTGGGATATTCCTTTCCCACTAAATTCTTCAGTCATGGTGGATTCTCTGCAATAAAATGTTAGATAAAAAACCTCACAAGCTCTCCCTCATGTGTTTTTAACACTCAAGAATGTCACTCCTCTCGTGTTTCACACAATTAAGGCTTTTACTCTCTTATTGTCCTCTCACTCTCTTGCCTTTTTCCTCTCAAGCTTGCAACTTCAAAATTGCACTTCAAAAATTAAATCACAAATCAAAAAACTTGAGCACGTTTAAGAAAGCAAGGAAATAATAACAACAACAAAAGATAGCTCAAAACTAGAAAAGAAGACTCTAGACACAATGGAGGTGATACATGGACAAGAGTGGTGTACCACTTGATGATAAGGAGATTAGAGTATTGGACAAGCAAAGATACTCTAACAATGTAAATGGAACAAAGACTAGCTTAAAACAAAGAATTAAGCAACAAGAATTAAAGAAAATGACAAAATGGATAAAATGAATGAATTTGATCCACTACAAAGTAAACCAAATATAGAACCTAAATATTCTACCCAAAAAAGCAAGAAATCAACAAAGAGACCTAATTAAACTAAATGAAGTAGGTTGCATGCAAAAACAATTCAATTTAGAGCCAAAATTATCACTAGGCCGAATGATGTAACAAGCTTGATTAGTGTGTCAAGTTGTGTGCAAAATGGTGGCAAAGTGATGGCAAAAAAATGGCAAAGTAATGGCAAAATGATGGCAAAAGTTTCCAAAAATGATAACACAAATGGTGGAAAAAGTTTCCAAAAATGGTTGCACAAATGATGGAAAAGTTGCCAAAAATGGTTGCACAAATGGATAGCAAATGATAGAAATGATTGGCACAAATGGATAATAAATGGATAGCACAAATGGTGGTTCAATAATTGCAAAGTAAATCCTTGGTTAAGTAGGACTAGGATTGTAATTCCAAATCAAGTATGGATTGGATTTTGAAAACCTAAAACCAAAGCAATAAGGATTGTATTTCCTACCCTTTAAAGGATTCCCAAAGGTGTTTGGAAAAAGGTGTAAATGCTGCCCCTCCCAATCCTAAAGCAAAAAGGATTAGGATTTCTTTAGGCTATATAAATTACACTTACTCAAATGATCCTTACTTTTTTTTTCTTCTATTTTTCTTCTCTTTCACGTTTTTCTCTCTTCTTTCTTTCTTTTTTTATGAACAGTACCGTAAACAGTGCGATGAACAGTACTGTGAACAGTACAAATGTACAGTACTGTGAACAGTACCACGATTTTTTTTCTTTTTTTTTTAATTCAACACACCAATCTAAAGGCTACTACTACTAGAATTTGGTTTTTCATGCCAAAGATTCAAAGTTCAAGTTATGTTTCTAAGGCTTTTTAATGAATCAAAACACAAGGTAAGGAAAAGAAAAAAAGGCTAAATTTAACACACAAAAAGCACACAAATCAAAACTTATCACTACCTAATTCGGCATAAACATAAAGAAATCAAAGAAAAGAAAACACAAACCTAACACTAAGATAAATAGGAATTTACCTTACTTTTGGCTCTGATGCCAAATGATGCGGAACCCCAAAGTTAAAGAACCCGAAACCCCTTAAACATACGCTTTGATTTCAAAAGACAAAGAAGACAAACACCCTCCCTATTGAACCCCCAAACAACACGTGAATGGAAACGCAAATAATCGGGATAAGAAGAATAAGAAAACGCCACAATCAAATGATTGATAAGTAATCCTAATTCTTAATGCAATAGAAAAGAAAGCAAGCAATCTCACAATCTCTCTAAAGGATTTCGGCTAAGCCAAGAGAAAAACTCTCAAAAGTTTATAATTTAATTCAATGATGAAGTTTACAACCTAGGTTAGCCTATTTATAAGGTGGCTAACCCTAATTCACTCTTTAAAACCCTAATTTAAATACTCATAAGACCTTACACGAATTTCCTTGGGCTTTTACCAGCCAATTAAGCCCAAATAAGTCTTAAACACACTTAAAACAAAACTAATTAATAAACCTTATAGGCCTAAAATGAAAGCCCAAAAGAAAGACTAAAATAAATAACCAAACTAACTAAAACTAAACCCAAAAGAAGCCCACATGCCTAGCCCATTAATAATACAACTTAAGTGAGCCATGTGACTTTTAAATGAGGCACATGACTTGTACAATTAAACCCAAAGTTGTTAAAAGCCCTTGATAGCTTAAGCTTGCCCAATTCCTTCTCTTGCTTCCAAGAGGCTAAGTACTTTATACTTGCCTTCAAGTTCTCCATAACACTTCTCAAAGGCATCTTCATTAAGTTCTTGAGTAACAAAGCCTTGAACATAAGATGACATGACCATCTTTAGCTTCTTTGCACGTCCTCTTGTAATTAGACCACTAGGCATCTTTAAAGGATCATTGGTTGATGGTGGTGGATCCGTATCACATTGCTTCATGGAGGTGCTCAATACCGGTACAGGTTGAGGTTTTGTGGTGTTCCATGCAAAGTTTGCTGACAACTATAGGATGTATTCACGCAGTCATTTTGTCAAGGGGATTGAATTGATGATTCTACTTATGGTGTACCATATTTTTGGCCAATCATATAGATGTGTAGTGCCGTATATCTTGATCACTGTCTCAATGTGGTTCATGGTTGGGACTTGGCTCTTTGCTCCTTTCCTGTTCAATCCATCTGGCTTTGAGTGGCATAAGATTGTGGACGACTGGACGGATCGAAACAAGTGGATAAACAACCATGGAGGTATTGGTGTACTGCCAGAAAACAACTGGGAGTCCTAGAGGGAAAAGGAACAGGAGCATCTTCGATATTCTAGGAAGCGTGGAATCATTATAGAGATATTGTTGGCATTGCACTTTTTCATTTATCAGTATGGTCTTGTATATCATCTTAGCATTATTGACCATACCAAGAGTTTGCTGGTATATGCCCTGTCTTCAATTTTCTCTGCCATTTATTGTTGCGTGTGAATGGTTAGTGATGTTTATAGATAATTGATCTCAACTTTGCAGGTTTATGGTGTTTCATGGCTTGTGATCGTTTTGATATTGTTATTAATGAAGGCAAATAGCAAACTTCCTCATGCTTCCATGTCATTATTTAGAGAGGTGACTGTTTTTCCTTCCTAACAATGATCATTTTCACATATCCTATCTAGTTGCAAACTCCCAACTATAAATTACAATGATATGATACCTCAAAGACTCCATGAATTTCCATTTGTGCATTGTGGGTTGATGTAGTTACATGTAAACCTTAACACTTGATTTAATTAAATTATAAATTTTCTTTTATTGATCTATTATATCAGAGTGATGATGTTGTTTGTATGTTGTTTGATCTGTCCGTGAGTTTAACAAGTACTAGTACTGAAACTGCATTGAATTTACAGGCCATATCTGTTGGAAGGAGGAGACTCGGTGCAAACTTTCAGCTCTTATTTCGACTAATTAAGGGTCTTATATTCGTGACGTTTGTTACTGTGTTTATTACTTTAATAGCTCTCCCACACTTGACGATGAAAGATATTATAGTCTGCATTCTTGCATTCATGCCCACTGGATGGGGACTGCTACAGGTTAGTGTTCATCCTAGTATCTATATTTCAATATGACAACGGATACTTGTATAGGACCTTTGTACCATTTTAATTATCGTTATGCCTTGATTTTGTTAGATTGCACAAGCATGTAAGCCTTTTATACGGCATGCTGGATTTTGGGGGTCGGTGCGAACACTAGCCCGCGGTTATGAAATAATCATGGGCTTGCTTTTGTTCACTCCTGTTGCATTCCTGGCTTGGTTCCCTTTTGTTTCTGAGTTCCAAACACGTATGCTTTTCAACCAAGCATTTAGCAGAGGTCTACAGATTTCCCGTATATTTGGAGGACAACGGAAAGATCGCTCCTCCAAAAACAAGGAATAGAGGTATTACCCCAAAAGAAAAAGGGCTTCTTATCGATGTGGGATTACTATATCTCCATGCATACTTCATGCTCATCACATTAAAAAGGTTAGGTTGTATATGTATACATCCTTGGGTATGAGACTGTATACTGTATGGTAGAAATGCTTGTTAATTATATATTTATAGGAGTTTATCATAATAAAATGATAGGACTCTGTATAGATAGAGCCATATGGCAGTGCTAGGGATGCGAGATGCATGAATGCTGTAGCTGTTCGAGATGAATGGTTGTAAATAACATAGCAGTAAGTATATATTTAAATTGCCAAAATTCCCTGTTTCTTACTTGGCTGCATTACCAAGCCATGTTTGGCAACATATCTTAATAACTAATATTGAAAGAGAGTGGGAATTTTATTACTTAGTAAAGAAGACAATAGAAATATAATTTAAATGTGAAGAAAATGGAGAACAATAAAGGGCAGATGTGCTGATGCATAGGTCAGCATTGAGGAATTGTACATAGAAGATTAGTACCATAATCACAATCACGAAATAATTTACTCCGTTAATACAAAGCCATTCCAAGATCCCCAATGTTTGACACCTTACTCACTCTAAGTCCTAAAGAGTAGGATAATAAAATTTACAACGCAATAAATTTTGTATACCATTGTCGAGAATTTTGTTAGAGAGTTTTTATTAATTTAAGGTAGAGAAATATTCTTTTAGGCCTTACTTTTATATTTGTTTTATAGTTTTAATTTTGTAGTAGTATAAGTTATTGTTTTGATTGTTTTCTTTCTTTATGCGACAAAATAATAGTGCTAATAATATTATCCATTTAGATCCTAAAATTGAAAGAACTTTTCATGCTTTGTGTAGGGAACAAAGATAACGAGAAAAGGAGGAACAAAGTTTGGTTAACATGGCCAATCAAGATAGATGTACGTTGGGTGATTTTGCTATGCCCGATATATTAAGTAGTTTTGGAGGGATTATGGCACCATCAATTGCCAATAATAACTTCAAAATTAAGCCAAGTATTATTAAAATTTTACAAAATAACTAATTTGGAGGTTTAAAAGAAAGGGATTTATGTGCTCACATAATAGCTTTTCTTAATGTGTGTGCAACCTTCAAAATCAATGATGTGATAATTGACGCAATAAGGCTTAGGTTATTTCCATTTTCTATTTAGAATAAAGCACAACTTTGGCTTACTAGTTTGCCTAGTGAGTCAATCACAAAATGGAACCAATTGAAGCAAGCATTTCTCCACAAATACTTTCTACCCTACAAAACTACCAATTTTTGTAATGAAATCACAAATTTTAAACAAAATAAAAGTGGGACCATATATACTGCTTGGGAAAGGTTTAAAAAACTTCAAAGGCAATGCCCTCATCATGGCTTGCTAGATTGGATGATTTTTTAAATCTTTTACAATGGATTGACAGATCAGAATAGGTACATTGTCAATGTAGCCTCAAGTGGGAAATGGATGGGCAAGATAGGAGAGTTTGGGAACTCAACACAATCAATCTTTTGACTGCAAAGATAGATGCTCTCACCAAAATGGTAAGTAAATCTTAAATTAATTCTTTAGAAAGTTTAAATTTTGCTTGTAAATTGTGTGGAAGATCTCATTCCTATGCATAATGTAATGTGAGTTCTCATGAGGATGTTAACTATGTTTAAGGAGATTTTAACCAAAGGGTAGGGATAAATTCGGAGCTTGTTGTGGAATTCGGCCAAGGTGAGGAATTAAAGTGTAAAATCAGTTTTGCATGTGTTGTATTTGGCATGAAAATGATGATATTAATTTTGTTACTATAATATTTGGTTTATGAAAGAGATGAATCGAAAGCATGCAAATCAAAGTTGAAAGAAGAAAAGTTAATGAAATTGAAATTCTGGGTTAAGTTTCTATGAACCAGTTTCGAAATTTTGTGGATATCTCGAGTTTTATAGCTCCAATTTGGGAAATTCCAATTGCTAATTAAACTTAAGACATGGATTCATAGTTTTGTAGAAGAAACCTAAATGTGATTCTGTCCCTAAGTATTTTTTTTACTTGAAATTCGTAGTGAGATGCTGTCTAGATGTAGAGAGCAGGTTCCAGTATTTTTGAAATAATGTTTGATAGAGAAGTCTAAATCCTATGAGGAAAAATCCTGGATAAAATAGACTTATAGGAGAACAATTTTCATGGAGGAAGGTTGGCTTAAATCTGTACAAATTTTCTTCTATGAATTTTCTAATTAGTAACTAAAACTGAATTTTGTTATTGTGAACTGCTGTCTAGTGTTAACGAACAGCTTGTAGTATTTTTCTTATAACTCATGATAGAAAACTCAAAATTCTATGGGACAAAATTTCAATTAAAATAGACTTACAGGAGTACAACTCTTATGAATAAATGTTAGTTCAATTCTGTACTTATTTTGTTCCACGAATTTTTCAATATGGTCACACAAACTGTATTAAAAAAAATGCACTCTTGGACAGTCTGTAATGTTTGGGTTATAACTCCTAATTTAATAGTCCTATTTGACTGGTATTTGAAGCATGATAAACTAGTGATATAAAAGATCATTATTTAAAAGTCCAATTTGGTTAATTCAGCCATTTAGCATGGCAAAATTAAAATGTTAAATAGAACTGAAATTATGTCTATCTTATTCACTATAACCTAATTCTTTGATGTATAAATGTACTACATGTAATAATAATAATATGATATTTTTACAGTAATTTGATCATAAAATGATGACATTGCTAGTTGTATAATTATAGGTAATAATAGTGGTATTGTAAATTTATACATGACTATGGTGTTAGATGATATATGTATACGACAAAAAGGTACGATAATATTATAAACTAAAGCTATAAGTGCATAAAAGTTTAGGAAATATAGTATGCAACAAGACCATGAACAAGCATATGGATAATTACTTATTTTAATGAATATGATTATGCCTATATGCTTATGTATACTGAATAACATGTTAAGGTAAATGATTACAGTATTATATAATTACAGTTGCTTGATTTGATACCTGAGTGTGATTGTGTGTGTGTGTGTGTGTGTGTGTATATATAGTCATACATGTATGTACGCATATAGGTTAACCTGTTGTGAACATGATCATACACATCATTGATTAAAGGAACCCAATATAGCATGATGTTATGTATCATCATATTACATATGTAAAATAGCTACTTGATTTGAAGGGATTACAAGTACAAAATAGTAATATTTAATTGTGCTCAAGATAACATGTTTATAGAAAATTTATACGTATGACACCATGCTCGTATATATACATGAATATATATGTATGAACATCAATATGTATATGATGAGAAAAGAGCAAAGTACATAATAGCAATACCGAATAGTGCATATGATCACATATTTATAGAAAGTTATATGTGAGCATGTATATGATTACCTTGTACATAGTTATATAAGAGTATAAATGTATATGTATGAATAAAGAAAAGATAACATAAAGTTATATAAGAGTATACATGTATATGTATGAATAAAGAAAAGATAACGTAAAGAGATTTTACTGCCTGCGTTGAGTCTAGGAAGTGGATAGATAGGCATGCCTATAAGGGTACCTTACAGCTGTGATAGTTTCAACCCCGTTTGGGTTGTAGTCAACCCCATTTGGGTGACTAAACAGACTTGGTCCAGTTTGGATCAATGGTGCCTTCGGGTGACCTATTATCTCTTTGATGCCTTTGGGTGACCTATTATCTCTTTGGTGCCTTCGGGTGACTTAGTACCTTCGGGTACCAACGTATAACCCGTTATCCACCTCTTTAGAGTAGTGCAGGCTTTATACCAACGTTAAGAAAAGTTGATTTAAAGTTTTATAAAGCATGACAATTCCTAAATTGACTTCATAATATATATCACGTATGAAATTCCTTTTCATCCCATATGGAAATTATGATATTAAAAGAGTTTGCAATATACACTTATGCATAATTATTGCATATAAAAATTGTATGTACAGAGTTATATGAATAAACTAGTGCATTACTAATATCTAGCTAAATGATTTGTATGATACATCATATATGTAAGCTATGAAAATGTATTGCCAATATAAATGTTTTCTTTACAATGGAATATAAGAATTATGTTTAGGTATTCATGTTGGTGACAGCCTTTCAATTAATACATTGGGTTGCGTGTTTTTCTTATAACTACTCGTTCTTGTTTTCTATAGGGAAATGATGTACAATGTCTTGTATGCAAATATAAAATATTTACGGATCTATGAGTGATAAACTCAATATGATATTGGTATTTGAGATGGAAGTAAGTTAGTAATTCAATGTATGCATTCGTACATTAAATGTCATAATTACATTTTGGATCAATAAATGAAGAACTTGTTTAGTACTAATGCTTTGTCTTTCTCATGAAGATACATATATATTCTTGTTGAACATATGCTTAAATTTGAATATGTTTATTCCTAGAATATGTCAAGGTGTGTGGTATGAGGACTCTTGTTCATTTCTTTTATTGAACTAGTATATTTTACATTTAAGCAGAAGGTATGTTAGTAGTTCATGATGTATGCTTGTTGGCGACCACTGTGAGTGGTCATTTATCATATTTTGTGTTCCCTACTAAGCTTTATAGCTTAGCACGGATTTTCGTTTATCCGTGTAGGTTGCAAGGATAAGACTTTCTCTCAAGATTAAGATCTGCAGCAGGTTGGCCAACACAAGTCTTAGAAGATTGATAGTAGAGTCTTCTCTTTGTCCTTTTATTTTGTAGTTATGGAAACTTTAATTATATTGCAAATTCTGTATAAGTACAAATGTTATGTTTGAGAAAACATTGTAATGTATTAAGGACTTTTATATAATTAAGGTATTACTCTTAAGTTCACATGATATGGTTTTAATTTCTTCTATAAGTTATCTAATAAGAAATGTTTTCAGCTTGAGAACGTTGTAATATATGTCTTATGGTATAAGATATTGTGGTAATAGCTAAGTATAGGATATGGGTGTTACAGTTCTAGTATGGAATGAGTCAATCATCCACTTTGGTATCTTATTGAACAAAAATGGTGATATTGTTCCTCCATTAATCAAAAATTTTGATTTTTGGGAAGTATCATGATCATCCAATTGTTAGAGAGTATGCCCTAGAGCCCATGTAATAGGGATGTTTCTCATATGTATAAAATTTATATTCTTAATAAAAGGCATCATTCATTTATTAATGCTATGTTTAAATACATGAGTTTGTAAATCTTAAATTAATAAATGAAGTCCTAGATATTATAAACACAGTGCAAAGGCAATCATGAAGGTGTTCATGATGTGAGATATCTATTGCATGCAAATGTGTTAATATCTAAATATCCCTAGTCATAGAATTAACAAGATAGGACATTATTAATTCGGACAGACTAGCACATGTTATGCTTCTTGAATGGTTCAAGCAGTGGTTCTCATAACTGTGATTATGGAAGATAATCAAAGCTAACATGTGTGGAAAGGATGGTCATTGGAAGAGTAACTGCAAGGCCTATCAAGATTCTCTCAAGGAGAAGAAGCAAGCTGATGCTTCTACTTCAGTTATTCATATGATTGAAATTAATACTTATTCTATTGCTTCAAAACAATCTTGGGTATTAGATACCAGATGTGGATCTCACTTATGTAATGATCTACAGGGGCTTAGAAGCTTTAGAAGAGTTGGAAAGGCAGAGATATGTTTGCAGTCAGCTACTGGATAGAATATCTCTACAACAGTTGTGCGGACTTGCTATTTGCCTCTTCCTAGTGGATTAGTACTGGAATTAAATAATTGTTATTATGTTCCAGCTTTGTCCAAAAGTATTATTTCTTTCAGTTGTTTGATGAACGATTATGATATTTCTTTAAAGGACAAATGTTGTTACATTTTTAAGAATAATATGTTTTATGCAAAAGCTATCATTGAGAATGGTATATTTGTTCTTTATTTAATTAAAGAAGTACATAATGTGGATACCAAGAGAATGAAACATGATAATCTAAATACCTCATACTTATGGTATTGTCGTTTAGGCCATATAAATGAAAAACGCATGACCAAATTGCACAAGTCAGGTGATTTGGGATCATTTGATTATGAATCATTTGATACATGTGATTCTTGTTTATTGGGAAAAATGACAAAAGCTCCCTTTATTGGTAAAGGAGAACGAGCTAAAATGGTTTTGGACTTAATACATTCAGATGTATGTGGTCCAATGACTACACATGCCAGAGGAGGTTACTCCTACTTCATTACTTTCATAGATGATTATTCCAGGTTTGGATATATCTATCTAATGAAATATAAATCAAAAGCATTTGAAAAGTTCAAAGAATTCAGAAATAAAGTAGAGAAACAACTTGGCAAAAGTATTAAAACACTTAGATCAGATCGAGGTGGAGAATACTTAAGCCAAGAGCTTCAGGATTATCTTAGAGATAATGGGATTTTATCTCAATGGACTCCACCATATACACCACAACACAATGATGTATCTGAAAGGAGAAATCGAACACTATTATATATGGTTCGATCAATGATGAGCCGAGCGGACTTGCCTAAGTCCTTTTGGGGATATGCACTAGAAACTGCTGTTTATGTGTTAAACAGAGTTCCTAGTAAATCGGTTGATGTTACTCCATATGAGATGTAGAATAACAAGAAACTCACGCTTTCTCATATGAAAGTATGGGCTTGTCCTGCTTATGTGAAGAGGACAATGTCAGACAAACTGGATGTTAAGTCTGACAAATGTTTATTTGTGGGATATCCAAAAGAAACGTTTGGATATTATTTCTATCATCCCTTAGAACAAAAAGTGTTTGTTTCAAGGCATGCTGTCTTCTTGGAAAGAGAATTTCTCCTACGAGAGGACAGTGGGAGTAAAATTGAACTTGGTGAAGTTCAAGACCCACAAATAGAAGATGATCAACCGATTGAACCCGAAACTGAATTTCATAATGATGAGATTGCAGTTGAACCTGATTATACACAAAATCCTAGAAGATCTACTAGGATGCGTTCTATCCCTGTGAGATATGGATTTCACATTGATTCGGATAGAGGCATAACTGTAGTAGAGGACAATGAGCCTACAAGCTATCAAGAAGTTTTGAACAGTTCAGAACGTGATTTATGGCTTAAGGCTATGCAGTCTGAAATGGACTCCATGTATGAGAACAAAGTATGGACTTTAACTCAACCACCTGAAGGGTTAAAACCCATAGGGTGCAAATGGGTCTTCAAAAAGAAGACCGACATGGAAGGTAATATAGGTACTTATAAAGCTCGCTTAGTAGCAAAAGGTTATCGTCAAAAATAAGGTATTGACTATGACGAAACTTTTTCTCCTGTAGCGATGCTTAAGTCTATAAGAATACTTTTAGCCATTGCAGCTCATTATGATTATGAGATTTGGCAAATGGATGTGAAGACAGCTTTTCTTAATGGAAATATTACTGAGGATGTGTATATGACACAACCAGAAGGGTTCGCATCAGGAAATGGCGAAAAGATCTGCAAGCTTCAAAGATCCATTTATGGATTGAAGCAAGCCTCTAGGAGCTGGAACATTCGATTCAATGAGACAATCAAAGAGTTTGGTTTCTCACAAAATGAAGATGAACCTTGTGTGTATAAAAGGGTCAGTGGGAGTGCAATTGTCTTCCTAGTTCTATATGTAGATGACATATTGATCAAGGGAAATGACATTTCTCTTCTCCAATATGTTAAAATATGGTTATCCAAGCAATTCTCCATGAAAGACCTTGGAGAAGCATCATATATTCTGGGAATAAGGATCTATAGAGATAGATCCAATAGGTTGTTAGGTCTTTCTCAGAGTACATATATAGATAGAGTATTGAAGAGGTTCAATATGGATCTATCTAAGAAAGGGTTTATACCCATGGTGCATGGGAAACACCTTTCTAAGTCTATGTGTCCGCAGACACTAGAGGATAGAGAGAGCATGAATAGATACCATATGCATATGTAATTGGTTCTATCATGTATGCTATGTTATGTACACGTCCAGATGTAGCATTTGCTTTGAGTGTCACAAGCAGATTCCAATCCAATTTTGGAGAGGAACACTGGGCAGCTGTCAAGAATATCCTTAAGTACTTGAGAAGGACTAAGGATATATTCTTGGTATATGGAGAGGGCAATTTGGAAGTAAATGGGTATACAGATGCCAACTTCCAATCTGACAAAGATGATTGTAAATCACAGTCTGGTTATGTGTTCATAATGGGAGTAGGAGCAGTTAGTTGGAAAAGTTCCAAACAAGAAACAACTGCTGATTCCACGACGGAAGCTGAGTACATTGCTGCTTCAGAAGCAGCCAAAGAAGCAGTCTGGATCAAAAAGTTCATAACTGAACTAGGAGTGGTGCCTAGCATTGTTGATCTGATTCCTTTATATTGTGACAACAATGGAGCCATTGCGCAAGCAAAGGAACCACGGTCTCATCAGTGATCCAAGCATGTTCTCAGACGCTACCATCTCATAAGGGAAATAATAGCTAGAAATGATGTGAAAATAGAAAGGGTTCCCACAGATGACAATGTGGCGGATCCCCTCACTAAAGCACTTTACAAGATTAAGCATGATCACCATATAAATAGCATGGGTCTGAGACATATGAGTGATTGGCTCTAGTGCAAGTGGGAGATTGTTAGAGAGTATGCCCTAGAGCCCATGTAATAGGGATGTTTCTCATATGTATAAAATTTATATTCTTAATAAAAGGCATCATTCATTTATTAATGCTATGTTTAAATACATGAGTTTGTAAATCTTAAATTAATAAATGAAGTCCTAGATATTATAAACACAGTGCAAAGGCAATCATGAAGGTGTTCATGATGTGAGATGTCTATTGCATACAAATGTGTTAATATCTAAATATCCCTAGTCATAGAATTAACAAGATAGGGCATTGTTAATTGGGACAGACTAGCACATGTTATGCTTCTTGAATGGTTCAAGCAGTGGTTCTCATAACTGTGATTATGGAAGATAATCAAAGCTAACATGTGGATGCTTGTTAGAAGAACAAGTTCATTGGAGACCTGCAAAGAGAATCCTCACATGGATATTAAATCTATGTCAGTGAGGAATCTCTTCATAGTGGTTGTGCAAGTATCCTTAGACTTGAGATCACCAAAGTTATCTTAAGTAGCAAGTGGTATACTTTGACTCCATAACTGATTACTTCCAACTGGGAGTGAACATAGTTAGGAGATTGGGTATATCATGACCTACTTGAAGATAGTTGAGTGATTAACAAAGGATTCACCATCCCAGATTTAATAAGGGAAGTTATCTCGCATGATTCTATAATTACCTTGTTCAGAGAATCTCTGGCCAGAGTAAAATGCCAAGATGGATAGAGATCCATGGAGGGCATTTTGGGAATAATGGTTAAATTAATAGAACATACATAATTAGATTTATTTGTGTTGACAGAAATCCATACTCAGAATCTAATTGAGATAAGAGTGGTGAAAGGAGTAATTGCATGGTAACTGTTTTTATGGAAGGGTATAGTCAAACCACATGACTTTCCTGATATTTGGGTAGTCATGATGCCTAGCTAGAGGCCAATCATGACTTGTATAATGATGTATCAAAATATCAATAAGGATTGATAAAATGATTTAAAGGAGTTTAAAGCATGTGAGTTTTGAATAGAACTCACAATTACATATTATACTGCAACATGGACAGGAACCCAATAGGTCACACACATATAGAGAAAAAGGATAAAATGGTAAAATGACAAGGATAATAATATTTGATATTATTATGAGGATAGAGAATTGAATAAGATAATAATTAATTAAAGAGTTTAATTAATTATGATCAAGTAAAATTGTCCGCAGAACTTTTGAGAAATGTTCTGTAAGTTGGACTTAATTGAAATAATGTATCTCATGATTAATTATAATTGTCTTATAAGTGTTATAGGACTACTATAAGTGTTATAGAACTAATATATTAATTAATAAGTCCATTGGAGGAGTTATAAAGGGGCCAGAGGAATGGAGCTGGTGTGGAAGCCCTTCTGTAGAGGGCCACACGCCAACTCCATACAGAAGGCCTTAGAGGTCTTTTTATTGCACCAAATTAATTTATATATGTTACATAAGTGTTATGGAACTCACATATTTAATTTGGTTGGATTTGGAATCCATTTGGGTATTTAAATCCAATTAGTTGCACAAAGGGCCTAGTTTGTGGGTTTTGTGCATAGTCTTTTATGAAAAGGTTTAAATTGGATTTAATTAAGCCCAAATGATTATAATTAATTCCAGAGGCCCAATTAATAATTCTCCAGCAATTTTAAAGAGCTCAATCTCATTAAGGAGTTGGAATTTTAACCTAACTATAAAAGGCCAACTAATGAGGAATTAGGGTTAAGTGATTAAACAAAAAGGAAAGACCTTTTCTCTTATCCTCTCTCTCTCTTTTGCGCCACCTCCAAGCTAGCTTCTTGGAATTTCGGCCAGCCCTAGTTTGATACAAATTTGTTGGTTCAATTTATCCTTCTTTAGTGTGGATTACTCATTGGAGGTGTTCGATTTTGGACACTGTGGTTTGCGACAACCCGGTGCGAAGTAAAATCAACTGTTCAACAAAAATCAAAGGTGATTTTTCTTATTCTCATATAGTTATATTGTGTATTCATGGCAAGATCAGATCTAATGGTTAAAAATTTTTAAAATTCCGCCCATGTATGCGATGCATGTAACCATTAAACTCCAACATGGTATCAGAGCCACGGTTTTGCCATGGATATACAATTCTATATTTTTCTACGGAATAAGTTTTGTTTTATTTTGAGTTATCTATTTCATGAACTTTAAAATATCAGATTTAATTGTTCATGAATGAGAAATATTGATTTCTGGATGTGATTGTGATCAAATAAATTTGTTGGAAACAAAAACGAAACTTTTGAAGAATTGTGCCTAGGGTTTTGCGTGAAACCCATTAGGGTTTTGAGTGAAACCCATGGAATTTTAAGGGGCTGTTCTAATTTTATTTCTTATGGGTCCATTAAAACATCATTTAGATGATATTTTATGTGTTTAATATGTGATATTAAGCCGTAAGATCGAACGAAATTAAAATCGAACAAGTTTTGCATGAAAACTTGTTTAGTCGAAAAATTCGATAAATTGGTGTTCTTCATATGTTCTTGATGTGTTCTTGGTTAGAATGATTTTTAATCTTCTAAATCTGATATATATGATATATTAAAGTGTTTTTAATTAATTGGATTAATTAAAATGGGCCTTAAATTAATTTGATTAATTTTAATTCATTAAAACCACTTAATGGGCTTAATTATGTTTACGGACTTGGTTTAAATTAGTGAATGACTTGGTGGGCCCAAGGAGCTGATTTAGATTAAACATTATAAATATTAATTAAGTTCATTAATTGGTTTTAAGGGCTGGAGTGGGCTTGGCTCATTCCAAAAGGCCCAAATGTTCCAAAAGACACAAAACTAGTTTGTGTGTGAACACATTTAGGGTTTTCTTTTGTGGGTTTCGGCCTACACTTGTTTTAAGCCCAAAATTGATTCTTTTAATTATTTAATATGATTAATTAATTAATTAAATAATCAATTTATAATTAATTAATAATCAATTGGATTGATTATTAAGGCAAGAACACATGCATGCAAAAAGGTTTCCTAATATGAAAGTTTCCAAAATGGAAAAAGTTTCCTAATTTGCTCACATCATCAAAATAATTCAAAATATTATTTCAAAGGTTGAAACAAAGTTAGTAATCCATTTCTTTATGCATTAGAAAGGCATATAAGGGGTATGATTGGCATGATGGATAGTTATGGACAAAGCCCAATGTGATTGAGCATTATGCATATTTTGGCCCAATGAGGACTTTCATGTCCCGGCCACTTGTTTTTGGTTTGTATTTCATTTCAAATTGTAATATGTAATTAGATTACTTAGATTAGAATTAGAAATAGAGATGGAGACCACTATCAAGGAGCAAGATGGGCCGGATAGAGATCCAACAAGCTTGAAGATAATGTAATTATTTTCTTGTTTGAATCATGCATACTACCTAGGTGTGACCTTTTGATTTCCCTCTTGGCTCGGGGAAATCAATGTAGTGAAGTCCATAACTATACCATATTTGTATGCTTATATTTATGTGATAGATATAGGATGCATACCAATGTATGCCAACCATGTATAATGAGACTTAATTAACTAAAACCCTCAAACAAATACTAAGGTATATAAGCCTTCCATTAATTTGAGGAGAACCAGAGTTCTTTATAGTGTGGGTTGTTGACCACAGTCAAGCTCACATTATATCGAATATGTTCAAATCTAATTAAATGGGTCATCTTAGCTAGCCCATTAGATTGTTGACCACAGTCAAGGCTAATGGTTCTAGAGGCAAGATTAGGGAATGCATATACGATATGCATGCATCAAGAGTTGATAACATAATGATCCAATAGTTGTGTAGAGACACAATTGGTATATAAATACCTACCTTTCAAGGGCATGAAATTTGGCTTGTTGACCACAGTCAAGGTCAAATTACATATCAAGGATTGGATATTGGCCCACTAAGAAAACCATCGGGTTTTCTCTGATTAAATAGTGAGGGCTATTAATTCGCAATAAAATAGTGGGAGTAAATGGATTAATTAAAGACCTTATTAATGCATACATATATATGAACATACTCTCATATCTTTTCTTTTTCACATCTAGGTCATCATCATGAGCACATCAAACATTAATATACGATCAATCTTGGATAACAAGCTGGTTGGCAGCAACTATTCTGACTGGATCAGGCAAGTGAGAATTGTTCTTAGAGCTGAAAAGATCCACTATGTCTTGGATAAAGATCCACCACCACTTCCATCAGATGATGTCGTTGATGAGATCAAAGGCAATTATCGAAAATACATGGAGGATAGTGAAGCAGCAGCATGTCTGATGCTGGGTGCTATGTCCTCGGAGCTTCAGAAGCAACATGAGATGATGGATGCTAGAACCATCGTTTTGCATCTAGATGAGCTATATTCTTCTCAAGCTAGAACTGAGCAATATGAGATTGCTCGAGCTCTATTTAGCTGCAAAATGGTGGAAGGCACTTCAGCTGCTACTCATGCATTGAAGATGTATGGGTATATTGAGCATTTGAGTAGACTTGGCTATGTTATGGATAATGATCTATATATAGATTTAATCTTGTACTCGTTGGCTCCAAGTTATGCACCTTTCGTGCTTAACTTCAACATGAACAAGATCCAAGTATCCATTCCTGAATTAATCAATATGCTCAAGACAACTGATGGATCATTTAAGAAGGATCCAAAAAGTGTCATGGTTGTCACTTATGCTAAAGGCAATAAGCAGAAGAAGAAGAAGAAGAAGAAGAAGAAGAAGAAGAAGAAGAAGAAGAAGATAACCAAGGCGCAGCCAAAGAATGGTGGGATCTCCAAGAAGAAGGTTTCCAAGAAAGAGAATCCCAAAGGAACTTGCTTCCATTGTGGAAAGGATGGTCATTGGAAGCGTAACTGCAAGGCCTATCTAGATTCTCTCAAGGAGAAGAAGCAAGCTGATGCTTCTACTTCATGTATTCATATGATTGAAATTAATACTTATTCTATTGCTTCAAAACAATCTTGGGTATTAGATACCTGATGTGGATCTCACTTATGTAATGATCTACAGGGGCTTAGAAGCTTTAGAAGAGTTGGAAAGGCAGAGATATGTTTGCAGTTAGCTACTGGACAGAATATCTCTGCAACAGTTGTGGGGACTTGCTATTTGCCTCTTCCTAATGGATTAGTACTGGAATTAAATAATTGTTATTATGTTCCAGCTTTGTCCAAAAGTATTATTTCTTTCAGTTGTTTGATGAACGATTATGATATTTCTTTAAAGGACAAATTTTGTTACATTTTTAAGAACAATATGTTTTATGCAAAAGCTATCATTGAGAATGGTATATTTGTTCTTGATTTAATTAAAGAAGTACATAATGTGGATACCAAGAGAATGAAACATGATAATCTAAATACCTCGTACTTATGTCATTGTCGTTTAGGCCATATAAATGAAAAATGCATGACCAAATTGCACAAGTCAGGTGATTTAGGATCATTTGATTATGAATCATTTGATACATGCGAATCTTGTTTATTTGGAAAAATGAAAAAAGCTCCCTTTATTGGTAAAGGAGAACGAGCTAAAATGGTTTTGGACTTAATACATTCAGATGTATGTGGTCCAATGACTACACATGATATGAGGAAGACCAAACACAATGGCAACAAGAGAGATGAACTAGCATTTCCTCAAGGACCAATAACAAGAGCAAGGTCAAAGAAGCTTAAAGAAGTCCTACAAGCATTCATGAAACCTTACGTGGAGAAGATGCAAGTTCAAGAAGAGAAAGAAGCTAAATTGGACTATGAAGACAAGTTTAGGCCGAATGGTGCAATGGGCCTTCAAGCTACTTTATTTAGTTTCTATTCTTTATATAACATTTAATTAAGTACATTTTGGGCAGCCTAGAACCTAGGAAAACGAATTGGGCTTTATTAGAATAGGTTTGTTTTATTTTGGGCTTATTTTACTGTTTTGGGTAGTTTAAGTGGGTAGGCTAAAGTTGGGCTTATCTCTTCTAAAGAGTTGGGCCAAAATAACTATTTGAGGCTTAGAATACCTAAGGGGGCCGAAATTTACATAGGAGCGTTGAATTTTAATGGGTTTGGTTCAGATTTAGGTTTAGGCCTACAATAGTGAACTTAGGGTCCTAAATTTTAGGAATGGATTTTCCTTGATAAATAATTATTATTTTGGGATATTAATAAGTAGAGTTTGAGGGAGAAATAATAGTTTGACCATATCTTTAAAGGGCTAGACGAAATTCACTTTTAGCCAACATTAAGTCTACATTCATTCCTTTATTTTCTTAGGATAATCATGCATATTTATCACCAGCTTTTAGGATTATTTTCAGATTGTATTTATCTTTATTTCTTCATGTACTTAGTCCATATTATGGCCAAATACATGTAGATAAAGGTTAGGAATTATCTTTGTTATTTATTTCATTATTTATCTCTTGAGTTAGTGTTTGATTTTAATTCATCTAGGGAGGGGTGGCTGCCTAGCCTATATAAAGGGCTGAATTCTTCATTTGTAAGACACTTGAATTTTGATTAATGAGAATTTTCTTTGGCTTGGCCGAATTTGTGAGAGTTAATTTATTATTGATTCTTGCTATTGCATGAAGAATTAGACTTAGGCTATTTGCATGATTAATGTATGCTTGATTCTTCTTCTTCTTGTTTTCTAAATCAATCTATCATAAGCATTTCCAATCAATCTTGTTTGGGGGTTCTTTAGATTGGGGGTTTATTATCTTATTTATGTTCAATATTCATGGTATGTTGGCGTTCTAGTTTTGCATATAGGCTGGGGTTCCGCATCAATTGGTATCAGAGCATAGGCTAAGGGGTAAATTCTTAACTATCCTTTAATTTTGCTTTTAAACTTTAATTTTCTATTCTAGCCGAATAGGATCTTGCATCTAGTTCCTTATTTGGTTCTTGCTCTATTGTGTTAATTACCTATCTTTAAGTATTTGATCATTAGTTTGATTAAAGTTATAAAAAAAAGAAGAAAAAAAATCAATTAGAAACAGCCTTGTTATCAATTCGGATTTACTATCTTGTTAAGTTCATTTTTGATCAATTGATGAATCTTGTGTTCTTGTTGAATCCGAATTTGCCATTGAATATATCAAGCATATAATTTGCAATCTTTGAGTGGTTGAACTTGGTTTGGATATAATTTTGATCTACAAAGTGCCCTACACCACTTGGAGTAAGTTTTGATCAATCAAGCAAAAATTGGAGTTAGAACTTTCACAATTGGTTTGATTTCTTCAAGAACAGGTTAGTACTCCTAATTTTGGATTTGCGTTGTGTTTATTGCATGCTTTCTTTGATTTTTTTTGTTGAGTCTTACATCAAATCTGTTTAAACTAATCATTAGGTTTAGTTAAACATCGCATTTAAGTGCATCCTTCTTGTCCATTTTCTTCATTCTAAGTTTTCAATTTGTGTCTAAGCTATTTTTGGTTCCGATTACACTAGTTTGACATATTGCACGTTGTTGAACATCTATATATATTATAGTGCACGAAATCTTCTTCTTTTCTGATTTTTGTTCAAATAGGTCAATTGGCCTCTAGAATTAGTATCTTTGCTGTTCTTGTTAGGTTTTTCATTGTTCCCTTAATCAAATTACTTAATTGTGCATATTTGTTTGAGTTTGTTTCTGAAGTGCAATTGTGAGATATCAATTTGTGAGTTGAGAGACAAACACGTGAGGCTGAGTGAATTCTTTCCTTTATTTGTTTATTTAAAGTTTAAAGATGTCCGGAATCAATAGTAAAGAGGAAATCGAGATTGTGCCTGATAATAAGTTTATGTACAAAGCTTTTATGGATATTTTGCAAAAGCTAAATCTCAGGATAGACAGTCTGGAAGATAGCCTTAAAGGTTCCAAGGTTAAGTCTACAAGGGAGGAAGAGGTAGACCAGTTGTACAACGATGATGAGGAAGAGGAGGCTCATTCTTTTCCAAGAAGAGCAAGAAGGTATGACAATCGAATGGAGAGCCAAGACAACAATTTGAGTGCTATCAAGATGAAGATTCCACCATTCAAAGGTAAAAATGATGTGGGTGCCTATCTTGATTGGGAAAGAAAGGTGGAGATGATCTTTTCATGCCACCATTATTCGGATGAGAAAAAGGTAAAACTTGCAGCCATTGAATTTTCTGATTATGCACTAATTTGGTGGGATGAGTTATTGAAAAATAGGAGGAGAAATGGGGAACTCCCTATCACTTCTTGGGAGGAAATGAAAAGAATCATGAGAAAGAAGTATGTGCCTAGTTACTATCATAGGGAACTCCACAATCAGTTACAAAGACTTACACAAGGATCTAGTTCTGTGGAGGATTACTACAAAGAAATGGAGATGCTCATGATTAAAGCAAGCATTGTGGAGGATGAATATCAAACGATGTCACGCTTTTTGGGAGGTATGAATAGAGAACTTGCTGATATTGTTGAATTATAGCATTATGTGGATATGGATGATTTGGTGAACATCGCAATTAAAGTGGAGAGACAACGAAGTAGACGTGGGACATCCAAGTCCTATTCAAATTCCAATAAAAACAAATGGAATTCAAAGTGGAACAAGGGAGACTCAAAGAAGGAATCCACTACCAAGTACCAGTCCAATTCCAAAGAGAAAATGGTCACTGCACAAAAAGGTACTTCTGAAACAACCCTTAAAACTAATAGACATAGGGACATTCAATGTTTCAAATGCAAGGGTCGTGGTCATTATGCTAATGAATGTGGGAATAAAAAGACCATGATAATAAGGGGGGATGAAATTATTTCTGATTCTGAATCTGATGAGAATTGTGATGATATGCCACCTTTGGAGGATTGTTCTGATATAGATGAAAATGTAGAATATCCTGTTCAAGGGGAGTCCTTAGTTGTATTGCGTGCATTGAATGTAAATGTGAAAGAAGAAGGAATAGAACAAAGGGAAAACATCTTTCATACTAGGTGTTTAATAGGTGGAAAAGTCTGTAGTATGATAATTGATGGGGGTAGTTGTGTTAATGTTGCTAGTACAGTCTTAGTTGATAAATTAGGACTTAAAACTGAGAAATACCCTAACCCATACAGACTTCAGTGGTTGAATGATAGTGGGGAAGTAAAGGTGACCAAACGTGTAACTGTATTATTTTCCATTGGTAAATATGAAGATAAAGTCATTTGTGATGTTGTACCTATGCATGCTAGTCATATTTTGCTAGGAAGGCCTTGGCAATTTGATAGGCGTGTATTACATGATGGATTTAGAAATAGGTACACTTTTGAGTTTAAAGGATGTAAACACACACTTGCCCCTTTGGCACCTAAAGAGGTATATGCAAATCAAGTAAAGATACATCAATCTGCAAAAGAGGTAAAGGGAAGTGAGAAAGAAAAGAAAAATGAGAGAAAAGAGGCCAGTAGTGAAAAGAATAAAAGTAAAGGCCCAACGGTGAGAGACTGTACTAGTGAGAAAAAGAAAGAGAGAAGTGCAGGAGAGAAGAAGTTAATGTGTGCTGAGGTAAAAGGAGAGCAGAGTGAGCCGAGTGAAAAATTTAGCAAATACTCCTTTTATGCAAAAGAAAGAGAGTTGAGGAATGCATTCTTAGGCATGAGAGCTTTAGTACTTTTGAGGTTTAAGGACAATTATTTCTCTGAAACTAACCTTGACCCAAATTTGCCTAGTTCTTTTTCTAAGTTATTGCGGGATTATAAAGATGTCTTCCCTGAGGAGATACCACCTGGGTTGCCACCAATTAGAGGGATTGAACATCAAATCGACTTTGTTCCTGGTGCACAAATTCCAAATCGTCCAGCTTATCGAAGCAATCCGGAGGAAGCAAAGGAGTTGCAAAGACAAGTGGAGGAACTTTTAGCAAAAGGACACGTGAGAGAAAGCCTAAGTCCTTGTGCTGTACCTGTTCTTTTGGTACCTAAAAAGGATGGAACCATGTTCATGTGTATTGATTGTCGAGCAGTTAACAAAATCACTGTAAAGTATCGCCATCCCATTCCTAGGTTAGATGATATGCTTGAAGAGTTAAATGGTGCTATAATATTCACTAAAATTGACTTGAAAAGTGGTTATCATCAAATTAGGATGAAATTAGGTGATGAATGGAAAACTGCCTTTAAAACAAAATATGGTTTGTATGAATGGTTGGTTATGCCTTTTGGCTTAACTAATGCGCCTAGCACATTTATGAGACTCATGAACCATGTTTTGCGTGAATTCTTAGGTAAATTTGTTGTTGTGTATTTTGATGATATCTTGATTTACAGCAAAAACCTAAAAGAGCATTTAAGGCATGTTGAACTTGTGTTAGCTGTTTTGAGAGAACAACAATTGTATGCTAATTTGAAGAAATGCACATTTTGTGTTGATAGTGTTGTTTTCTTAGGATTTGTTGTTAGTGCACGTGGTGTTGAGGTAGATAATGAAAAGGTTAAGGCTATCCAAGAATGGCCAACACCTAAGAATGCAAGTGAGGTGAGGAGCTTTCATGGTTTAGCAAGTTTCTATAGGAGATTTGTTAAGGATTTTTCTACTATTGTTGCACCTCTAAATGAAATCATTAAAAAGTCTGTTGGTTTTAAATGGGGTAAAGAGCAGGAAGATGCTTTTAATGTTTTGAAAGATAAATTGTGTATTGCTCCTGTTTTGAAATTACCTGACTTTTCTAAGACTTTTGAGGTTGAATGTGATGCTTCTGGGATTGGTATAGGTGCTGTTTTAATGCAGGAAAATCGCCCAATAGCATACTTTAGTGAGAAGTTGAGTGGACCATAGCTGAATTACTCTACCTATGATAAAGAGTTCTATGCATTGGTGAGAGCTCTTGAGGTTTGGGAACACTACCTTTTGCCTAAAGAATTTGTGATACACACAGATCACCAGTCTCTCAAATATCTGAAGGGACAAGGTAAGTTGAATAGAAGGCATGGTAAGTGGGTAGAGTACCTTGATACTTTTCCATATGTAATTAAGTACAAGCAAGGTAAAGAGAATGTTGTTGGCGATGCACTTTCTAGGAGATATGCATTGATTTCTATGTTTAGTTCTAAATTGTTAGGTTTTGAGCATTTGAAAGAAATGTATGATCATGATTCTGATTTTGGTGAAGTGTACAAGGCATGTGTACATTATGCATTTAATAAGTTCTATAGACATGATGGGTTTCTTTTTAGAGGGAAACAACTATGTATTCCTGCATGTTCTCTTAGAGAGTTGCTTGTGAAGGAATCGCATAGTGGGGGATTAATGGGACACTTTGGTGTGAAAAAGACTTTAGACATGCTTAATGAACATTTTTATTGGCCTAATATGTGAAAATGTGTTGAAAAAGTGTGTGCTCAATGTTTTGCATGTAAACAGGCTAAGTCTAAGTCCTTAAATCAAGGTTTGTATACTCCTTTGCCTGTTCCTACTGAACCTTGGACTGACATTTCTATGGACTTCATTGTAGGTTTACCTAGGACAAAAAGGGGAAGGGATAGTGTGTTTGTTGTAGTGGACCGATTTAGCAAAATGGCGCATTTTATTGCTTGTCATAAAACTGATGATGCAACAAACATAGCTGATTTATTTTTTAGGGAAGTAGTTCAATTGCATGGTATACCTAGGACTATTGTCTCAGATAGGGATTCTAAGTTCCTAAGTCACTTTTGGCGTGTTATGTGGGGTAAACTTGGTACTAAACTTGTGTTTTCCACTACTTGTCATCCACAAACAGATGGCCAAACCGAAGTTGTTAATAGAACTTTAGGAACTATGTTGCGTGCTATAATTGGTAAGAATATTAAAACTTGGGAAGAATGTTTGCCATTTGTTGAGTTCGCTTATAATCGTGCAATTCATACTTCTACAGGTTTTTCACCTTTTGAAATTGTGTATGGTTTTAATCCATTGATTGTTTTGGATTTGATGCCTTTACCTTTGAATGAACTTTTTAACTTAGATGGTAAGGCTAAGGCTCATTTGGTTAAGATAATACACACGAAAGCACGTGAGCACATTGAGAAGAAGAACAAAATGTATGCAAAGCAGGCTAACAAGGGTCGTAAGCAAGTGATATTCGAACCAGGAGATTGGGTTTGGATCCATATGCGAAAAGAGAGGTTTCCTAACCAAAGGAAGTCTAAACTTGATGCAAGAGGAGATGGACCATTTCAAGTGCTAGAACGGATCAATGACAATGCGTACAAGATTGATTTGCCAGGTGAGTATGGTTTAAGTGCAACTTTTAATGTTTCTGACTTATCTCCATTTGATTATGATTCAGATTCGAGGACGAATCCTTTCGAAGGGGGAGGGGATGATATGAGGACGACCAAACACAATGGCAACAAGAGAGATGAACTAGCATTTTCTCAAGGACCAATAACAAGAGCAAGGTCAAAGAAGCTTAAAGAAGTCCTACAAGCATTCATGAAACCTTACGTGGAGAAGATGCAAGTTCAAGAAGAGAAAGAAGCTAAATTGGACTATGAAGACAAGTTTAGGCCGAATGGTGCAATGGGCCTTCAAGCTACTTTATTTAGTTTCTATTCTTTATGTAACATTTAATTAAGTATATTTGGGCAGCCTAGAACCTAGGAAAACGAATTGGGCTTTATTAGAATAGGTTTGTTTTATTTTGGGCTTATTTTACTGTTTTGGGTAGTTTAAGTGGGTAGGCTAAAGTTGGGCTTATCTCTTCTAAAGAGTTGGGCCAAAATAACTATTTGAGGCTTAGAATACCTAAGGGGGCCGAAATTTACATGGGAGAGTTGAATTTTAATGGGTTTGGTTCAGATTTAGGTTTAGGCCTACAATAGTGAACTTAGGGTCCTAAATTTTAGGAATGGATTTTCCTTGATAAATAATTATTATTTTGGGATATTAATAAGTAGAGTTTGAGGGAGAAATAATAGCTTGACCATATCTTTAAAGGGCTAGACGAAATTCACTTTTAGCCAACATTAAGTCTACATTCATTCCTTTATTTTCTTAGGATAATCATGCATATTTATCACCAGCTTTTAGGATTATTTTCAGATTGTATTTATCTTTATTTCTTCATGTACTTAGTCCATATTATGGCCAAATACATGTAGATAAAGGTTAGGAATTATCTTTGTTATTTATTTCATTATTTATCTCTTAGAAACGTGTTTGATTTTAATTCATCTAGGGAGGGGTGGCTGCCTAGCCTATATAAAGGGTTGAATTCTTCATTTGTAAGACACTTGAATTTTGATTAATGAGAATTTTCTTTGGCTTGGCCGAATTTGTGAGAGTTAATTTATTATTGATTCTTGCTATTGCATGAAGAATTAGACTTAGGCTATTTTCATGATTAATGTATGCTTGATTCTTCTTCTTATTGTTTTCTAAATCAATCTATCATAAGCGTTTCCAATCAATCTTGTTTGGGGGTTCTTTAGATTGGGGGTTTATTATCTTATTTATGTTCAATATTCATGGTATGTTGGCGTTCTAGTTTGGCATATAGGCTGGGGTTCCGCATCAACACATTCCAGAGGAGGTTACTCCTACTTCATTACTTTCATAGATGATTATTCCAGGTTTGGATATATCTATCTGATGAAATATAAATCTGAAACATTTGAAAAGTTCAAAGAATTCAGAAATGAAGTAGAGAAACAACTTGGCAAAAGTATTAAAACACTTAGATCAGATCGAGGTGGAGAATACTTAAGCCAAGAGTTTCAGGATTATCTTAGAGATAATGGGATTTTATCTCAATGGACTCCACCATATACACCACAACACAATGATGTATCTGAAAGGAGAAATCGAACACTATTAGA
Organism: Excoecaria agallocha; assembly: GCA_037975025.1. NCBI lineage: Eukaryota > Viridiplantae > Streptophyta > Magnoliopsida > Malpighiales > Euphorbiaceae > Excoecaria > Excoecaria agallocha. Next base: position 2,206,828 of record JBBPFJ010000019.1, on the reverse strand, counting down.
TATGGTTCGATCAATGATGAGCCGAGCGGACTTGCCTAAGTCCTTTTGGGAATATGCACTAGAAACTGCTGTTTATGTGTTAAACATAGTTCCTAGTAAATCGGTTGATGTTACTCCATATGAGATGTGGAATAACAAGAAACCCACGCTTTCTCATATGAAAGTATGGCTTGTCCTGCTTATGTGAAGAGGACAATGTCAGACAAACTGGATGTTAAGTCTGACAAATATTTATTTGTGGGATATCCAAAAGAAACGTTTGGATATTATTTCTATCATCCCTTAGAACAAAAGGTGTTTGTTTTAAGGCATGCTGTCTTCTTGGAAAGAGAATTTCTCCTACGAGAGGACAGTGGGAGTAAAATTGAACTTGGTGAAGTTCAAGACCCACAAATAGAAGATGACCAACCGATTGAACCCGAAACTGAATTTCATAATGATGAGATTGCAGTTGAACCTGATTATACACAAAATCCTAGAAGATCTACTAGGATGCGTTCTATCCCTGTGAGATATGGATATCACATTGATTCGGATAGAGGCATAACTGTAGTAGAGAACAATGAGCCTACAAGCTATCAAGAAGTTTTGAACAGTTCAGAATGTGATTTATGGCTTAAGGCTATGCAGTCTGAAATGGACTCCATGTATGAGAACAAAGTATGGACTTTAACTCAACCACCTGAAGGGATAAAACCCATAGGGTGCAAATGGGTCTTCAAAAAGAAGACCGACATGGAAGGTAATATAGGTACTTATAAAGCTCGCTTAGTAGCAAAAGGTTACGTCAAAAAGAAGGTATTGACTATGACGAAACTTTTTCTCCTGTAGCGATGCTTAAGTCTATAAGAATACTTTTAGCCATTGCAGCTCATTATGATTATGAGATTTGGCAAATGGATGTGAAGACAGCTTTCCTTAATGGAAATCTTACTGAGGATGTGTATATGACACAACCAGAAGGGTTCACATCAGGAAATGGCGAAAAGGTATGCAAGCTTCAAAGATCCATTTATGGATTGAAGCAAGCCTCTAGGAGCTGGAACATTCGATTCAATGAGACAATCAAAGAGTTTGGTTTCTCACAGAATGAAGATGAACCTTGTGTGTATAAAAGGATCAGTGGGAGTGCAATTGTCTTCCTAGTTCTATATGTAGATGACATATTGATCATGGGAAATGACATTTCTGTTCTCCAATATGTTAAAATATGGTTATCCAAGCAATTCTCCATGAAAGACCTTGGAGAAGCATCCTATATTCTGGGAATAAGGATCTATAGAGATAGATCCAATAGGTTGTTAGGTCTTCTCAGAGTAAATATATAGATAGAGTATTGAAGAGGTTCAATATGGATCTCTCTAAGAAAGGGTTTATACCCATGGTGCATGGGAAACACCTTTCTAAGTCTATGTGTCCGCAGACACTAGAGGATAGAGAGAGCATGAATAGATACCATATGCATCTGTAATTGGTTCTATCATGTATGCTATGTTATGTACACGTCCAGATGTAGCATTTGCTTTGAGTGTCACAAGCAGATTCCAATCCAATTTTGGAGAGGAACACTGGGCAGTTGTCAAGAATATCCTTAAGTACTTGAGAAGGACTAAGGATATATTCTTGGTATATGGAGAGGGCAATTTGGAAGTAAATGGGTATACAGATGCCAACTTCCAATCTGACAAAGATGATTGTAAATCACAGTCTGGTTATGTGTTCATAATGGGAGGAGGAGCAGTTAGTTGGAAAAGTTCCAAACAAGAAACAACTGTTGATTCCACGACGGAAGCTGAGTACATTGCTGCTTCAGAAGCAGCCAAAGAAGCAGTCTGGATCAAAAAGTTCATAACTGAACTAGGAGTGGTGCCTAGCATTGTTGATCCAATTCCTTTATATTGTGACAACAATCAATAATCATATCAACAATTTTGTTGAATGTCATTTCAAGTTCCAACATGTATACATTTTCACCCTCATGCATCCAACCAAGTATATAATGGTTCAATAATCTTCCAGTCTGAGTATTTTCTTGATTCAAAAATGTTGTTTTCTTTCTTTCTTTCCTTTTTTTTAAAAAACCTTTTCATTTATGTTATAAGTAGATATATATAAGAATACCAGAGAAGCTATATATTCGATAAATAAATTTCTCTACTTAACAAAAAAAAATTAAGTTCCCTTTTCTAGGATATATTTATATATTTAATTCATAAAATAATTCAGGTTGTGCTAATATTTTCTTTTAAATTAAAAAATTTTAACATCATTTTGATTTCAATGGATCTTTTATTATTATAAATATATTCGACGGATTTTGCTTTAACTCACTATTGGGTTACCTTGTTTGGTAGTACGAGAAGACTACTTCTGCACGGAAATAGTTACATCCGCGCAGATGTAGTTCAGGATTTTTTTTATTTTTATTTTTACTCTCTGAACTGTTTATATTCTTTACATTCTGATTAATCAAAGTGTAATTAATTAATAAATTACTCGAATCTTGGATATTTGTATTATAATTAATCAAAGTGTAATTGATTAAATCATGATAATAATTTTGTTGAATGTCATTTCAAGTTCCAACATGTATACATTTTAACCCTCATGAATCCAACCAGGTATATAAGGGTTCAATAATCTTCCAGTTCGGGTATTTTCTTGATTCAAAAATGATATTTTCTTTCTTTCGTTCCTTTTTTTTAAAAAAAACCTTTTCATTTATGTTATAAGTAGATATATATAAGAATACCAGAGAAGCTATATATTCGATAAATAAATTTTTCTACTTAACAAAAAACAAATTACGTTTCCTTTTCTAGGATATATTTATGTATTTGATTCATAAAATAATTCAGGTTGTGTTAATATTTTCTTTTAAATTAAAAAATTTGAACATTATTTTGATTTCAATTGATCTTTTATTATTAAAAATATATTCACCGGATATTGCTTTAACTCGCTATTGGGTTACCTTATTTGGTAGTACCGGAAGACTACTTCTGCGCGGAAATAGTTAATCCGCGCAGATGTAATTCAGGATTTTTTTTATTTTGATTTTTACTCTCTGAACTGTTTATATTCTTTACATTCTGATTAATCAAAGTGTAATTGATTAATAAATTACTCGAATCTTGGATATTTGTATTACAATTAATCAAAGTGTAATTGATTAAATCATGATAACAATTTTGTTGAATGTCATTTCAAGTTCCAACATGTATACATTTTCACCCTCATGCATCCAATCAGGTATATAATGGTTCAATAATCTTCCAGTCCGAGTATTTTATTGATTCAAAAATTATGTTTTCTTTATTTCTTTCCTTTTTTTTAAAATAATCTTCCAGTACGAGTATTTTCTTGATAAAAAATGATGTTTTCTTTCTTTCTTTCCTTTTTGTTTAAAAAAACCTTTTCATTTATGTTATAAATAGATATATATAAGAATACCAGAGAAGCTATATATTCGATAAATAAATTTCTCTACTTAACAAAAAAAATTACGTTCCCTTTTCTAGGACATATTTATATATTTGATTCATAAAATAATTCAGGTTGTGCTAATATTTTCTTTAAATTAAAAAATTTTAACATCATTTTGATTTCAATGGATCTTTTATTATTATAAATATACTAACCGGATATTGCTTTAACTCGCTATTGGGTTACCTTATTTGGTAGTACCAGAAGACTACTTCTGCGCGGAAATAGTTACATCCGCGCAGATGTAGTTCATGATTTTTTTTTATTTTGATTTTTACTCTCTGAACTGTTTATATTCTTTACATTCTATTTTATCAAAGTGTAATTGATTAATAAATTACTCGAATCTTGGATATTTGTATTATAATTAATCAAAGTGTAATTGATTAAATCATGATAACAATTTTTTTGAATGTCATTTCAAGTTCCAACATGTATACATTTTCACCCTCATGCATCCAACCAGGTATATAATGGTTCAATAATCTTCTAGTACGAGTATTTTCTTGATTCAAAAATGATGTTTTCTTTCTTTCTTTCCTTTTTTTTAAAAAAAACATTTTCATTTATTTTATAAGTAGATATATATAAGAATACCAGAGAAGCTATATATTCGATAAATAAATTTTTCTACTAAATAAAAATCAAATTACGTTCCCTTTTCTAGGATATATTTATATATTTGATTCATAAAATAATTCAGGTTGTGCTAATATTTTCTTTTAAATTAAAAAATTTTAACATCATTTTGATTTTAATGGATCTTTTATTATTATAAATATATTTGACGGATTTTGCTTAACTCACTATTGGGTTACCATGTTTGGTAGTACCAGAAGACTACTTCTGCGTGAAAATAGTTACATCCGCGTAGATGTAGTTCAGGAATTCTTTTATTTTTATTTTTACTCTCTGAACTGTTTATATTCTTTACATTCTGATTACTCAAAGTGTAATTGATTAAAAAATTACTCGAATCTTAGATATTTGTATTATAATTAATCAAAGTGTAATTGATTAAATCATGATAACAATTTTTTTGAATGTCATTTCAAGTTCCAATACACATTTTCACCCTCATGCATCCGACCAGGTATATAATGGTTTAATAATCTTCCCGTTCTGGTATTTTCTTGATTCAAAAATAATGTTTTCTTTCTTTCTTTCCTTTTTTTAAAAAAAAAACCTTTTCATTTATGTTATAAGTAGATATATATAAGAATCCTAGAGAAGCTATATATTCGACAAATAAATTTTTCTACTTAAGAAATAACAAATTACGTTCCCTTTTCTTGGATATTTTTATATATTTGATTCATAAAATAATTCAGGTTGTGCTAATATTTTCTTTTAAATAAAAAAAATTTGAACATTATTTTGATTTCAATGGATCTTTTATTATTAAAAATATATTCACCGGATATTGCTTTAACTCGCTATTGGGTTACCTTATTTGGTAGTACCAGAAGACAGCACGGAAATAAATAGTTACATCCGCGCAGATGTAGTTCAGGATTTTTTTTTATTCTTTGAACTGTTTATATTCTTTACATTCTGATTAATCAAAGTGTAATTGATTAATAAATTACTCGAATCTTGGATATTTTTATTACAATTAATCAAAGTGTAATTGATTAAATCATGATAACAATTTTGTTGAATGTCATTTCAAGTTCCAACATGTATACATTTTCAACCTCATGCATCAAACCAGGTATATAATGGTTGATTAATCTTCAAGTCCGAGTATTTTCTTGATTCAAAAATGATGTTTTCTTTCTTTCCTTTTTGTTTAAAAAAACCTTTTCATTTATGTTATAAGTAGATATATATAAGAATACCAGAGAAGCTATATATTCGATAAATAAATTTCTATACTTAACAAAAAAAAATTACGTTCCCTTTTCTAGGATATATTTATATATTTGATTCATAAAATAATTCAGGTTGTGCTAATATTTTCTTTTAAATTAAAAAATTTTAACATCATTTTGATTTCAATGGATCTTTTATTATTATAAATATATTCGACGGATTTTCCTTAACTCACTATTGGGTTACCCTGTTTGGTAGTACGAGAAGACTACTTCTGCGCGGAAATAGTTACATCCACACAGATGTAGTTCAGGAATTTTTTTATTTTTATTTTTACTCTCTGAACTATTTATATTCTTTACATTCTGATTAATCAAAGTGTAATTGGTTAATAAATTACTCGAATCTTGGATATTTGTATTATAACTAATCAAAGTATAATTGATTAAATCATGATGACAATTTTGTTGAATGTCATTTCAAGTTCCAACATCTATACATTTTCACCCTCATGCATCCAACCAGGTATATAATGGTTCAATAATCTTCCAGTCCGAGTATTTTCTTGATTCAAAAATGATATTTTCTTTCTTTCTTTCCTTTTTAAAAAAAAAAACCTTTTCATTTATGTTATAAGTAGTTATATATTAGAATACCAGAGAAGCTATATTTTCGATATATAAATTTCTCTACTTAACAAAAAAAATTACATTCCCTTTTCTAGGATATATTTATATATTTGATTCATAAAATAATTCAGGTTGTGCTAATATTTTCTTTTAAATTAAAAAATTTGAACATTATTTTGATTTCATTGGATCTTTTATTATTAAAAATATATTCACCGGATATTGCTTTAACTCGCTATTGGGTTACCTTATTTGGTAGTACCAGAAGACAGCACGGAAATAGTTACATCCGCGCAGATATATTTCAGGATTTTTTTTATTTTGATTTTTACTCTCTGAACTGTTTATATTCTTTACATTCTGATTAATCAAAGTGTAATTGATTAATAAATTACTCGAATCTTTGATATTTGTATTACAATTAATCAAAGTGTAATTGATTAAATCATGATAACAATTTTGTTGAATGTCATTTTAAGTTCCAACATGTATACATTTTCACCCTCAGGCATCCAACCAGGTATATAATGGTTGATTAATCTTCCAGTCCGAGTATTTTCTTGATTCAAAAATGATGTTTTCTTTCTTTCTTTCCTTTTTTTAAAAATAATCTTCCAGTCCGAGTATTTTCTTGATTCAAAAATGATGTTTTCTTTCTTTCTTTCCTTTTTTTTAAAATAATCTTCCAGTCAGAGTATTTTCTTGATTCAAAAATGATGTTTTCTTTCTTTCTTTCCTTTTTGTTTAATAAAACCTTTTCATTTATGTAATAAGTAAATATATATAAGAATGACAGAGAAGCTATATATTCGATAAATAAATTTCTCTACTTAACAAAAAAAATTACGTTCCCTTTTCTGGGATATATTTATATATTTGATTCATAAAATAATTCAGGTTGGGCAAATATTTTCTTTTGAATTAAAAAATTTTAACATCATTTTGATTTCAATGGATCTTTTATTATTATAAATATATTCGATGGATTTTCCTCAACTCACTATTGGGTTACCTTGTTTGGTAGTACGAGAAGACTACTTCAGTGAGGAAATAGTTACATCCGCACAGATGTAGTTCAGGAATTTTTTATTTTTATTTTTACTCTCTGAACTGTTTATATTCTTTACATTCTGATTAATTAAAGTGTAATTGGTTAATAAATTACTCGAATCTTGGATATTTGTATTATAATTAATCAAAGTGTAATTGATTAAATCATGATAACAATTTTGTTGAATGTCATTTCAATTTCCAACATGTATACATTTTCACCCTCATGCATCCAACCAGGTATATAATGGTTCAATAATCTTCCAGTCCGAGTATTTTCTTGATTCAAAAATGATGTTTTCTTTCTTTCTTTCCTTTTTTTTAAAAAAACTTTTCATTTATGTTATAAGTAGTTATATATAAGAATACCAGAGAAGCTATATATTCGATAAATAAATTTCTCTACTTAACAAAAAATAAATTACGTTCCCTTTTCTAGGATATATTTATATATTTGATTCATAAAATAATTCAGGTTGTGCCAATATTTTCTTTTAAATTAAAAATTTTGAACATCATTTTGATTTCAATGGATCTTTTATTATTATAAATATATTCGATGGATGTTCCTCAACTCATTATTGGGTTACCTTGTTTGGTAGTACGAGAAGACCACTTCAGCAATGAAATAGTTACATCCGCGCAGATGTAGTTCAGGAATTTTTTTATTTTTATTTTTACTCTCTGAACTGTTTATATTCTTTACATTCTGATTAAGTAAAGTGTAATTGGTTAATAAATTACTCGAATCTTGGATATTTGTATTATAGTTAATCAAAGTGTAATTGATTAAATCATGATAACAATTTTGTTGAATGTCATTTCAAGTTCCAACATATATACATTTTCACCCTCATGCATCCAACCAGGTATATAATGGTTCAATAATCTTCCAGGCCGAGCATTTTTTTGATTCAAAAATGATGTTTTCTTTCTTTCTTTCCTTTTTTTAAAAATAACCTTTTCATTTATGTTATAAGTAGATATATATAAGAATACCAGAGAAGCTATATATTTGATAAATAAATTTCTCTACTTAACAAAAAAAAAATTACTTTCCCTTTTCTAGGATATATTTATATATTTGATTCATAAAATAATTCAGGTTGTGATAATATTTTCTTTTAAATTAAAAAATTTGAAAATCATTTTGATTTCAATGGATCTTTTATTATTAAAAATATATTTACCGGATATTGCTTTAACTCGCTATTGGGTTACCTTATTTGGTAGTACCAGAAGACTACTTCTGCGCGGAAATTGTTACATCAGCGCAGATGTAGTTCAAGATTTTTTTTATTTTGATTTTTATTCTCTGAACTGTTTATATTCTTTACATTCTGATTAATCAAAGTGTAATTGATTAATAAACTACTCGAATCTTGGATATTTGTATTATAATTATTCAAAGTGTAATTGATTAAATCATGATAAAATTTTTGTTAAATGTCCTTTCAACTTCCAACATGTATACATTTTTACCCTCATGCATCTAACCAGGTATATAATGGTTCAATAATCTTCCAGTCCGAGTATTTTCTTGATTCAAAAATGATGTTTTCTTTCTTTCTTTCCTTTTTTTTAAAAAAAAACTTTTCATTTATGTTATAAGTAGTTATATATAAGAATACCAGAGAAGCTATATATTCGATAAATAAATTTCTCTACTTAACAAAAAATAAATTACGTTCCCTTTTCTAGGATATATTTATATATTTGATTCATAAAATAATTCAGGTTGTGCTAATATTTTCTTTTAAATTAAAAATTTTTAATATCATTTTGATTTCAATGGATCTTTTATTATTATAAATATATTCGATGGATTTTCCTCAACTCACCATTGGGTTACCTTGTTTGGTAGTACGAGAAAACTACCTCAGTGAGGAAATAGTTACATCCGCGCAGATGTAGTTCAGGAATTTTTTTATTTTTATTTTTACTCTCTGAACTGTTTATATTCTTTACATTCTGATTAATTAAAGTGTAATTGGTTAATAAATTACTCGAATCTTGGATATTTGTATTATAGTTAATCAAAGTGTAATTGATTAAATCATGATAACAATTTTGTTGAATGTCATTTCAAGTTCCAACATGTATACATTTTCACCCTCATGCATCCAACCAGGTATATAATGGTTCAATAATCTTCCAGTCCGAGCATTTTTTTGATTCAAAAATGATGTTTTCTTTCTTTCTTTCCTTTTTTTAAAAATAACCTTTTCATTTATGTTATAAGTAGATATATATAAGAATACCAGAGAAGCTATATATTTGATAAATAAATTTCTCTACTTAACAAAAAAAAATTACTTTCCCTTTTCTAGGATATATTTATATATTTGATTCATAAAATAATTCAGGTTCTGCTAATATTTTCTTTTAAATTAAAAAATTTGAACATCATTTTGATTTCAATGGATCTTTTATTATTAAAAATATATTAACCGGATATTGCTTTAACTCGCTATTGGGTTACCTTATTTGGTAGTACCAGAAGACTACTTCTGCGCGGAAATTGTTACATCAGCACAGATGTAGTTCAAGATTTTTTTTATTTTGATTTTTATTCTCTGAACTGTTTATATTCTTTACATTCTGATTAATCAAAGTGTAATTGATTAATAAACTACTCGAATCTTGGATATTTGTATTATAATTAATCAAAGTGTAATTTATTAAATCATGATAAAATTTTTGTTAAATGTCCTTTCAACTTCCAACATTTATACATTTTCACCCTCATGCATCTAACCAGGTATATAATGGTTCAATAATCTTCCAGTCCGAGTATTTTCTTGATTCAAAAATGATGTTTTCTTTCTTTCTTTCCTTTTTTTAAAAAAAAAAACTTTTAATTTATGTTATAAGTAGTTATATATAAGAATACCAGAGAAGCTATATATTCGATAAATAAATTTCTCTACTTAACAAAAAATAAATTACGTTCCCTTTTCTAGGATATATTTATATATTTGATTCATAAAATAATTCAGGTTGTGCTAATATTTTCTTTTAAATTAAAAATTTTGAACATCATTTTGATTTCAATGGATCTTTTATTATTATAAATATATTCGATGGATTTTCCTCAACTCACTATTGGGTTACCTTGTTTGGTAGTACGAGAAGACTACTTCAGCGAGGAAATAGTTACATCCGCGCAGATGTAGTTCAGGATTTTTTTGTATTTTGATTTTTATTCTCTGAACTGTTTATATTCTTTGCATTCTGATTAATCAAAGTGTAATTGATTAATAAATTACTCGAATCTTGGATATTTTTATTATAATTAATCAAAGTGTAATTGATTAAATCATGATAAAATTTTTGTTGAATGTCATTTCAACTTCCAACAACTATACATTTTCACCCTCATGCATCCAACCAGGTATATAATGGTTTAATAATCTTCCAGTCCGAGTATTTTCTTGATTCAAAAATGATATTTTCTTTCTTTCTTTCCTTTTTTTAAAAAAAAAAACCTTTTCATTTATGTTATAAGTAGTTATATATTAGAATACCAGAGAAGCTATATTTTCGATATATAAATTTCTCTACTTAACAAAAAAAAATTACATTCCCTTTTCTAGGATATATTTATATATTTGATTCATAAAATAATTCAGATTGTGCTAATATTTTCTTTTAAATTAAAAATTTTGAACATCATTTTGATTTCAATGGATCTTTTATTATTATAAATATATTCGATGGATGTTCCTCAACTCATTATTGGGTTACCTTGTTTGGTAGTACGAGAAGACTACTTCAGCAATGAAATAGTTACATCCGCGCAGATGTAGTTCAGGAATTTTTTTATTTTTATTTTTACTCTCTGAACTGTTTATATTCTTTACATTCTGATTAAGTAAAGTGTAATTGGTTAATAAATTACTCGAATCTTGGATATTTGTATTATAGTTAATCAAAGTGTAATTGATTAAATCATGATAACAATTTTGTTGAATGTCATTTCAAGTTCCAACATATATACATTTTCACCCTCATGCATCCAACCAGGTATATAATGGTTCAATAATCTTCCAGGCCGAGCATTTTTTTGATTCAAAAATGATGTTTTCTTTCTTTCTTTCCTTTTTTTAAAAATAACCTTTTCATTTATGTTATAAGTAGATATATATAAGAATACCAGAGAAGCTATATATTTGATAAATAAATTTCTCTACTTAACAAAAAAAAATTACTTTCCCTTTTCTAGGATATATTTATATATTTGATTCATAAAATAATTCAGGTTGTGCTAATATTTTCTTTTAAATTAAAAAATTTGAACATCATTTTGATTTCAATGGATCTTTTATTATTAAAAATATATTAACCGGATATTGCTTTAACTCGCTATTGGGTTACCTTATTTGGTAGTACCAGAAGACTACTTCTGCGCGGAAATTGTTACATCAGCACAGATGTAGTTCAAGATTTTTTTTATTTTGATTTTTATTCTCTGAACTGTTTATATTCTTTACATTCTGATTAATCAAAGTGTAATTGATTAATAAACTACTCGAATCTTGGATATTTGTATTATAATTAATCAAAGTGTAATTTATTAAATCATGATAAAATTTTTGTTAAATGTCCTTTCAACTTCCAACATTTATACATTTTCACCCTCATGCATCTAACCAGGTATATAATGGTTCAATAATCTTCCAGTCCGAGTATTTTCTTGATTCAAAAATGATGTTTTCTTTCTTTCTTTCCTTTTTTTAAAAAAAAAAACTTTTAATTTATGTTATAAGTAGTTATATATAAGAATACCAGAGAAGCTATATATTCGATAAATAAATTTCTCTACTTAACAAAAAATAAATTACGTTCCCTTTTCTAGGATATATTTATATATTTGATTCATAAAATAATTCAGGTTGTGCTAATATTTTCTTTTAAATTAAAAATTTTGAACATCATTTTGATTTCAATGGATCTTTTATTATTATAAATATATTCGATGGATTTTCCTCAACTCACTATTGGGTTACCTTGTTTGGTAGTACGAGAAGACTACTTCAGCGAGGAAATAGTTACATCCGCGCAGATGTAGTTCAGGATTTTTTTGTATTTTGATTTTTATTCTCTGAACTGTTTATATTCTTTGCATTCTGATTAATCAAAGTGTAATTGATTAATAAATTACTCGAATCTTGGATATTTTTATTATAATTAATCAAAGTGTAATTGATTAAATCATGATAAAATTTTTGTTGAATGTCATTTCAACTTCCAACAACTATACATTTTCACCCTCATGCATCCAACCAGGTATATAATGGTTTAATAATCTTCCAGTCCGAGTATTTTCTTGATTCAAAAATGATATTTTCTTTCTTTCTTTCCTTTTTTTAAAAAAAAAAACCTTTTCATTTATGTTATAAGTAGTTATATATTAGAATACCAGAGAAGCTATATTTTCGATATATAAATTTCTCTACTTAACAAAAAAAAATTACATTCCCTTTTCTAGGATATATTTATATATTTGATTCATAAAATAATTCAGATTGTGCTAATATTTTCTTTTAAATTAAAAATTTTGAACATCATTTTGATTTCAATGGATCTTTTATTATTATAAATATATTCGATGGATGTTCCTCAACTCATTATTGGGTTACCTTGTTTGGTAGTACGAGAAGACTACTTCAGCAATGAAATAGTTACATCCGCGCAGATGTAGTTCAGGAATTTTTTTATTTTTATTTTTACTCTCTGAACTGTTTATATTCTTTACATTCTGATTAAGTAAAGTGTAATTGGTTAATAAATTACTCGAATCTTGGATATTTGTATTATAGTTAATCAAAGTGTAATTGATTAAATCATGATAACAATTTTGTTGAATGTCATTTCAAGTTCCAACATATATACATTTTCACCCTCATGCATCCAACCAGGTATATAATGGTTCAATAATCTTCCAGGCCGAGCATTTTTTTGATTCAAAAATGATGTTTTCTTTCTTTCTTTCCTTTTTTTAAAAATAACCTTTTCATTTATGTTATAAGTAGATATATATAAGAATACCAGAGAAGCTATATATTTGATAAATAAATTTCTCTACTTAACAAAAAAAAATTACTTTCCCTTTTCTAGGATATATTTATATATTTGATTCATAAAATAATTCAGGTTGTGCTAATATTTTCTTTTAAATTAAAAAATTTGAACATCATTTTGATTTCAATGGATCTTTTATTATTAAAAATATATTAACCGGATATTGCTTTAACTCGCTATTGGGTTACCTTATTTGGTAGTACCAGAAGACTACTTCTGCGCGGAAATTGTTACATCAGCACAGATGTAGTTCAAGATTTTTTTTATTTTGATTTTTATTCTCTGAACTGTTTATATTCTTTACATTCTGATTAATCAAAGTGTAATTGATTAATAAACTACTCGAATCTTGGATATTTGTATTATAATTAATCAAAGTGTAATTTATTAAATCATGATAAAATTTTTGTTAAATGTCCTTTCAACTTCCAACATTTATACATTTTCACCCTCATGCATCTAACCAGGTATATAATGGTTCAATAATCTTCCAGTCCGAGTATTTTCTTGATTCAAAAATGATGTTTTCTTTCTTTCTTTCCTTTTTTAAAAAAAAAAACTTTTAATTTATGTTATAAGTAGTTATATATAAGAATACCAGAGAAGCTATATATTCGATAAATAAATTTCTCTACTTAACAAAAAATAAATTACGTTCCCTTTTCTAGGATATATTTATATATTTGATTCATAAAATAATTCAGGTTGTGCTAATATTTTCTTTTAAATTAAAAATTTTGAACATCATTTTGATTTCAATGGATCTTTTATTATTATAAATATATTCGATGGATTTTCCTCAACTCACTATTGGGTTACCTTGTTTGGTAGTACGAGAAGACTACTTCAGCGAGGAAATAGTTACATCCGCGCAGATGTAGTTCAGGATTTTTTTGTATTTTGATTTTTATTCTCTGAACTGTTTATATTCTTTGCATTCTGATTAATCAAAGTGTAATTGATTAATAAATTACTCGAATCTTGGATATTTTTATTATAATTAATCAAAGTGTAATTGATTAAATCATGATAAAATTTTTGTTGAATGTCATTTCAACTTCCAACAACTATACATTTTCACCCTCATGCATCCAACCAGGTATATAATGGTTTAATAATCTTCCAGTCCGAGTATTTTCTTGATTCAAAAATGATATTTTCTTTCTTTCTTTCCTTTTTTTTTAAAAAAAAACCTTTTCATTTATGTTATAAGTAGTTATATATTAGAATACCAGAGAAGCTATATTTTCGATATATAAATTTCTCTACTTAACAAAAAAAAATTACATTCCCTTTTCTAGGATATATTTATATATTTGATTCATAAAATAATTCAGGTTGTGCTAATATTTTCTTTTAAATTAAAAAATTTGAACATCATTTTGATTTCAATGGATCTTTTATTATTATAAATATATTCACCGGATATTGCTTTAACTCGCTATTGGGTTATCTTATTTGGTAGTACCAGAACACTATTTCTGCGCGAATATTGTTACATCCGCGCATATGTAGTTCATGATTTTTTTAATTTTGATTTTTATTCTCTGAACTGTTTATATTCTTTACATTCTGATTAATCAAAGTGTAATTGATTAATAAATTACTCAAATCTTGGATATTTGTATTATAATTAATCAAAGTGTAATTAATTAAATCATGATAAAATTTTTGTTGAATGTCATTTCAAGTTCCAACATGTATACATTTTCACCCTCATGCATCCAACTAGGTATATAATGGTTCAATAATCTTCCAGTCCGAGTATTTTCTTGATTCAAAAATGATGTTTTCTTTCTTTCTTTCCTTTTTTTTAAAATAAAAACTTTCCATTTATGTTATAAGTAGTTATATATAAGAATACCAGAGATGCTATATATTCGATAAATAAATTTCTCTACTTAACAAAAAATAAATTACGTTCCCTTTTCTAGGATATATTTATATATTTGATTCATAAAATAATTCAGGTTGTGCTAATATTTTCTTTTAAATTAAAAATTTTGAATATTATTTTGATTTTAGTGGATCTTTTATTATTATAAATATATTCACAGGATATTGCTTTAACTCACTATTGGGTTACCTTATTTGGTAGTACCAGAAGACTACTTCTGCGTGAAAATATTTACATCCGAGCAGATGTAGTTCATGATTTTTTTATTTTGATTTTTACTCTTTGAACTCTTTATATTCTTTACATTCTGATTAATCAAAGTGCAAATAATTAATAAATTACTCGAATCTTGGATATTGTATTATAATTAATCAAAGTGTAATTGATTAAATCATGATAACAATTTTTTTGAATGTCATTTCAAGTTCAACCATGTATACATTTTCACCCTCATGCATCCAACCAGGTATATAATGGTTCAATAATCTTCCAGTCCGAGTATTTTCTTGATTCAAAAATGTTGTTTTCTTTCTTTCCTTTTTTTTAAAAAAAAACCTTTTCATTTATGTTATAAGTAGATATATATAAGAATACCAGAGAAGCTATATATTCAATAAATAAATTTCTCTACTCAACAAAAAACAAATTACGTTCCCTTTTCTAGGACATATTTATATATTTGATTCATAAAATAATTCAGGTTGTGCTAATATTTTCTTTTAAATTAAAAAATTTGAACATCATTTTGATTTCAATGGATCTTTTATTATTATAAATATATTCACCGGATATTGCTTTAACTCGCTATTGGGTTACCTTATTTGGTAGTACCAGAAGACTACTTCTGCGCGAAAATAGTTACATACGCGCAGATGTAATTCAGGATTTTTTTATATTGATTTTTACTCTCTGAACTGTTTATATTCTTTATATTCTGATTAATCAAAGTGTAATTGATTAATCAATTACTCAAATCTTGGATATTCGTATTATAATTAATCAAACTGTAAATGATTAAATATTGATAACAATTTTGTTGAATGTCATTTCAAGTTCCAACATGTATACATTTTCACCCTCATGCATCCAACCAGGTATATAATGGTTCAATAATCTTTCAGTCCGAGTATTTTTTTGATTCAAAAATGTTGTTTTCTTTCTTTCTTTCCTTTTTTTTAAAAACCTTTTCATTTTTGTTATAAGTAGATATATATATATAAGAATACCAGAGAAGCTATATATTCGATAAATAAATTTCTCTACTTAACAAAATACAAATTACGTTCCCTTTTCTAGGATATATTTATATATTTGATTCATAAAATAATTCAGGTTGTGCTAATATTTTCTTTTAAATTAAAAAATTTGAACATCATTTTGATTTCAATGGATCTTTTATTATTATAAATATATTCACCGGATAATGCTTTAACTCGCTATTGGGTTACTTTATTTGGTAGTACCAGAAGACTACTTCTGCGCAGAAATAGTTACATCCGCGCAGATGTAGTTTAGGATTTTTTTATTTTGATTTTTACTCTCTGAACTGTTTATATTCTTTACATTCTGATTAATCAAAGTGTAATTTATTAATAAATTACTCGAACCTTGGATATTTGTATTATAATTAATCAAAGTAAAATTGATTAAATCATGATAACAATTTTGTTGAATGTCATTTCAAGTTCCAATATGTATACATTTTCACCCTCATGCATCCAACCAGGTATATAATGGCTCAATAATCTTCCAGTCCGAGTATTTTCTCGATTCAAAAATGTTGTTTTCTTTCTTTCTTTCCATTTTTTTTAAAAAAACCTTTTCATTTATGTTATAAGTAGATATATATAAGAATACCAGAGAAGCTATATATTCGATAAATAAATTTCTCTACTTAACAAAAAACAAATTACATTCCCTTTTTTAGGACATATTTATATATTTGATTCATAAAATAATTCAGGTTGTGCTAATATTTTCTTTTAAATTAAAAAATTTGAACATCATTTTGATTTCAATGGATCTTTTATTATTATAAATATATTCACCGGATATTGCTTTAACTCGCTATTGGGTTATCTTTTTTGGTTGTACCAGAAGACTACTTCTGCGCGAAAATAGTTACATCCGCTCAGCTGTAGTTCAGGATTTTTTTATTTTGATTTTTACTCTCTGAATTGTTTATATTCTTTACATTCTGATTAATCAAACAGTAATTGATTAATAAATTACTCGAATCTTGGATATTTGTATTATAATTAATCAAAGTGTAAATGATTAAATCATAATAACAATTTTGTTGAACGTCATTTCAAGTTCCAACTTGTATACATTTTCACCCTCATGCATTCAACCAGGTATATAATGGTTCAATAATCTTCCAGTCCTATTATTTTCTTGATTCAAAAATGATGTTTTCTTTCTTTCTTTCCTTTTTTTTTTAAAAAAAAAACCTTTTCATTTATGTTATAAGTAGTTATATATAAGAATACTAGAGAAGCTATATTTTCGATAAATAAATTTTTCTACTTAACAAAAAAAATTACATTCCCTTTTTTAGGATATATTTATATATTTGATTCATAAAATAATTCAGGTTGTGCTAATATTTTCTTTTAAATTAAAAATTTTGAACATCATTTTGATTTCAATGGATCTTTTATTATTATAAATATATTCACCGGATATTGCTTTAACTCGCTATTGGGTTACCTTATTTGGTAGTATCAGAAGACTACTTCTGCACGGAAATAGTTACATCCGCGCAGATGTAGTTCAGGATTTTTTTTATTTTGATTTTTACTCTCTGAACTGTTTATATTCTTTGCATTCTGATTAATCAAAGTGTAATTGATTAATAAATTACTCGAATCTTGGATATTTTTATTATAATTAATCAAAGTGTAATTGATTAAATCATGATAAAATTTTTGTTGAATGTCATTTCAAGTTCCAACATGTATACATTTTCACCCTTATACATCCAACCAGGTATATAATGGTTCAATAATCTTCCAGTCCGAGTATTTTCTTGATTCAAAAATGATATTTTCTTTCTTTCCTTTTTTTTAAAAAAAACCTTTTCATTTATCTTATAAGTAGTTATATATTAGAATACCAGAGAAGCTATATTTTCGATAAATAAATTTCTCTACTTAACAAAAAAAAAATTACATTCCCTTTTCTAGGATATATTTATATATTTGATTCATAAAATAATTCAGATTGTGCTAATATTTTCTTTTAAATTAAAAAATTTGAACATCATTTTGATTTCAATGGATCTTTTATTATTATAAATATATTCACCGGATATTGCTTTAACTCGCTATTGGGTTATCTTATTTGGTAGTACCAGAACACTATTTCTGCGCGAATATTGTTACATCCGCGCAGATGTAGTTCATGATTTTTTTAATTTTGATTTTTATTCTCTGAACTGTTTATATTCTTTACATTCTGATTAATCAAAGTGTAAATAATTAATAAATTACTCAAATCTTGGATATTGTATTATAATTAATCAAAGTGTAATTGATTAAATCATGATAACAATTTTTTTGAATGTCATTTCAAGTTCAACCATGTATACATTTTCACCCTCATGCATCCAACCAGGTATATAATGGTTCAATAATCTTCCAGTCCGAGTATTTTCTTGATTCAAAAATGTTGTTTTCTTTCTTTCCTTTTTTTTTTTAAAAAAAAACCTTTTCATTTATGTTATAAGTAGATATATATAAGAATACCAGAGAAGCTATATATTCGATAAATAAATTTCTCTACTTAACAAAAAACAAATTAAGTTCCCTTTTCTAGGATATATTTATATATTTGATTCATAAAATAATTCAGGTTGTGCTAATATTTTCTTTTAAATTAAAAAATGTGAACATCATTTTGATTTCAATGGATCTTTTATTATTATAAATATATTCACCGGATATTGCTTTAACTCGCTATTGGGTTACCTTGTTTGGTTGTACCAGAAGACTAATGTTGCGCAGAAATAGTTACATCCACACAGATGTAGTTCATGATTTTTTTTATTTTGATTTTTACTCTCTGAACTATTTATATTCTTTATATTCTGATTAATCAAAGTGTAATTGATTAATCAATTACTCAAATCTTGGATATTCGTATTATATTTAATCAAACTGTAAATGATTAAATCATGATAACAATTTTGTTGAATGTCATTTCAAGTTCCAACATGTATACATTTTCACCCTCATGCATCCAACCAGGTATATAATGGTTCAATAATCTTTCAGTCCGAGTATTTTCTTGATTCAAAAATGCTGTTTTCTTTCTTTCTTTCTTTCCTTTTTTTTAAAAAACCTTTTCATTTATGTTATAAGTAGATATATATATAAGAATACCAATTTTACAACAAATGGTGGGTTTTATTCAATCATGTTCACTTTAAAATAATATTATTATAACTTTTTTCAATTTATGATAATAAAATAATTTAAATATAATTTTATAATAATAAAATTAAAAATACTTAAAAAATATCAGTATGATTATTTGTGTTACGTGCATTAATAGTGCAAATTTTCCATTTGCAATTTTTAGTTTTACTTGAACTGTATCGCTCATATCTTAAATGTACAATTCTGCTCTTCTCCAAAGTTTTGAAATTGGTTGAATTCTATTTTTTCACACGTAAGGTGACGAAAATGATTTTTTTTTGTTATTTTGACTTTTTTTTATAAAATTGTACTTGTATTATTTTATTGTTACAAATCAAAAATAGCAATTTCAACATAAGCTAAATTGAATATTAGCTATAAAATTAACCAATATATCATTAAAATGGCTTTAATTTTAAAAAATGACGAAAAAAATGGTTGTATACGATAACAGCTCGAAATTACTTAACCGATATCGGATCTCAACTTAAGTAATGCCCTGCTATGATGATACTTGAAAAATAGAGAATGTTGGTAAAGGTCCGGTGGGGGACACTTCGATAGTTAAGTCAGAAAAAGGTAAAGGGATATCTGGAGTAAATTTTGCTAAGAGAACCCAATACCTGGTAAATTTGTATACTTATAGAGGAAGAACTCCTACTCTCGTTCGAAATTCTCACTGTTGTTGGAATTTTGCTAGGGAAGGAATCCTATATGTATAGGAAGTATGACCAGAATAGGCAACAATACATGGATCCCTATCTTAGCAGGACTCTTCTTAGAACGGTGTTATCAAGTGCTACCATGCAGATCCTGAATGACCTAAGTAGCTAGGAATATGGGCTATAGGTTTGGCTTAAAGGTCCATTATGGATATCATAAGTCTCCCCCGAGATATGGGATATTTATGTCTAAAACAATATGAACTTTTGCCCACCGTCTGGCAACTGTACAAATTAACGAAAATGAGGCGACGCTTGGACTCTTATGCTGGCGTTAAACCTAAGACAATATCCGATCGACCTCAGAATTGACAACGAAAATCATAATTATTTTCTTCAATTTTCTCCTAATAATGGTAGATGTGATTAATCATCCCACAACTCAAGAACATTTGCACTACCCATTCCTCCCGTCATCCAACGGCTCGCCCTACCTATAAATACCTTCTTTCAATTCGCATTTCCACCTTTGCCGCTCCATTTTTTTTGCTTTCATGCTTTTCTCCCTTATTTCCATTTCTTCTCCAGTGTTTATCTGCCTTTATCCATATTTCATCTTCAATTTTCTCCAAGTTGGTAACTTAGATCCTTATCCTCTTCCTTTTACCACTCCTTTCTTGTTTTATCATTATAGAAATAAGTGAATCTGAGGGCTTTAGTGAATTTAGATTAGATAATGTACTTGATATGCCAACACCAAGCACTTCTATTCAAGATTCCTTAGATGGTAGAACCCAAGAGGTGCATATCCGAGCACCTATCCAAAAAGCCTCCCGTCCTAAAAATTGATCTCCCAAAGAAGATACTTGGGTAAAGTTGATCAGGTCAGTAATTAAAACCAAGGACCTTTGTTGACCTCTGAACCTCTCTATGTATTCCCAACCAATATACTATTAAAGCTTCCATAGAGCACCTTCATGCAAATGCCAAATTCAAAGACAAAAAGAAAATAGTGGTTAAAGTGATCGACTTCCAAGCCGGAGTCATATTTCTTTTAACCCAGTTCCAACTAGACTTCTTGAACTACTACAACTTTACCATCGGCTAAGTCCATCCCAGTGCTTGGCTAACTCTTTTCACCCTCCAACTGTGGACATCGGAGCGAGCCCTTAACTTAACCATTAGGCTATTTAGGGCTACCTATGTGGTTGGACTTTAAGTTATGACTGAAGATCATAACTACATCCAAGCCCGAGATGGATATGGAGTCTTCTCTAGCAAACCTAAGAGCTTGAAGAATTGAAAGGATAGATTCTTCATTGTTGAATCTAAGCAAAACTTCCCTTTTTGCAATTGTAAATAAAAATGATGTTGCTTTGCAGCTCAGTCAAGAGGAAGAGGAAACTTTAGCTCGCTGGAGGGAGCTCACCAAAGAAAAGATAAATATTTACGAACAACTGGGTCCTAAATTATACAAAGTCCAAGCTCGAAAGTAATGAGGTAATTATTTTTGCTTTTAAGTTCCCTACAACAGTCCTAATGCGATCACCATTTCTAATGCATCTTTGATCTTCGCTCTTGTTAGCCTATCTCCTCCTGCCAACCCCAGTTGTCCTTTGGTACTGCTCCCCGAACTTACCTCTTCTAGCATCGGGGAAAGCAAAAGCTCGACTTCTCTTGCTGATCGAGCTGAGAAATTTAACAAGTTATTAGATGAAGTTCGAGCTTTCTTTTTACAGAACAAGGCCTATTATTCGTCAAATGCAGAATTCACCAACTTTTGCTCCCTGCTCACTTGCATTCCTGCTAAAGTATCCTTTATATCAACTTGATAGTCGATAACCTATGTTCTGTTATGCATCACAACCAAATGGATGTGAGTCCCCCCTTATCTTTTTTTTAACTTAGCATTTCTTTTTTGTAGAATTTTATCTTATCCAATGTTGTATCAGACAAGATAAATTGGCTCGTTATTTTGATCAGAGAGGAAAAGAGAGCTTCTGCTAGGTAGAGAAGGTAGACTCGGTAGAGACTAAAGCTCGATAAGCAGTGAAGGCACTCAAGGAGGCCAATAAAGGGTTCGTAAATAGAATTACTGAGCTTGAATCTCAGCTTGCTAGGGAGAAAAAGGAGCATCATTTAGCCAAGGCTAACCTAGAAGAGGCAAATGGCGAGCTTGAGAGAAGTCATGTTGATAAGGCTACTCTTGACAAAATCCAAGTTGAGTTGGAGAACAAATGCACCCATATTGAGGATAAAGCTATAAATCTGGCCACCTAGCAATGTGTCGCTTATGGCAGCAAACTCGTGAAGGCTGTCAAAAAGAAATATCCAAACGAAAACTTTTTCTGGATGAAAGAGGTGTATCCTTATGAGGATTAGTTAGGATGTTATTTTTTATTGTAGCCTCTATGGCCTTTTGTATTTTAATATCTTGAAAAACTTTTGGTATACAGTGTCATTCTCATTCCAAACATTCTAATGATCAAACCTTTGCCAAATTCCTACACTTACAAATAAAATTCATATATTTCAAAGAGGTTTCGAACATTAATGTAATTTAAATAACTCATTCAATGAATAGAATTTGGCTGAAAATGCTTGTAACTTAAGTTGCCAGACTAAGCTTCCATCTATATTAAGAACAATGCTTCTGGCTTAAGCTGTCGAGTTGAGCTGTTAAAAGATATTAGTGTAAAAAATACCTAATGGTAAAAAATAATTAAATGCCCGCAACAAAGATGCTTAATTGAGTTTAAAAGAATACAAGGTGCTAGTGGCGAACATGCCTATCTGAGCTAAAAGATACAAGTGTGTTTTCGGCAAAAATGCCTATTCAAATGGAAGGGGGCTCCTGATGAAAGCTGCCTATTGGAGCCCTAGAGAATTTGCTCATGGCAAACATATTTATTTGAGCTGAATGGGGGCTTCCGATGAAAATTACCTATTCGAGCCCTAAAGATTTTGGTCCTAGTGAACATGTCTATTTGATCTGAATTGGGGCTCCTGGAAAAAATTGCCTATTCGAGCCCTAAAAATTTTGCTCATGGTGAGCATGCCTGTTTGCTGAATGGGGGGCTTCTGGCAAAAATTGCCTATTCGAGCCCCAAAACTTTTGCTCCTCAAAACATGTCTGTTTGTCGAATGGGAGGATCCTAATGAAAATTACCTATTCGAGCCCTAAAAATTTTTGCTTCTGGCGAATGTGCCTGTTTGAGCTAGGTTATTGATGGTACTTCTTTAGATTGGAAATTTTCCAAGAGTGCGGCAATATTTTTCCACTCATATATTTGAGTCTATAAGCTCTAAAGTTCACCATTTCATGTATTTAGTACGGATATGTCTAGTTGGGACTTAGCTTGTTGACTCTTGTAGCTATCTAGGCTTTAAAACTTTCTTTAAAACCAGCTCGCCAACACGTAAAGTTTGGGGCTTTAGTTTGTTATCATGGTATGATGTCATTTGTTGATTATGAGCTACTGCTCGGATTTGAGCCTACACCCTTTTTTCCTTGAGTACATCCAAACAGTACAACAATGATTTCTTATTTGTTTTCTCACTATAGTGTTCTGTCCTTAGGTTTAACATTCT
Organism: Excoecaria agallocha; assembly: GCA_037975025.1. Lineage (NCBI taxonomy): Eukaryota > Viridiplantae > Streptophyta > Magnoliopsida > Malpighiales > Euphorbiaceae > Excoecaria > Excoecaria agallocha. The sequence continues at coordinate 2,183,193 of JBBPFJ010000019.1, read as the reverse complement.
TATTTCACAAAGGATGACTGCCTCCACACCATAAATCATAAAGAATAGAGTAGCCGATGTCGTTGACTAAGGCAATATTAGGTAAGTCCATAATACATTATTCAGTTCTTCGACCTATAGTCCTTTTACCTTATCGAGCCTCTTTTTCAGCCCTATCAATATCATCCCATTAGTTACCTCGATCATGTCATTTGACTGAAGATGGTAGATTGAGATGAATCTGAGATGGATATACAATTCTTCATAGAATTCCCTAAAAGATTGATAGTCAACTATTTTCCATTATTAGTAATAAAAGTGTATGGAATTTTAAACATGGTTATTATGAATTTTTGAGCAAATTTGATCATATATTTTCGGGGTGTTTATCACCAAGGACTCAGCTTTAACCTACTTTATGAAGTGATCCACCAATAGGACTAAAAATTTCCTTTATCTGGTAGCAAATGGGAATGGCCTTAATATATCTATCCCCCATTATGCAAATGGCCATAGACTATGTATTGAGGTTTGCTAGACTATCCCTTGGTGAATTATTTTCCCAAAGTTGGCATTTATCACACTTTCGAACCAGGTCCTAAGCGTCTATCTCCATTATAAGCCAATAATATCCTTGCAGAAGGGCTTTATGAGCTATCATCTGTGCTCCTTTGTGTGCCTCGCAAAAACCTTTATGTATCTCTCTGAGCACATAGTTATCTTCGTCCAAGCTCAAGCATAATAATCAAGGATGAAAGTAAGACATCCGATACAACTTTCCCTCTAACATTAAATAGAGACTAAAATGTCGGACTATCTTCTTAGCTTCCATTTGATCTTCTGAAAGAACACCTATTTCTAGGAATTGTTATATCGGCAATCTCCATCCGTCCATTTGTTCACTCATTTGGATCGAGAATGTTTTGTAAGATGGTTAGGCAATGACTACCCAAACTACATCTGCTGACTGTATGTCACAATTCGAGGATACCTATTTTGCTAGTGAATCAGCCTCTCTATTTTCTTCTCAAGGTATTTGCTCGATTGTCCTTGACCGTCCTCCCATCTCCAATTGGGTCAGTAAGTCATATACCAGGTCTCAGTACTTTTATCATAACTTGCTCTTTGGCTTCAAATTTTTCTGTCAACTGATTGATAACTAATTGAAAGTCGAAATGAATAAGTAAGGAGCAGGGCTTTACCTTGAGAGCGAATTACAACCCAAAAAAAAGTGATTCATATTCTGCCATATTGTTTGATGTTGGAAAAGTTACTCTAGCCATTCCTTGAATAAATATTCTTCTCGAGCTAGATAGTATGACCCCTACTCCCACTCCTTCCGAGGAAACTCCTCCATCAACATATAACTTCCAGGTCACCTTGTTCAATTCGGTAAGAAGAGTATAGAGCTCGATAATAAAATCCACCAGTACTTATGCTTTCATTGCAAAGTGGGGCTCATATCGAACATCAAACTCTCCTAGGCAAACTACCCATTCAGTTATTCTTTTTGATGCCTTTGACTTTTGTAATACCTTCTTGAGGGGAGTATTAGTTCGAACTGAAAATAAGGATGCAGCTTTATAACCGAGTTGATTAAGGCCAAAGCCAATTGCTCTAGGATCGGATACCGTAGCTCAAAGCCATAAAGAACTTTACTGGTGTAGTATATGGGGTACTACTGATTGTTTTCTTCTCTGATCAAAACTGATCCCACTACCCCCTCCAAAAACTAACAAATAGAAAAATAAGTCCTCGTTCGGTTACGATCGACTAAGCAATAAAGGCGAACTTAAGAACTATTTTAGAGCTTCGAAGGCTGGCTGACATTCTGTACTCCACTCAAAGTTCTTCAAATTCTTCAGAGACTTATAAAATGAAAGATATTGTTTAGTCGAACAAGAGATAAATTTACCTAGTGTGGTAATTTTTTCATTTAGCATTTGCTCTTTCTTGATTGATTTCGATGGCTCCATCTTTAAGATAGCTTTGATTTTCAATGGATTAGGTTCTATCCCCCTTTTGAAATCACAAAATCAAGGAAGTTTCCATATCGAACTCTAAAGGCATACTTATCTGGGTTCAACTTGAGCCCGAACTTCCTAATGGTAGAGAATGTTTATTCAAATTTTTTAGGTAGATCTGATGGAGTTCTTTAATAATGTATTCGTTTTTTCATTTATGGCTATTTGGCGCTCCGATGCATGGTTGCGCTTCTTTTGCTTGACTGGTTTATAGCCAAGTTAGATGCTCAAAGAGTGAGTCATACCCTCAGGTGAAATGCTTGTTATGTCTAACGGTTTTCAAGCGAACATATCTTGATAGAATTTCAGTACTGCCAATAACGGTTCCATTTTTGAACTGGGCTTTCCTAAGGCTATCTTTACTATTTTTTTAGGCAACAACTCTACCTATTGTAACAAATCTACTGGTTCCGCTTTTTGGGCTATGTCTATTAGGGCATCCATCGTATTGATTGAAAGGGCTTGTTTTACCTCTTTTAATATAGTAACATACCACAGTTCGGTTTCCTCAAAGTATGGCCATCCCTTCCGATGTGGGCATCTTCATAACTAACCTCTACATGGAAATATAAGCATCTACCCCGGCCAACAGATGTTGGCCAAGGATTTCATTATAGGGAAAAGGCATATTTACTACCATAACGCATGATTTATATGACCTGAAAGTGGAGTCATCTCTCAATTGTAAGTTAAAATTGACCAAGCCTTCGACCTTAATGGGTTATCCAGATATCCCAATCATCGGGACTGTTACTTCATCTATTGGGCTTGGCATTTTTAGTGTTTTGTAAACTTGTAAAGTGATAAGATTCACTACAGTACCTGTGTCTATCAGAATCCTCTACACCAAAAAGTCTTCAATCATAGCTTCAACTACCAACACATCATGGTGTGGTTGCCGAACATGCTTTCCCTTCTCGTTTAAGAACTGAATGACACTGGATGAGTTAGGCAAACTAGCTTCGAGTGGGAAAACCTCATTCGCTTTCCTCTTTTTTGAATCATCGAACACGTCGAATGTTTTCCTCCTATAATGATATGAATTATTCTGATCGGGACCTTTTTGCTACCATAACCTTCTCCTCTATTGGGCTACATCATCTTTCTTTGCTCTTACTCCCTTTTACAAACTATCTAAGTTCGCCCCTTCTTATCTGAAATTCTATCTCTCGCTTAAACTGCCTATAGCTTTTGGTTTCATGGCTTTTATCTCTATAGAAAGAGCAATATAGAGTTTGGTCCCTATTTAAGCCTTGTTTGCATTTAATTTAATGAATTTCTCCTCCCTTCGGCTATCCGAATATGGCTTTAAAATTATGTATGATCTATTTTCCCCTTTCACAGCTTGGGACTCTTTCCTCTTTGAGATTTTGCTATCCCATTTTACTTCCCGATGACTATCTTCTTTCACTTGCTCATCGTAATTTAACCTCCTAGCCTTGTCTATCCAAATATACTTATAGGCCCTGTTCATAAGCTCAGTAAAATTGTTAGGAGGCTTTTTGCTCAATGAGTCGCTGAAATTTTGGCATTTAGTGTTCCGGCTGAGGGCACTAATGGAAATTTCCAAGTTCAGATTCTGGATGTCCTTAGTCACCATGTTAAATCTATCAATATAGTTTTGCAATGTTTCTCCTATCTTCTGCACTATCTGATGTAAATCAGCTGATACTCTGGTTGGTCGAATTGCTGCTACAAACTTTACTTTAAATATCTCCATGAACTATCAAAAACTGCGTATTGAATGCTCGGGCAAATTACCGAACCATACTTAAGCACACTCTATTAAGGTTTATGGAAAGATCTTACAGAGGACAGTATCCTTTATGGTGTGAATTAGCATGGAGTGATAGAACTATTTCACGTGAGCCCGAGGATCCATACTGCTGCTATACCTAGGCAGATTAGGTAGTTTAATGTTTGGGAATGGGGTTTAGATTATGGCTCTAAAGAAAGGGGATCGAAAGTCATCTTGGCATTGTGTCAACCTATGGCTTTGCTTTTGTTGTACCTTTCCTTCAACGAGCTTGTCCAGCTCTTCTCTCGTAAGAATTATTTAGGATCCCCTGTCGTTCTGCTGGGGTGTATGGTTTAGGTTTTCAGGATATGGGGCAGCATTTATCCTGGGTGTCTATAAAGTCGATTGGGGTGCTATTTGGGCTACCATGTGTGAGAGGGTCGCCAGTAGCACTTTGGCTAGCTGGGAGGTAAAGCTTGGAATGGGCATCACATGTGTTGCGGCTGAGGGGCCAGCTATGGAGAAGCACCTTAAAGGGTAGGTTCTAGGGGTGAAAATACTAGTACGAGGGGTGTTGGTGTTGTGTTACTGGAGTTGTTTCCTGCCTGAGTGTTTTCATCATCGAAATTTATGGTTCCATAAGGATGATGGGTCCATTCTCACCGCACCAAATGATAACAGCTCGAAATTACTTGGCTGATATCAGATCCTAACTTAAGTAATGCCCTGCTTTGATGATACTTAAAAAATAGAGAAAGCCGAAGAAAGTCCGGTGGGGGATACTCCAACGGTCAAGTTAGAAAAAGGGTAAAGGGGTATCTAGAGTAAATTTTGCTAAGAGAACCCAAAGTTGTCTACTTATAGAAGAACTTCTACTTTCGTTTTGTATCCTTATTGTCGTTTGAATTCCGCTAGGGAAGGAATCCTATCTATATAGGAAGTCTGACCAGAATAGGCAACAATAGCAAGGATCCCTATCCTAGCAGGACTCTTCATAGAATTGTATCGTCGAGTGCCAACATACGGATCCTGAATGAACCAAGTAGCTAGGAATCTGGGCTATGGGCCTGGCTAAGAGGTCCAATTCGATTATCAATATTTTTTTTGTAGAGGAAAAGTTCAATTTGAGGTTTCCAGCATATTATAATTATTATTTATTTAGCACTTATCATGTTCCCTTGGCAAAACAATGTTTTTGCATTAGATTTGGAAAACACAGAATTCACAAATTCAACTTAGCTTAAGAACTATGGCATTAGCTTATAACCCTGTAAGAGTAATGGAGGTCATCAAAATGAGTCCTTTGAGCGAGCCACCGAGTCATCTCTTCCTCTAACCTTCTTTGACACTTTTTGGTTCAAATTTCACCCGATTGAGCGCCTCTTCTTCTACGAACTCACAACTGATTCCACCTCTTTCTACTCGATCATCATCCCTAAATTTAAACAGTCTCTCTCTCTTACTCTTCTTCACTTCCTACCTTTCGACGGAAACCTCATTTGGCCCTCACATTCCTATAAACCATTCATTCTTTACACCCCAATCGACAATGTTTCACTCAACTTTGCTAAATCTGATGTGAACTTTCACCATCCCTCCGGGGATAGAATTTGTGAAGCTGCTGATTCATGCCATTACATACCTGAGTGAGAAGTGTCCGAGACACAAGCCGCAACGATGTCTATTTAGATAACGTTGTTTCCTAATCAAGGATTTAGCATAGGCTTCTGTTTTCACCATGCGATCTTTGATGGCAAAAGTATAAACATGTTCCGTAAAGCTTGGGCTCATATACGTAAAAATTTGGAAAGAGATAACAATAGCAACCCAATTCCACCGCCGGAGCTGACTCCATTTCTTGATTGCACAATCATTCAAGATCCTAAAGGAATCGATATGACCTACGTCAATGATTGAATAAACATCGCATCGAATTTTATAGGTATAATTGATATATGTAGTCAAAGTTTTATTTGTATTGGGTAACTCTATGGATATCTTACTGATATGGGTGTCAAACGATGAATAAGTCACGATGAATATATATATAAGTTAAAATTTTGCAAGTTGTAGAGTCATAATTTAAATGAATTACCATTAAATGATCGAGTTGATTTATAAACGAGTCCAACCATATACTAGCTGAGCTCCAAAATCCGTGATCTAAGTCAGTTCTTTGTGAGGTTTATAGTTATCAAACATATAGTTTATGTGGCTCAGTTCTTTGTGTGGTTTATAGTCATCACATAGATAGAGTACCATGGTTCCATTCATTCGTAAATCAACTCAGAATTTGCCATCTCTAAATAAACTGACGTATGTATTATATGATTTGGCATGCAGATAAGAATTCAAACCCGAGAAGCGTGAATATCATTCCCACATTTTCAACAACACCTAAAACAGATTTACTACGAGGAATATTCACGATATCTGTTGAAGATATAAATACACTAAGGGCAAAGGCATATACTCATCAATCGGATCAAAAACATACTTATTTATCAACTTTTGTGCTGGTATATGCTTATGTCGTAATCATCACAGTCAAAACCAAAGGGTTAAAAAGAAACATAAAATTGTATCTTAGATTTATAGCTGATTTAAGAGATCATTTAGAATTAGATCCTCCATCACTAGCTAATTACTTCAAAAACTGTATTAGCAGCTATATAGCAATAACAGAAGCAGGACATGTTATTGAAGAAAATGGATTGGCCTTTCTGGCAGAGAAGCTAACAGAGGCGATTAAAGGGTAGAAAAAGGAGTTCTTGATGTGGCTAAACAGAAACTTCAAAAATTTATAAATATTGACCGAACTTCAGCGGAAACTTTTGGCGTGCTGGGTGTACAAGTTGTTCTCATTAGTAGTAGTTTTGTTATTTATGTAGTTAGTTAAAGGTTAAGTGTAGTTAGTTAAAAGTTTAGTCACATGTGTATTTTTTCTTTCTTCTTTCTTTCCTTTATAAATACAGATTCTTTCTTCTTTTTCAAGTAAGAAATGCATAGTTTTCCTAGTTCTTGGAAAACTCTTTGTTCATGGTATCAGAGACTCGCCAAGTAGGGTTCTTGTTTTTTCCTAATTTCTAGCAATCTTGCTGGAAATTCTTACCACTTCTTCCTTCTTTTGCGTAGAATATTGCTTCTTGATTGTTCATGGCAATCGTTACTGATGATAATCCTATTGCTCCATAAGATAATAATGTTACACAAGATAGCGATTTTTATCGCAATCACAATCGCAATCAAGCAGATAAGGATTCATTTCTACTTCAGAGTTCTGATCATCCTGGAATGGTTTTGGTGATTACGCCATTAACAAGTAAGAACTATTTGAGTTAAAGTGCAGCGATTAGAACCTCTTTAGAAGCTAAAGATAAGATTGGCTTCATTGATGGAACTCTATTGCCTCCAACAGATATCGTGCTTTTTAGACGCCAGAAAAAAGATGATTTGATGATAAAATCTTGGATAATGAACTATATGTCCAAGGATTTAGCTGATTCCTTCATATATTCTCCAAGTGCAAAAAGTCTATGGGATGTACTTGAGAAGCAGTTTAGAGTTAGTAATACTCCTCAGCTGTATCAATTGCAGAGACAAATGCACTCCATTGAATAGGGTAATGAATCGGTTACTCTATTTTTTAACAAGATCAACAAGTGCTGGGATGAGATGAATCGATTAAAGCCATTGCCTATTTTTACATGTATTAGTTGTGTTTGTGGCTTAAATAGAAAGCTGGAGGAAAGGGAAGATGCTTTTAAGTTGTTACAATTTCTTATGGGACTGAACTCTGTTTTTGACAGTACTATAAGTCAGATATTGAATCTTGAACCTCCGCCAAATGTTGATAAAGCTTACAATATGGTGTTGAGGATAGAACGGCAAAGGGAAGTAAACTTGGTTTTTGCATCAGATCATATAGATTCTGCTGCTATGATGGCTAAAACGTTTAATTCTAAAAATGATAATGGTAGAAGTTTTTCTAAGAAGAAAGGGAAGAAGACTGGCAGATTTTGTGATCACTGTCATAATTCAGGGCATATTAAGGAGATATGTTTTAAGCTACATGGTTACTATGATTGGTTCACTGATCTGAAAGATAAAAAGAAAATAGGAGAAAGGAAAGGCATGGTGAATATGGTGAATATAGGTGGGGAGATGCTGGATAATTCACTTGATGGTTTTTCTGAACAAGAAAATAAGCCAATAGAACTCAGCTTCATGGTATCTCAGTTGATTAGACAAGAGTTAGCCAAAATGATGAAAGGAAAGAGTAAGGAACCGGCTGTTTCTAGAGAATGTGTTAACTTTGTTGCAGTTATACCCATGCCTGAATATTGTATGTTTGGGTCTGTTGTTGGAAGTTATGCAGGTAACACTGCTTCTCATGATTTAAGTATTACTGGTAGTGATGTGTGGATTGTTGATACAGGGGCTTCTACTCACATGTGCTGCAATTTAGATAAGCTTTGTCATTTCATTAAACGAAAACATCCTATCCTTGTTTAGCATCCTAATGGTTCTATTCAACCTATAAATCTCATTGGCCAAGTCTTACTAAATTCCGTTTTGACTCTCAAAAATGTTTTTTACTTACCTTTATTCAAGTTTAATTTGTTATCAGTAAATAAATTGATTTCAGATTCTAACACGTTCTTTGTTTTTTGTCCTTCTTATTGCCTTATACAGGACCAGAAGAGTAATAAAATTCTGGCAGTTGGGCAAGTAGTAGGAACACTCTATGTTTTAACTCCTAAGTCTTTCTCTCCTTCATTAATAAAACGCTATAATGGAAATGTTTCTTGTAATTCCATTATTAGCTCAAATGCTGTTGATTCCTTTTCTGTTGTTGATTCCTTTCCTGTTTCGTATACTACTTCTTCATCATTCAATAAAACTTCTTTTTTTTTCTGATATTATTTGGCATAAAAGACTTGGTCATGCTCCTGAAAATGTTTTAAAACACATTCCTTGTCTTGATATGAAAGCTATAAAATGGCCGTGTGATGTTTGTCATGCTGCTAAGCAACAGTGGCTATCTTTTCCAGTAAGTGAGACTAAATCTGAAGCAAAGTTTGATCATGTTCATGTTGATCTCTAGGGTCCTCACAAGCAGCTGAGTTTGAGTTCTGCTCATTATGTATTGACAATAATGGATGATTTTAGCAGATGAACATGGAATTATCTGTTGGCATACAAGACTCAAGTCTTCCTCCTCTTGAAATCTTTTCTTCGCATGGTTCATACTCAGTTTGGCTTTAAGACTGTTCGATCTGATAATGGTTCTGAGTTTGTGAATCAATCTTGTCATGCTCTTTTCTCTAAGCTTGGGATTCTACATCAGAAGTCTTGTAGTTATACCCCACAGCAAAATGGGATAGTTGAGCTTAAACATAAGCATTTGCTTCAAGTAGCTCGTGCTCTATTGTTTGAGTCCAAGCTTCCTAAGTAGTTCTGGGAAGAAGCTATCTTAACTGCCACTCACATTATCAATATGCTTCCTACACCTGTGCTGAACTGGAAATCTCCTTTTGTAGTTTTACATGGTCGTTATCCAACTTATAGTAAACTCAAAACGTTTGGTTGTCTGTGTTATGCAACAAACACAACTCCTCACAAAGATAAGTTTACTCCTCAATCTTTTAAGTGTGTTTTTGTTGGTTATTCCCCAGGGCAAAAGGCTTATAGACTCTACAATTTGGAAACACATACTGTTTTTGTTTCTAGAGATGTTATCTTCTATGAAGATGTCTATCCATTTCAAATATGTCCTGATGATGCCACTGCTCACACTCCACTGCCACCAGTATCAATTACTACTGACTTTAATAATGACTTTGTTGATGATTTCAATATAATGTCCAGATCGCCTTTGGCATATTCTGACAAACTTGATCCTCCGTTTGATTCTACTGTTCCGGAGCCTGTTATTTCTGATTCCATTATTCCAGTATCTGATGTTCTTATTTTGAGACACAGTTCCAGAGCCAAGAAAACACCAGTTTGGTTGTAGGATTTTGTTTGTAACACTGCAATCATAACGGGTACTGCTCTTCCTTCAAATGCTTTGCTATTTTCTTCTTTATACTCTTCCTTCATGGTTAATGTTTCCAAGATCAAAGAACCGTGCTCCTACAAACTAGCAGTTCAGCATTAAGGTTGGGTTAAAGCCATGGAAGAGGAGCTTAAGGCTCTAGAAGCTAAACGTACATGGGTTCTTACTACTTTGCCTGCTGGAAAGAAGGCCATAAGCTCAAAGTGGGTTTATAAAGTGAAGTTTAATCCGGATGGCACTATTGAGCGACTTAAAGCTCGACTTGTAGCAAAGGGGTATAACTAAACAGAAGGAGTCGATTTCTTTGTTAGTTTCTCACATGTTGCTAAGTTGGTGACATTTAGAGTTTTCTTGGCTATGGCTACTTCTCTGCACTGGAGTATTCATCAATTGGATATCAACAATGCATTTTTACATGGTTATTTGAAGGAGGAGGTTTATATGATACCTCCTGAGGGGTATACCAAAGCTAAATCAGGAGAGGTTTGTCAACTGAAACGATCTTTATATAGGTTAAAACAAGCTTCTCGTGAATGGAATTCTGAGTTTACATCTCAGTTGCTCAGTTTTGGTTTTAAACAATCGGTTAGTGATCCTTGTTTCTTTAATAAGGGGTCTACTTCTTCTGATCTTGTTACTTTGTTGGTTTATGTCGATGATGTGTTAATAGCTGGCCATAATGAGTCGGATATCCTTGTAGTGAAGCAGTTCTTGCATTCTCGTTTCACTATTAAGGATTTGGGTTATGCTAAGTATTTTTTAGGCATTGAGATTTCTAGATCCACTGCTAGAACTTTTCTTTCGCAAAAGAAATATCTCATGGACATTCTTACTGATGCTGGATTAGCATGATCTAAACCAGTTGTAACTCCGTTGCCTAGTGATACGGATCCACCACCATCCTTTAAAGATGCCTAGTGGTCCAATTACAAGAGGACGTGCAAAGCAGCTAAAGATGACCATGTCATCTTATGTTCAAGGCTTTGTTACTCAAGAACTTAATGAAGATGCCTTTGAGAAGTGTTATGGAGAACTTGAAGGCAGGTATAAAGTACTTAACCTCTTGGAAGCAAGAGAAGGAATTGGGCAAGCTTAAGCTATCAAGGGTTTTTATACAACTTTGGGCTTTAATTGTACAAGTCATGTGCTTCATTTAAAAGTCACATGACTCACTTAAGTTGTATTATTAATGGGCTAGGCGTGTGGGCTTCTTTTGGGCTTAGTTTAGTTAGTTTGGTTATTTATTTTTAGTCTTTCTTTTGGGCTTTCATTTTAGGCCTATAAGGTTTATTAATTAGTTTTTTTTAAGTGTGTTTAAGACTTATTTGGGCTTATTTGGCTTGTAAAAGCCCAAGGAAATTCGTGTAAGGCCTTATGAGTATTTAAATTAGGGTGTTAAAGGGTGAATTAGGGTTAGCCACCTTATAAATAGGCTAACCTAGGTTGTAAACATCATCATTGAATCAAATTATAAACTTTGAGAGTTTTTCTCTTGGCTTGGCCGAATTACTTTAGAGAGATTGTGAGATTGCTTGCTTTCTTTTCTATTGCATCAAGAATTAGGATTACTTATCAATCATTTGATTGTGGCGTTTTCTTATTCTTCTCATCCCGATTATTTGCGTTTCCATTCACATGTTGTTTGGGGGTTCAATAGGGAGGGAGTTTATCTTCTTTGTCTTTTGAAATCAAAGCGTATGTTTAAGGGGTTTCGGGTTCTTTAACCTTGGGGTTCCGCATCATTTGGTATCAGAGCCAAAAGTAAGGTAAATTCCTATTTATCTTAGTGTTAGTTTTGTGTTTTCTTTTCTTTGATTTCTTTATGTTTATGCCGAATTAGGTAGTGATAAGTTTTGATTTGTGTGCTTTTTGTGTGTTAAATTTAGCCTTTTCTTTTCCTTACCTTGTGTTTTGATTCATTAAAAAAAAAAATCGTGGTACTGTTCACGGCACCGTTCATCGCACTGTTCACGGCACCGTTCATCGCACTGTTTACGGTACTGTTCATCAAAAAAAAGAAAAAAAAATCGTGAAAGAGAAGAAAAATTTTGGCTTCCATTATTTTTCTATCATTTTGCCATCACTTTGCCACCATTTTGCACACAACTTGATACACTAATCAAGCTTGTTACATCATTCGGCCTAGTGATAATTTTGGCTCTAAATTGAATTGTTTTTGCATGCAACCTACTTCATTTAGTTTAATTAAGGCCTCTTTGTTGATTTCTTGCTTTGTTGGGTAGAATATTTAGGTTCTATATTTGGTTTACTTTGTAGTGGATCAAATTCATTCATTTTTTCATATTGTCATTTTCTTTAGTTCTTGTTGTTTATTTCTTTGTTTTAAGCTAGTCTTTGTTCCATTTACATTGTTAGAGTATCTTTGCTTGTCCAATACTCTAATCTACTTATCATCAAGTGGTACACCACTCTTGTCCGTGTATCACCTCCATTGTGTCTAGAGTCTTCTTTTCTAGTTTTGAGCTATCTTTTGTTGTTATTATTATTTCCTTGCTTTCTTAAATGTGCTCAAGATTTGATTTGTGATTTAAATTCTGAAGTGCAATTTTTGAAGTTGCAAGCTTGAGAGGAAAAAGGCAAGAGAGTGAGAGGACAATAAGAGGGTAAAAGCCTTAATTGTGTGAAACACGAGAGGAGTGACATTTTTTGAGTGTTAAAAACACGTGAGGGAGTGCTTCTGAGGTTTTTTTATCTAACTTTTTCTTGCAGAGAATCCACCATGACTGAAGAATTTAGTGGGAAAGGAATATCCCAAGAGGATGAAGTAAATGTACCCGATAATAAGATGCTATATCAAGCGTTTATTAGGGAGATTCGACAGCTGAACCTTAGGATAGATGGACTAGAAGAGAGGCATGATGGAAGTACATCCAATGTACCTAGAAGGACAGCAAGGAGAAACCGAATTATTGAACAACAAGTAGTGCATGATTATGATGATGAAGATGGAGGGGAGGCTAGTGCAACGATAGATGGGAACTTGGGCAACATCAAACTCAAGATTCCTCCTTTCAAAGGCCAAAATAGTGCAGATGAGTATTTGGAGTGGGTGCGAAAGGTGGAGATGATCTTTGAATGCAACAGATATTCAGAGGAAAAGAAGGTGAAGCTTGCAGCTGTGGAGTTCACTGATTATGCAGTATTTTGGTGGGAACAACTCAATTTGAGTAGAAGGAAGGTGGGAAGGCGTCCCATTAATAATTGGGAAGACATGAAGGAAGCCATGAGAAAAAGGTTTGTTCCTTCGCACTATTTTAGAGAATTACATCAAAAATTACATAGGCTTGTGCAGGGAGCAAAACCAGTGGAGGAGTACTATAAGGAAATGGAAATGTGCATGGTGAGAGTAAACATTGAGGAGGATGAGGAGGTCACCATGGCTCGGTTTCTAAGTGGGCTAAACAATGATATTGCTGATGCCCTTGAATTATACAAATATGACTCCATGGAAGAAATGTTGCACATGGCAATGAAGATTGAAAAGCAAAAGAAGAATAGAGGCTTCCATAAGGCCAACAACAACTCAAATCACTCTTGGGCATCTAAGTGGACCAAAAAGGAGGAGAAGAAAGACTTTAGGGTATCTAAACCCTATAGGGCAGATTCGACACCCAAAGAAGAAAAGGTACCCCAACTTCCAAACAAGGTTGTTAAAGGTAACTCTAGTACTCCTACCCCTAGTAGAGAAATTAAATGTTTTAAATGTTTGGGTAAGGGGCATGTAGCACGTGAATGTCCTAATAGGAGGGTAATAATAGCTAGGGATGATGGGGAAATTACTTCTGAATCAGAAAATAGTGATAATGAAATGCCTCCTTTAGAAGATTGTAGTGATTGTGATAATGAAGGGGAGTTGTTAGTCGCTGAAACTGGGACATCTTTAGTTGCTAGGAGAGCCTAAGTGTTTAGTTAATGGAAGAGTGTGCACAATAATTATTGATGGGGGAGTTGCACGAATGTAGCTAGTGCAAGTATGGTTGAAAAGTTGAACTTGGCATGTGAGAAGCATCCTAGACCTTATAGGTTGCAATGGTTAAATGATAGTGGAGAAGTTAAGGTGACACGCCAAGTTAGAGTGCCATTTTCAATTGGATGGTACAAGGATGAGGTTTTATGTGATGTTGTACCTATGCAGGCAGGCCATTTGCTTTTGGGGAGGCCTTGGCAGTTTGATAGACATGCTATTCATAATGGGTACACTAACCGAATTTCTTTTTCTTATGAAGGTAGAAAGATTGTTTTAGCTCCATTATCTCCTCAAGAGATTTATGAAGAACAAAAGAAAATGTTTGAGAAAGAGAAAGAGGCTTTGGCCAAAGGAGTAAAGGGGAGAGAGGTTTCAGCCCAAGGGGTGAGAGAAAGAGAAAAAGAAAAGAAAAGGGGAAAAGAGGCCAGAAAACGAAACAAAACAAATAAATGGCCCATTGGTGAGTGAAAACAAGCAAGGGGGAAGGAAAAAACAAATTTTTTATGTGAGAACAAGAGAGGTTAAGAGTGCTTTAGCTTTAGGACAACCATTGATCCTTGTCATCTACAAGGAAACTTTGTTTTCTAACACTGACATTAATCTTGATTCTTTGCCTCCTAGTTTTGTTTCTATGTTGGAGGAGTATTCTGATGTATTTCCTGAAGAGATGCCGGATGGATTGCCACCTTTGAGAGGGATAGAACATCAGATTGACTTTGTGCCAGGATCTACCATCCCCAATAGACCAGCCTATAGAAGCAATCCTATGGAAACTAAGGAGATGCAAAGGCAAGTGGAAGAACTTATGGAGAAGGGATTGGTGAGAGAAAGCATGAGTCCATGCGCAGTGCCAATTCTTTTGGTGCCTAAAAAGGATGGAACATGGAGGATGTGTGTTGATTGTCGTGCAGTCAACAAAATCACTGTAAAGTATAGACATCCCATTCCTAGGCTAGATGATATGTTGGATGAATTATGTGGTGCTGTGTATTTTACTAAAATTGATTTAATGAGTGGATATCATCAAATTAGAATGAAACCTGGTGATGAGTGGAAAACAGCCTTCAAAACTAAATATGGTTTGTATGAGTGGTTGGTTATGCCATTTGGGCTATCTAATGCCCCTAGCACTTTTATGAGGCTTATGAACCATGTATTACGTGCATATTTAGGAAAGTTTGTTGTTGTATACTTTGATGATATACTCATTTACAGCAAGTCTTATGAAGAACATATTGAGCATGTTAGGTTAGTTTTCCAAGCTTTGAGATCTGAAAAGTTGTATGCTAAGCTTAAGAAATGCACATTTTGCCTAGATAGACTTGTGTTTCTTGGTTTTGTGGTGAGTGCACAGGGAATTGAAGTGGATGAAGAAAAAGTGAAGGCAATTCAAGAATGGCCCACGCCTAAAACTACTTCTGATGTAAGGAGCTTCCATGGATTAGCAAGTTTTTATAGGCGTTTTGTGCAAGATTTTTCTTCCATTGCTACACCACTTACAGAAATCATCAAGAAGGATGTTGGATTCAAGTGGGGAGATGCACAACAAAAGGCGTTTGATACTTTGAAAGGGACGTTGTGTTCTGCTCCTATTTTATCTTTGCCTAATTTTGATAAGACATTTGAAATAGAATGTGATGCTTCTGGGATAGGTATTGGGGCGGTGTTGATGCAAGAGAAGAAACCAATTGCCTACTTTAGTGAGAAGCTTAATGGAGCCCAATTCAACTATTCAACCTATGACAAAGAGCTATATGCCTTAGTAAGAGCTTTGGAGGTGTGGCAACATTACCTTCTCCCTAAGGAGTTTGTCATTCATACCGATCATGAGTCCCTCAAACATTTGAAGGGACAAGGTAAATTGAATAAAAGGCATGCTAAATGGGTTGAATTTATTGAACAGTTTCCCTATGTCATTCAATACAAGCATGGAAAAGATAATATTGTTGCTGATGCATTGTCAAGGAGATATTATTTAATTTCTACACTTAGTTCTAAGTTTCTTGGTTTTGAGCATGTTAAGGAACTATATGTTGGAGATCTTGATTTTGGTAATGTGTATGCAGCATGTGAGCATCAAGCTTTTGATAAATTTTATAGGCATGATGGCTTTTTGTTTAAGGGCAACAAGCTTTGTTTGCCTAAATGTTCTATGCGTGTTTTGCTTGTATTAGAGTCTCATTGTGGGGGATTGATGGGACATTTTGGGGTGCATAAGACGTATGACATGTTGAATGAGCATTTTTATTGGCCTCATATGCGTAGGAATGTGGAAAAAGTATGTAATTCATGTATTGCATGTAGGCAAGCTAAGTCTAAAACTATGCCTCATGGTTTGTATATGCCTCTACCAGTGCCTAGTTCTACTTGGACTGATGTTTCTATGGATTTTGTACTTGGATTGCCTAGAACTAAACGTGGTAGAGATAGCATTTTTGTTGTGATCGATAGGTTTAGCAAGATGGCTCACTTTATTGCTTGTCATAAATGTGATGATGTTGTTAATATTGCTGACCTATTCTTTAGAGAAGTTGTGCGTTTGCATGGGGTTCCACGTACCATTGTTTCAGACAGAGATACAAAGTTCCTTTCACATTTTTGGCGTGTTCTATGGGGTAAGTTGGGTACGAAATTATTGTTTTCTACTACTTGTCACCCACAAACAGATGGTCAAACAGAGGTGGTGAATAGAACTTTGGGAACTTTACTTCATGCCATAGTTGGTAAGAATCTCAAAACATGGGAGGATTGTTTTCCTTTCATTGAATTTGCTTATAATAGAAGTATTCATTCTTCTACTGGTTTTTCACCTTTTGAGCTTGTTTATGGTTTTAACCCACTGGCTGTGCTTGATCTTTGTCCGTTGCCTTTACATGAGATTTCCAGTTTGGATGGTAATAGGAAGGCAGATTTGGTGAAATCTCTACATGAACAAGCAAGAGCTAATATTGAGAAGAAGAATCAGAAGTATGCTAAAAGAGCCAATAAAGGTAGAAGACAATTGGTATTTGCTCCTGGAGATTGGGTTTGGGTACATTTTCGCAAGGAACGGTTTCCAAACCAAAGGAAGAGCAAGTTGGATGCACGTGGTGATGGTCCATTTCAAGTGTTGGAGCGCATCAATGATAATGCTTACAAGATAGATTTACCAGGTGAATATGGTGTTTCTGCTACTTTTAATGTGTCTGACCTTTCTCCTTTTGATATGGATGCAGATTTGAGGTCAAATCTTTTTGAAGAGGGAGGGAATGATACGGATCCACCACCATCAATCAATGATCCTTTAAAGATGCCTAGTGGTCCAATTACAAGAGGACGTGCAAAGCAGCTAAAGATGACCATGTCATCTTATGTTCAAGGCTTTGTTACTCAAGAACTTAATGAAAATGCCTTTGAGAAGTGTTATGGAGAACTTGAAGGCAGGTATAAAGTACTTAACCTCTTGGAAGCAAGAGAAGGAATTGGGCAAGCTTAAGCTATCAAGGGTTTTTATACAACTTTGGGCTTTAATTGTACAAGTCATGTGCTTCATTTAAAAGTCACATGACTCACTTAAGTTGTATTATTAATGGGCTAGGCGTGTGGGCTTCTTTTGGGCTTAGTTTAGTTAGTTTGGTTATTTATTTTTAGTCTTTCTTTTGGGCTTTCATTTTAGGCCTATAAGGTTTATTAATTAGTTTTGTTTTAAGTGTGTTTAAACTTATTTGGGCTTATTTGGCTTGTAAAAGCCCAAGGAAATTCGTGTAAGGCCTTATGAGTATTTAAATTAGGGTGTTAAAGGGTGAATTAGGGTTAGCCACCTTATAAATAGGCTAACCTAGGTTGTAAACATCATCATTGAATCAAATTATAAACTTTGAGAGTTTTTCTCTTGGCTTGGCTGAATTACTTTAGAGAGATTGTGAGATTGCTTGCTTTCTTTTCTATTGCATCAAGAATTAGGATTACTTATCAATCATTTGATTGTGGCATTTTCTTATTCTTCTCATCCCGATTATTTGCGTTTCCATTCACATGTTGTTTGGGGGTTCAATAGGGAGGGAGTTTCTCTTCTTTGTCTTTTGAAATCAAAGCGTATGTTTAAGGGGTTTCGGGTTCTTTAACCTTGGGGTTCCGCATCATCTAGATCTCATAAATTTTAGGAGAATTCACCTCTCCTTACTGATCTTGATAAGTTTCATCGACTTGTTGGTAGGTTACTCTATGCTAATATGACTCGGCCTGATCTTACTTACAGCATCCAGCTTCTTAGTCAACATGTTGCTGCTCCTACTGAAAGTCATTGGGAAGCTGGTCTTCACATCTTGCGCTATATCAATGGCACAGTTGATCTTGGTCTTTTTTATGTTGTTGATACTTCACTCAATCTTTTTGCTTACTGTGATAGTGACTGGGCATCTTATCCTCTCACTCGGAAATCTTTGACTGGATATTGTGCTTTCCTTGGTGATTCTTTGGTTTCTTGGAAGACGAAGAAACAAACTACTGTCTCTCAGTCCACTTGTGAGGTAGAGTATCGTAGTATGGCAACTACTGTATGTGAGTTGCAATGGATCTCATATTTGTTGTCTGATTTTCAGCTTTCCGTTCCCACACCTATTTCTCTTTGGTGTGATAATCAATCTGCCCCTCATATTTCAGCTAATCATGTCTTTCATGAACGCACAAAACACGTAGATATTGATTGTCACATTGTTCGGAATAAATTCAAGGAAGGTTTTATTCATTCTCGGTATGTTTCTACACATTTTCAATTGGCGGATATCTTCACAAAATCTCTGGCTTTCCCTTAGTTCAAAGCAATTCATGTCAAGTTGGGATTAATTTCCAATTCATCTCCAACTTGAGGGGGGTTGTACAAGTTGTTCTCATTTGTTCTCATTAGTATGTTTTGTTATTTATTTAGTTAGTTAAAGATTAAGTGTAGTTAGTTAAAAGTTTAGTCACATGTGTATTTTTTCTTTATTCTTTCTTTCCTTGTATAAATACGGATTCTTTCTTCTTTTTCAAATAAGATAAAATATATAGTTTTCCTGGTTCTTGGAAAACTCTCTGTTCATTGGGGCACCTCGTTTGCAGGTTTATGGAACTGATTTTGGGTGGGGAAAGCCTAAGAAAGTTGAGGTTTCTATAGATAAGGCGGAAGGGTCCATTTCAATGGCAGAAAGCAAAGATGGAACTGGCAGAGTTGAGGTTGGTTTAGTTCTCAAGAAGAATGAAATGGACAGGTTTGGTTCTCTATTTTTTAATGGTCTTAAAGATATTTAAATTAATTTACACTTAATTTCGAAAGGTTATTGTCATCTGTCAATATCATATCTTGATTTTTATATTTATATTTTATAGTTTATCTATGTCTTATATATATATATATATATATATATATATATATATATATATATATATATATATATATTATGACATTTATATTTATATATTTTTATAATAAAAGAAAGAAGGCCAGCAAAACTAACAAGGACGGACTAAAAACACCACCACCAATTTATATATAATATAATGCAATGTAAACCGACAAAATCAATAATTTATCAATGGACTAAGTCAATTTAAATTTAATAAATGGATTAGATAATATAAATAAATAAATAAATAATACTTTTGTCCATTAACCAAATAAATAATTCACGGTTGCGTTAACGAATAATACTTTTTATATTTTTTTATGCATTCATTTATAATTTTATTTTATTCTTCGACAAGTGTTTATTTAGAAAAATAAGATATAATCATACATTTTATTTCCGTATAAACTTTATCACCGTTTATTGATTCAAATGGATCTTAAATACATTTTTAATTCAAATTTAGGCACAGATACGTTGTATGAAAAAAAATTTCCTAGAGAGTCATTTTTTGTATTAGTCTTTACAGTACTACGAAAAAAGAGCCAATTTTGCTCACTTCAACTCTTTTTAAATATATATATATATATATATATATATATATATATATATATATATATATATATATTTCAAACTTTGTGTTTTCAATATTTGATTTATTCCGTGGAAGATTAACTTAATAAATCATTATGCTAATTAATAATTTTTTTTTAAAATTTTGGTGAAATAGTGTAAATGGATACTTAAAGGAAATGGAGTGGGTAACTGAAAAATGATTTCTGTATATAACAACAAAAACAAAATTGGGGTATTCGAACAAAAAGGATTAATTTATACTCCATCCGTTCTTTTTTATCTGTGACTTTTAAGTAAAATCTAAATTTTATTTATCTGTCACTTTTAGACTTTTAATGTAATTTAATTTATTTTTTCAATTTATTTTTCTTTTCCAATAAAGTCAGAATCAATTAAATTTGATAATTTAATTTTAATCACGTAATTTAATATTAAATTTAAGTCTATTTATTTTTTTTAATCCTAATAAAAATAACAAAAGTGATTGATAAAAAAGAACTGAGGGAGTAGCAGTTTGCCACTGACATTTCAACCAAGAAATACAAGTCCCACCGAAGCCACTATAGAAAAAGAACAACCATATCCAGAAATCAATAACATGACAAAAGACAATTTGTGGATTTGAATCACAAAAATCTAGCCATATATGAGTAGATTTAATGATTGATACATTGCCACTTAATTAAGCAAAAAATTGTGACTATTTTTTTTAAATGAGCTAACAACAAAAATAAAAAACTTGCACACATAAGAGTGCTTATAGAATCATTAAGAAGCCATTATTTTTAGTTTTATTGCCTTATTTTAAAAACAAATAATTAGCGCACACAATTTTTTTTTATGTACAACTACTTACTATTCAAAATGATTCAAATAATTTCAATTTATATCAAACTTATGTATAAAAAATCATAATATTTATTATAATCACTTTTACTTTTACAACAATTTACTACTCATTATGTCTCATCAATTTGTTATGTTTTGAAAAAAATAATAAAAAAATGAGATAGTCACTTTGAAAATTTAAGAATTTATTTTTATAAAATTTTAACAAAACATTTAATACTTTAATTAGTATTTCTCATTTTTTATTCACTTTATTATGATAACTACATTTGGTGATAACCACTTTTTAAGTCAATTTTAGTGAATATTATAGCACCATTTAACTCTTCAAGCATATCATCTAACCTAGGAATGGGATGGCGATACTTTACAGTGATTTTGTTAACTGCTCGACAATCAACACACATGCGTATGGTTCCATCCTTTTTAGGTACCAAAAGAACAGGTACAGCACAAGGACTTAGACTTTCTCTCACGTGTCCTTTTGCTAAAAGTTCCTCCACCTGTCTTTGCAACTCCTTGGTTTCCTCTGGATTGCTTCGATAAGCTGGACGATTTGGAATTTGTGCACCAGGAACAAAGTCGATTTGATGTTCAATCCCTCTAGTTGGTGGCAACCCAGGTGGTATCTCCTCAGGGAAGACATCTTTATAATCCTGCAATAACTTAGAAAAAGAACTAGGCAAATTTGGGCCAAGGTTAGTTTCAGAGAAATAATTGTCCTTAAACCTCAAAAGTACTAAAGCTCTCATGCCTAAGTATGCATTCCTCAACTCTCTTTCTTTTGCATAAAAGGAGTATTTGCTAAATTTTTCACTCGGCTCACTCTGCTCTCCTTTTACCTCAGCACACATTAACTTCTTCTCTCCTGCACTTTTCTCTTTCTTTTTCTCACTAGTGCAGTCTCACCATTGGACCTTTACTTTTATTAGTTTCACTATTGGCCTCATTTCTCTCATTTTTCTTTTCTTTCTCACTTCCCTTTACCTCTTTTGCAAATTGATGTATCTTTACTTAATCTGCATATACCTCTTTAGGTGCCAAAGGGGCAAGTGTGTGTTTACATCCTTTAAATGCAAAAGTGTCCCTGTTTCTAAGTCCATCATGTAATACACGCCTATCAAATTGCCAAGGCCTTCCTAGCAAAATATGACTAGCATGCATAGGTACAACATCACAAATGACTTTATCTTCATATTTACCAATGGAAAATAATACAGTTACACGTTTGGTCACCTTTACTTCCCCACTATCATTCAACCACTGAAGTCTGTATGGGTTAGGGTGTTTCTCAGTTTTAAGTCCTAATTTATCAACTAAGACTGTACTAGCAACATTAACATAACTACCTCCATCAATTATCATACTACAGACTTTTCCACCTATTAAACACCTAGTATGAAAGATGTTTTCCCTCTGTTCTAGTCCTTTTTCTTTAACATTTGCATTCAATGCACGCAATACAACTAAGGACTCCCCTTGAACAGGATATTCTACATTTTCATCTATATCAGAACAATCCTCCAAAGGTGGCATATCATCACAATTCTCATCAGATTCAGAATCAGAAATAATTTCATCCCCCCTTATTATCATGGTCTTTTTATTCCCACATTCATTAGCATAATGACTACGACCCTTGCATTTGAAACATTGAATGTCCCTATGTCTATTAGTTTTAAGGGTTGTTTCAGAAGTACCTTTTTGTGTAGTGACCATTTTATCTTTGGAATTGGACTGGTACTTGGCAGTGGATTCCTTCTTTGAGTCTCCCTTGTTCCACTTTGAATTCCATTTGTTGTTATTGGAATTTGAATAGGACTTGGATGTCCCACGTCTGCTTCGTTGTCTCTCCACTTTAATTGCGATGTTCACCAAATCATCCATATCCACATAATGCTGTAATTCAACAATATCAGCAAGTTCTCTATTCATACCTCCCAAAAAAGCGTGACATCGTTTGATATTCATCCTCCACAATGCTTGCTTTGATCATGAGCATGTTCATTTCTTTGTAGTAATCCTCCACAGAACTAGATCCTTGTGTAAGTCTTTGTAAGTGATTGTGGAGTTCCCTATGATAGTAACTAGGCACATACTTCTTTCTCATGATTCTTTTCATTTCCTCCCAAGAAGTGATAGGGAGTTCCCCATTTCTCCTCCTATTTTTCAATAACTCATCCCACCAAATTAGTGCATAATCAGAAAATTCAATGGCTGCAAGTTTTACCTTTTTCTCATCCGAATAGTGGTGGCATGAAAAGATCATCTTCACCTTTCTTTCCCAATCAAGATAGGCATCCACATCATTTTTACCTTTGAATGGTGGACTCTTCATCTTGATAGCACTCAAATTGTTGTCTTGGCTCTCCATTAGGTTGTCATACCTCCTTGCTCTTCTTGGAAAAGAATGAGCCTCCTCTTCCTCATCATCATTGTACAACTGGTCTACATCTTCCTCCCTTGTAGACTTAACCTTGGAACCTTTAAGGCTATCTTCCAGGCTGTCTATCCTGAGATTTAGCTTTTGCAAACTATCCATAAAAGCTTTGTACATAAACTTATTATCAGGCACAATCTCGGTTTCCTCTTTACTATTGATTCCAGACATCTTTAAACTTTAAATAAACAAATAAAGGAAAGAATTCACTCAACCTCACGTGTTTGTCTCTCAACTCACAAATTGATATCTCACAATTGCACTTCAGAAACAAACTCAAACAAATATGCACAATTAAGTAATTTGATTAAGGGAACAATGAAAAACCTAACAAGAACAGCAAAGATACTAATTCTAGAGGCAAATTGACCTATTGGAACAAAAATCAGAAATTAGTACACAAGAAGAAGATTTCGTGCACTATAATATATATAGATGTTCAACAACGTGCAATATGTCAAACTAGTGTAATTCGAACCAAAAATAGCCTAGACACACAAATTAAAAACTTAGAATCAAGAAAATGGACAAGACGGATGAACTTAAATGCGGTGTTTAACTAAACCTAATGATTAGTTTAAACAGATTTGATGTAAGACTCAACAAAAAAAAATCAAAGAAAGCATGCAATAAACACAACCCAAATCCAAAATTAGGAGTACTAACCTGGTCTTGAAGAAATCAAACCAATTGTGAAAGTTCTAACTCCAATTCTTGCTTGATTGATCAAAACTTACGCCAAGTGGTGTAGGGCACTTTGTAGATCAAAATTATATCCAAACCAAGTTCAACCACTCAAAGATTGCAAATTATATGCTTGATATATTCAATGGCAAATTCGGATTTAACAAGAACACAAGATTCATCAATTGATCAAATATGATCTTAACAAGATAGTAAATCCGAATTGATAACAAGGCTGTTTCTAATTGATTTTTTTTTCTTCTTTTTTTTGTAACTTTAATCAAACTAATGATCAAATACTTAAAGATAGGTAATTAACACAATAGAGCAAGAACCAAATAAGGAACTAGATGCAAGATCCTATTCGGCTAAAATAGAAAATTAAAGTTTAAAAGCAAAAATTAAAGGATAGTTAAGAATTTACCCCTTAGCCTATGCTCTGATACCAATTGATGCGGAACCCCAGCCTATATGCCAAACTAGAACGCCAACATACCATGAATATTGAACATAAATAAGATAATAAACCCCCAATCTAAAGAACCCCCAAACAAGATTGATTGGAAATGCTTATGATAGATTGATTTAGAAAACAAGAAGAAGAAGAATCAAGCATACATTAATCATGCAAATAGCCTAAGTCTAATTCTTCATGCAATAGCAAGAATCAATAATAAATTAACTCTCACAAATTCGGCCAAGCCAAAGAAAATTCTCATTAATCAAAATTCAAGTGTCTTACAAATGAAGAATTCAGCCCTTTATATAGGCTAGGCAGCCACCCCTCCCTAGTTGAATTAAAATCAAACACTAACTCTAAGAGATAAATAATGAAATAAATAAAAAAGATAATTCCTAACCTTTATCTACATGTATTTGGCCATAATATGGACTAAGTACATGAAGAAATAAAGATAAATACAATCTGAAAATAATCCTAAAGGCTGGTGATAAATATGCATGATTATCCTAAGAAAATGAAGGAATGAATGTAGACTTAATCTTGGCTAAAAGTGGATTTCGGCCAGCCCTTTAAAGATATGGTCAAGCTATTATTTCTCCCTCAAACTCTACTTAATAATATCCCAAAATAATAAGTATTTATCAAGGAAAATTCATTCCTAAAATTTAGGACCCCAAGTTCACCAATGTAGGCCTAAACCTAAATCTGACCCAAACCCATTAAAATTCAATTCTCCCATGTAAAATTCGGCCCCCTTAGGTATTCTAAGCCTCAAATAGTTATTTTGGCCCAACTCTTTAGAAGAGATAAGCCCAACTTTAGCCTACCCACTTAAACTACCCAAAACAGTAAAATAAGCCCAAAATAAAACAAACCTATTCTAATAAAGCCCAATTCGTTTTCCTAGGTTCTAGGCTGCCCAAATATACTTTATTAAATGTTACATAAAGAATAGAAACTAAATAAAGTAGCTTGAAGGCCCATTGCACCATTCGGCCTAAACTTATCTTCATAGTCCAATTTAGTTTCTTTCTCTTCTCTAACTTGCATCTTCTCCACATAAGGATTCATGAATGCTTGTAGGACTTCTTTAAGCAACTTTGACCTTGCTCTTGTTATTGGTCCGTGAGGAAATGCTAGTTCATCTTTCTTGTTGCCATTGTGCTTGGTCTTGCTCATATCATCCCCTCCCCCTTCGAAAGGATTCGTCCTCGAATCTGAATCACAGTCAAATGGATATAAGTCAGAAACATTAAAAGTTGCACTTACACCATACTCACCTGGCAAATCAATCTTGTATGCATTGTCATTGATCCGTTCCAGTACTTGAAATGGTCCATCTCCTCTTGCATCAAGTTTAGACTTCCTTTGGTTAGGAAACCTCTCTTTGCGCATATGGATCCAAACCCAATCTCCTGGTTCGAATATTACTTGCTTACGGCCCTTGTTAGCCTGCTTTGCATACATTCTGTTCTTCTTCTCAATGTGCTAACGTACTTTCGTGTGTATTATCTTAACCAAATCAGCCTTAGCCTTACCATCTAAGTTAGAAAGTTCATTCAAAGGTAAAGGCATCAAATCCAAAACAGTCAATGGATTAAAACCATACACAATTTCAAAAGGTGAAAAACCTGTAGAAGTATGAATTGCATGATTATAAGCAAACTCAACAAATGGTAAACATTCTTCCC
The DNA here is from genome assembly GCA_037975025.1 of Excoecaria agallocha. Lineage (NCBI taxonomy): Eukaryota > Viridiplantae > Streptophyta > Magnoliopsida > Malpighiales > Euphorbiaceae > Excoecaria > Excoecaria agallocha. The sequence goes on along the minus strand of JBBPFJ010000019.1, from coordinate 2,157,337 downwards.
AAGTTTTAATATTCTTACCAATTATAGCACGCAACATAATTCCTAAAGTTCTATTAACAACTTCGGTTTGGCCATCTGGTTGTGGATGACAAGTAGTGGAAAACACAAGTTTAGTACCAAGTTTACCCCACAGAACACGCCAAAAGTGACTTAGGAACTTAGAATCCCTATCTGAGACAATAGTCCTAGGTATACCATGCAATCGAACTACTTCCCTAAAAAAATAAATCAGCTATGTTTGTTGCATCATCAGTTTTATGACAAGCAATAAAATGTGCCATTTTACTAAATCGGTCCACTACAACAAACACACTATCCCTTCCCCTTTTTCTCCTAGGTAAACCTACAATGAAGTCCATAGAAATGTCAGTCCAAGGTTAGTAGGAACAGGCAAAGGAGTATACAAACCTTGATTTAAGGACTTAGACTTAGCTTGTTTACATGCAAACATTGAGCACACACTTTTTCAACACTTTTTCGCATATTAGGCCAATAAAAATGTTCATTAAGCATGTCTAAAGTCTTTTCACGCCAAAGTGTCCCATTAATCCTCCACTATGCGATTCCTTCACAAGCAACTCTCTAAGAGAACATGCAGGTATACATAGTTGTTTTCCTCTAAAAAGAAACCCATCATGTCTATAGAACTTATTAAATGCATAATGTACACATGCCTTTTACACTTCACCAAAATCAGAATCATGATCATACATTTCTTTCAAATGCTCAAAGCCTAACAGTTTAGAACTAAGCATAGAAATCAATGCATATCTCCTAGAAAGTGCATCGGCAACAACATTCTCCTTACCTTGCTTGTACTTAATTACATATGGAAAAGTATCAAGGTACTCTACCCACTTACCATGCCTTCTATTCAACTTACCTTGTCCTTTCAGATATTTGAGAGACTGGTGATCTGTGTGTATCATGAATTCTTTAGGCAAAAGGTAGTGTTCCCAAACCTCAAGTGCTCTCACCAATGCATAGAACTCTTTATCATAGGTAGAGTAATTCAACTGTGGTCCACTCAACTTCTCACTAAAGTATGCTATTGGGCGATTTTCCTGCATCAAAACAGCACCTATACCAATCCCAGAAGCATCACATTCAACCTCAAAAGTCTTAGAAAAATCAGGTAATTTCAAAACAGGAGCAGTACACAATTTATCTTTCAAAACATTAAAAGCATCTTCCTGCTCTTTACCCCATTTAAAACCAACAGACTTTTTAATGATTTCATTTAGAGGTGCAGCAATAGGAGAAAAATCCTTAACAAATCTCCTATAGAAACTTGCTAAACTATGAAAACCCCTCACCTCACTTGCATTCTCAGGTGTTGGCCATTCTTGGATAGCCTTAACCTTTTCATTATCTACCTCAACACCACGTGCACTAACAACAAATCCTAAGAAAACAACACTATCAACACAAAATGTGCATTTCTTCAAATTAGCATACAATTGTTGTTCTCTCAAAACAGCTAACACAAGTTCAACATGCCTTAAATGCTCTTTTAGGTTTTTGCTGTAAATCAAGATATCATCAAAATACACAACAACAAATTTACCTAAGAATTCACGCAAAACATGGTTCATGAGTCTCATAAATGTGCTGGGCGCATTAGTTAAGCCAAAAGGCATAACCAACCATTCATACAAACCATATTTTGTTTTAAAGGCAGTTTTCCATTCATCACCTAATTTCATCCTAATTTGATGATAACCACTTTTTAAGTCAATTTTAGTGAATATTATAGCACCATTTAACTCTTCAAGCATATCATCTAACCTAGGAATGGGATGGCGATAGTTTACAGTGATTTTGTTAACTGCTCGACAATCAACACACATGCGCATGGTTCCATCCTTTTTAGGTACCAAAAGAACAGGTACAGCACAAGGACTTAGACTTTCTCTCACGTGTCCTTTTGCTAAAAGTTCCTCCACCTGTCTTTGCAACTCCTTGGTTTCCTCTGGATTGCTTCGATAAGCTGGACGATTTGGAATTTGTGCACCAGGAACAAAGTCGATTTGATGTTCAATCCCTCTAGTTGGTGGCAACCCAGGTGGTATCTCCTCAGGGAAGACATCTTTATAATCCTGCAATAACTTAGAAAAAGAACTAGGCAAATTTGGGCCAAGGTTAGTTTCAGACAAATAATTGTCCTTAAACCTCAAAAGTACTAAAGCTCTCATGCCTAAGTATGCATTCCTCAACTCTCTTTCTTTTGCATAAAAGGTGTATTTGCTAAATTTTTCACTCGGCTCACTCTGCTCTCCTTTTACCTCAGCACACATTAACTTCTTCTCTCCTGCACTTCTCTCTTTCTTTTTCTCACTAGTGCAGTCTCTCACCATTGGACCTTTACTTTTATTATTTTCACTATTGGCCTCATTTCTCTCATTTTTCTTTTCTTTCTAACTTCCTTTTACCTCTTTTGCAGATTGATGTATCTTTACTTGATCTGCATATACCTCTTTAGGTGCCAAAGGGGCAAGTGTGTGTTTACATCCTTTAAATGCAAAAGTGTACCTATTTCTAAATCCATCATGTAATACACGCCTATCAAATTGCCAAGGCCTTCCTAGCAAAATATGACTAGCATGCATAGGTACAACATCACAAATGACTTTATCTTCATATTTACTAATGGAAAATAATACGGTTACACATTGGGTCACCTTTACTTCCCCACTATCATTCAACCACTGAAGTCTGTATGGGTTAGGGTGTTTCTCAGTTTTAAGTCCTAATTTATCAACTAAGACTGTACTAGCAACATTAACATAACTACCTCCATCAATTATCATACTACAGACTTTTCCACCTATTAAACACCTAGTATGAAAGATGTTTTCCCTCTGTTCTAGTCCTTTTTCTTTCACATTTACATTCAATGCACGCAATACAACTAAGGACTCCCCTTGAACAGGATATTCTACATTTTCATCTATATCAGAACAATCCTCCAAAGGTGGCATATCATCACAATTCTCATCAGATTCAGAATCAGAAATAATTTCATCCCCCCTTATTATCATGGTCTTTTTATTCCCACATTCATTAGCATAATGACCACGACCCTTGCATTAGAAACATTGAATGTCCCTATGTCTATTAGTTTTAAGGGTTGTTTCAGAAGTACCTTTTTGTGTAGTGACCATTTTATCTTTGGAATTGGACTGGTACTTGGCAGTGGATTCCTTCTTTGAGTCTCCCTTGTTCCACTTTGAATTCCATTTGTTGTTATTGGAATTTGAATAGGACTTGGATGTCCCACGTCTACTTCGTTGTCTCGCCACTTTAATTGCGATGTTCACCAAATCATCCATATCCACATAATGCTGTAATTCAACAATATCAGCAAGTTCTCTATTCATACCTCCCAAAAAGCGTGACATCGTTTGATATTCATCCTCCACAATGCTTGCTATGATCATGAGCATCTCCATTTCTTTGTAGTAATCCTCCACAGAACTAGATCCTTATGTAAGTCTTTGTAAGTGATTGTGGAGTTCCCTATGATAGTAACTAGGCACATACTTCTTTCTCATGATTCTTTTCATTTCCTCCCAAGAAGTGATAGGGAGTTCCCCATTTCTCCTCCTATTTTTCAATAACTCATCCCACCAAATTAGTGCATAATCAGAAAATTCAATGGCTGCAAGTTTTACCTTTTTCTCATCCGAATAGTGGTGGCATGAAAAGATCATCTCCACCTTTCTTTCCCAATCAAGATAGGCATCCACATCATTTTTACTTTTGAATGGTGGAATCTTCATCTTGATAGCACTCAAATTGTTGTCTTGGCTCTCCATTAGGTTGTCATACCTCCTTGCTCTTCTTGGAAAAGAATGAGCCTCCTCTTCCTCATCATTGTTGTACAACTGGTCTACCTCTTCCTCCCTTGTAGACTTAACCTTGGAACCTTTAAGGCTATCTTCCAGGCTGTCTATCCTGAGATTTAGCTTTTGCAAACTATCCATAAAAGCTTTGTACATAAACTTATTATCAGGCACAATCTCGGTTTCCTCTTTACTATTGATTCCAGACATCTTTAAACTTTAAATAAACAAATAAAGGAAAGAATTCACTCAACCTCACGTGTTTGTCTCTCAACTCACAAATTGATATCTCACAATTGCACTTCAGAAACAAACTCAAACAAATATGCACAATTAAGTAATTTGATTAAGGGAACAATGAAAAACCTAACAAGAACAGCAAAGATACTAATTCTAGAGGCAAATTGACCTATTGGAACAAAAATCAGAAATTAGTACACAAGAAGAAGATTTCGTGCACTATAATATATATAGATGTTCAACAACGTGCAATATGTCAAACTAGTGTAATTCGAACCAAAAATAGCCTAGACACACAAATTAAAAACTTAGAATCAAGAAAATGGACAAGATGGATGCACTTAAATGCGGTGTTTAACTAAACCTAATGATTAGTTTAAACAGATTTGATGTAAGACTCAACAAAAAAAAATCAAAGAAAGCATGCAATAAACACAACCCAAATCCAAAATTAGGAGTACTAACCTGGTCTTGAAGAAATCAAACCAATTGTGAAAGTTCTAACTCCAATTCTTGCTTGATTGATCAAAACTTACGCCAAGTGGTGTAGGGCACTTTGTAGATCAAAATTATATCCAAACCAAGTTCAACCACTCAAAGATTGCAAATTATATGCTTGATATATTCAATGGCAAATTCGGATTTAACAAGAACACAAGATTCATCAATTGATCAAATATGATCTTAACAAGATAGTAAATCCGAATTGATAACAAGGCTGTTTCTAATTGATTTTTTTTCTTCTTTTTTTTGTAACTTTAATCAAACTAATGATCAAATACTTAAAGATAGGTAATTAACACAATAGAGTAAGAACCAAATAAGGAACTAGATGCAAGATCCTATTCGGCTAAAATAGAAAATTAAAGTTTAAAAGCAAAAATTAAAGGATAGTTAAGAATTTACCCCTTAGCCTATGCTCTATACCAATTGATGCGGAACCCCAGCCTATATGCCAAACTAGAACGCCAACATACCATGAATATTGAACATAAATAAGATAATAAACCCCCAATCTAAAGAACCCCCAAACAAGATTGATTGGAAATGCTTATGATAGATTGATTTAGAAAACAAGAAGAAGAAGAATCAAGCATACATTAATCATGCAAATAGCCTAAGTCTAATTCTTCATGCAATAGCAAGAATCAATAATAAATTAACTCTCACAAATTCGGCCAAGCCAAAGAAAATTCTCATTAATCAAAATTCAAGTGTCTTACAAATGAAGAATTCAGCCCTTTATATAGGCTAGGCAGCCACCCCTCCCTAGTTGAATTAAAATCAAACACTAACTCTAAGAGATAAATAATGAAATAAATAAAAAAGATAATTCCTAACCTTTATCTACATGTATTTGGCCATAATATGGACTAAGTACATGAAGAAATAAAGATAAATACAATCTGAAAATAATCCTAAAGGCTGGTGATAAATATGCATGATTATCCTAAGAAAATGAAGGAATGAATGTAGACTTAATCTTGGCTAAAAGTGGATTTCGGCCAGCCCTTTAAAGATATGATCAAGCTATTATTTCTCCCTCAAACTCTACTTAATAATATCCCAAAATAATAAGTATTTATCAAGGAAAATCCATTCCTAAAATTTAGGACCCTAAGTTCACCAATGTAGGCCTAAACCTAAATCTGACCCAAACCCATTAAAATTCAATTCTCCCATGTAAAATTCGGTCCCCTTAGGTATTCTAAGCCTCAAATAGTTATTTTGGCCAAACTCTTTAGAAGAGATAAGCCCAACTTTAGCCTACCCACTTAAACTACCCAAAACAGTAAAATAAGCCCAAAATAAAACAAACCTATTCTAATAAAGCCCAATTCGTTTTCCTAGGTTCTAGGCTGCTCAAATATACTTTATTAAATGTTACATAAAGAATAGAAACTAAATAAATTAGCTTGAAGGCCCATTGCACCATTCGGCCTAAACTTATCTTCATAGTCCAATTTAGCTTCTTTCTCTTCTTGAACTTGCATCTTCTCCACATAAGGTTTCATGAATGCTTGTAGGACTTCTTTAAGCAACTTTGACCTTGCTCTAGTTATTGGTCCTTGAGGAAATGCTAGTTCATCTTTCTTGTTGCCATTGTGCTTGGTCTTGCTCATATCAGAATATATTTTTTTCCATTGATGAGCATTTATTATTAAATCAAACCAGGCATTATTATCGCATCAAATTCTTTTCTAAATTCTAATTTCTTTGTTCATAATGCAAAGGATAGGTAATATATCGAATAAAACTTCCAGGGAATGCAATATTGGGTGAGGGGAAGCCAGAAAATAAGAATTATGCCATTATATTCACACGGGGAGAAGGGCTGCAAACAATAGATATGAATCAGGTATTGGGTCTAAATACAGCTGTAAAGTAGGAAAAACTTATCTTGTTACAGATAGTGAATTGACAAAAGTGAACAAGGATAATTATATGGAAGAAGCCTTCAAAATGATAAACTTGCTTCAAGAATTCCTTGAAAAGCATGGAGGTGTAAGGTGTCCAACAATTCTTGGACTGAGGGAGCATATCTTCACTGGCAGGTAGGTGTCATAAAAGACTAGATTGTAATAGCATCTGATGCGGGTTTATTAAGATTTGATTTGTATTCATTGTGATGGTTTTATTGATTTTATGCAGTGTTTCATCTCTTGCATGGTTTATGTCAAATCAAGAGACCTATTTTGTCACTATTGGGCAGAGATGATTGGCTAATCCATTGAAGTAAGATTGTAGTTTTAAATTATTTTGAGATATTTTCTTGAGAAAATGAAAATACAAACTTTTTCCACGAGTATATTAATAGATAAGAAGTAAGAAAAAGTTAAATCTTTTGATTTGATGAGCTAAAGTGACTTCAGAATTACATGATGATGAGAAGCCTAGAGATTTAAACCCCAGTAATGCTCATAACTCTAATATGCATCATTAATTTCTTTGGAGTTTGATTGGAAGTTGAAGTAAAATTTGTGTGGATAAAGCATGCATGCTTGAGATAAAGTGCCAAATATTTAGTTTCTTCTAGTTATGGTGATAGCTGATTGGTGCTACCTCTTTCTAGCATTACCAATTTCCTTACAGCAGCAGATTGGTTATCATTGTCATCCTATTTATTTTCCAGTATCTAAAGTGCTTAATGTATGACTCTTTGCTCTTCTTTTAGAGTAAGGTTCCACTATGGTCATCCAGATGTGTTTGATAGACTATTTCACCTGACCAGAGGAGGTGTCAGCAAAGCTTCCAAAGTCATCAACTTAAGCGAGGATATATTTGTAGGCATTTTCATAATCTTGAAACTTATATGGAGACATTATTTTGCTTCATTTTATTAATTAATTAATTTTATTTTATTTGTGGATTTGTGATCAAGTTTTAATTCCACATTGCGTGAAGGTCATCACGAGTACATTCAGGTTGGTAAAGGAAGAGATGTAGGGCTCAATCAGATATCTATGTTTGAGGCGAAGATAGCTAATGGAAACGGCGAACAGACATTAAGTCGTGACATTTATAGGCTTGGTCATCGATTTGACATTTTTCGGATGCTTTCATGCTATTTTACCACTATTGGTTTTTATTTCAGTACTATGGTATGTATGAAATTATTTCTTTACTGTATACGAAACTGTAATTTAAAAATGCTATGATTCTATTTTTTATTTGTTAAATTTTCTGGTACTAATTGAAGACTTGGGTGCTTCTTTGGCAGTTAACTGTGCTTACTGTCTATGCATTTCTTTATGGTCGCCTTTATCTTGTTCTTAGTGGACTTGAAGAAGGCTTGAGTACTCAAAAAGTTATCAGAGACAATAAGCCTCTGCAAGTAGCTCTTGCTTTTCAGTCATTTGTGCAGATTGAGTTTTTGATGGCCTTGCCAATGATGATGGAAATTGGCTTGGAAAGGGGATTCCGTAATGCATTAAGTGATTTCATAGTGATGCAATTACAACTAGCTTCTGTATTTTTCACATTTTCTCTTGGAACAAAGACTCACTACTATGGAAGGACATTGCTTCATGGAGGTGCTCAATACCGGTACAGGTTAAGGTTTTGTGGTGTTCCATGCAAAGTTTGCTGACAACTATAGGATGTATTCACGCAGTCATTTTGTCAAGGGGATTGAATTGATGATTCTACTTATGGTGTACCATATTTTTGGCCAATCATATAGACGTGTAGTGCCGTATATCTTGATCATTGTCTCAATGTGGTTCATGGTTGGGACTTGGCTCTTTGCTCCTTTCCTGTTCAATCCATCTGGCTTTGAGTGGCACAAGATTGTAGATGACTGGACGGATCGGAACAAGTGGATAAACAATCGTGGAGGTATTGGTGTACTGCCAGAAAACAGCTGGGAGTCCTGGTGGGAAAAGGAACAGGAGCATCTTCGATATTCTGGGAAGCGTGGAATCATTATAGAGATATTGTTGGCATTGCGCTTTTTCATTTATCAGTATGGTCTTGTATATCATCTTAGCATTATTGACCATACCAAGAGTTTGCTGGTATATGCCCTGTCTTCAATTTTCTCTGCCATTTATTGTTGCGTGTGAATGGTTAGTGATGTTTATAGATAATTGATCTCAACTTTGCAGGTTTATGGTGTTTCATGGCTTGTGATCGTTTTGATATTGTTATTAATGAAGGTAAATAGCAAACTTCCTCATGCTTCCATGTCATTATTTAGAGAGGTGACTGTTTTTCCTTCCTAACAATGATCATTTTCACATAGCCTATCTGGTTGCAAACGCCCAACTATAAATTACAATGATATGATACCTCAAAGACTCCATGAATTTCCATTTGTGCATTGTGGGTTGATGTAGTTACATGTAAACCTTAACACTTGATTTAATTAAATTATAAATTTTCTTTTATTGATCTATTATATCAGAGTGATGATGTTGTTTGTATGTTGTTTGATCTGTCCGTGAGTTTAACAAGTACTAGTACTGAAACTGCATTGAATTTACAGGCCATGTCTGTTGGAAGGAGGAGACTCGGTGCAAAATTCCATCTCTTATTTCGACTAATTAAGGGTCTTATATTCGTGACGTTTGTTACTGTGTTTATTACTTTAATAGCTCTCCCACACTTGACGATGAAAGATATTATAGTCTGCATTCTTGCATTCATGCCCACTGGATGGGGACTACTACAGGTTAGTGTTCATCCTAGTATCTATATTTCAATATGACAACGGATACTTGTATAGGACCTTTGTACCATTTTAATTATCGTTATGCCTTGATTTTGTTAGATTGCACAAGCATGTAAGCCTTTTATACGGCATGCTGGATTTTGGGGGTCGGTGCGAACACTAGCCCGCGGTTATGAAATAATCATGGGCTTGCTTTTGTTCACTCCTGTTGCATTCCTGGCTTGGTTCCCTTTTGTTTCTGAGTTCCAAACACGTATGCTTTTCAACCAAGCATTTAGCAGAGGTCTACAGATTTCCCGTATATTTGGAGGACAACGGAAAGATCGTTCCTCCAAAAACAAGGAATAGAGGTATCACCCCAAAAGAAAAAGGGCTTCTTATCGATGTGGGATTACCATATCTCCATACATACTTCATGCTCATCACATTAAAAAGGTTAGGTTGTATATGTATACATCCTTGGGTATGAAAAAGGGCTTCTTATCGATGTGGGATTACTATATCTCCATATCACATTAAAAAGGTTAGGTTGTATATGTATACATCCTTGGGTATGAGACTGTATATTGTATGGTAGAAATGCTTGTTAATTATATATTTATAGGAGTTTATCATAATAAAATGATAGGACTCTGTATAGATAGAGCCATATGGCAGTGCTAGGGATGCGAGATGCATGAATGTTGTAGCTGTTCGAGGCGAATGGTTGTAAATAACATAGCAGTAAGTATATATTTAAATTGCCAAAATTCCCTGTTTCTTACTCGGCTGCATTACCAAGCCATGTTTGGCGACATATCTTAATAACTAATATTGAAAGAGAGTGGGAATTTTATTACTTAGTAAAGAAGACAATAGAAATATAATTTAAATGTGAAGAAAATGAGAGAACAATAAAGGGCAGATGTGTTGATGCATAGGTCAGCATTGAGGAATTGTACATAGAAGATTAGTACCGTAATCACAATCACGAAATAATTTACTCGGTTAATACAAAGCCATTCCAAGATCCCCAATGTTTGACACCTTACTCACTCTAAGTCCTAGAGAGTAGGATAATAAAATTTACAACGCAATAAATTTTGCACACCATTGTCGAGAATTTTGTTAGAGAGTTTTTATTAATTTAAGGTAGAGAAATATTCTTTTAGGCCTTACTTTTATATTTGTTTTATAGTTTTAATTTTGTAGTAGTATAAGTTATTGTTTTGTTTGTTTTCTTTCTTTATGCGATAACATAATAGTGCTAATAATATTCTCCATTTAGATCCTAAAATTGAAAGAACTTTTCATGCTTTGTGTAGGGAACAAAGACAACGAGAAAAGGAGGAACAAAGTTCGGTTAACATGGCCAATCAAGATAGATGTACGTTGGGTGATTTTGCTATGCCCGATATATTAAGTAGTTTTGGAGGGATTATGGCACCATCAATTGCCAATAATAACTTCAAAATTAAGCCAAGTATTATTAAAATTTTACAAAATAACTAATTTGGAGGTTTAAAAGAAAGGGATTTATGTGCTCACATATTAGCTTTTCTTAATGTGTGTGCAACCTTCAAAATCAATGATGTGATAAATGACGCAATAAGGCTTAGGTTATTTCCATTTTCTATTTAGAATAAAGCACAACTTTGGCTTACTAGTTTGCCTAGTGAGTCAATCACAAAATGGAACCAATTGAAGCAAGCATTTCTCCACAAATACTTTCTACCCAACAAAACTACCAATTTTTGTAATGAAATCACAACTTTTAAACAAAATACAAGTGGGACCATAAATACTGCTTGGAAAAGGTTTAAAAAACTTCAAAGGCAATGCCCTCATCATGGCTTGCTAGATTGGATGATTTTTTAAATCTTTTACAATGGATTGACAGATGAGAATAGGTACATTGTCAATGTAGCCTCAAGTGGGAAATGGATGGGCAAGATAGCCAATGAGGCAATCACATTGCTTGAGGAACTTGCATATCAAGGATACATGGGTGATGAAAAAATAATTACAAAAGCAAGGAGAGTTTGGGAACTCAACACAATCAATCTTTATACTGCAAAGATAGATGCTCTCACCAAAATGGTAAGTAAATCTTAAATTAATTCTTTAGAAAGTTTAAATTTTGCTTGTGAATTGTGTGGAAGATCTCATTCCTATGCATAATGTAATGTGAGTTCTCATGAGGATGTTAACTATGTTTAAGGAGATTTTAACCAAAGGGTATGGATAAATTCAAACTCTTATAATCTTCAATAGATGAACCACCCTAGATTTTCATGGTCCAATACATCTTCTCAACTTAATTAATCCCCAAAAAAACCCAATACCTAGACCACAAAACCGATCATGATTTCCTATGAAGTAGCCCTTTAACCCTTCTATAACCCAAATCAAATCTTGAGACCCTTATGTTATTAGTGTTTAAGAGTTAATTGTAATTGATAACCGAAAAGTTTTATGTAATTAATTATTCAATGTTGCTAGCCATTGTTTGGTTAGTTACTGATAATAGTTAAATATTATCATATTTGGATCCAGTACAATAGTCACATGCTCAATCACTCGCCCAAAGCTCAAAAGGTTCATTGACTATCCGTACGGATTAAATATTGTTAGATCGATGTAAGTTTGGGAATGCTAAGTTCTTGTATGTTAGGAGTTAGTCTTTATTTATTTTACAGATAGACCGCTATTTGTTGAAAATCGACATCTGCCTATTTCGTCTTGCAACCATTTTGTTCCAGTTTTGACATCTTAGAACTTATTAGTTACCATATAAAAACTCTTAGTTCAATAGAGTGTGCTCTTTAAATTTTCAAATAATCATATTTTTTTAACATTTATCTTACTAATTTGATTGTTAAAATATTTTTTATCGGAAATCTATCAAAATTAATTTGTTTAGGTGACTGGAATTATAGGACGGTTATGAATAATTTTATGGACAATTTGAATATATAATAAACTAATCATTGAGAATATTAAATTTTGATTCTGAAATTACCATTGCAGAACAAACTAGGTCTCTTGACAATGATTTCTTTTGTATTTTCTTGTTTTGTTTTTTTCTTTAAAATAATCTCTTATTTATTCAAAATTTATTATTCTCATTAATTTAATTTTGTATCCAATATATATACAAAATTAGCAAACTGCCTACTGCTCAATAGAGACATAATATCCAATTATCTTTATATATGATATTAGAAAGAGAAGGTAATCTCAAAATTCTTTTTTGCTTATACATGCATAAGATTCTTCAAAAATTTTACAAAATTCTGCTATTTAACATTATTGCTAAAATTAGAAACACGAGTAGGTCTTATATTTTTGGGAATTAAGTTCTCTTCGATTTTAATTAACAAGACAACCTCAGAAATTTATTAAACAGAATTGGAATGATTTTGATATTAATTTTGTTATCCTCGTTCAATTCAGATAAATACTTTGATAAAATCGAATTTAATTATTTATTTATTAAAAATAATATTCATCTCTAGCATGATATAAAATTCATATTGTTTTATATTAGCATTTTTTTTTGGATAAATTGTTTTATATTAGCATTATATACTTACAATACACATAGATAATATATCAAATTAATTAAAATTAAGTATTTATAATAAATATATTTAATTAAATATTAGATCAAAAGTATGCTTAAAGTTTATGTGTTAAATCATAAATGGTCATGTAAATGAATAGATATCTTAGATAAAGGCATAAAGCAGAGAAAAATACAAACCGAAAATGCACATTTGCTACTGTACATGCACTTGGGCTTCGATCTCTGACTATGCATAGTACATATATGTCCCACTAGGCACTAATCCACAATGAAGTGAAATTTTTTCTAGAACTTTATTTTATATATATAATTACGTTGATTTAAAAAAAGTTTTCGAGCTAATTTCAGCTCAGCGTCTAGCTTCAAATAATTGGAGTCCAATGCCAATTGAATACTCAAATAAAGTTCACTATTTCTTGCTCATGTTTTCAGTATATATGAATCACATCAAAAGATCAAACGAAAACAATATAACAAAAACTGAATAAAAAGAATTCACATGCCGGTTCCATTTTAATTTGACATAAAAAAACATATTGTATACATGATGAATCTATATTCCAGCCTTGGATTGAATGGGGAGACATGAGGGGTCATTCGAATATTTGATGGTATATAATTTTCAAACCTCACTTTATTTTTAAGAATCTCAAATGCCCCACTTAATAAAATAAAATATTATATCTTATAATTCGAATCCACCAAAATTTAAAGCACAATATTAATAAAATAAAATAGAATAGTCTCCAGAATTAAAAAAAAAACAATATTATATCTTAGTTCTTGCTTGAAATCCTGAAGAGCTTTATTTTTCTCACAACTGAAAAATAAATAGTACCAAATAATAATAATTTCATTAATTTGGTTATATGTCATACATTAAGCCAAAGAAATTAAAATATAGAGATCCGTCAGAACTGATAACTTTTTCAATTCCAACAGCTCCATTTGTGCCTCTTGACATATGACTTGGTAGCTTTTACCATTCGAACAAATGCATTTCAAAAAAAAAACAGCATGTTGGAGCTTTTTCAAAATTGATTACTACTTTATTTAGCACAACGACAAAATTATTCATTACTATTTATAAAATATATTTAAAAAATATATAAATTTACATTGAATGCATTTATAAAAATTTATATTTATAAATTAATATATTTACCTACAATAAGTTGTTTATTTGAGGAATTTATAAATTTTTATATTATGCTATTATTTATTTATGAGAAAAATATACTTTACATTAAAAAAGTATATCCATTTTGATAATTATACCATCAAACTATAATAATTTTATCAAATATTTAAATATTATTCATAATCAACTACAAATAACAAGTATATACTACTAAGTATCCGTTCCTACTTAGTATTCATTAACTAAACCAAACAAGACCTTAAATGTAAACACCGCACCACATAAAGTGAAACTCTTGAAAAAACTGTAATTCTCTCCTTCAATGATGAGTCCTATTTTTGAAAATAATTTTCAATAAATAATTTTTTTAGCTAGATTGTTGCCTTACACAAACTAAGGCAATAATTTAAAATATGCAACATTGTATACTAAACAAGAAGAAGAAGAAGATGCCTTACACAAACCAAGGCAATAATTTAAAATATACAACATTATATACTAAACAAGAAGAAGAAGAAGAATAAGAAGAAGAAGAAATATGAGAATGGAAATGGATCCCCCTTCCTCTCGTATCACCTCCCCTCCAACTGACCCACCCATTTCTCACCCTGCGCCACCTCCAACCAACCCCATGTCCCTTCGTGTGCTCCTTCGGTTGAGCACAAAAGGTTGGACTATGGCAGACCTCGAAAGGAACCACCAGCAGGTGTTGATCCTTTCAAAAAAAGGTCTGATACCTTTAATATATTTGTGGACAATCTACCAAAAGTGTGGTCTAACTTCAGAGTAAGGAAAATTTTCTCTTGGTATGGAATGGTCGAAAGTATTTTTGTCTCGTAGAAATTGAGCAAAAGATAATCCATCTTTGGCTTTGTTAAATTATCAGGTGTGGTTGATATAGATAGAATAATTGAAAGGATGAATGGATCCTAGTTAGGGAATAATCAAATTTAAGTCAATCTTGCATAGTATGTCAAAAACACTACCTTTATTAGCAGAGGTACAAGGAAACCAAAGTTCGGCAGACTGGAGAAGTCAGTAGACACAACATATGCAAATAAAGATGTAACAAAGAAAACAAACAATATCTCTAAGACCCTAAAAGCTAAGTGGCCTAGTTACTGAGATGGCATGTCTTATGCTAAGGTAACAAAATTTGGCTTGTCCAGCAAAGATGGTATTCGAAAAGACACTTATACAAATATGAGAGTAGGAGCAGTAAATTTTTAGTACAAGGTAGCTGAGGAGGATCAAGATTGGCTGAATAGGAGCTTGGTAGGTTGGCTCCATAATGCAAAAAGCATTACTAGCATATAGGAGGCTATGTTGGCTCAAGATTATTTTTCTTGCATTTGTACACCTATGAGAGGTAATTTGGTACTTTTGACCTTCCCATCCATCAAGGAAAAGCAATGATGTTAGAATCTGGTATAGACTGGCTGAGTGAGTGGTTTGAGTGTGTTAAGCCATGAGAACCGAATGAAATTTGCAAAAAGAGATTTGCCTGGATTATATGTGAAGGATTTTCTCTCTATGCATGAAACCCAACCTTTTTCTTAACTATTACAACTCTATATGGCAGCTTTATTTGCATTGATGAGAACACCAGGAAGAAAATCTAATTGGATGTGGCAAGAATTTTGATTGCACCTCTTTCACAACCACTACTAATGAGATCTTAAAAACCAAAATTGATGGGGTCATTTATCCCTTCAGAATCTAAGAAGAGCCCTTTTATTTCTGCCCCAACCTTTTTAGTAGGATTAACGGGAACTAAGCTAGGGTGAATTTAGCCTGCAAAAAGCTCCGGCAACTGGCAATTTCTAGAGGCAAAAAGCTATCATCTTTTTAATGCATTCCCCATTCTGCTCAAGCTCCGAGAAATCCCACTCTTTATCTTTACAAGATTCGATGGTGATGCACTTCTTCTAATATAATTCCCCTAGGCTTTGTCCCCCTATGTCTGATATAGAGGAAAGGTACTTTAATAAGCAGAACATTGAGATTGTGGTAGCTCTAGAGCGTAATTTAAACACCCCTTCAGACCATATGGTGGATTTAGCCCTTAAGTTTGTCCAAGAACTCTCATTTAAGCCCATAGGAAATAGAACCTTAAATGAGCTTGATTTGATTCCTTATGAAGGTCTAACTAGTTATGCCAACCTAGGCATTTTACCTGATTACAATGAAAGCCTTGTTTTAATCTCTATCAATGGTAAGGCAATCACTGAATTCAAAGTCAAAAGTAGGAAAGCCAAGAAAATCCATTCTTTCTATGCTCTAGACACTATCAGATCCTTCCTTCAATTCCCCAACTTGAAGAAAATGAGAGGTAAGAAAGGGAAAACTAAACGAAAAAAAAGCTTTTGCTTTTAAAGAGTTACTGCCATAAGACAATTATGGGATGGGGCAAGTAGCAGATGAATCTATCTCTAATGGGTGTATCCTTAATATCAATAGTCGCATTGTTAATGAAAAAGAACTAGAACTTGATTCCCCTACTAGTGAAGCTTTAAAAATCCTCAAAGTGGCAGACATGTTAGGTATTGTTCAAGCAGGTAACAGAGAAAAATTCTTGGCTTTCTTAATTGAATCTGAGGTTAGGGAGAGAGAGGTCTGGGAAAATCTGAAAGAGAGTATGTAGATCAGGGGGTAAAATCAGCTGCTCAGAGTTTTAAGTTTGTTTATCTTGTTGTTATTATGAATTTCTTATCTTGGAACACTAGAGGGCTAATGTTGGTTGCATGTATTACAAAAAACAACATTGGATTGGCTATGTTGTAAGAGATGAAAATGAGAAGAGTTAACTCAAAAACCATTAGATCTTTATCTAGTAATAAAAATATGGATTGGGTTTCTTTAGATACTGAAGGCAACAGTGGAGGCATCCAGGTATCCTAGGGTGTAAATATTTTTCCCAGCATAAGTCTATACGTTTTAGTCTAAGATGGATAATTGTTGAAGGGCTACTAGTGGATATCATGATGGATTGTCGGATTGTAGCTATGTATGTGCAATCTAATAAGGCAGAACAAGTAGAATTATGGAATCATCTTGAGAGTTTGCTTGATAAATACTCCCTTGTTCTTATGGGAGGATATTTTAATGCAGTACTAAGTTCAAAAGATAGATGGAAAAGCAATATGGGTAGCAAGGATGAAAAAATATCAGGAATTTATTTTAAGTCTCAACTCTATTAGCAGAAGCAAGATTGATAGATTTTTAGTAAACAAGGATTGGTTATTAAAAGTAAAAGATTTATCACAATTAGCCCCTTCCAAAGTGCCTCTCGGATCACACACCCCTTGTGTTATGCTACTCATCAATTAACTAAGGACCTAAGCCTTTTAAATTTCTTGATGTTTGGTTGTATGATGTTAGTTTCCTTAAAAATGTTAGATTATGTGGTTGAACTTAAACTCTTCACATGGAAAAAACATTCAGCTCAAAATCAAGTTGATAAAAAAACTATGCCAAAATGGAATGCCTTCTATTTTGGTAATATAGACCAGTCCATCTCTAGGCTTGAAAGGGTGATTGACAGACTTGACTATGACTTGGAATGTTAAGATATCCATGAAATCTGGTCCTGAAACTTTTCATTTGAGCGGGACAAAAGCGCAGAGGGAGAAACTAAAAAAACATTCACAGGTTATTATGCTTTTCGCCCTCCTCTCTCCCTCTGGCTCGACTTACGCCGTCGCATCCTTCACTACGGGGCACTGCCATGGCTAGCGTCTCAATCCATAGATAGTTGCATCTCTCTTTCAATTTAGTTTTTTCTTCTCTATGCCTCTTCACCATTTTTTAATCCTTTTTTTCCATTTTTTCTCTTTGGATCTAATTCTCTTCTTCTTATTTTCTAGTGTCTATTGTTGTTTGCATTCTGCAATCGCAGGTCTTCATTTAAAGTGGGATAAAAAATTTGAGCTCTTTTGATTTTACACCAAGAGTATGCACGAGGATTCAATTTCTCGATTCCTCCCTCCCCGATGCCACTGCGAAACTCGCTTGAGCTAATCTTGAAAAGGTCTGACCCATTCTATATTCTATTCTTTTCTTTTTTCTGTCTTTGTTTCTTACCCTAATTTGCTCGTGGAGAATCTGTTTCTTAGCTTTTTTTCTTGCTGTCATGAAAATGGAAAGGAGAAGGCTTCAAGTTGAAAGGGTTTTAAGCCCTGCCCCTAAATGACGTTCTGATTTCTCTTCTTTTTTTCCCAAATCAGGTATCTTCCTATTTCTCCATTTTCTTTTCCTTGATTTGTGAATTAAATTACCAGTTTGTCAGATTGAATTGGTTTGTAGATAGAATTCGGGGTTTTTGAATTGAATTTGTTGTCTGGTTTTGGAAATTGTCGTACGAGCATTATTAGGGGTCTGCTTTTTGCTTCCCCAATTCATGATTCGTATTTGTTTTGATTTGTTGATTGATAAATAAGTGATTTCTTCAATTGTAAGGCAAATATTTGTTTGGCTTATAAACCGCCAGTTACTGTACATTATTCCCAATTTCTTATATTTTATGTATTTCTAGTTTATATTTGAATAATATATCTACATCACCACGTAAATTGGTAAATTGTCATTAACTGCTCATAGTTATTATGTATGAATTTAGCTTGTCTTATACATACTCAAATTTAATCCAAATACAATATCTTTTTTGTTCCAAGACTTCTCTGAATTCTCTCCTTTATTAATATTGGCTTCTTTTTGCTCTGCGAATATTAACACATTCTCAATTTCCATCTGCAGAAGCAGAGATCCCTCTCTTCATTATAAAAGGTTCAAAATCGATTTCCTTTCTTCAAGAATCTTTTTAACTTTTATTCTTTTTTATCTCTCTAATTAATCTTTTGTTGTTTCTATATTATGATTTTATTGCAAAATTTTGATTTCTTCCAACAAAAGTTTATTTATTTATTTTTTTGCTTATATAGCAGGTAACATTATTTTTAATTTCTCTTTTCTCTGCTTTATGTTTTCTTTCTTTTTCCTAGTTTATGGATTGGGTTAATTTTTTAAAATTTTTTAATGGTGTTTAACAGGAAATTCTTGGTTTGTTTTGTAATATACAGATTAAAGATGTTAGGAGATTTTCTCACCAGACTTCTTGTGTATTTCATTGATCACCAATTCATTTTCTTTCTTTCATTCTTGTTTGATTCTTTGATTTTGTTTTTCTTGTTTCTTTATTTCATACCCTTTTCTCTTATTTTATTATGAATTTAAGATATGATAAAAAACAAACTAGATTATGGGTACAAATTATGAACAAAATTACAAAGTTTATGTTGCTCATTTTAGATTGATGAATGAACTGTATTAATTCTATGAACTGTATTCATATGTCAATTCTTCTTTCATAACTTTCAGTTGAAATCAATAATTTGCAATTATTTAATTAACTATCTGATAAAGATCAACCACAAGGAAACAACAATAACAGCAATGCAATACAAAAACACACCACAATGAGAATGAAGAATCTGTATTGATGATGAATTCTGAGTTACAGCAAGTGAGTTCTCAATAGTATGGCTGATTGGCAATGCAGCCTAATTACAAAATGAAAAAGAAACAAACAATACAAGAAATAAGGGCCGAACCACCAAAGAAGGAAAAACTCCTCAATCCTCCCTTCCCAAAGGAAAAAACGGAATAATCAACATAAGGAACACAACCACCCCCTAACGATCAACTAAAAACCCCTTATACTCATTTCCCTTTTCCCTCTTTTCTTTCCTCACACAAAACCTGCATTAGTCTACCTCAGCTGCTTTATTATTCCCTACATTCCTCCTATGCTTCCTCGTGCACACCTTCCAAACTGTGGGCTTCTGGGCCTGTCCACCATCTTCTGGGCCTCAATCTTCATCATTGCCGGCAGGAGGGGAAACTGTCTTATCCTCAAGACATAAGTGAGGGAACTGATTTCGGATGACGAAAACATCTTCCTAAGTGGCGTTGTCCGGACCACCATCATGCCACTGAATGAGCCATTGGGGGGTAGCTTCACCGTATTTGCTTATGGTACGATTGGCTAGGATAGAGTAGGGAATACTTACCTCATCAGGTTCTAATCCCTCAGGCAGAGTAGTAGACACCTGTGCTGATCCAGAGGCCTTCTTCAATAGAGAGACATGAAAACAGGGTGGATCTTAGCTCCTTATGGCAGCTCCAACTTATATGCAACTGGACCCACACGATGGAGCACTGGGAAAGGGCCATAGAACCGTGGTGCCAACTTGGGATTGATCCTTGATGCTATTGAAACCTGTCGATGGGGGCATAATTTGACAAAGACATAGTCACCTTCACAGAACTCTACATGGCGTCGATGTTTATCAGCATTGTCTTTCATCTTGGACTGAGCTCGGGCAAGATGACCCTTAAGTTGCCACAGGGCTTCATCTCTATCCCGCAACTCTTAGCCCACAGCAGCTACTTGGATTTCACCGGGCACATACTGAAAAACTGTGGGGGCTCTTCTGCCATAAACTACCTCAAAAGGGGTAGTTCCAGTGGAGGAATGATAGGTGGAATTATACCAAAATTATGCCCATGATAACCAGTGTGACCAGGATTTGGGTTGATCCATTGCGAAGCAACGAAAATACGTCTCAAGGCACTGGTTAACCACTTCTATCTGGCCATCCATTTGGGGATGGTATGCTGAACTAAGGCCGAGCTTGGTCCCCTAGAGCCTAAAGATTTCTTGCCAGAATCAACTGATAAACATGGGGTCTCTATCACTTAAAATTGACTTAGGCAGCCCATGGAGGCGAATGATTTCTTGAAGGAAGGCTTCAACCAATGATCTTACTGTATAGGGATGTTTAAGGGGGATGAAATAACTATACTTGGATAATCTATCCACCACAACCCAAATCATGTCATATCCCTTCGGCCGTGGCAGCTCGGTTATGAAGTCCATTGAAACTTCTTCCCAAACCTTGTTCGGTATTGGCAATGGTTGCAACAACCCACCAGGCACTAGGGTTGAAGCTTTTTAAAGCTGACATGTATTATAGTTTTGAACAAACCGCTGTATCGTCTTGGTCATACCAAACCAATAGACAATCAAAGCCAATCTTCGGTATGTCCTGTAGTATCCTGAGTGACCGCCCAAGGGACCTGTATGGAACTCCTCAAGAAGCATAGGAATCCAGGATGAGGAGGACGGAATGACCAACCTGGCTTTGTAGTACCATCGCCCCTGTTGGACAGTAAATCTCGGATGCGTTGAATTTGAGAATTTGTGTTTACACCTTGTAATAACTCCTGCCCCCCTACCCATTTGGACTAATGGTTATGGCTTGGAGATCACCAGAATGGGACATTCATGATAAAGCATCTGTTGCACTATTCTCCCTGCCTGGTTTGTAATGGACTTCACATTTATACCACATCAATTTTGCTAGCCAATTTTATTGGTCCTGTGTTGTGATTCGTTGGTGAAGCAGATGTCTAATGCTCTGCTGGTCAGTGTAGACAATGAAAGTCTGCCCCAAAAGATAAGGCCACCAATGCAATACTGCAAGAATGATCGCCATTACTTCTTTCTCATATGCTGACTTCAACAAATTCTGAGCAGACAAAGCCTTACTAAAATAAGCAATAGGCCACCAGTCTTGCATGAGGACAGCCCCTATACCACACCCCGATGCATCACATTCTATCTCAAAGGGCTTCGAAAAATTAGGTAAAGCCAGCAAAGTTGCTGTAGTCAACTTCTGTTTGAGGAGGTTAAAAAAGCCTCATGTGCTGCCATATTCCATTTGAACGCGCCTTCCTTGGTTAATTCAGTTAGGGGCTTGGCAATCTTCCCATACCCCTCAATAAACTTTCGATAATAACCGATAAGGCCCAAAAATCCTCTCACTCTTTTAACCATATTCGGTATTGGCCAATCCTGAACAGCTTGTGTCTTGTTATTATCCACTCATACTCCAGCCCCATCAATGACATGTCCCAAGTACTCCACAGAGGATTGACGAAACTGACATTTCTTGGGATTCACCACGTATTGGTTCACTGCTAGGATATGAAGGACAACTTGTACATGCTTCAAGTGGTCCTCCTATGTCCTGCTGTAAACCAAAATATTATTGACAAACACCAAAACGCAGTGGCAAAGTAGGGGCTGGAATATATCATTCATAGTTGACTGGAAAGTGGCTGGGGCGTTAGTCAAATCGAATGGCATTACCAAAAATTCGTAATTCCATCATGAGTCTTGAAGGCAGTCTTTTCCACGTCTCCCTCCTATATACCCTTATCTGATGATATCCAGACTTGAGGTCCAGTTTAGTGAAGAATTTAGCTCCGTTCAACTCATTAAAGAGTTCTTCAATCACCGGTATCGGATATTTGTCGGAACCATCACCTTATTTAAGGCCCGGTAGTCCGTACACATGCATCAAGAGTCATCCTTCTTTTTTACTAAAATGATTGGGCTGGAAAAAGGACTTTGGCTAGATCTGACGATACCTTTAGCTAACATCTCCTGCACCTATTGCTGGATTTTTGTCTTATGGTGGTATGGGTATCTATAAGGTCGTACACACACCGATCCCAGGCCTTGTTGGAGGACAATTTTATATTCCACGGAATGTTTAGGCGGTAAGCCTTCAGGTTCATGGAAAACGGATTGATATCTATCAAACAACTAAATTAATTCTCTGTTGATACACTCCCAAGTGAGTCACTGAATCCTGCGGCAAGGACATTGCCCCCTCGCCTTCTTCGACTAATTGGTGCAAATGGCCTTTGACCCAACCTTGGAGTGGATGAATAAACCCCCTGTGCCTTGGTGACCCCCTTCAATTCTACCCATTTGCCACAGTCCTGAAATTTTAGTCTTTCCACAGCCCAATTTGCTGTAATATCCCCTAGGGTACTCAACCAAGAGATGCCCAAGATGACGTCCAACCCTCCCAAATTGGTTACTAAAGCCTCTATGGTACCACAATAACCATCTATTTGTAGCGTTAATCCTGAACATTGTTTGTTAACCCCAATCAAATGCCCATCCCCTAGTCGTATTCCAAGAGGTTTGATGGTGCGTACTTGTATGCCCAACATAGAGACTAGCTGGCTGGAGATGAAATTATGAGTGGCACCACTGTCGTATTCCAGATTTTCATTGTCCCCATCGTAGTGTTCAGTTGAAGGGGAAGAAGGAAGAAGTCATTGTTGGGTTGTGGTATTTGGAGCAAATCTGTGCTGGGTTGGACTCGGTAGGAATGAAGGTGATGATGGATTCACAGGCCCAAATCGACCAAGCCCATGGCCTCCAGTGGGTCACTTGGGTTTTGCTGGTCCAATCTCTATCTCTCATGGAGTGTGTCATCAACCGACTAACACCCCCTTTACTGCCAAGTTGAGTTGCTTTAATCGAACGAGCCAATCTTATGGCTTACACACGTTCTACAGGCTGATGAACCATTAACCAGCCCTTAATTTCATCCTTCAAGCCACTGATGAAGTAACCAACGTATTGCTGCTCGGGTAACCCTGGTGCATTTGCAGCCACCATTTCAAAAGAAACGATATACTCTTCCACTGTCCCTGTTTGTTGTAGATCGGCCAACTCTTCAAAAGGATTTGAAGAATAGCTACTGCTGTATCTCCTCATCATTTCCTTCTTAAGTTGTTCCCAAGTTAAGGTAGGATAAATATCCATTAACATACAAAACCAATTTATGGTAACACCCTCCATTGAAATTTCAGCCAATCGAATTTGCATCTCAGGAGAGATCTGATTTATTCGGAAGTATGTATCGGCTCGAGTAATCTATACCCTAGGATCGGCTCCATTGAACAGCAGAAGCTTGACCTTACGTAGGGATGGATGAGAATCGAAAAAATGATTGGAGTGGATCTGGAAATCCATTCTCCGAACGGAACTCTGCCCATTTGTGTTCCAGTTCTCTTCCCTATTTATTCTCATGCTGAAAAAAATCTTTAGTGGTTTGGGGCTATTTGTCTAAATGTTTAATCCAGTTCATAACAAATCCCCTGAATTCCTCCTATTTTTGCTTATCAACTTAGAGCTCAGAAACTGTTATGGTAAGGTCGTTCATACTAACAGTGAGTTGTCCCACTCTTCGATCAGTGTCATCTAATTTGGATTACAAAGTCTGGTAACAGGTCTCCATCGAGTATCCGGCAAGTCGGACCAATGATAAAGATCAACCACAAGGAAACAACAATAACAGCAATACAATACAAAAACACACCACAATGAGAATGAATAATCTGTATTGATGATGAATTCTCAGTTACAGCAAGTGAGTTCTCAATAGTATGGCTGATTGGTAATGCAGCCTGATTACAGAATGAAAAAAAAAACAAACAATACAAGAAATAAGGGCCGAACCACCAAAGAAGGAAAAACTCCTCAATCAGCCCTTCTACTCCCTTCCCAATGGAAAAAACAGAATAATCAACATAAGGAACACAACCACCCCCTAACAATAAGCTAAAAACCCCTTATACTCATTTCCCTTTTCCCTCTTTTCTCTCCTCACACAAAACCCGCGTCAGTCCACCTCAGCTGCTTTATTATTCCCTACGTTCCTCCTATGCTTCCTAGCGTACATCCTCCAAACTGTGGCCTTCTGGGCCTGTCCACCATCTTCTGGGCCTCGATCTTCATCACTATCCATTTATGAAAATATAATCAACACTAAACAATTCTTATAAGTTTATTCAGTTCTTGATTATAAAAGATGACCTTTTTTGTGGTTGACTTATAAGAAGCAAAGATTGTTATACCCAAAGAAATTGGATGTGAAATATATCTTCATATAAATGCTATGCAGCTTTGAGAATCCTATATTTTTATTATGTCCCTCTTTGGGGTGCATAAGTTGGTATACATTTGTAACTTTGAAGGAAAGAAATTCATATAATTGTCATCATCTTGTTATTCATTAGATGCTTTATTTAGCATATGAATTTCAGAACAGTTGTAGAAAATGAAGAATGTATTTCTTTTGAATATATGTAACTAAAAATTTGAGCTTTTTGGATTACTGATGCATGCCGTTGTTTCACGTTCTGATGCTATGTTTCCATTACAGGTTGTTGAAGGCGTTATATATAAAGGTTGCTGCTCTTGGAGTTAAATGTAGCTTAACCCTGTCACTATGTATTGACAACGCTACGACCACCATCTGCGGCGGAGGCGCTTCTATCTCCGAGAATTAGCGGTGTGATACGGATCCAAGAGGGCTATCTTATGCCATTGAAGAGGGGCAACCTTATGACTTTCAAATGGGTCTAAATGGAGTTCAAACACATAAATATAAGATCCAAATGTCATTGGGGCGTGCTCCAATTTATAGGAGGCAGATTTGGTGCTTTACCATCAATTTTGGGCTTATACAACTTTGGGCTTTAATTGTACAAGTCATGTGCCTCATTTAAAAGTCACATGACTCACTTAAGTTGTAAATGTAGGCTTAGGTGTGTGGGCTTCTTTTTGGGTTTAGTTTTAGTTAGTTTGGTTATTTATTTTAGTCTTTCTTTTGGGCTTTCATTTTAGGCCTATAAGGTTTATTAATTAGTTTTGTTTTAAGTGTGTTTAAGACTTATTTGGGCTTATTTGGCTTGTAAAAGCCCAAGGAAATTCGTGTAAGGCCATATGAGTATTTAAATTAGGGTTTTAAAGAGTGAATTAGGGTTAGCCACCTTATAAATAGGCTAACCTAGGTTGTAAACTTAATCATTGAATCAAATTATAAACTTTTGAGAGTTTTTCTCTTGGCTTAGCCGAATTTCTTTAGAGAGATTGTGAGATTGCTTGCTTTCTTTTCTATTGCATCAAGAATTAGGATTACTTATCAATCATTTGATTGTGGCGTTTTCTTATTTCTTCTTATCCCGATTATTTGCGTTTCCATTCACGTGTTGTTTGGGGGTTCAATAGGGAGGGAGTTTCTCTTCTTTGTCTTTTGAAATCAAAGTGTATGTTTAAGGGGTTTCGTGTTCTTTCTTTAACCTTGGGGTTCTGCATCATTTGGTATCAGAGCCAAAAGTAAGGTAAATTCCTATTTATCTTAGTGTTAGGTTTGTGTTTTCTTTTCTTTGATTTCTTTATGTTTATGCCGAATTAGGTAGTGATAAGTTTTGATTTGTGTGCTTTTTGTGTGTTAAATTTAGCCTTTTTTTTTCCTTACCTTGTGTTTTGATTCATTAAAAATTCTTAGAAACATAACTTGAACTTTGAATCTTTGGCATGAAAAATCAAATTCTAGTAGCAGTAGCCTTTAGATTGGTGTGTTGAATTAAAAAAAAAAAGAAAAAAAATCGTGGTACTATTCACGGCACTGTTCACATCGCACGGTTTACGGTACTGTTCATCAAAAAAAAAAGAAAGAAGAGAGAAAACGTGAAAGAGAAGAAAAATAGAAGAAAAAAAAGTAAGGAGCAATTGAGTAAGTGTAGTTTATATAGCCTAAAGAAATCCTAATCCTTTCATAAGTGGGAAAAACTAATCCTTTTTGCTTTAGGATTGGGAGGGGCAGCATTTACACCTTTTCTAAACACCTTTGGGAATCCTTTAAAGGGTAGGAAATACAATCCTTATTGCTTTGGATTTAGGTTTTCAAAATCCAATCCATACTTGATTTGGAATTACAATCCTAGTCCTACTTAACCAAGGATTTACTTTGCAATTATTAAACCACCATTTGTGCTATCCATTTATTATCCATTTGTGCCAATCATTTCTATCATTTGCTATCCATTTGTGCAACCATTTTTGGCAACTTTTCCATCATTTGAGTAACCATTTTTGGAAACTTTCCACCATTTGTGCAACCATTTTTGGCAACTTTTCCATCATTTGTGCAACCATTTTTGGAAACTTTTTTTCCACCATTTGTGTTATCATTTTTGGAAACTTTTGCCATCATTTTGCCATTACTTTGCCATCTTTTTGCCATCACTTTGCCACCATTTTGCACACAACTTGACACACTAATCAAGCTTGTTACATCATTCGGCCTAGTGATAATTTTGGCTCTAAATTGATTTGTTTTTGCATGCAACCTACTTCATTTATTTTAATTAGGTCTCTTTGTTGATTTCTTGCTTTGTTGGGTAGAATATTTAGGTTCGATATTTGATTTACTTTGTAGTGAATCAAATTCATTCATTTTATCCATATTGTCATTTTCCTTGATTCTTGTTGCTTATTTTCTTTGTTTTAAGCTAGTTTTTTTTGTTCCATTTACATTGTTAGAGTATCGTTGCTTATCCAATACTCTAATTTACTTATCATCAAGTGGTACACCACTCTTATCCGTGTATCACCTCCATTGTGTCTAGAGTCTTCTTTTCTAGTTTTGAACTATCTTTTGTTGTTAGTATTATTTCCTTGTTTTCTTAAACGTGCTCAAGTTTTTGATTTGTGATTTACATTCTGAAGTGCAATTTTGAAGTTGCAAGCTTGAGAGGAAAAAGGCAAGAGAGTGAGAGGACATTAAGAGGGTAAAAGCCAAATTTTGAGCGAAACACGAGTGAATGTGAGGATGTCTTATTACAAGTCCAAGCGACATTTACATCAAGATGAAAGGAATGCGTTTAAGGAAGATATAAAGTTGATAAGGCAAGACCTTAATAATCTAGAATGGTTGGTTAGACAATATTTCGAACCACTCATTAGGATGGAGGAGAGCAAAGCGAAGAGGAAGAAGGAGAAAGTTATCCTAGAAGAAATAATTTGTGAACCTGAAAAGGGTGATATAGATATAGGCTTTGATAGTGAAGTTACTCAAGACCATGAAGAGGAGGTTGTTGATGAGCTTGATGAGGAAAAAGAGGTTTTGGGTGAAGTTGAAGATGTGGAGAACTTGGTAAATGAGGTTATTTTAGAGGTAGAAGAGAATAATGATGTTGTGCATGATGGAGAAATAATTGAAAGTGAAGAAATTGTTGATTGTTTGAGTGCAAGTGAAGAAGTTTGCTTAGTTGAGATGGAAGATTCACAAGTTACAGTTGATTCTCTATTGATTAAGGAGAATGAGTTGCACATGGAAAGTGGAGAAAGTCAAAATCATACCGCTATATTAAATACTAACCATGTTTTGCATAGTCCTTTTCTTTATAACTTGCAGGATCATGATGAGTTTCTCAATGAAGAAGCATTCATATTATTTCCACCAATGTCGAAGATCATTTATGAAGATGAATGTATTCCTCAAGTGTCAATTCCCAACTATTGCAAGACGAAGATTCGAGGACGAATCTTTTCTAAAGAGGGAGGGAATGATACGGATCCAAGAGGGCTATCTTATGCCATTGAAGAGGGGAAACCTTATGACTTTCAAATGGGTCTAAATGGAGTTCAAACACATAAATATAAGATCCAAATGTCATTGGGGCGTGCTCCAATTTATAGGAGGCAGATTTGGTGCTTTACCATCAATTTTGGGCTTATATAACTTTGGGCTTTAATTGTACAAGTCATGTGCCTCATTTAAAAGTCACATGACTCACTTAAGTTGTAAATGTAGGCTTAGGCATGTGGGCTTCTTTTTGGGTTTAGTTTTAGTTAGTTTGGTTATTTATTTTAGTCTTTCTTTTGGGCTTTCATTTTAGGCCTATAAGGTTTATTAATTAGTTTTGTTTTAAGTGTGTTTAAGACTTATTTGGGCTTATTTGGCTTGTAAAAGCCCAAGGAAATTCGTGTAAGGCCAAATGAGTATTTAAATTAGGGTTTTAAAGAGTGAATTAGGGTTAGCCACCTTATAAATAGGCTAACCTAGGTTGTAAACTTAATCATTGAATCAAATTATAAACTTTTGAGAGTTTTTCTCTTGGCTTAGCCGAATTTCTTTAGAGAGATTGTGAGATTGCTTGCTTTCTTTTCTATTGCATCAAGAATTAGGATTACTTATCAATTATTTGATTTTGGCGTTTTCTTATTTCTTCTTATCCCGATTATTTGCGTTTCCATTCACGTGTTGTTTGGGGGTTCAATAGGGAGGAAGTTTCTCTTCTTTGTCTTTTGAAATCAAAGTGTATGTTTAAAGGGTTTCGGGTTCTTTAACCTTGGGGTTCCGCATCATTAGGATGGGTAGCAACAATTATGCCTGACCATATGGGGCACATGGACACGCATAAATCCCTCGGTGAGATCAAATTTATTGATTATGGTATGCTAACCCGAATGAAAATTTTAGTGTTGAAACCCAAGAGGCATTGGTCCACTCGGGATGAGCATTTGCACTTAATCACTATTGGCCAGAATCACGACGAGGAACCAGAAGATGATGCACCCGAGCCAGTCGGTCCAGCACAACAGCCTCCTGCTCCAGTCGCTGCCCCAGCTCATGAACAGCCAGAAGTTCCTCCAATACTTGTGACTTTCATGAATCAAGTCATAGGGAGTCTAGATAATATGTGAGATGATATTGGAGACCTGCGCAGGGACTTTGAAAGATTCAATGTTGAGTTTTGGAGGCGTTTCCCACCACCACCGCCTCCGCCATCCGAGTAAACCAAGTTTGAGTTGCTGTGGACAACAACAATTTTTGTGAGGGGGGTAGCGCTTCTCTGAGCTCTAGAGTGTTGCTAAAATCCAGGAAGTCTACTTTTTCTGTTTCTTTATATTATGAAAACACTTATGTTCTTTTGTTTTATGTTGTTTTGTTTTTATTTTTAGTTTGCTTTTTGGTGTGTCATAGTAATCTTGGTGCTGTAACTAACTCAGTAATGATATGAATAGTTACTAGTTCTTAGTTACTTAGTTGTTTTTGTCCTTAAAGTATTCTAATACACAATTAATTAGCATGTATCACTTAGCTTACATAAAGCTTAGTTTCCCCCAGTTCTTTTCAGTAATTGAACAAATTGAACTTGAATTTAGATTGTGCAATAATCAAGATTATAATTT
The DNA here is from genome assembly GCA_037975025.1 of Excoecaria agallocha. Lineage (NCBI taxonomy): Eukaryota > Viridiplantae > Streptophyta > Magnoliopsida > Malpighiales > Euphorbiaceae > Excoecaria > Excoecaria agallocha. Next base: position 2,127,460 of record JBBPFJ010000019.1, on the reverse strand, counting down.
AGCAGCAAGACAAGTAGGTTGTTCATTGAAATTTTGAGCTAATCTATTACTTAGCTTGGTTTATAATTATTAGTTTCCGCATATTCAAAGCACAAAAAAACCAGTTTTTGAACTTTAGAAAAACCAATGCATTGAAATAGTTGAGTAAGGAATATTAAGACATTAGAACCTTCCTCATCACCCTTCGAAGCATAAAAGCAACTCAAGCAACTTAGAAAGTGATTTAGGCAGATTTTTCTTGTTCAGCTAATAAAAAGATTGTTTTCCTACCCTTTTGATACGATTAACCTTTGTTAGCCAATTTGAGCTTAATGAGGTATGCTTAAAGCATACCATGTTTATTGTTTTTGTTACACTTATCATAAACCATATAGCCTAAAAACTTTTATCTACCCTCTAGAATTGGCCACTCTAGATTTGGATAGGTTTACATTTATTGGACATTTAAATTAAGTGTAATGAGAATGATTGCATCATTTGGGGCAAGAATTGTGTGATGAAGCCAAGTGCTTGAATAAATATCCTTGTTTTACCCTTGTTTCTGTAATTTGCCAGCAAAAGAAGCTTAAAAAAAAGAAAAAAAAATAATAAAGCTAGCATATGGCAAAATTTTTAGTGTGGGGTAGTTAAAAAGGGAAAGAAATTGGGACTACTCATAAATAAAAAAAAAGAGAGAGGGATTTCAGTTTTATTACTTCTATTTTGGGTTTGTTCAATGCTTAAGAATATCGAATAAGCAAGCTTGAAAAGGAAATTGTGCTTAATAGTTTAAAAATGTAGAAATATGATTTATTCAAGTAAAGAGTGGCTAATTCTCTTTGATTATCCTTTGACCATTCTTTAATAAGTAATACCTTAAACCTCATTACAACCTAATTAAGACCTAAGTGATTCTATGTTTTGCTTTGAGTTGTTTAGCGGAGATGACCTTTGGGTCCGGTACTAAAGGAGAGGCCTATAGTGCTTCTAGAGTTTCAAGTGCGAAACCTTAAGTGTACTTAGTATACTTCAATTCTAAAGCTTGATTATGAGATGCATTGGTGTTTTGTTTTTGAAAATTACTTAAATTGTTTTGGTCTTACACATATGGAAACTGATTCTTATCTCCTTGTTTGAGTTTATTTTAGCCATGATTTTATTGAGTTCTCTTGTTAAATGTTGAATTTAATCTTGAATTGTTTAAATCTAATTTTGAGTTTGATTATTCTGATATTTGGTCGGGGACGAGCAAAAGCTAAGTGTGGGGTATTTGATAAATGTGAATTTAACTAGAAAATCCTAATCCTTTCATAAGTGGAAAAAACTAATCCTTTTTGCTTTAGGATTGAGAGGGGCACATTTACACCTTTTCCAAACACATTTGGAAATCCTTTAAAAGGTAGAAAAATTAATCCTTATTGCTTTGGGTTTAGACTTTCAAAAATCCTAGTCCATATCTAAATAAGCATTCATACTATTTCAACCAGTGCCGAAGATCATTTATGAAGATGAATGTATTCCTCAAGTGCCAATCCCCAACTATTGCAAGACGAAGATTCGAGGATGAATCTTTTCTAAAGAGGGAGGGAATGATACGGATCTAAGAGGGCTATCTTTGCATCAAGAATTAGGATTACTTATCAATCATTTGGTTGTGGCATTTTCTTATTCTTCTTATCCCGATTATTTGTGTTTCCATTCACGCGTTGTTTGGGGGTTCAATAGGGAGCGTGTTTGTCTTCTTTGCGTTTTGAGATCAAAGTGTATGCTCAAAGGGTTTCGGGTTCTTTAACCTTGGGGTTCTGCATCAAAAACAAATTAGTCGCTTCGCTAGGAAGGAAAAAAATTAGGCTGCAGATGCTCACTAACAATAATAGGGCTGCGCAGAGACTTAAGTTTCATCCCTTAGAAAGTCTCTACATGCTCTTGCAGTCTCTTAATTTATTTTTTTTCATCATAAGAGTCTACTATGTGATGTGAAACTATCTAAGCAAATCAAATAGAAATAATAATTAAAATAGATGATACACAAGAAGATGCAGTCTCAACATCCATGCATTGAATAAGAGCCTGGTACAATAACCCATTAATTGGCCACTCTAAAAAAGTCAACATAAGCTCAAAAACACAGACCGAGAACCTATCGTTCAATTATAGTACAGCAAGTGGCATATATTATGTCTCATAAAGCCGAAACAAATTAGAGTTTGAGGGAGAAATAATAGCTTGACCATATCTTTAAAGGGCTGGCCGAAATTCACTTTTAGCCAACATTAAGTCTACATTAATTCATTCATTCATTTATTTTCTTAGGATAATAAGCATATTTATCACTAGCTGTTAGGATTATTCTCAAATTGTATTTATCTTTATTTCTTCATGTACTTAGTCCATATTATGGCCAAATACATGTAGATAAAGGTTAGGAATTATCTTTGTTATTTATTTTATTATTTATCTCTTAAAGTTAGTGTTTGATTTTAATTCATCTAGGGAGGGGTGGCTGCCTAGCCTATATAAAGGGCTGAATTCTTCATTTGTAAGAGACTTGAATTTTGATTAATGAGAATTATTTTTGGCTTGGCCGAATTTGTGAGAGTTAATTTATTATTGATTCTTGCTATTGCATGAAGAATTAGACTTAGGCTATTTGCATATTAATGTATGCTTGATTCTTCTTCTTCTTGTTTTCTAAATCGATCTATCGTAAGCGTTTCCAATCAATCTTGTTTGGGGGTTCTTTAGATTGGGGGTTTATTATCTTATTTATATTCAATATTCATGGTATGTTGGCGTTTTAGTTTGGCATATAGGCTGGGGTTCCGCATCAATTGGTATCAGAGCATAGGCTAAGGGGTAAATTCTTAACTATCCTTTAATTTTTCTTTTAAACTTTAATTTTCTATTTTAGCCGAATAGGATCTTGCATCTAGTTCCTTATTTGGTTCTTGCTCTATTGTGTTAATTACCTATCTTTACGTATTTGATCATTAGTTGAGAGGTTTTAAAAAATCAATTCGGTGACGACTGGTCTATTGACAATAAGGTCGTATCAAATTATTTATGCCGAGGTATGCTTCAAGAGGGCGATTTCAAGGCGATGGGGAATCCTGATATACTATCCCGAGAGTGCAGCCTTTTTCAGAAGCAAAGTCTGGAGGTATCTTTTCCATATTTTTATTCTGAATATTGTCTATCAATTTCGCTTCATCTGACCGTTATTTCTTCGGCTAACTAACCCCTCTGCTTCCCCCTTTATCTTTAGTTAATTAAGAAGGGTTTGCGCTTGCATGGTGTGGCTAATCTTTGCAAAAAGAAATGGGAAGATTTCGATCGGGTAAGAAGAGAAGCGGAAGATAAGTATGAAGATGCTAGGAAAGAACCTTTCGTGCCCAGTCGAAAATTAAAAAATTAAAGAAGGATGCCGCTCATCTTTCTCAAGACCTGAGAGTTCGACAGAAAGAGGTTGATCATCTTAAAGGGGACGTGGCCCGTCTGACTGCCGAGAATGCCTTAGTGCAGAAATTTGAAGTAGAGGCAACCAGACTGAGGGAAGAGTGTACACGTCTGTCTGCTGATTGCTCAAAGGCCAAAGAGGAGCATGACCTTCTGCAGGGCGAGTGGGAATCATTGAAAACCACCCTGGCTGAAAGGAAAATAGCGTGGGGTAAGAAGCTTGAGGACGAGTTTGTTGCCCAAAGGGAAAAACTAATGGACCAGGTGGGAGAGGCCCAGGGGCAGTTATTGACTCGATTGATTTATGCAGCATAGCAGCGCTTTCCTGGGGATGACCTTAGTTGGATGGAGGACCCAGGGATCTTACCCGACCCCCCTTCCAGCGACGGTGAAGAGGAAGAAGTCTTTCATAATCCCGAGTCACTTTGGGCTACCTCTGCGAAATCGATCAGTCCCAGCGCAGCTATTTTAGCACCAATAGATCCTGCTTCTGCAAATACCCTAGAGTCTTCACAACCTTTAGCCGACACGGATGTACCTCCCACAGTTGTAGAGATTATAGATATAGAGGTTTAGATTTCTTTCTTGTAAAAGATTCTTCATATATATGAAAAACTCGATACATCAAAGTGTTTTTCTTTCAATTGTCTTTATGCTGCAATTTTAATTCAGGCAAAATCTATCATTAAATTATCAGAAGGAGAATAAACAGTTATCAACCATGGAGATTTCAGGTATTTAAACATGGAGAACACGTAAATTTGACTAAAGAGAATACTTCCTGAATGTTAACATGCTTTTCAAGCATTTGCAATTCGTAACTCTTTGTGACTATTTAATCCGATCGGATTAAACTTATCATTCAAATGCGTGTTGTTACTTATATTTGTCGTGCCAGGTGTGTTAGGCGACTTTGTCAGTATTTGATTAGAATATCAGCCGATCGGCTATTAGGAGAGTCATCCATGGTGAATGATCTTTTCGATCTATGGTGGGAGACAAAACTCCATTCTCATTCCCAACTGAGCACTTTCGTAGCTCAGTGGTAGAGCACCACTTATTGTCCCCAGGCAGCTCTTGGCATTCAAGGGGTTTTTCTTAATGGAGAAGGCCTATGGCCTTTACTTCATTTTGAAGATTCAGCGATTTCATACCTTGAGGGGGACAATTAACTCAATTATCGTACTTTGCATTTTGGGCTCGGGATGGACATCGAGCCTAGCGAGTGAGTTAGCGGAGGTTAAATGGAGGCGTCTTGCATCTTTGGTTCGGGAACAACATCGAACCTAGCAGATGAACTTATTAAGGAGAAACGTTTTCGTATGCTCAGGATGAACATCGAGCCTAGCGAATAGATTAATGAAAATTTGAACGAGTGCGCCTCGCATCTTGAGCTTGGTATGAACATTTGAGCTTAGCAGAGGGACTTATTTCATAAACGAATGTTTTTCAACTTTCGCATTTTTGGGTGTGTTAAGCCTGGCGAATAGAATAAGAACGACCGATTGCATTTTGGTTCGGAATAGACATCAAACCTAAAGCATAATCATCATCAAATTTTGGTCGGACTTATTTCGATCGGAAGTGGGGATTTTTGTCGAATGGAACCAAACAAATATCCTGCAAAAATATATTTAAACCTGACAAACAAAGAAATGAAAACATACCTCTTTCCCAAAGATGGAGAAAAAATGGAGAGTATTCTTTATTGCTGTACTTTCATAATCTCAAAGATAACTTTTAGATGATAATGAAATATATCTTAATTCTGTAACTTTTACAGGGGACTTGGAGATCATTTTAGTACAAAGAAAATTCGAGGGTGACTCAAATTATAACAGTTGCACCTGATTTTGTCGTTGTTCAATGGTCCTAGAAATAGACCTGTGTTGGTGTGGCTTTTATGTTTATCATTGTTACCTGAGCTGACCATCTCTTTTCTTTCACCGGCTCTGATTACAGGAGCTTTCCCACTCGTTTGTTTGGGTGCCTGATAGCCTTTTTTTAACTTACGGCCTTTGCAACGGTCTCCATTGTTTCTTATCTTGGTTTGATACCTTGGGTCGACTAGTTTTCCCACATTTTCACTTGGCATCCATTGGTACTTGGGAGGAAACGGCGTTGATGGGGACGGAGGTCCTAGCAAACAGCTTATTTGTGGCGGTCGGGGTTGTTCCGCTTGTCTTCCCCTTCCCTCTCAATAATCCTCGAGAAGACCGACCGGTTAGGCTTTCTTTCTGCTTGATCGGATATGGGGTTTCTACCAAATGGTGGATCGTCGGGATATTACAGTCTGTCCATTATATTAGTCTTGTGGGGGCGGACTCCTCTCTGGATCCATAGGGGCAACAGTGGTTAGGTATGCGCATAAGGGACGAATCATTGCCAAAGGATGGGGTGGACGATAGTGAGATTGCCAAGAATGGTACGCATATCTCCGACAGTATCAGGGGTGCCCTCCGGCTATCATATAGCCGTATCGTCGAAGTTTGAAAGGGGGTTATGCCCGCCTGGTGATCTAAAAAATCTCTCTCTTATCCCTGAGGACTTAGCTCAATCCTGGCTGTTGTAATTGTGCTTCGTTGGAGCTTGGTGCTCGCAAAATCTCAAATCTACCGTGCCACTCAACGAAAGAACCAAATGATAAAGCCTAAAATGGTTTATCTGTAAAAGAGGAACCGACAGCTGATGCGGCCGATTGGATAGTTGAATCATTCGTAAAAGGAGGGTTGGCAGCTGGTGTGGTTGGTTGGATAGTTGGACCTACAAAAAGGGAATGCTCGGTCGAAACCGGGCTTTAGCACTCCGAAGCTCAAGTTAGTAGCTTTTAAAGAAAGAGTGTTTGGAGAGAGAGTCTCAGATATTCAATACCTGGTGTCAATGTGTTTTAGGCTATTTATAGGAGTTCTTTGGAGTGATACTTCAGTGATTTGGGGGGTGATAACCAGCAGTCAGAGTAGGTGAGCGGCGATGTGACAAGAAGTAGATGGAGAGTATGGGCGTTGGCTTGTGTCAGTGGGCTGATAGGACAAGCTGTCCCATCAGTTCGATCGAACATTATGCTTTCCTGTGTTATCTTCCAGCTCACGCTGTCTTTTTGCTACTGGGCTTGGATCCTGTCGAATGTTGTTGGGCCACGCTGATTGGACCTTTAAAAATGTATTTTCCATAGTTATCACTACTCATTTTTATTTTCTTTATATCGTTTGAGTCCACTTCCCCACTTTTAAAATTCTAACAGTGTGTGTGTTAGATTGACATAATTAAATGAAATTGGTTTGAACTTTGAAGCATGTAATACGTGATTAGTAAAATTCAGGAAGGTTAACTATACGTGTTTTTATGCATTTTTTCACATATATATTTAAATATATATACAAGTCCTTTTCTGCCTCTGTCAATCTTACTTCCGACGAAAGAAGAAGCTAGATAGCACAATTAAAATGATGAGGTGGCATGATATCAACATGTTAAAGCATGCTTATTTTCTTTGCCATACGTATTGTTTGTAGTCCATATCCACTGCCTCTTTTCTTCATCAATACCTTTCTTTTCTTCTCAAGTCTTCCCACTTTGTTTTTCTTAATTACTGAATAATCTTCCCCAACTAAACTCTATTTATATCCATATCTGCGTCTATTCATCTATATTTTACATTTTATTCACTTCTTTTTCTGTGTTCAGTTCCCTACAGCTTTTAAATGAAGTCTTTAGCTCCATCATGCATACCATAGCATACCACCCGTAGCTTGTTCTTCAAGCTTATTCATTTCTTTCTATTCACTGGTTAATATTCCTCTCTTCTCATTACCTTTTTTGCAATTCCTATTTTCCTTCAACAAAGCTTTCTTCAAGTTACTTGAGTTTCTAAATTTTAATCTTTTTTTTACCACATGATCCCATAGTCAATTCGCAATTGAGCTTACGATCAATAACTTTATTTGTTAGTTGAATTCGATTCCATTAAAAAATTCTGGGAGTTTAAGCTTAATTATTATTTTTAGTTAAATCGTGTGATATCTTTGCAATCAGGCAAGTGGGTAAATTAACTGAGTGGTTTTGGGTTTAGGGATGAGTTTACTGGTATTTTTCTCTTTGCCTTTTTGTTTTTACCTGTTGTTGATGTTTTGTTGGTCATTTCAGGTATATGACCAAAATTTGTGCTGATCAGTGGTAGTGTTGAAGATGTCAAGTAGAAGGGGTTCTGATAATCAACTGCTGCAAAGGCGGATTATGTGGATTCAGACTGCTGGTAATCTGGGAGAGTCTATGCTGGATATTGAGGTGGTGCCCTCTTCATTGGTTGAGATTGCTCCAATTCTCCGTGTTGCTAACCAAGTAGAGGCCAGTAACCCAAGAGTGGCTTATCTCTGTAAGTTCACCTTTTACTTGTATTTTGGTGTTTTATGTGTCTTTTTGCATTGTGATTTGCTGTGGATGTCTCTGGAAATAGGGTTTAACGTCGACTTATTTATTTGAGGTATGTTGTTTACATATGTTGTTTCTTGCCAGCAATACGGCATTCACAACACAAACGCGTAGCTGATTCTCGTGCTGAAGACATTGAGGCTTATGACATCGTATGTCACCCTAATTTTATGTCAATGATGTACAACTCAAAAAGTTCATTGAAATTTGTATGGAACTCATGAGGAACTGGTGTTATTTTTTTCTTGCTTTGCTTGTGGCAGCTATCCATCACTACGTGTAGCATATATTGATGAGATTGAAGAAACCAGCAAAGATAAAGCCAACAATGGTTGAGAAAGTTTACTACTCGGCTCTTGTTAAGGCTGGTTCGCCAACCAAGCCTATTGATTCTTCTGAGCTAGTTCAACCAAGGGGGCTCCTAGTTTTGATCAAGGGGAAGAGAAAGAACAGGACAAAGAAAGAGCAAAAAATGGCATGGAATGTGATGCGGAACCCCAGCCTATATGCCAAACTAGAACGCCAACATACCATGAATATTGAACATAAATAAGATAATAAACCCCCAATCTAAAGAACCCCCAAACAAGATTGATTGGAAATGCTTATGATAGATTGATTTAGAAAACAAGAAGAAGAATCAAGCATACATTAATCATGCAAATAGCCTAAGTCTAATTCTTCATGCAATAGCAAGAATCAATAATAAATTAACTCTCACAAATTCGGCCAAGCCAAAGAAAATTCTCATTAATCAAAATTCAAGTGTCTTACAAATGAAGAATTCAGCCCTTTATATAGGCTAGGCAGCCACCCCTCCCTAGTTGAATTAAAATCAAACACTAACTCTAAGAGATAAATAATGAAATAAATAACAAAGATAATTCCTAACCTTTATCTACATGTATTTGGCCATAATATGGACTAAGTACATGAAGAAATAAAGATAAATACAATCTGAAAATAATCCTAAAAGCTGGTGATAAATATGCATGATTATCCTAAGAAATTGAAGGAATGAATGTAGACTTAATCTTGGCTAAAAGTGGATTTCGGCCAGCCCTTTAAAGATATGGTCAAGCTATTATTTCTCCCTCAAACTCTACTTAATAATATCACAAAATAATAAGTATTTATCAAGAAAAATCCATTCCTAAAATTTAGAACCCTAAAGGATTACAGAAATTTGTGCAGCATAGCAGAGATCATCTCAACAAAATTTAGTAGAAGTAGGAGTCTAACAGACTGTACAACTAAGGAAATAAATGAAACAAGGTAGTATTGTAAAACCCAATAGCTAAAAGACAAATAAAATGGCACAGAGAATTTATATTTAAGAAATGTTCTGAACCAACAAAATTTTAAGATATAACATAGGTTTGTCCGTGTATCGCACCAGCTTTGCAGAAGTTCTCGTTTATAGTCTCCAATTTAGATTGATAATCACTGACTTGCTTCTCAGCATTGCTCAAGGCCTCCAGAAAATCCGCTTTAACCTACAGTAACACTCAATAAGACAAAGAATTGATTCTCTTATTCAAATAAAACCAATAAAGAAAGAAAGGAAAACTTCAATTCATCAATGTCTACACAAATATATATCAATAACTAAGAAAAGAGACACCCTCTACTCAATTCAATTTTAAAGCATTCGAGCCAAAAGCAGAGGAGTACCATTTGGCGGCATTGATAAGTACAGAGCATGTGCTCGGACGGTTGCTGAGGTTCCTGAGAAGACTCAGGAGGTTGGACCACTAAAGGAGGGTCTTCATAGATGACAAGGCGGCGATCTGAACCGACAGCCGAACTCTCTATCGCTTTGCCTTCGGGTCTAGGTCTCTTCGGCGGTGGAGTTCTGAGTATCATTTCAGGTCTCTGTCGATCGAGAGATCAAAATTCTAGGGTTTGTTTGCAGGGTTGAGAAGATACAGTCTCTTAAGCTTGGGAAATTTGATCGGCTTAATTTGAAAGCTAAGGCGCCATTTCCTTTCTGTTAATATATGAAAGTGAAGAGGAAATGAGAAAATCAAATTCCAATCAGAAAAAATAATTTTTAAATATAAAATGTTTGAATAAGAATCAAGGTGTCGTGGTGTAGTTGGTTATCACGTCAGTCTAACACATTGAAGGTCTCCGGTTCGAGTCCGGGCGATGCCATAAATTTTGATAATCAAATAATATGTTTTTTAAGTATAAGATCATAATCAATTAATATGCGTTTTTTTTTGGTTAAAAATACATTTTCTTTTCAGTCCTAAACATTTTAGCTTTTTTATTTTATCATTAAGTCATTATTATTCTATCATTAAAAAAAGTGTCCACACCCAATTCATGAAAATTTTCATATATGAAAATAATAATATATACATTGACGGATAATATAGTTCGGATCTATAAACAAATACAGAAACAAAACCAACAAAAAACTAATATGTAAAATAAAACAATTGAAAAAAATTAAGAATGCAGTGGTTAGGTGATTACTGATTTTATATGTCAATATATTATTTGATTGATTTATAAAAAAAAAATTCATGCATTGAATTTAAATAAAAATTTAAGAATGAATTATAAAAACAAATATTTATACAAATACGATTTTTTTTTGGACTTATTTTTTATGTGGCAATATATTAGTTTAATTAATGCACGAGACCTATATAATGTCCAAAAAAAATATCCGTTGGTATTTTTCTTTTAAAGCCCCTGAATTTGTGTGTTTCTAGTATGGTTGGCCTTCTTTTTTTCTATATTTTGGAAAATGTATAGCAATTTCATCAAATTTTGGCTTATTTTTCTGAAGAGGTGAATTAACATAAAATAGTCTCCAAATATGATTACTTTACTGCTAAGAAAAAAACAACAGATAAATTTCATGATCTTAACTAAAATATGCTTATTAATAGAAATTAAAAGAGAAAATGGAGCAGTTATACTAATAAATTAGAGATCTTTAAGACCAGTAGCAAACAGAGAATCAAACATCTCCATTTCATGCTCATTCAAAACTAAACCAACTTCAACTCCATTATTCCCATCTCTACTTTCTGCCATAGAAATGGATCCTGTTCTATCTATGGACGTAACCTCAACTTTCTTGGGCTTTCCCCACCCGAAATCAGTCCCATAAACCTCAAATCGGGGCGACCTGGCAACCCCAAAACCATCTGCTGAACTTGGATCAAAGCTCATAAATTCATCAAGCTTCTCTTTTGCCCCATCAAGAGCTCCTTTCTCTAACCCTTTAATCACCTCCGTTAGCTTCTCTGCTACAAAAGCCAGCCCATTTTCTTCCATCAAGAATGCTGCTTCTGTTTGTATATTATAACCGGTAACACAATTACCAACATAATTAGCAGGTAAAGGAGAATCTAAACGGGCTCTAAGATCAGCTGTAAAGCCTAGATACAGCTTTCTGTTTCTTTCTACCCTTTTTGCTTTAAAAATGGTGATTGCAACGTACGCATATGCAAGCACAAATGTCGAAAAATGCTTCAGTTTTTTATCGGATTTATTACGAAGTGCCTTTTCTCTAAGTTTCTTTATATCTTCTGGAGATAATTCAAATGTTCCTCGTAAGTTTGGTCTTGTTGCGAACGTGGAAAATAACTTCAAGCTTCTCGGGTTCGAATCAATACCTGCAAATATTTATGTCATGTATGAAGCCATGACTTGCTAGCAACTCAGGTCACCAAAAGAAGAAAGAATACAGGCAGTTTTTTTTATTAAATGAGACTCCAGCATTCAAGTCTTTGGCAGATGATAAAGAAAACGTATGTCTTAAATTTTATACCTGTTTGCAGTGCGAAGCGTATCCAATTGTTCAAGTAGACCATATCGATTCCTTCAGGATCTTGAACGATCGATCGATCAAGAAATGGAGTTAGCTCCGATGGTAAAGTGGGGTTGTTATTGTTATTTTTTTCCAAAGTTTTACATATATGAGCCCAAGATTTAAGGAATATATTGATACTTTTGCCATCAAAGATTGCATGGTGAGAAGAGACACCAATACTAAATCCTTGATTAGGAAACAACGTTATTTGAATAGACATTGTCTCAGCTTTTGTCTCGGACACTGCTAACTCAGGTAGGTAAAGATGTGAATCGGCAGCTTGACGAATTCTATCGCCCGAGAGACGATGAAAATCAGCATCAGAGTCAGCAACAGTGAGTGAAACGCTGTCGTTTGGGGTGTAAAGAATGATGGGCTTATCAGAATGTGAGGGCCAAATGAGGTTTCCGGCGAAAGGAAGGAAGTGGAGGAGAGTAAGAGAGAGAGATTGCTTGAGTTTGGGGATGACGAGTGAGTTGAAGATGGCAGAATCCGTGGTGAGTTCATAGAAGAAGATGTGCTCAACAGGGTGAAATTTGAACCATAAAGTATCAAAGAAAGTGAGAGGAAGAGACGACTCGGTGGCTGACTCAGGAGGACTCACTTTACAGACCTCAGTTGTTCTAATTACTGCCATGAGTAATTCGCTTTATCTAATATATGGCAATATTAGTGAATTTCCTTTTTTTTTCAATAAATATATTTAGCTCAAATACTTTAAACAAAATGTTATAATAGCATTATATATAGCATGCAAAAACAGTTTATTAAAATAAAATATATGAAATAAAATTGTGTCCATGTAAAACAAATTTCCATAGTTGGTGCTGAGAAAAGAAATAAACTATGTTCACACATTTAACATTTTTTATAGCAAATAACCAATTTTTGAACAAAATTAACCAACTAGGACTATTTTATTTCCTGAATTATTGCAAGTCATGTGTTTTTATTTGACATAATTAAAATTATACTAAAATTAATATCGCACTCTAAAAAAATAAAGTATTTATAACTAAAAAAAAGTTCAAACACTAGGGATATCATATCTTACATTCGGCTTCTCATGATATGGATAATTTGCTCTACCATAACTCTATTGGAGTCTTTTATGTTCGTTAATTTTTTTTATTTTTACGAGCTCCACTTTCCTTCTTTTACCAAAAAAAATTCGAATACTTACAATAAGATATTAAGAAAGCTTATTAAAGATAGTATCGATCTAAGTGAAGAATAATTCTTGTTTAACCTTGATGAGAAGACAAGTTGAAACATAAAATTCACCTTCAACTTTCTATTATAACCAATGGATATGCTTATGAAATTATTACTCTCATGCCTTGGGAGATTGTCCCCTTTCCTTTGTGGCTGGGGCCAAAGTTGTGCTTCCTCATCAATTGTGGGATCGGTTCTTGTCGCTTGATGGGAGTTGCATAATAATTAATGTTCCTTGGATTTTCTTTTTGGCATTATTGGTTGGAACCCTTCGAAGTGAATAAAAAGGTTAATAAAAGGTTAAAAGTTTGACCTGAGGTTTAATCGGAATATAAAAAATTTAATTAATACAATATAAATTTGTCAACATAATCTCTATAATAATAATAATAATAATAATATCATTGCTAACATTTATACTTAATAAAAAAATTATGTTAAAATAATTAAATTCGAGTATAATAATTTGCAAAACAGCTAAAATTAATATTTGTGACTATAAAAGACCCATATAAATGTGAAAGAAGAAAAACTGTGCATATTTTTACATAAAAATAATGTATTTTTGTCAAACAAAAAATGGGTCTAACCGCTACTAAATCACGGTTCAACCAATTTCATTCTGAGTCTTAGTATTTTTAGATTTTTAATCTTATATCTGGACCAGGACAGTGAATTTTTGGGATTGAACTGGCCGGTCTGTTTCAAAACCGTGGTACAGCCAATGATATCAATTAACAAATAAACAAATTGACGGCCGCTTGAGGTTAATGGGAAAAAGATGAGCCGTCTGATCTAATAAGAGAATCCTATATGAGCTAACTTTAGTTTTGTGGTTGTTTACTCTTGTTACCTAATTGACAGAGCAATGCTTGGCTTATTTATAATAATTGCAGAAGTTCCGTTGCTTTTTCAGTTTGTTTTTATACTTTGGACCCATTTTCAAAAAATATTTTATTGTTTCTTCAGATGTCCTTATATAGTCCCACCAATTTTACAACAAATGGTGGGTTTAATTCAATCATGTTCACTTTAAAATAATATTATTATAACTTTTTTCAATTTATGATAATAAAATAATTTAAATATAATTTTATAATAATAAAATTAAAAATACTTAAAAAATATCATTATGATTATTTGTGTTACGTGCATTAATAGTGCAAAATGATTTTCACACGTAAGGTGACCAAAATGATTTTTTTTTGGTATTTTGACTTTTTTTTTATAAAATTGTACTTGTATTATTTTATTGTTACAAATCAAAAATAGCAATTTCAACATAAGCAAAATTGAATATTAGCTATAAAATTAACCAATATATCATTAAAATGGCTTTAATTTTAAAAAATGACGAAAAAAATGGTTGTATACGATAACAGCTCGAAATTACTTAACCAATATCGGATCTCAACTTAAGTAATGCCCTGCTATGATGATACTTGAAAAATAGAGAATGTTGGTAAAGGTCCGGTGGGGGACACTTCGATAGTTAAGTCAGAAAAAGGTAAAGGGATATCTGGAGTAAATTTTGCTAAGAGAACCCAATACCTGGTAAATTTGTATACTTATAGAGGAAGAACTCCTACTCTCGTTCGAAATTCTCACTGTTGTTGGAATTTTGCTAGGGAAGGAATCCTATATGTATAGGAAGTATGACCAGAATAGGCAACAATACATGGATCCCTATCTTAGCAGGACTCTTCTTAGAACGGTGTTATCAAGTGCTACCATGCAGATCCTGAATGACCTAAGTAGCTAGGAATATGGGCTATAGGTTTGGCTTAAAGGTCCATTATGGATATCATAAGTCTCCCCCGAGATATGGGATATTTATGTCTAAAACAATATGAACTTTTGCCCACCGTCTGGCAACTGTACAAATTAACGAAAATGAGGCGACGCTTGGACTCTTATGCTGGCGTTAAACCTAAGACAATATCCGATCGACCTCAGAATTGACAACGAAAATCATAATTATTTTCTTCAATTTTCTCCTAATAATGGTAGATGCGATTAATCATCCCACAACTCAAGAACATTTGCACTACCCATTCCTCCCGTCATCCAACGGCTCGCCCTACCTATAAATACCTTCTTTCAATTCTCATTTCCACCTTTGCCGCTCCATTTTTTTTGCTTTCATGCTTTTCTCCCTTATTTCCATTTCTTCTCCAGTGTTTATCTGCCTTTATCCATATTTCATCTTCAATTTTCTCCAAGTTGGTAACTTAGATCCTTATCCTCTTCCTTTTACCACTCCTTTCTTGTTTTATCATTATAGAAATAAGTGAATCTGAGGACTTTAGTGAATTTAGATTAGATAATGTACTTGATATGCCAACACCGAGCACTTCTATTCAAGATTCCTTAGATGGTAGAACCCAAGAGGTGCATATCCGAGCACCTATCCAAAAAGCCTCCCGTCCTAAAAATTGATCTCCCAAAGAAGATACTTGGGTAAAGTTGATCAGGTCAGTAATTAAAACCAAGGACCTTTGTTGACCTCTGAACCTCTCTATGTATTCCCAACCAATATACTATTAAAGCTTCCATAGAGCACCTTCATGCAAATGCCAAATTCAAAGACAAAAAGAAAATAGTGGTTAAAGTGATCGACTTCCAAGCCGGAGTCATATTTCTTTTAACCCAGTTCCAACTAGACTTCTTGAACTACTACAACTTTACCATCGGCTAAGTCCATCCCAGTGCTTGGCTAACTCTTTTCACCCTCCAACTGTGGACATCGGAGCGAGCCCTTAACTTAACCATTAGGCTATTTAGGGCTACCTATGTGGTTGGACTTTAAGTTATGACTGAAGATCATAACTACATCCAAGCCCGAGATGGATATGGAGTCTTCTCTGGCAAACCTAAGAGCTTGAAGAATTGAAAGGATAGATTCTTCATTGTTGAATCTAAGCAAAACTTCCCTTTTTGCAATTGTAAATAAAAATGATGTTGCTTTGCAGCTCAGTCAAGAGGAAGAGGAAACTTTAGCTCGCTGGAGGGAGCTCACCAAAGAAAAGATAAATATTTACGAACAACTGGGTCCTAAATTATACAAAGTCCAAGCTCGAAAGCAATGAGGTAATTATTTTTGCTTTTAAGTTCCCTACAACAGTCCTAATGCGATCACCATTTCTAATGCATCTTTGATCTTCGCTCTTGTTAGCCTATCTCCTCCTGCCAACCCCAGTTGTCCATTGGTACTGCTCCCCGAACTTACCTCTTCTAGCATCGGGGAAAGCAAAAGCTCAACTTCTCTTGCTGATCGAGCTGAGAAATTTAACAAGTTATTAGATGAAGTTCGAGCTTTCTTTTTACAGAACAAGGCCTATTATTCGTCAAATGCAAAATTCACCAACTTTTGCTCCCTGCTCACTTGCATTCCTGCTAAAGTATCCTTTATATCAACCTGATAGTCGATAACCTATGCTCTGTTATGCATCACAACCAAATGGATGTGAGTCCCCCCCTTATCTTTTTTTTAACCTAGCATTTCTTTTTTGTAGAATTTTATCTTATCCAATGCTGTATCAGGCAAGATAAATTGGCTCGTTATTTTGATCAGAGAGGAAAAGAGAGCTTCTGCTAGGTAGAGAAGGTAGACTCAGTAGAGACTAAAGCTCGATAAGCAGTGAAGGCACTCAAGGAGGCCAATAAAGGGTTCGTAAATAAAATTACTGAGCTTGAATCTCAGCTTGCTAGGGAGAAAAAGGAGCATCATTTAGCCAAGGCTAACCTAGAAGAGGCAAATGGCGAGCTTGAGAGAAGTCATGTTGATAAGGCTACTCTTGACAAAATCCAAGCTGAGTTGGAGAACAAATGCACCCATATTGAGGATAAAGCTATAAATCTGGCCACCTAGCAATGTGTCGCTTATGGCAGCAAACTCGTGAAGGCTGTCAAAAAGAAATATCCAAACGAAAACTTTTTCTGGATGAAAGAGGTGTATCCTTATGAGGATTAGTTAGGATGTTATTTTTTATTGTAGCCTCTATGGCCTTTTGTATTTTAATATCTTGAAAAAATTTTGGTATACAGTGTCATTCTCATTCCAAACATTCTAATGATCAAACCTTTGCCAAATTCCTACACTTACAAATAAAATTCATATATTTCAAAGAGGTTTCGAACATTAATGTAATTTAAATAACTCATTCAATGAATAGAATTTGGCTGAAAATGCTTGTAACTTAAGTTGCCAGACTAAGCTTCCATCTATATTAAGAACAATGCTTTTGGCTTAAGCTGTCGAGTTGAGCAGTTAAAAGATATTAGTGTAAAAAATACCTAATGGTAAAAATAATTAAATGCCCGCAACAAAGATGCTTAATTGAGTTTAAAAGAATACAAGGTGCTAGTGGCGAACATGCCTATCTGAGCTAAAAGATACAAGTGTGTTTTCGGCAAAAATGCCTATTCAAATGGAAGGGGGCTCCTGATGAAAGCTGCCTATTTGAGCCCTAGAGAATTTGCTCGTGGCAAACATATTTATTTGAGCTGAATGGGGGCTTCCGATGAAAATTACCTATTCGAGCCCTAAAGATTTTGGTCCTAGTGAACATGTCTATTTGATCTGAATTGGGGCTCCTGGAAAAAATTGCCTATTCGAGCCCTAAAAATTTTGCTCATGGTGAGCATGCCTGTTTGCTGAATGGGGGGCTTCTGGCAAAAATTGCCTATTCGAGCCCCAAAACTTTTGCTCCTCAAAACATGTCTGTTTGTCGAATGGGAGGATCCTAATGAAAATTACCTATTCGAGCCCTAAAAATTTTTGCTTATGGCGAATGTGCCTGTTTGAGCTAGGTTATTGATGGTACTTCTTTAGATTGGAAATTTTCCAAGAGTGCGGCAATATTTTTCCACTCATATATTTGAGTCTATAAGCTCTAAAGTTCACCATTTCATGTATTTAGTACGGATATGTCTAGTTGGGACTTAGCTTGTTGACTCTTGTAGCTATCTAGGCTTTAAAACTTTCTTTAAAACCAGCTCGCCAACACGTAAAGTTTGGGGCTTTAGTTTGTTATCATGGTATGATGTCATTTGTTGATTATGAGCTACTGCTCAGATTTGAGCCTACACCCTTTTTTCCTTGAGTACATCCAAACAGTACAACAATGATTTCTTATTTGTTTTCTCACTATAGTGTTCTGTCCTTAGGTTTAACATTCTTGTTTCACAAAGGATGACTGCCTCCACACCATAAATCATAAAGAATAGAGTAGCCGATGTCGTTGACTAAGGCAATATTAGGTAAGTCCATAATACATTATTCAGTTCTTCGACCTATAGTCCTTTTACCTTATCGAGCCTCTTTTTTAGCCCTATCAATATCATCCCATTAGTTACCTCGATCATGTCATTTGACTGAAGATGGTAGATTGAGATGAATCTGAGATGGATATACAATTCTTCATAGAATTCCCTGAAAGATTGATAGTCAACTATTTTCCATTATTAGTAATAAAAGTGTATGGAATTTTAAACATGGTTATTATGAATTTTTGAGCAAATTTGATCATATATTTTCGGGGTGTTTATCACCAAGGACTCAGCTTTAACCTACTTTATGAAGTGATCCACCAATAGGACTAAAAATTTCCTTTATCTGGTAGCAAATGGGAATGGCCTTAATATATCTATCCCCCATTATGCAAATGGCCATAGACTATGTATTGAGGTTTGCTAGACTATCCCTTGGTGAATTATTTTCCCAAAGTTGGCATTTATCACACTTTCGAACCAGGTCCTAAGCGTCTATCTCCATTATAAGCCAATAATATCCTTGCAGAAGGGCTTTATGAGCTATCATCTGCGCTCCTTTGTGTGCCTCGCAAAGGCCTTTATGTATCTCTCTGAGCACATAGTTATCTTCGTCCAAGCTTAAGCATAATGATCAAGGATGAAAGTAAGACATCCGATACAACTTTCCCTCTAACATTGAATAGAGACTAAAATGTCGGACTATCTTCTTAGCTTCCATTTGATCTTCTGAAAGAACACCTATTTCTAGGAATTGTTATATCGGCAATCTCCATCCGTCCATTTGTTCACTCATTTGGATCGAGAATGTTTTGTAAGATGGTTAGGCAATGACTACCCAAACTACATCTGCTGACTGTATGTCACAATTCGAAGATACCTATTTTGCTAGTGAATCAGCCTCTCTATTTTCTTCTCAAGGTATTTGCTCGATTGTCCTTGACCCTCCTCCCATCTCCAATTGGGCCAGTAAGTCATATACCAGGTCTCAGTACTTTTATCATAACTTGCTCTTTGGCTTCAAATTTTTCTGTCAACTGATTGATAACTAATTGAAAGTCGAAATGAATAAGTAAGGAGTAGGGCTTTACCTTGAGAGCGAATTACAACCCAAAAAAAAGTGATTCATATTCTGCCATATTGTTTGATGTTGGAAAAGTTACTCTGGCCATTCCTTGAATAAATATTCTTCTCGAGCTAGATAGTATGACCCCTACTCCCACTCCTTCCGAGGAAACTCTTCCATCAACATATAACTTCCAGGTCACCTTGTTCAATTCGGTAAGAAGAGTATAGAGCTCGATAATAAAATCCACCAGTACTTATGCTTTCATTGCAAAGTGGGGCTCATATCGAACATCAAACTCTCCTAGGCAAACTACCCATTCAGTTATTCTTTTTGATGCCTTTGACTTTTGTAATACCTTCTTGAGGGGAGTATTAGTTCGAACCATCACTGTATGTGCCTGAAAATAAGGATGCAGCTTTATAACCGAGTTGATTAAGGCCAAAGCCAATTGCTCTAGGATCGGATACCGTAGCTCAAAGCCATAAAGAACTTTACTGGTGTAGTATATGGGGTACTACTGAGTGTTTTCTTCTCTAATCAAAACTGATCCCACTACCCCCTCCAAAAACTAACAAATAGAAAAATAAGTCCTCGTTCGGTTACGATCGACTAAGCAATAAAGGTGAACTTAAGAACTATTTTAGAGCTTCGAAGGCTGGCTGACATTCTGTACTCCACTCAAAGTTCTTCAAATTCTTCAGAGACTTATAAAATGAAAGATATTGTTTAGTCGAACAAGAGATAAATTTACCTAGTGTGGTAATTTTTTCATTTAGCATTTGCTCTTTCTTGATTGATTTCGATGGCTCCATCTTTAAGATAGCTTTGATTTTCAATGGATTAGGTTCTATCCCCCTTTTGAAATCACAAAATCAAGGAAGTTTCCATATCGAACTCTAAAGGCATACTTATCTGGGTTCAACTTGAGCCCGAACTTCCTAATGGTAGAGAATGTTTATTCAAATTTTTTAGGTAGATCTGATGGAGTTCTTTAATAATGTATTCGTTTTTTCATTTATGGCTATTTGTCGCTCCGATGCATGGTTGCGCTTCTTTTGCTTGACTGGTTTATAGCCAAGTTAGATGCTCAAAGAGTGAGTCATACCCTCAGGTGAAATGCTTGTTATGTCTAACGGTTTTCAAGCGAACATATCTTGATAGAATTTCAGTACTGCCAATAACGGTTCCATTTTTGAACTGGGCTTTCCTAAGGCTATCTTTACTATTTTTTTAGGCAACAACTCTACCTATTGTAACAAATCTACTGGTTCCACTTTTTGGGCTATGTCTATTAGGGCATCCATCGTATTGATTGAAAGGGCTTGTTTTACCTCTTTTAATATAGTAACATACCACAGTTCGGTTTCCTCAAAGTATGGCCATCCCTTCCGATGTGGGCATCTTCATAACTAACCTCTACATGGAAATATAAGCATCTACCCCGGCCAACAGATGTTGGCCAAGGATTTCATTATAGGGAAAAGGCATATTTACTACCATAACGCATGATTTATATGACCTGAAAGTGGAGTCATCTCTCAATTGTAAGTTCAAATTGACCAAGCCTTCGACCTTAATGGGTTATCCAGATATCCCAATCATCGGGACTGTTACTTCATCTATTGGGTTTGGCATTTTTAGTGTTTTGTAAACTTGTAAAGTGATAAGATTCACTACAGTACCTGTGTCTATCAGAATCCTCTACACCAAAAAGTCTGCAATCATAGCTTCAACTACCAACACATCATGGTGTGGTTGCCGAACATGCTTTCCCTTCTCGTTTAAGAACTGAATGACACTGGATGAGTTAGGCAAACTAGCTTCGAGTGGGAAAACCTCCTTCGCTTTCCTCTTTTTTGAATCATCGAACACGTCGAATGTTTTCCTCCTATAATGATATGAATTATTCTGATCGGGACCTTTTTGCTACCATAACCTTCTCCTCTATCGGGCTACATCATCTTTCTTCGCTCTTACTCCCTTTTACAAACTATCTAAGTTCGCCCCTTCTTATCTGAAATTCTATCTCTCGCTTAAACTGCCTATAGCTTTTGGTTTCATGGCTTTTATCTCTATAGAAAGAGCAATATAGAGTTTGGTCCCTATTTAAGCCTTGTTTGCATTTAATTTAATGAATTTCTCCTCCCTTCGGCTATCCGAATATGGCTTTAAAATTATGTATGATCTATTTTCCCCTTTCACAGCTTGGGACTCTTTCCTCTTTGAGATTTTGCTATCCCATTTTACTTCCCAATGACTATCTTCTTTCACTTGCTCATCGTAATTTAACCTCCTAGCCTTGTCTATCCAAATATACTTATAGGCCCTGTTCATAAGCTCAGTAAAATTGTTAGGAGGCTTTTTGCTCAATGAGTCGCTGAAATTTTGGCATTTAGTGTTCCGGCTGAGGGCACTAATGGAAATTTCCAAGTTCAGATTCTGGATGTCCTTAGTCACCATGTTAAATCTATCAATATAGTTTTGCAATGTTTCTCCTATCTTCTGCACTATCTGATGTAAATCAGCTGATACTCTGGTTGGTCGAATTGCTGCTACAAACTTTACTTTAAATATCTCCATGAACTATCAAAAACTGCGTATTGAATGCTCGGGCAAATTACCGAACCATACTTAAGCACACTCTATTAAGGTTTATGGAAAGATCTTACAGAGGACAGTATCCTTTATGGTGTGAATTAGCATGGAGTGATAGAACTATTTCACGTGAGCCCGAGGATCCATACTGCTGCTATACCTAGGCAGATTAGGTAGTTTAATGTTTGGGAATGGGGTTTCGATTATGGCTCTAAAGAAAGGGGATCGAAAGTCATCTTGGCATTATGTCAACCTATGGCTTTGCTTTTGTTGTACCTTTCCTTCAACGAGCTTGTCCAGCTCTTCTCTCGTAAGAATTATTTAGGATCCCCTGTCGTTCTGCTGGGGTGTATGGTTTAGGTTTTCAGGATATGGGGCAGCATTTATCCTGGGTGTCTATAAAGTCGATTGGGGTGCTATTTGGGCTACCATGTGTGAGAGGGTCGCCAGTAGCACTTTGGCTAGCTGGGAGGTAAAGCTTGGAATGGGCATCACATGTGTTGCGGCTGAGGGGCCAGCTATGGAGAAGCACCTTAAAGGGTAGGTTCTAGGGGTGAAAATACTAGTACGAGGGGTGTTGGTGTTGTGTTACTGGAGTTGTTTCCTGCCTGAGTGTTTTCATCATCGAAATTTATGGTTCCATAAGGATGATGGGTCCATTCTCACCGCACCAAATGATAACAGCTCGAAATTACTTGGCTGATCGCCAGTAGCACTTTGGCTAGCTGGGAGGTAAAGCTTGGAATGGGCATCACATGTGTTGCGGCTGAGGGGCCAGCTATGGAGAAGCACCTTAAAGGGTAGGTTCTAGGGGTGAAAATACTAGTACGAGGGGTGTTGGTGTTGTGTTACTGGAGTTGTTTCCTGCCTGAGTGTTTTCATCATCGAAATTTATGGTTCCATAAGGATGATGGGTCCATTCTCACCGCACCAAATGATAACAGCTCGAAATTACTTGGCTGATATCAGATCCTAACTTAAGTAATGCCCTGCTTTGATGATACTTAAAAAATAGAGAAAGCCGAAGAAAGTCCGGTGGGGGATACTCCAACGGTCATGTTAGAAAAAGGGTAAAGGGGTATCTAGAGTAAATTTTGCTAAGAGAACCCAAAGTTGTCTACTTATAGAAGAACTTCTACTTTCGTTTTGAATCCTTATTGTCGTTTGAATTCCGCTAGGGAAGGAATCCTATCTATATAGGAAGTCTGACCAGAATAGGCAACAATAGCAAGTATCCCTATCCTAGCAGGACTCTTCGTAGAATTGTATCGTCGAGTGCCAACATACGGATCCTGAATGACCCAAGTAGCTAGGAATCTGGGCTATGGGCCTGGCTAAGAGGTCCAATTCGATTATCAATATTTTTTTTTGTAGAGGAAAAGTTCAATTTGAGGTTTCCAGCATATTATAATTATTATTTATTTAGCACTTATCATGTTCCCTTGGCAAAACAATGTTTTTGCATTAGATTTGGAAAACACAGAATTCACAAATTCAACTTAGCTTAAGAACTATGGCATTAGCTTATAACCCTGTAAGAGTAATGGAGGTCATCAAAATGAGTCCTTTGAGCGAGCCACCGAGTCATCTCTTCCTCTAACCTTCTTTGACACTTTTTGGTTCAAATTTCACCCGATTGAGCGCCTCTTCTTCTACGAACTCACAACTGATTCCACCTCTTTCTACTCGATCATCATCCCTAAATTTAAACAGTCTCTCTCTCTTACTCTTCTTCACTTACTACCTTTCGACGGAAACCTCATTTGGCCCTCACATTCCTATAAACCATTCATTCTTTACACCCCAATCGACAATGTTTCACTCAACTTTGCTAAATCTGATGTGAACTTTCACCATCCCTCCGGGGATAGAATTTGTGAAGCTGCTGATTCATGCCATTACATACCTGAGTGAGAAGTGTCCGAGACACAAGCCGCAACGATGTCTATTTAGATAACGTTGTTTCCTAATCAAGGATTTAGCATAGGCTTCTGTTTTCACCATGCGATCTTTGATGGCAAAAGTATAAACATGTTCCGTAAAGCTTGGGCTCATATACGTAAAAATTTGGAAAGAGATAACAATAGCAACCCAATTCCACCGCCGGAGCTGACTCCATTTCTTGATTGCACAATCATTCAAGATCCTAAAGGAATCGATATGACCTACATCAATGATTGAATAAACATCGCATCGAATTTTATAGGTATAATTGATATATGTAGTCAAAGTTTTATTTGTATTGGGTAACTCTATGGATATCTTACTGATATGGGTGTCAAACGATGAATAAGTCACGATGAATATATATATATATATAAGTTAAAATTTTGCAAGTTGTAGAGTCATAATTTAAATGAATTACCATTAAATGATCGAGTTGATTTATAAACGAGTCCAACCATATACTAGCTGAGCTCCAAAATCCGTGATCTAAGTCAGTTCTTTGTGAGGTTTATAGTTATCACACATATAGTTTATGTGGCTCAGTCCTTTGTGTGGTTTATAGTCATCACATAGATAGAGTACCATGGTTCCATTCATTCGTAAATCAACTCAGAATTTGCCATCTCTAAATAAACTGACGTATGTATTATATGATTTGGCATGCAGATAAGAATTCAAACCCGAGAAGCGTGAATATCATTCCCACATTTTCAACAACACCTAAAACAGATTTACTACGAGGAATATTCATGATATCTGTTGAAGATATAAATACACTAAGGGCAAAGGCTTATACTCATCAATCGGATCAAAAACATACTTATTTATCAACTTTTGTGCTGGTATATGCTTATGTCGTAATCATCACAGTCAAAACCAAAGGGTTAAAAAGAAACATAAAATTGTATCTTAGATTTATAGCTGATTTAAGAGATCATTTAGAATTAGATCCTCCATCACTAGCTAATTACTTCAAAAATTGTATTAGAAGCTATATATCAATAACAGAAGCAGGACATGTTATTGAAGAAAATGGATTGGCCTTTCTGGCAGAGAAGCTAACAGAGGCGATTAAAGGGTAGAAAAAGGAGTTCTTGATGTGGCTAAACAGAAACTTCAAAAATTTATAAATATTGACCGAACTTCAGCGGAAACTTTTGGCGTGCTGGGTGTACAAGTTGTTCTCATTAGTAGTAGTTTTGTTATTTATGTAGTTAGTTAAAGGTTAAGTGTAGTAAGTTAAAAGTTTAGTCACATGTGTATTTTTTCTTTCTTCTTTCTTTCCTTTATAAATACAGATTCTTTCTTCTTTTTCAAGTAAGAAATACATAGTTTTCCTAGTTCTTGGAAAACTCTTTGTTCATGGTATCAGAGACTCGCCAAGTAGGGTTCTTGTTTTTTCCTAATTTCTAGCAATCTTGCTGGAAATTCTTACCACTTCTTCCTTCTTTTGCGTAGAATATTGCTTCTTGATTGTTCATGGCAATCGTTACTGATGATAATCCTATTGCTCCATAAGATAATGATGTTACACAAGATAGCGATTTTTATCGCAATCACAATCGCAATCAAGCAGATAAGGATTCATTTCTACTTCAGAGTTCTGATCATCCTGGAATGGTTTTGGTGATTATGCCATTAACAAGTAAGAACTATTTGAGTTAAAGTGCAGCGGTTAGAACCTCTTTAGAAGCTAAAGATAAGATTGGCTTCATTGATGGAACTCTATTGCCTCCAACAGATATCGTGCTTTTTAGACGCCAGAAAAAAGATGATTTGATGATAAAATCTTGGATAATGAACTATATGTCCAAGGATTTAGCTGATTCCTTCATATATTCTCCAAGTGCAAAAAGTCTATGGGATGTACTTGAGAAGCAGTTTAGAGTTAGTAATACTCCTCAGCTGTATCAATTGCAGAGACAAATGCACTCCATTGAATAGGGTAATGAATCGGTTACTCTATTTTTTAACAAGATCAACAAGTGCTGGGATGAGATGAATCGATTAAAGCCATTGCCTATTTTTACAGATTTTGTGATCACTGCCATAATTCAGGGCATATTAAGGAGATATGTTTTAAGCTACATGGTTACTATGATTGGTTCACTGATCTGAAAGATAAAAAGAAAATAGGAGAAAGGAAAGGCATGGTGAATATGGTGAATATAGGTGGGGAGATGCTGGATAATTCACTTGATGGTTTTTCTGAACAAGAAAATAAGCCAATAGAACTCAGCTTCATGGTATCTCAGTTGATTAGACAAGAGTTAGCCAAAATGATGAAAGGAAAGAGTAAGGAACCGGCTGTTTCTAGAGAATGTGTTAACTTTGTTGCAGTTATACCCATGCCTGAATGTTGTATGTTTGGGTCTGTTGTTGGAAGTTATGCAGGTAACACTGCTTCTCATGATTTAAGTATTACTGGTAGTGATGTGTGGATTGTTGATACAGGGGCTTCTACTCACATGTGCTGCAATTTAGATAAGCTTTGTCATTTCATTAAACGAAAACATCCTATCCTTGTTTAGCATCCTAATGGTTCTATTCAACCTATAAATCTCATTGGCCAAGTCTTACTAAATTCCGTTTTGACTCTCAAAAATGTTTTTTACTTACCTTTATTCAAGTTTAATTTGTTATCAGTAAATAAATTGATTTCAGATTCTAACACATTCTTTGTTTTTTGTCCTTCTTATTGCCTTATACAGGACCAGAAGAGTAATAAAATTCTGGCAGTTGGGCAAGTAGTAGGAACACTCTATGTTTTAACTCCTAAGTCTTTCTCTCCTTCATTAATAAAATGCTATAATGGAAATGTTTCTTGTAATTCCATTATTAGCTCAAATGCTGTTGATTCCTTTTCTGTTGTTGGTTACTTTCCTGTTTCGTGTACTACTTCTTCATCATTCAATAAAACTTCTTTTTTTTTCTGATATTATTTGGCATAAAAGACTTGGTCATGCTCCTGAAAATGTTTTAAAACACATTCCTTGTCTTGATATGAAAGCTATAAAAAGGCCGTGTGATGTTTGTCATGCTGCTAAGCAACAGTGGCTATCTTTTCCAGTAAGTGAGACTAAATCTGAAGCAAAGTTTGATCTTGTTCATGTTGATCTCTAGGGTCCTCACAAACAGCTGAGTTTGAGTTCTGCTCATTATGTATTGACAATAGTGGATGATTTTAGCAGATGAACATGGAATTATCTGTTGGCATACAAGACTCAAGTCTTCCTCCTCTTGAAATCTTTTCTTCGCATGGTTCATACTCAGTTTGGCACAATGGTTAAGACTGTTCGATCTGATAATGGTTCTGAGTTTGTGAATCAATCTTGTCATGCTCTTTTCTCTAAGCTTGGGATTCTACATCAGAAGTCTTGTAGTTATACCCCATAGCAAAATGGGATAGTTGAGCGTAAACATAAGCATTTGCTTCAAGTAGCTCGTGCTCTATTGTTTGAGTCCAAGCTTCCTAAGTAGTTCTGGGAAGAAGCTATCTTAACTGCCACTCACATTATCAATATGCTTCCTACACCTGTGCTGAACTGGAAATCTCCTTTTGTAGTTTTACATGGTCGTTATCCAACTTATAGTAAACTCAAAACGTTTGGTTGTCTGTGTTATGCAACAAACACAACTCCTCACAAAGATAAGTTTACTCCTCAATCTTTTAAGTGTGTTTTTGTTGGTTATTCCCCAGGGCAAAAGGCTTATAGACTCTACAATTTGGAAACACATACTGTTTTTGTTTCTAGAGATGTTATCTTTTATGAAGATGTCTATCCATTTCAAATATGTCCTGATGATGCCACTGCTCACACTCCACTGCCATCAGTATCAATTACTACTGACTTTAATAATGACTTTGTTGATGATTTCAATATAATGTCCAGATCGCCTTTGGCATATTCTGACAAACTTGATCCTCCGTTTGATTCTACTGTTCCGGAGCCTGTTATTTCTGATTCCATTATTCCAGTATCTGATGTTCTTATTTTGAGACACAGTTCCAGAGCCAAGAAAACACCAGTTTGGTTGTAGGATTTTGTTTGTAACACTGCAATCATAACGGGTACTGCTCTTCCTTCAAATGCTTTGCTATTTTCTTCTTTATACTCTTCCTTCATGGTTAATGTTTCCAAGATCAAAGAACCGTGCTCCTACAAACTAGCAGTTCAGCATTAAGGTTGGGTTAAAGCCATGGAAGAGGAGCTTAAGGCTCTAGAAGCTAACCATACATGGGTTCTTACTACTTTGCCTGCTGGAAAGAAGGCCATAAGCTCAAAGTGGGTTTATAAAGTGAAGTTTAATCCGGATGGCACTATTGAGCGGCTTAAAGCTCGACTTGTAGCAAAGGGGTATAACTAAACAGAAGGAGTCGATTTCTTTGTTAGTTTCTCACATGTTGCTAAGTTGGTGACAGTTAGAGTTTTCTTGGCTATGGCTACTTCTCTGCACTGGAGTATTCATCAATTGGATATCAACAATGCATTTTTACATGGTTATTTGAAGGAGGAGGTTTATATGATACCTCCTGAGGGGTATACCAAAGCTAAAACAGGAGAGGTTTGTCAACTGAAACGATCTTTATATAGGTTAAAACAAGCCTCTCGTGAATGGAATTCTGGGTTTACATCTCAGTTGCTCAGTTTTGGTTTTAAACAATCGGTTAGTGATCCTTGTTTCTTTAATAAGGGGTCTACTTCTTCTGATCTTGTTACTTTGTTGGTTTATGTCGATGATGTGTTAATAGCTGGCCATAATGAGTCGGATATCCTTGTAGTGAAGCAGTTCTTGCATTCTCGTTTCACTATTAAGGATTTGGGTTATGCTAAGTATTTTTTAGGCATTGAGATTTCTAGATCCACTGCTAGAACTTTTCTTTCGCAAAAGAAATATCTCATGGACATTCTTACTGATGCTGGATTAGCATGATCTAAACCTGTTGTAACTCCGTTGCCTAGTGATACGGATCACCACCATCCTTTAAAGATGCCTAGTGGTCCAATTACAAGAGGACGTGCAAAGCAGCTAAAGATGACCATGTCATCTTATGTTCAAGGCTTTGTTACTCAAGAACTTAATGAAGATGCCTTTGAGAAGTGTTATGGAGAACTTGAAGGCAGG
The DNA here is from genome assembly GCA_037975025.1 of Excoecaria agallocha. NCBI lineage: Eukaryota > Viridiplantae > Streptophyta > Magnoliopsida > Malpighiales > Euphorbiaceae > Excoecaria > Excoecaria agallocha. Next base: position 2,098,538 of record JBBPFJ010000019.1, on the reverse strand, counting down.
TATAAAGTACTTAACCTCTTGGAAGCAAGAGAAGGAATTGGGCAAGCTTAAGAGATGCCGGATGGATTGCCACCTTTGAGAGGGATAGAACATCAGATTGACTTTGTGCCAGGATCTACCATCCCCAATAGACCAGCCTATAGAAGCAATCCTATGGAAACTAAGGAGATGCAAAGGCAAGTGGAAGAACTTATGGAGAAGGGATTGGTGAGAGAAAGCATGAGTCCATGCGCAGTGCCAATTCTTTTGGTGCCTAAAAAGGATGGAACATGGAGGATGTGTGTTGATTGTCGTGCAGTCAACAAAATCACTGTAAAGTATAGACATCCCATTCCTAGGCTAGATGATATGTTGGATGAATTATGTGGTGCTGTGTATTTTACTAAAATTGATTTAATGAGTGGATATCATCAAATTAGTATGAAACCTGGTGATGAGTGGAAAACAGCCTTCAAAACTAAATATGGTTTGTATGAGTGGTTGGTTATGCCATTTGGGCTATCTAATGCCCCTAGCACTTTTATGAGGCTTATGAACCATGTATTACGTGCATATTTAGGAAAGTTTGTTGTTGTGTACTTTGATGATATACTCATTTACAGCAAGCCTTATGAAGAACATATTGAGCATGTTAGGTTAGTTTTCCAAGCTTTGAGATCTGAAAAGTTGTATGCTAAGCTTAAGAAATGCACATTTTGCATAGATAGACTTGTGTTTCTTGGTTTTGTGGTGAGTGCACAGGGAATTGAAGTGGATGAAGAAAAAGTGAAGGCAATTCAAGAATGGCCCACGCCTAAAACTACTTCTGATGTAAGGAGCTTCCATGGATTAGCAAGTTTTTATAGGCGTTTTGTGCAAGATTTTTCGTCCATTGCTGCACCACTTACAGAAATCATCAAGAAGGATGTTGGATTCAAGTGGGGAGATGCACAACAAAAGGCGTTTGATACTTTGAAAGGGAAGTTGTGTTCTGCTCCTATTTTATCTTTGCCTAATTTTGATAAGACATTTGAAATAGAATGTGATGCTTCTGGGATAGGTATTGGGGCGGTGTTGATGCAAGAGAAGAAACCAATTGCCTACTTTAGTGAGAAGCTTAATGGAGCCCAATTCAACTATTCAACCTATGACAAAGAGCTATATGCCTTAGTAAGAGCTTTGGAGGTGTGGCAACATTACCTTCTCCCTAAGGAGTTTGTCATTCATACCGATCATGAAGGGACAAGGTAAATTGAATAAAAGGCATGCTAAATGGGTTGAATTTATTGAACAGTTTCCCTATGTCATTCAATACAAGCATGGAAAAGATAATATTGTTGCTGATGCATTGTCAAGGAGATATTCTTTAATTTCTACACTTAGTTCTAAGTTTCTTGGTTTTGAGCATGTTAAGGAACTATATGTTGGAGATCTTGATTTTGGTAATGTGTATGCAGCATGTGAGCATCAAGCTTTTGATAAATTTTATAGGCATGATGGCTTTTTGTTTAAGGGCAACAAGCTTTGTTTGCCTAAATGTTCTATGCGTGATTTGCTTGTATTAGAGTCTCATTGTGGGGGATTGATGGGACGTTTTGGGGTGCATAAGACGTATGACATATTGAATGAGCATTTTTATTGGCCTCATATGCGTAGGAATGTGGAAAAAGTATGTAATTCATGTATTGCATGTAGGCAAGCTAAGTCTAAAACTATGCCTCATGGTTTGTATATGCCTCTACCAGTGCCTAGTTCTACTTGGACTGATGTTTCTATGGATTTTGTACTTGGATTACCTAGAACTAAACGTGGTAGAGATAGCATTTTTGTTGTGGTCGATAGGTTTAGCAAGATGGCTCACTTTATTGCTTGTCATAAATGTGATGATGCTGTTAATATTGCTGACCTATTCTTTAGAGAAGTTGTGCGTTTGCATGGGGTTCCACGTACCATTGTTTCAGACAGAGATACAAAGTTCCTTTCACATTTTTGGCGTGTTCTATGGGGTAAGTTGGGTACGAAATTATTGTTTTCTACTACTTGTCACCCACAAACAGATGGTCAAACAGAGGTGGTGAATAGAACTTTGGGAACTTTACTTCGTGCCATAGTTGGTAAGAATCTCAAAACATGGGAGGATTGTTTACCTTTCATTGAATTTGCTTATAATAGAAGTATTCATTCTTCTACTGGTTTTTCACCTTTTGAGCTTGTTTATGGTTTTAACCCACTGGCTGTGCTTGATCTTTGTCCATTGCCTTTACATGAGATTTCCAGTTTGGATGGTAATAGGAAGGCAGATTTGGTGAAATCTCTACATGAACAAGCAAGAGCTAATATTGAGAAGAAGAATCAGAAGTATGCTGAAAGAGCCAATAAAGGTAGAAGACAATTGGTATTTGCTCATGGAGATTGGGTTTGGGTACATTTTCGCAAGGAACGGTTTCCAAACCAAAGGAAGAGCAAGTTGGATGCACGTGGTGATGGTCCATTTCAAGTGTTGGAGCGCATCAATGATAATGCTTACAAGATAGATTTACCAGGTGAATATGGTGTTTCTGCTACTTTTAATGTGTCTGACCTTTCTCCTTTTGATATGGATGCAGATTTGAGGTCAAATCTTTTTGAAGAGGGAGGGAATGATACGGATCCACCGCCATCAATCAATGATCCTTTAAAGATGCCTAGTGGTCCAATTACAAGAGGACGTGCAAAGCAGCTAAAGATGACCATGTCATCTTATGTTCAAGGCTTTGTTACTCGAGAACTTAATGAAGATGCCTTTGAGAAGTGTTATGGAGAACTTGAAGGCAGGTATAAAGTACTTAACCTCTTGGAAGCAAGAGAAGGAATTGGGCAAGCTTAAGCTATCAAGGGTTTTTATACAACTTTGGGCTTTAATTGTACAAGTCACGTGCTTCATTTAAAAGTCACATGACTCACTTAAGTTGTATTATTAATGGGCTAGGCGTGTGGGCTTCTTTTGGGCTTAGTTTAGTTAGTTTGGTTATTTATTTTTAGTCTTTCTTTTGGGCTTTCATTTTAGGCCTATAAGGTTTATTAATTAGTTTTGTTTTAAGTGTGTTTAAGACTTATTTGGGCTTATTTGGCTTGTAAAAGCCCAAGGAAATTCGTGTAAGGCCTTATGAGTATTTAAATTAGGGTGTTAAAGGGTGAATTAGGGTTAGCCACCTTATAAATAGGCTAACCTAGGTTGTAAACATCATCATTGAATCAAATTATAAACTTTGAGAGTTTTTCTCTTGGCTTGGCCGAATTACTTTAGAGAGATTGTGAGATTGCTTGCTTTCTTTTCTATTGCATCAAGAATTAGGATTACTTATCAATCATTTGATTGTGGCATTTTCTTATTCTTCTCATCCCGATTATTTGCGTTTCCATTCACATGTTGTTTGGGGATTCAATAGGGAGGGAGTTTCTCTTCTTTGTCTTTTGAAATCAAAGCGTATGTTTAAGGGGTTTCGGGTTCTTTAACCTTGGGGTTCCGCATCATTTGGTATCAGAGCCAAAAGTAAGGTAAATTCCTATTTATCTTAGTGTTAGTTTTGTGTTTTCTTTTCTTTGATTTCTTTATGTTTATGCCGAATTAGGTAGTGATAAGTTTTGATTTGTGTGCTTTTTGTGTGTTAAATTTAGCCTTTTCTTTTCCTTACCTTGTGTTTTGATTCATTAAAAAAAAAATCGTGGCACTGTTCACTGCACCGTTCATCGCACTGTTTACGGTACTGTTCATCAAAAAAAAGAAAAAAAAATCGTGAAAGAGAAGAAAAATTTTGGCTTCCATTATTTTTCTATCATTTTGCCATCACTTTGCCACCATTTTGCACACAACTTGATACACTAATCAAGCTTGTTACATCATTCGGCCTAGTGATAATTTTGGCTCTAAATTGAATTGTTTTTGCATGCAACCTACTTCATTTAGTTTAATTAAGGCCTCTTTGTTGATTTCTTGCTTTGTTGGGTAGAATATTTAGGTTCTATATTTGGTTTACTTTGTAGTGGATCAAATTCATTCATTTTTTTTTCATATTGTCATTTTCTTTAATTCTTGTTGCTTATTTCTTTGTTTTAAGCTAGTCTTTGTTCCATTTACATTGTTAGAGTATCTTTGCTTGTCCAATACTCTAATCTACTTATCATCAAGTGGTACACCACTCTTGTCCGTGTATCACCTCCATTGTGTCTAGAGTCTTCTTTTCTAGTTTTGAGCTATCTTTTGTTGTTATTATTATTTCCTTGCTTTCTTAAACGTGCTCAAGATTTGATTTGTGATTTAAATTCTGAAGTGCAATTTTTGAAGTTGCAAGCTTGAGAGGAAAAAGGCAAGAGAGTGAGAGGACAATAAGAGGGTAAAAGCCTTAATTGTGTGAAACACGAGAGGAGTGACATTTTTTGAGTGTTAAAAACACGTGAGGGAGTGCTTCTGAGGTTTTTTTTTATCTAACTTTTTCTTGCAGAGAATCCACCATGACTGAAGAATTTAGTGGGAAAGGAATATCCCAAGAGGATGAAGTAAATGTACCCGATAATAAGATGCTATATCAAGCGTTTATTAGGGAGATTCGACAGCTGAACCTTAGGATAGATGGACTAGAAGAGAGGCATGATGGAAGTACATCCAATGTACCTAGAAGGACAGCAAGGAGAAACCGAATTATTGAACAACAAGTAGTGCATGATTATGATGATGAAGATGGAGGGGAGGCTAGTGCAACGATAGATGGGAACTTGGGCAACATCAAACTCAAGATTCCTCCTTTCAAAGGCCAAAATAGTGCAGAAGAGTATTTGGAGTGGGAGCGAAAGGTGGAGATGATCTTTGAATGCAACAGATATTCAGAGGAAAAGAAGGTGAAGCTTGCAGCTGTGGAGTTCACTGATTATGCAGTATTTTGGTGGGAACAACTCAATTTGAGTAGAAGGAAGGTGGGAAGGCGTCCCATTAATAATTGGGAAGACATGAAGGAAGCCATGAGAAAAAGGTTTGTTCCTTCGCACTATTTTAGAGAATTACATCAAAAATTACATAGGCTTGTGCAGGGAGCAAAACCAGTGGAGGAGTACTATAAGGAAATGGAAATGTGCATGGTGAGAGTAAACATTGAGGAGGATGAGGAGGTCACCATGGCTCGGTTTCTAAGTGGGCTAAACAATGATATTGTTGATGCCCTTGAATTATACAAATATGACTCCATGGAAGAAATGTTGCACATGGCAATGAAGATTGAAAAGCAAAAGAAGAATAGAGGCTTCCATAAGGCCAACAACAACTCAAATCACTCTTGGGCGTCTAAGTGGACCAAAAAGGAGGAGAAGAAAGACTTTAGGGTATCTAAACCCTATAGGGCAGATTCGACACCCAAAGAAGAAAAGGTACCCCAACTTCCAAACAAGGTTGTTAAAGGTAACTCTAGTACTCCTACCCCTAGTAGAGAAATTAAATGTTTTAAATGTTTGGGTAAGGGGCATGTAGCACGTGAATGTCCTAATAGGAGGGTAATAATAGCTAGGGATGATGGGGAAATTACTTCTGAATCAGAAAATAGTGATAATGAAATGCCTCCTTTAGAAGATTGTAGTGATTGTGATAATGAAGGGGAGTTGTTAGTCGCTGAAACTGGGACATCTTTAGTTGCTAGGAGAGCTTTAAACTTGAATGTTAAAGAAGATAGCCTAGAGCAAAGAGAGAACATATTTCACACTAAGTGTTTAGTTAATGGAAGAGTGTGCACAATAATTATTGATGGGGGGAGTTGCACGAATGTAGCTAGTGCAAGTATGGTTGAAAAGTTGAACTTGGCATGTGAGAAGCATCCTAGACCTTATAGGTTGCAATGGTTAAATGATAGTGGAGAAGTTAAGGTGACACGCCAAGTTAGAGTGCCATTTTCAATTGGATGGTACAAGGATGAGGTTTTATGTGATGTTGTACCTATGCAGGCAGGCCATTTGCTTTTGGGGAGGCCTTGGCAGTTTGATAGACATGCTATTCATAATGGGTACACTAACCGAATTTCTTTTTCTTATGAAGGTAGAAAGATTGTTTTAGCTCCATTATCTCCTCAAGAGATTTATGAAGAACAAAAGAAAATGTTTGAGAAAGAGAAAGAGGCTTCGGCCAAAGGAGTAAAGGGGAGAGAGGTTTCAGCCCAAGGGGTGAGAGAAAGAGAAAAAGAAAAGAAAAGGGGAAAAGAGGCCAGAAAAGAAACAAAACAAATAAATGGCCCATTGGTGAGTGAAAACAAGCAAGGGGGAAGGCAAAAACAAAATTTTTATGTGAGAACAAGAGAGGTTAAGAGTGCTTTAGCTTTAGGACAACCATTGATCCTTGTCATCTACAAGGAAACTTTGTTTTCTAACACTGACATTAATCTTGATTCTTTGCCTCCTAGTTTTGTTTCTATGTTGTAGGAGTATTCTGATGTATTTCCTGAAGAGATGCCGGATGGATTGCCACCTTTGAGAGGGATAGAACATCAGATTGACTTTGTGCCAGGATCTACCATCCCCAATAGACCAGCCTATAGAAGCAATCCTATGGAAACTAAGGAGATGCAAAGGCAAGTGGAAGAACTTATGGAGAAGGGATTGGTGAGAGAAAGCATGAGTCCATGCGCAGTGCCAATTCTTTTGGTGCCTAAAAAGGATGGAACATGGAGGATGTGTGTTGATTGTCGTGCAGTCAACAAAATCACTGTAAAGTATAGACATCCCATTCCTAGGCTAGATGATATGTTGGATGAATTATGTGGTGCTGTGTATTTTACTAAAATTGATTTAATGAGTGGATATCATCAAATTAGTATGAAACCTGGTGATGAGTGGAAAACAGCCTTCAAAACTAAATATGGTTTGTATGAGTGGTTGGTTATGCCATTTGGGCTATCTAATGCCCCTAGCACTTTTATGAGGCTTATGAACCATGTATTACGTGCATATTTAGGAAAGTTTGTTGTTGTGTACTTTGATGATATACTCATTTACAGCAAGCCTTATGAAGAACATATTGAGCATGTTAGGTTAGTTTTCCAAGCTTTGAGATCTGAAAAGTTGTATGCTAAGCTTAAGAAATGCACATTTTGCATAGATAGACTTGTGTTTCTTGGTTTTGTGGTGAGTGCACAGGGAATTGAAGTGGATGAAGAAAAAGTGAAGGCAATTCAAGAATGGCCCACGCCTAAAACTACTTCTGATGTAAGGAGCTTCCATGGATTAGCAAGTTTTTATAGGCGTTTTGTGCAAGATTTTTCGTCCATTGCTGCACCACTTACAGAAATCATCAAGAAGGATGTTGGATTCAAGTGGGGAGATGCACAACAAAAGGCGTTTGATACTTTGAAAGGGAAGTTGTGTTCTGCTCCTATTTTATCTTTGCCTAATTTTGATAAGACATTTGAAATAGAATGTGATGCTTCTGGGATAGGTATTGGGGCGGTGTTGATGCAAGAGAAGAAACCAATTGCCTACTTTAGTGAGAAGCTTAATGGAGCCCAATTCAACTATTCAACCTATGACAAAGAGCTATATGCCTTAGTAAGAGCTTTGGAGGTGTGGCAACATTACCTTCTCCCTAAGGAGTTTGTCATTCATACCGATCATGAAGGGACAAGGTAAATTGAATAAAAGGCATGCTAAATGGGTTGAATTTATTGAACAGTTTCCCTATGTCATTCAATACAAGCATGGAAAAGATAATATTGTTGCTGATGCATTGTCAAGGAGATATTCTTTAATTTCTACACTTAGTTCTAAGTTTCTTGGTTTTGAGCATGTTAAGGAACTATATGTTGGAGATCTTGATTTTGGTAATGTGTATGCAGCATGTGAGCATCAAGCTTTTGATAAATTTTATAGGCATGATGGCTTTTTGTTTAAGGGCAACAAGCTTTGTTTGCCTAAATGTTCTATGCGTGATTTGCTTGTATTAGAGTCTCATTGTGGGGGATTGATGGGACGTTTTGGGGTGCATAAGACGTATGACATGTTGAATGAGCATTTTTATTGGCCTCATATGCGTAGGAATGTGGAAAAAGTATGTAATTCATGTATTGCATGTAGGCAAGCTAAGTCTAAAACTATGCCTCATGGTTTGTATATGCCTCTACCAGTGCCTAGTTCTACTTGAACTGATGTTTCTATGGATTTTGTACTTGGATTACCTAGAACTAAACGTGGTAGAGATAGCATTTTTGTTGTGGTCGATAGGTTTAGCAAGATGGCTCACTTTATTGCTTGTCATAAATGTGATGATGCTGTTAATATTGCTGACCTATTCTTTAGCGAAGTTGTGCGTTTGCATGGGGTTCCACGTACCATTGTTTCAGACAGAGATACAAAGTTCCTTTCACATTTTTGGCGTGTTCTATGGGGTAAGTTGGGTACGAAATTATTGTTTTCTACTACTTGTCACCCACAAACAGATGGTCAAACAGAGGTGGTGAATAGAACTTTGGGAACTTTACTTCGTGCCATAGTTGGTAAGAATCTCAAAACATGGGAGGATTGTTTACCTTTCATTGAATTTGCTTATAATAGAAGTATTCATTCTTCTACTGGTTTTTCACCTTTTGAGCTTGTTTATGGTTTTAACCCACTGGCTGTGCTTGATCTTTGTCCGTTGCCTTTACATGAGATTTCCAGTTTGGATGGTAATAGGAAGGCAGATTTGGTGAAATCTCTACATGAACAAGCAAGAGCTAATATTGAGAAGAAGAATCAGAAGTATGCTGAAAGAGCCAATAAAGGTAGAAGACAATTGGTATTTGCTCATGGAGATTGGGTTTGGGTACATTTTCGCAAGGAACGGTTTCCAAACCAAAGGAAGAGCAAGTTGGATGCACGTGGTGATGGTCCATTTCAAGTGTTGGAGCGCATCAATGATAATGCTTACAAGATAGATTTACCAGGTGAATATGGTGTTTCTGCTACTTTTAATGTGTCTGACCTTTCTCCTTTTGATATGGATGCAGATTTGAGGTCAAATCTTTTTGAAGAGGGAGGGAATGATACGGATCCACCACCATCAATCAATGATCCTTTAAAGATGCCTAGTGGTCCAATTACAAGAGGACGTGCAAAGCAGCTAAAGATGACCATGTCATCTTATGTTCAAGGCTTTGTTACTCGAGAACTTAATGAAGATGCCTTTGAGAAGTGTTATGGAGAACTTGAAGGCAGGTATAAAGTACTTAACCTCTTGGAAGCAAGAGAAGGAATTGGGCAAGCTTAAGCTATCAAGGGTTTTTATACAACTTTGGGCTTTAATTGTACAAGTCACGTGCTTCATTTAAAAGTCACATGACTCACTTAAGTTGTATTATTAATGGGCTAGGCGTGTGGGCTTCTTTTGGGCTTAGTTTAGTTAGTTTGGTTATTTATTTTTAGTCTTTCTTTTGGGCTTTCATTTTAGGCCTATAAGGTTTATTAATTAGTTTTGTTTTAAGTGTGTTTAAGACTTATTTGGGCTTGTAAAAGCCCAAGGAAATTCGTGTAAGGCCTTATGAGTATTTAAATTAGGGTGTTAAAGGGTGAATTAGGGTTAGCCACCTTATAAATAGGCTAACCTAGGTTGTAAACATCATCATTGAATCAAATTATAAACTTTGAGAGTTTTTCTCTTGGCTTGGCCGAATTACTTTAGAGAGATTGTGAGATTGCTTGCTTTCTTTTCTATTGCATCAAGAATTAGGATTACTTATCAATCATTTGATTGTGGCATTTTCTTATTCTTCTCATCCCGATTATTTGCGTTTCCATTCACATGTTGTTTGGGGATTCAATAGGGAGGGAGTTTCTCTTCTTTGTCTTTTGAAATCAAAGCGTATGTTTAAGGGGTTTCGGGTTCTTTAACCTTGGGGTTCCGCATCATTTGGTATCAGAGCCAAAAGTAAGGTAAATTCCTATTTATCTTAGTGTTAGTTTTGTGTTTTCTTTTCTTTGATTTCTTTATGTTTATGCCGAATTAGGTAGTGATAAGTTTTGATTTGTGTGCTTTTTGTGTGTTAAATTTAGCCTTTTCTTTTCCTTACCTTGTGTTTTGATTCATTAAAAAAAAAATCGTGGCACTGTTCACGGCACCGTTCATCGCACTGTTTACGGTACTGTTCATCAAAAAAAAGAAAAAAAAATCGTGAAAGAGAAGAAAAATTTTGGCTTCCATTATTTTTCTATCATTTTGCCATTACTTTGCCACCATTTTGCACACAACTTGATACACTAATCAAGCTTGTTACATCATTCGGCCTAGTGATAATTTTGGCTCTAAATTGAATTGTTTTTGCATGCAACCTACTTCATTTAGTTTAATTAAGGCCTCTTTGTTGATTTCTTGCTTTGTTGGGTAGAATATTTAGGTTCTATATTTGGTTTACTTTGTAGTGGATCAAATTCATTCATTTTTTTTTCATATTGTCATTTTCTTTAATTCTTGTTGCTTATTTCTTTGTTTTAAGCTAGTCTTTGTTCCATTTACATTGTTAGAGTATCTTTGCTTGTCCAATACTCTAATCTACTTATCATCAAGTGGTACACCACTCTTGTCCGTGTATCACCTCCATTGTGTCTAGAGTCTTCTTTTCTAGTTTTGAGCTATCTTTTGTTGTTATTATTATTTCCTTGCTTTCTTAAACGTGCTCAAGATTTGATTTGTGATTTAAATTCTGAAGTGCAATTTTTGAAGTTGCAAGCTTGAGAGGAAAAAGGCAAGAGAGTGAGAGGACAATAAGAGGGTAAAAGCCTTAATTGTGTGAAACACGAGAGGAGTGACATTTTTTGAGTGTTAAAAACACGTGAGGGAGTGCTTCTGAGGTTTTTTTTTATCTAACTTTTTCTTGCAGAGAATCCACCATGACTGAAGAATTTAGTGGGAAAGGAATATCCCAAGAGGATGAAGTAAATGTACCCGATAATAAGATGCTATATCAAGCGTTTATTAGGGAGATTCGACAGCTGAACCTTAGGATAGATGGACTAGAAGAGAGGCATGATGGAAGTACATCCAATGTACCTAGAAGGACAGCAAGGAGAAACCGAATTATTGAACAACAAGTAGTGCATGATTATGATGATGAAGATGGAGGGGAGGCTAGTGCAACGATAGATGGGAACTTGGGCAACATCAAACTCAAGATTCCTCCTTTCAAAGGCCAAAATAGTGCAGAAGAGTATTTGGAGTGGGAGCGAAAGGTGGAGATGATCTTTGAATGCAACAGATATTCAGAGGAAAAGAAGGTGAAGCTTGCAGCTGTGGAGTTCACTGATTATGCAGTATTTTGGTGGGAACAACTCAATTTGAGTAGAAGGAAGGTGGGAAGGCGTCCCATTAATAATTGGGAAGACATGAAGGAAGCCATGAGAAAAAGGTTTGTTCCTTCGCACTATTTTAGAGAATTACATCAAAAATTACATAGGCTTGTACAGGGAGCAAAACCAGTGGAGGAGTACTATAAGGAAATGGAAATGTGCATGGTGAGAGTAAACATTGAGGAGGATGAGGAGGTCACCATGGCTCGGTTTCTAAGTGGGCTAAACAATGATATTGTTGATGCCCTTGAATTATACAAATATGACTCCATGGAAGAAATGTTGCACATGGCAATGAAGATTGAAAAGCAAAAGAAGAATAGAGGCTTCCATAAGGCCAACAACAACTCAAATCACTCTTGGGCGTCTAAGTGGACCAAAAAGGAGGAGAAGAAAGACTTTAGGGTATCTAAACCCTATAGGGCAGATTCGACACCCAAAGAAGAAAAGGTACCCCAACTTCCAAACAAGGTTGTTAAAGGTAACTCTAGTACTCCTACCCCTAGTAGAGAAATTAAATGTTTTAAATGTTTGGGTAAGGGGCATGTAGCACGTGAATGTCCTAATAGGAGGGTAATAATAGCTAGGGATGATGGGGAAATTACTTCTGAATCAGAAAATAGTGATAATGAAATGCCTCCTTTAGAAGATTGTAGTGATTGTGATAATGAAGGGGAGTTGTTAGTCGCTGAAACTGGGACATCTTTAGTTGCTAGGAGAGCTTTAAACTTGAATGTTAAAGAAGATAGCCTAGAGCAAAGAGAGAACATATTTCACACTAAGTGTTTAGTTAATGGAAGAGTGTGCACAATAATTATTGATGGGGGGAGTTGCACGAATGTAGCTAGTGCAAGTATGGTTGAAAAGTTGAACTTGGCATGTGAGAAGCATCCTAGACCTTATAGGTTGCAATGGTTAAATGATAGTGGAGAAGTTAAGGTGACACGCCAAGTTAGAGTGCCATTTTCAATTGGATGGTACAAGGATGAGGTTTTATGTGATGTTGTACCTATGCAGGCAGGCCATTTGCTTTTGGGGAGGCCTTGGCAGTTTGATAGACATGCTATTCATAATGGGTACACTAACCGAATTTCTTTTTCTTATGAAGGTAGAAAGATTGTTTTAGCTCCATTATCTCCTCAAGAGATTTATGAAGAACAAAAGAAAATGTTTGAGAAAGAGAAAGAGGCTTCGGCCAAAGGAGTAAAGGGGAGAGAGGTTTCAGCCCAAGGGGTGAGAGAAAGAGAAAAAGAAAAGAAAAGGGGAAAAGAGGCCAGAAAAGAAACAAAACAAATAAATGGCCCATTGGTGAGTGAAAACAAGCAAGGGGGAAGGCAAAAACAAAATTTTTATGTGAGAACAAGAGAGGTTAAGAGTGCTTTAGCTTTAGGACAACCATTGATCCTTGTCATCTACAAGGAAACTTTGTTTTCTAACACTGACATTAATCTTGATTCTTTGCCTCCTAGTTTTGTTTCTATGTTGTAGGAGTATTCTGATGTATTTCCTGAAGAGATGCCGGATGGATTGCCACCTTTGAGAGGGATAGAACATCAGATTGACTTTGTGCCAGGATCTACCATCCCCAATAGACCAGCCTATAGAAGCAATCCTATGGAAACTAAGGAGATGCAAAGGCAAGTGGAAGAACTTATGGAGAAGGGATTGGTGAGAGAAAGCATGAGTCCATGCGCAGTGCCAATTCTTTTGGTGCCTAAAAAGGATGGAACATGGAGGATGTGTGTTGATTGCCGTGCAGTCAACAAAATCACTGTAAAGTATAGACATCCCATTCCTAGGCTAGATGATATGTTGGATGAATTATGTGGTGCTGTGTATTTTACTAAAATTGATTTAATGAGTGGATATCATCAAATTAGTATGAAACCCGGTGATGAGTGGAAAACAGCCTTCAAAACTAAATATGGTTTGTATGAGTGGTTGGTTATGCCATTTGGGCTATCTAATGCCCCTAGCACTTTTATGAGGCTTATGAACCATGTATTACGTGCATATTTAGGAAAGTTTGTTGTTGTGTACTTTGATGATATACTCATTTACAGCAAGCCTTATGAAGAACATATTGAGCATGTTAGGTTAGTTTTCCAAGCTTTGAGATCTGAAAAGTTGTATGCTAAGCTTAAGAAATGCACATTTTGCATAGATAGACTTGTGTTTCTTGGTTTTGTGGTGAGTGCACAGGGAATTGAAGTGGATGAAGAAAAAGTGAAGGCAATTCAAGAATGGCCCACGCCTAAAACTACTTCTGATGTAAGGAGCTTCCATGGATTAGCAAGTTTTTATAGGCGTTTTGTGCAAGATTTTTCGTCCATTGCTGCACCACTTACAGAAATCATCAAGAAGGATGTTGGATTCAAGTGGGGAGATGCACAACAAAAGGCGTTTGATACTTTGAAAGGGAAGTTGTGTTCTGCTCCTATTTTATCTTTGCCTAATTTTGATAAGACATTTGAAATAGAATGTGATGCTTCTGGGATAGGTATTGGGGCGGTGTTGATGCAAGAGAAGAAACCAATTGCCTACTTTAGTGAGAAGCTTAATGGAGCCCAATTCAACTATTCAACCTATGACAAAGAGCTATATGCCTTAGTAAGAGCTTTGGAGGTGTGGCAACATTACCTTCTCCCTAAGGAGTTTGTCATTCATACCGATCATGAAGGGACAAGGTAAATTGAATAAAAGGCATGCTAAATGGGTTGAATTTATTGAACAGTTTCCCTATGTCATTCAATACAAGCATGGAAAAGATAATATTGTTGCTGATGCATTGTCAAGGAGATATTCTTTAATTTCTACACTTAGTTCTAAGTTTCTTGGTTTTGAGCATGTTAAGGAACTATATGTTGGAGATCTTGATTTTGGTAATGTGTATGCAGCATGTGAGCATCAAGCTTTTGATAAATTTTATAGGCATGATGGCTTTTTGTTTAAGGGCAACAAGCTTTGTTTGCCTAAATGTTCTATGCGTGATTTGCTTGTATTAGAGTCTCATTGTGGGGGATTGATGGGACGTTTTGGGGTGCATAAGACGTATGACATATTGAATGAGCATTTTTATTGGCCTCATATGCGTAGGAATGTGGAAAAAGTATGTAATTCATGTATTGCATGTAGGCAAGCTAAGTCTAAAACTATGCCTCATGGTTTGTATATGCCTCTACCAGTGCCTAGTTCTACTTGGACTGATGTTTCTATGGATTTTGTACTTGGATTACCTAGAACTAAACGTGGTAGAGATAGCATTTTTGTTGTGGTCGATAGGTTTAGCAAGATGGCTCACTTTATTGCTTGTCATAAATGTGATGATGCTGTTAATATTGCTGACCTATTCTTTAGAGAAGTTGTGCGTTTGCATGGGGTTCCACGTACCATTGTTTCAGACAGAGATACAAAGTTCCTTTCACATTTTTGGCGTGTTCTATGGGGTAAGTTGGGTACGAAATTATTGTTTTCTACTACTTGTCACCCACAAACAGATGGTCAAACAGAGGTGGTGAATAGAACTTTGGGAACTTTACTTCGTGCCATAGTTGGTAAGAATCTCAAAACATGGGAGGATTGTTTACCTTTCATTGAATTTGCTTATAATAGAAGTATTCATTCTTCTACTGGTTTTTCACCTTTTGAGCTTGTTTATGGTTTTAACCCACTGGCTGTGCTTGATCTTTGTCCATTGCCTTTACATGAGATTTCCAGTTTGGATGGTAATAGGAAGGCAGATTTGGTGAAATCTCTACATGAACAAGCAAGAGCTAATATTGAGAAGAAGAATCAGAAGTATGCTGAAAGAGCCAATAAAGGTAGAAGACAATTGGTATTTGCTCATGGAGATTGGGTTTGGGTACATTTTCGCAAGGAACGGTTTCCAAACCAAAGGAAGAGCAAGTTGGATGCACGTGGTGATGGTCCATTTCAAGTGTTGGAGCGCATCAATGATAATGCTTACAAGATAGATTTACCAGGTGAATATGGTGTTTCTGCTACTTTTAATGTGTCTGACCTTTCTCCTTTTGATATGGATGCAGATTTGAGGTCAAATCTTTTTGAAGAGGGAGGGAATGATACGGATCCACCACCATCAATCAATGATCCTTTAAAGATGCCTAGTGGTCCAATTACAAGAGGACGTGCAAAGCAGCTAGAGATGACCATGTCATCTTATGTTCAAGGCTTTGTTACTCGAGAACTTAATGAAGATGCCTTTGAGAAGTGTTATGGAGAACTTGAAGGCAGGTATAAAGTACTTAACCTCTTGGAAGCAAGAGAAGGAATTGGGCAAGCTTAAGCTATCAAGGGTTTTTATACAACTTTGGGCTTTAATTGTACAAGTCACGTGCTTCATTTAAAAGTCACATGACTCACTTAAGTTGTATTATTAATGGGCTAGGCGTGTGGGCTTCTTTTGGGCTTAGTTTAGTTAGTTTGGTTATTTATTTTTAGTCTTTCTTTTGGGCTTTCATTTTAGGCCTATAAGGTTTATTAATTAGTTTTGTTTTAAGTGTGTTTAAGACTTATTTGGGCTTGTAAAAGCCCAAGGAAATTCGTGTAAGGCCTTATGAGTATTTAAATTAGGGTGTTAAAGGGTGAATTAGGGTTAGCCACCTTATAAATAGGCTAACCTAGGTTGTAAACATCATCATTGAATCAAATTATAAACTTTGAGAGTTTTTCTCTTGGCTTGGCCGAATTACTTTAGAGAGATTGTGAGATTGCTTGCTTTCTTTTCTATTGCATCAAGAATTAGGATTACTTATCAATCATTTGATTGTGGCATTTTCTTATTCTTCTCATCCCGATTATTTGCGTTTCCATTCACATGTTGTTTGGGGATTCAATAGGGAGGGAGTTTCTCTTCTTTGTCTTTTGAAATCAAAGCGTATGTTTAAGGGGTTTCGGGTTCTTTAACCTTGGGGTTCCGCATCATTTGGTATCAGAGCCAAAAGTAAGGTAAATTCCTATTTATCTTAGTGTTAGTTTTGTGTTTTCTTTTCTTTGATTTCTTTATGTTTATGCCGAATTAGGTAGTGATAAGTTTTGATTTGTGTGCTTTTTGTGTGTTAAATTTAGCCTTTTCTTTTCCTTACCTTGTGTTTTGATTCATTAAAAAAAAAATCGTGGCACTGTTCACGGCACCGTTCATCGCACTGTTTACGGTACTGTTCATCAAAAAAAAGAAAAAAAAATCGTGAAAGAGAAGAAAAATTTTGGCTTCCATTATTTTTCTATCATTTTGCCATCACTTTGCCACCATTTTGCACACAACTTGATACACTAATCAAGCTTGTTACATCATTCGGCCTAGTGATAATTTTGGCTCTAAATTGAATTGTTTTTGCATGCAACCTACTTCATTTAGTTTAATTAAGGCCTCTTTGTTGATTTCTTGCTTTGTTGGGTAGAATATTTAGGTTCTATATTTGGTTTACTTTGTAGTGGATCAAATTCATTCATTTTTTTTTCATATTGTCATTTTCTTTAATTCTTGTTGCTTATTTCTTTGTTTTAAGCTAGTCTTTGTTCCATTTACATTGTTAGAGTATCTTTGCTTGTCCAATACTCTAATCTACTTATCATCAAGTGGTACACCACTCTTGTCCGTGTATCACCTCCATTGTGTCTAGAGTCTTCTTTTCTAGTTTTGAGCTATCTTTTGTTGTTATTATTATTTCCTTGCTTTCTTAAACGTGCTCAAGATTTGATTTGTGATTTAAATTCTGAAGTGCAATTTTTGAAGTTGCAAGCTTGAGAGGAAAAAGGCAAGAGAGTGAGAGGACAATAAGAGGGTAAAAGCCTTAATTGTGTGAAACACGAGAGGAGTGACATTTTTTGAGTGTTAAAAACACGTGAGGGAGTGCTTCTGAGGTTTTTTTTTATCTAACTTTTTCTTGCAGAGAATCCACCATGACTGAAGAATTTAGTGGGAAAGGAATATCCCAAGAGGATGAAGTAAATGTACCCGATAATAAGATGCTATATCAAGCATTTATTAGGGAGATTCGACAGCTGAACCTTAGGATAGATGGACTAGAAGAGAGGCATGATGGAAGTACATCCAATGTACATAGAAGGACAGCAAGGAGAAACCGAATTATTGAACAAGTAGTGCATGATTATGATGATGAAGATGGAGGGGAGGCTAGTGCAACGATAGATGGGAACTTGGGCAACATCAAACTCAAGATTCCTCCTTTCAAAGGCCAAAATAGTGCAGAAGAGTATTTGGAGTGGGAGCGAAAGGTGGAGATGATCTTTGAATGCAACAGATATTCAGAGGAAAAGAAGGTGAAGCTTGCAGCTGTGGAGTTCACTGATTATGCAGTATTTTGGTGGGAACAACTCAATTTGAGTAGAAGGAAGGTGGGAAGGCGTCCCATTAATAATTGGGAAGACATGAAGGAAGCCATGAGAAAAAGGTTTGTTCCTTCGCACTATTTTAGAGAATTACATCAAAAATTACATAGGCTTGTGCAGGGAGCAAAACCAGTGGAGGAGTACTATAAGGAAATGGAAATGTGCATGGTGAGAGTAAACATTGAGGAGGATGAGGAGGTCACCATGGCTCGGTTTCTAAGTGGGCTAAACAATGATATTGTTGATGCCCTTGAATTATACAAATATGACTCCATGGAAGAAATGTTGCACATGGCAATGAAGATTGAAAAGCAAAAGAAGAATAGAGGCTTCCATAAGGCCAACAACAACTCAAATCACTCTTGGGCGTCTAAGTGGACCAAAAAGGAGGAGAAGAAAGACTTTAGGGTATCTAAACCCTATAGGGCAGATTCGACACCCAAAGAAGAAAAGGTACCCCAACTTCCAAACAAGGTTGTTAAAGGTAACTCTAGTACTCCTACCCCTAGTAGAGAAATTAAATGTTTTAAATGTTTGGGTAAGGGGCATGTAGCACGTGAATGTCCTAATAGGAGGGTAATAATAGCTAGGGATGATGGGGAAATTACTTCTGAATCAGAAAATAGTGATAATGAAATGCCTCCTTTAGAAGATTGTAGTGATTGTGATAATGAAGGGGGGTTGTTAGTCGCTGAAACTGGGACATCTTTAGTTGCTAGGAGAGCTTTAAACTTGAATGTTAAAGAAGATAGCCTAGAGCAAAGAGAGAACATATTTCACACTAAGTGTTTAGTTAATGGAAGAGTGTGCACAATAATTATTGATGGGGGGAGTTGCACGAATGTAGCTAGTGCAAGTATGGTTGAAAAGTTGAACTTGGCATGTGAGAAGCATCCTAGACCTTATAGGTTGCAATGGTTAAATGATAGTGGAGAAGTTAAGGTGACACGCCAAGTTAGAGTGCCATTTTCAATTGGATGGTACAAGGATGAGGTTTTATGTGATGTTGTACCTATGCAGGCAGGCCATTTGCTTTTGGGGAGGCCTTGGCAGTTTGATAGACATGCTATTCATAATGGGTACACTAACCGAATTTCTTTTTCTTATGAAGGTAGAAAGATTGTTTTAGCTCCATTATCTCCTCAAGAGATTTATGAAGAACAAAAGAAAATGTTTGAGAAAGAGAAAGAGGCTTCGGCCAAAGGAGTAAAGGGGAGAGAGGTTTCAGCCCAAGGGGTGAGAGAAAGAGAAAAAGAAAAGAAAAGGGGAAAAGAGGCCAGAAAAGAAACAAAACAAATAAATGGCCCATTGGTGAGTGAAAACAAGCAAGGGGGAAGGCAAAAACAAAATTTTTATGTGAGAACAAGAGAGGTTAAGAGTGCTTTAGCTTTAGGACAACCATTGATCCTTGTCATCTACAAGGAAACTTTGTTTTCTAACACTGACATTAATCTTGATTCTTTGCCTCCTAGTTTTGTTTCTATGTTGTAGGAGTATTCTGATGTATTTCCTGAAGAGATGCCGGATGGATTGCCACCTTTGAGAGGGATAGAACATCAGATTGACTTTGTGCCAGGATCTACCATCCCCAATAGACCAGCCTATAGAAGCAATCCTATGGAAACTAAGGAGATGCAAAGGCAAGTGGAAGAACTTATGGAGAAGGGATTGGTGAGAGAAAGCATGAGTCCATGCGCAGTGCCAATTCTTTTGGTGCCTAAAAAGGATGGAACATGGAGGATGTGTGTTGATTGTCGTGCAGTCAACAAAATCACTGTAAAGTATAGACATCCCATTCCTAGGCTAGATGATATGTTGGATGAATTATGTGGTGCTGTGTATTTTACTAAAATTGATTTAATGAGTGGATATCATCAAATTAGTATGAAACCTGGTGATGAGTGGAAAACAGCCTTCAAAACTAAATATGGTTTGTATGAGTGGTTGGTTATGCCATTTGGGCTATCTAATGCCCCTAGCACTTTTATGAGGCTTATGAACCATGTATTACGTGCATATTTAGGAAAGTTTGTTGTTGTGTACTTTGATGATATACTCATTTACAGCAAGCCTTATGAAGAACATATTGAGCATGTTAGGTTAGTTTTCCAAGCTTTGAGATCTGAAAAGTTGTATGCTAAGCTTAAGAAATGCACATTTTGCATAGATAGACTTGTGTTTCTTGGTTTTGTGGTGAGTGCACAGGGAATTGAAGTGGATGAAGAAAAAGTGAAGGCAATTCAAGAATGGCCCACGCCTAAAACTACTTCTGATGTAAGGAGCTTCCATGGATTAGCAAGTTTTTAAAGGCATTTTGTGCAAGATTTTTCGTCCATTGCTGCACCACTTACAGAAATCATCAAGAAGGATGTTGGATTCAAGTGGGGAGATGCACAACAAAAGGCGTTTGATACTTTGAAAGGGAAGTTGTGTTCTGCTCCTATTTTATCTTTGCCTAATTTTGATAAGACATTTGAAATAGAATGTGATGCTTCTGGGATAGGTATTGGGGCGGTGTTGATGCAAGAGAAGAAACCAATTGCCTACTTTAGTGAGAAGCTTAATGGAGCCCAATTCAACTATTCAACCTATGACAAAGAGCTATATGCCTTAGTAAGAGCTTTGGAGGTGTGGCAACATTACCTTCTCCCTAAGGAGTTTGTCATTCATACCGATCATGAAGGGACAAGGTAAATTGAATAAAAGGCATGCTAAATGGGTTGAATTTATTGAACAGTTTCCCTATGTCATTCAATACAAGCATGGAAAAGATAATATTGTTGCTGATGCATTGTCAAGGAGATATTCTTTAATTTCTACACTTAGTTCTAAGTTTCTTGGTTTTGAGCATGTTAAGGAACTATATGTTGGAGATCTTGATTTTGGTAATGTGTATGCAGCATGTGAGCATCAAGCTTTTGATAAATTTTATAGGCATGATGGCTTTTTGTTTAAGGGCAACAAGCTTTGTTTGCCTAAATGTTCTATGCGTGATTTGCTTGTATTAGAGTCTCATTGTGGGGGATTGATGGGACGTTTTGGGGTGCATAAGACGTATGACATGTTGAATGAGCATTTTTATTGGCCTCATATGCGTAGGAATGTGGAAAAAGTATGTAATTCATGTATTGCATGTAGGCAAGCTAAGTCTAAAACTATGCCTCATGGTTTGTATATGCCTCTACCAGTGCCTAGTTCTACTTGGACTGATGTTTCTATGGATTTTGTACTTGGATTACCTAGAACTAAACGTGGTAGAGATAGCATTTTTGTTGTGGTCGATAGGTTTAGCAAGATGGCTCACTTTATTGCTTGTCATAAATGTGATGATGCTGTTAATATTGCTGACCTATTCTTTAGCGAAGTTGTGCGTTTGCATGGGGTTCCACGTACCATTGTTTCAGACAGAGATACAAAGTTCCTTTCACATTTTTGGCGTGTTCTATGGGGTAAGTTGGGTACGAAATTATTGTTTTCTACTACTTGTCACCCACAAACAGATGGTCAAACAGAGGTGGTGAATAGAACTTTGGGAACTTTACTTCGTGCCATAGTTGGTAAGAATCTCAAAACATGGGAGGATTGTTTACCTTTCATTGAATTTGCTTATAATAGAAGTATTCATTCTTCTACTGGTTTTTCACCTTTTGAGCTTGTTTATGGTTTTAACCCACTGGCTGTGCTTGATCTTTGTCCGTTGCCTTTACATGAGATTTCCAGTTTGGATGGTAATAGGAAGGCAGATTTGGTGAAATCTCTACATGAACAAGCAAGAGCTAATATTGAGAAGAAGAATCAGAAGTATGCTGAAAGAGCCAATAAAGGTAGAAGACAATTGGTATTTGCTCATGGAGATTGGGTTTGGGTACATTTTCGCAAGGAACGGTTTCCAAACCAAAGGAAGAGCAAGTTGGATGCACGTGGTGATGGTCCATTTCAAGTGTTGGAGCGCATCAATGATAATGCTTACAAGATAGATTTACCAGGTGAATATGGTGTTTCTGCTACTTTTAATGTGTCTGACCTTTCTCCTTTTGATATGGATGCAGATTTGAGGTCAAATCTTTTTGAAGAGGGAGGGAATGATACGGATCCACCACCATCAATCAATGATCCTTTAAAGATGCCTAGTGGTCCAATTACAAGAGGACGTGCAAAGCAGCTAAAGATGACCATGTCATCTTATGTTCAAGGCTTTGTTACTCGAGAACTTAATGAAGATGCCTTTGAGAAGTGTTATGGAGAACTTGAAGGCAGGTATAAAGTACTTAACCTCTTGGAAGCAAGAGAAGGAATTGGGCAAGCTTAAGCTATCAAGGGTTTTTATACAACTTTGGGCTTTAATTGTACAAGTCACGTGCTTCATTTAAAAGTCACATGACTCACTTAAGTTGTATTATTAATGGGCTAGGCGTGTGGGCTTCTTTTGGGCTTAGTTTAGTTAGTTTGGTTATTTATTTTTAGTCTTTCTTTTGGGCTTTCATTTTAGGCCTATAAGGTTTATTAATTAGTTTTGTTTTAAGTGTGTTTAAGACTTATTTGGGCTTATTTGGCTTGTAAAAGCCCAAGGAAATTCGTGTAAGGCCTTATGAGTATTTAAATTAGGGTGTTAAAGGGTGAATTAGGGTTAGCCACCTTATAAATAGGCTAACCTAGGTTGTAAACATCATCATTGAATCAAATTATAAACTTTGAGAGTTTTTCTCTTGGCTTGGCCGAATTACTTTAGAGAGATTGTGAGATTGCTTGCTTTCTTTTCTATTGCATCAAGAATTAGGATTACTTATCAATCATTTGATTGTGGCATTTTCTTATTCTTCTCATCCCGATTATTTGCGTTTCCATTCACATGTTGTTTGGGGATTCAATAGGGAGGGAGTTTCTCTTCTTTGTCTTTTGAAATCAAAGCGTATGTTTAAGGGGTTTCGGGTTCTTTAACCTTGGGGTTCCGCATCATTTGGTATCAGAGCCAAAAGTAAGGTAAATTCCTATTTATCTTAGTGTTAGTTTTGTGTTTTCTTTTCTTTGATTTCTTTATGTTTATGCCGAATTAGGTAGTGATAAGTTTTGATTTGTGTGCTTTTTGTGTGTTAAATTTAGCCTTTTCTTTTCCTTACCTTGTGTTTTGATTCATTAAAAAAAAAATCGTGGCACTGTTCACGGCACCGTTCATCGCACTGTTTACGGTACTGTTCATCAAAAAAAAGAAAAAAAAATCGTGAAAGAGAAGAAAAATTTTGGCTTCCATTATTTTTCTATCATTTTGCCATCACTTTGCCACCATTTTGCACACAACTTGATACACTAATCAAGCTTGTTACATCATTCGGCCTAGTGATAATTTTGGCTCTAAATTGAATTGTTTTTGCATGCAACCTACTTCATTTAGTTTAATTAAGGCCTCTTTGTTGATTTCTTGCTTTGTTGGGTAGAATATTTAGGTTCTATATTTGGTTTACTTTGTAGTGGATCAAATTCATTCATTTTTTTTTCATATTGTCATTTTCTTTAATTCTTGTTGCTTATTTCTTTGTTTTAAGCTAGTCTTTGTTCCATTTACATTGTTAGAGTATCTTTGCTTGTCCAATACTCTAATCTACTTATCATCAAGTGGTACACCACTCTTGTCCGTGTATCACCTCCATTGTGTCTAGAGTCTTCTTTTCTAGTTTTGAGCTATCTTTTGTTGTTATTATTATTTCCTTGCTTTCTTAAACGTGCTCAAGATTTGATTTGTGATTTAAATTCTGAAGTGCAATTTTTGAAGTTGCAAGCTTGAGAGGAAAAAGGCAAGAGAGTGAGAGGACAATAAGAGGGTAAAAGCCTTAATTGTGTGAAACACGAGAGGAGTGACATTTTTTGAGTGTTAAAAACACGTGAGGGAGTGCTTCTGAGGTTTTTTTTTATCTAACTTTTTCTTGCAGAGAATCCACCATGACTGAAGAATTTAGTGGGAAAGGAATATCCCAAGAGGATGAAGTAAATGTACCCGATAATAAGATGCTATATCAAGCGTTTATTAGGGAGATTCGACAGCTGAACCTTAGGATAGATGGACTAGAAGAGAGGCATGATGGAAGTACATCCAATGTACCTAGAAGGACAGCAAGGAGAAACCGAATTATTGAACAACAAGTAGTGCATGATTATGATGATGAAGATGGAGGGGAGGCTAGTGCAACGATAGATGGGAACTTGGGCAACATCAAACTCAAGATTCCTCCTTTCAAAGGCCAAAATAGTGCAGAAGAGTATTTGGAGTGGGAGCGAAAGGTGGAGATGATCTTTGAATGCAACAGATATTCAGAGGAAAAGAAGGTGAAGCTTGCAGCTGTGGAGTTCACTGATTATGCAGTATTTTGGTGGGAACAACTCAATTTGAGTAGAAGGAAGGTGGGAAGGCGTCCCATTAATAATTGGGAAGACATGAAGGAAGCCATGAGAAAAAGGTTTGTTCCTTCGCACTATTTTAGAGAATTACATCAAAAATTACATAGGCTTGTGCAGGGAGCAAAACCAGTGGAGGAGTACTATAAGGAAATGGAAATGTGCATGGTGAGAGTAAACATTGAGGAGGATGAGGAGGTCACCATGGCTCGGTTTCTAAGTGGGCTAAACAATGATATTGTTGATGCCCTTGAATTATACAAATATGACTCCATGGAAGAAATGTTGCACATGGCAATGAAGATTGAAAAGCAAAAGAAGAATAGAGGCTTCCATAAGGCCAACAACAACTCAAATCACTCTTGGGCGTCTAAGTGGACCAAAAAGGAGGAGAAGAAAGACTTTAGGGTATCTAAACCCTATAGGGCAGATTCGACACCCAAAGAAGAAAAGGTACCCCAACTTCCAAACAAGGTTGTTAAAGGTAACTCTAGTACTCCTACCCCTAGTAGAGAAATTAAATGTTTTAAATGTTTGGGTAAGGGGCATGTAGCACGTGAATGTCCTAATAGGAGGGTAATAATAGCTAGGGATGATGGGGAAATTACTTCTGAATCAGAAAATAGTGATAATGAAATGCCTCCTTTAGAAGATTGTAGTGATTGTGATAATGAAGGGGGGTTGTTAGTCGCTGAAACTGGGACATCTTTAGTTGCTAGGAGAGCTTTAAACTTGAATGTTAAAGAAGATAGCCTAGAGCAAAGAGAGAACATATTTCACACTAAGTGTTTAGTTAATGGAAGAGTGTGCACAATAATTATTGATGGGGGGAGTTGCACGAATGTAGCTAGTGCAAGTATGGTTGAAAAGTTGAACTTGGCATGTGAGAAGCATCCTAGACCTTATAGGTTGCAATGGTTAAATGATAGTGGAGAAGTTAAGGTGACACGCCAAGTTAGAGTGCCATTTTCAATTGGATGGTACAAGGATGAGGTTTTATGTGATGTTGTACCTATGCAGGCAGGCCATTTGCTTTTGGGGAGGCCTTGGCAGTTTGATAGACATGCTATTCATAATGGGTACACTAACCGAATTTCTTTTTCTTATGAAGGTAGAAAGATTGTTTTAGCTCCATTATCTCCTCAAGAGATTTATGAAGAACAAAAGAAAATGTTTGAGAAAGAGAAAGAGGCTTCGGCCAAAGGAGTAAAGGGGAGAGAGGTTTCAGCCCAAGGGGTGAGAGAAAGAGAAAAAGAAAAGAAAAGGGGAAAAGAGGCCAGAAAAGAAACAAAACAAATAAATGGCCCATTGGTGAGTGAAAACAAGCAAGGGGGAAGGCAAAAACAAAATTTTTATGTGAGAACAAGAGAGGTTAAGAGTGCTTTAGCTTTAGGACAACCATTGATCCTTGTCATCTACAAGGAAACTTTGTTTTCTAACACTGACATTAATCTTGATTCTTTGCCTCCTAGTTTTGTTTCTATGTTGTAGGAGTATTCTGATGTATTTCCTGAAGAGATGCCGGATGGATTGCCACCTTTGAGAGGGATAGAACATCAGATTGACTTTGTGCCAGGATCTACCATCCCCAATAGACCAGCCTATAGAAGCAATCCTATGGAAACTAAGGAGATGCAAAGGCAAGTGGAAGAACTTATGGAGAAGGGATTGGTGAGAGAAAGCATGAGTCCATGCGCAGTGCCAATTCTTTTGGTGCCTAAAAAGGATGGAACATGGAGGATGTGTGTTGATTGTCGTGCAGTCAACAAAATCACTGTAAAGTATAGACATCCCATTCCTAGGCTAGATGATATGTTGGATGAATTATGTGGTGCTGTGTATTTTACTAAAATTGATTTAATGAGTGGATATCATCAAATTAGTATGAAACCTGGTGATGAGTGGAAAACAGCCTTCAAAACTAAATATGGTTTGTATGAGTGGTTGGTTATGCCATTTGGGCTATCTAATGCCCCTAGCACTTTTATGAGGCTTATGAACCATGTATTACGTGCATATTTAGGAAAGTTTGTTGTTGTGTACTTTGATGATATACTCATTTACAGCAAGCCTTATGAAGAACATATTGAGCATGTTAGGTTAGTTTTCCAAGCTTTGAGATCTGAAAAGTTGTATGCTAAGCTTAAGAAATGCACATTTTGCATAGATAGACTTGTGTTTCTTGGTTTTGTGGTGAGTGCACAGGGAATTGAAGTGGATGAAGAAAAAGTGAAGGCAATTCAAGAATGGCCCACGCCTAAAACTACTTCTGATGTAAGGAGCTTCCATGGATTAGCAAGTTTTTATAGGCGTTTTGTGCAAGATTTTTCGTCCATTGCTGCACCACTTACAGAAATCATCAAGAAGGATGTTGGATTCAAGTGGGGAGATGCACAACAAAAGGCGTTTGATACTTTGAAAGGGAAGTTGTGTTCTGCTCCTATTTTATCTTTGCCTAATTTTGATAAGACATTTGAAATAGAATGTGATGCTTCTGGGATAGGTATTGGGGCGGTGTTGATGCAAGAGAAGAAACCAATTGCCTACTTTAGTGAGAAGCTTAATGGAGCCCAATTCAACTATTCAACCTATGACAAAGAGCTATATGCCTTAGTAAGAGCTTTGGAGGTGTGGCAACATTACCTTCTCCCTAAGGAGTTTGTCATTCATACCGATCATGAAGGGACAAGGTAAATTGAATAAAAGGCATGCTAAATGGGTTGAATTTATTGAACAGTTTCCCTATGTCATTCAATACAAGCATGGAAAAGATAATATTGTTGCTGATGCATTGTCAAGGAGATATTCTTTAATTTCTACACTTAGTTCTAAGTTTCTTGGTTTTGAGCATGTTAAGGAACTATATGTTGGAGATCTTGATTTTGGTAATGTGTATGCAGCATGTGAGCATCAAGCTTTTGATAAATTTTATAGGCATGATGGCTTTTTGTTTAAGGGCAACAAGCTTTGTTTGCCTAAATGTTCTATGCGTGATTTGCTTGTATTAGAGTCTCATTGTGGGGGATTGATGGGACGTTTTGGGGTGCATAAGACGTATGACATGTTGAATGAGCATTTTTATTGGCCTCATATGCGTAGGAATGTGGAAAAAGTATGTAATTCATGTATTGCATGTAGGCAAGCTAAGTCTAAAACTATGCCTCATGGTTTGTATATGCCTCTACCAGTGCCTAGTTCTACTTGGACTGATGTTTCTATGGATTTTGTACTTGGATTACCTAGAACTAAACGTGGTAGAGATAGCATTTTTGTTGTGGTCGATAGGTTTAGCAAGATGGCTCACTTTATTGCTTGTCATAAATGTGATGATGCTGTTAATATTGCTGACCTATTCTTTAGAGAAGTTGTGCGTTTGCATGGGGTTCCACGTACCATTGTTTCAGACAGAGATACAAAGTTCCTTTCACATTTTTGGCGTGTTCTATGGGGTAAGTTGGGTACGAAATTATTGTTTTCTACTACTTGTCACCCACAAACAGATGGTCAAACAGAGGTGGTGAATAGAACTTTGGGAACTTTACTTCGTGCCATAGTTGGTAAGAATCTCAAAACATGGGAGGATTGTTTACCTTTCATTGAATTTGCTTATAATAGAAGTATTCATTCTTCTACTGGTTTTTCACCTTTTGAGCTTGTTTATGGTTTTAACCCACTGGCTGTGCTTGATCTTTGTCCGTTGCCTTTACATGAGATTTCCAGTTTGGATGGTAATAGGAAGGCAGATTTGGTGAAATCTCTACATGAACAAGCAAGAGCTAATATTGAGAAGAAGAATCAGAAGTATGCTGAAAGAGCCAATAAAGGTAGAAGACAATTGGTATTTGCTCATGGAGATTGGGTTTGGGTACATTTTCGCAAGGAACGGTTTCCAAACCAAAGGAAGAGCAAGTTGGATGCACGTGGTGATGGTCCATTTCAAGTGTTGGAGCGCATCAATGATAATGCTTACAAGATAGATTTACCAGGTGAATATGGTGTTTCTGCTACTTTTAATGTGTCTGACCTTTCTCCTTTTGATATGGATGCAGATTTGAGGTCAAATCTTTTTGAAGAGGGAGGGAATGATACGGATCCACCACCATCAATCAATGATCCTTTAAAGATGCCTAGTGGTCCAATTACAAGAGGACGTGCAAAGCAGCTAAAGATGACCATGTCATCTTATGTTCAAGGCTTTGTTACTCGAGAACTTAATGAAGATGCCTTTGAGAAGTGTTATGGAGAACTTGAAGGCAGGTATAAAGTACTTAACCTCTTGGAAGCAAGAGAAGGAATTGGGCAAGCTTAAGCTATCAAGGGTTTTTATACAACTTTGGGCTTTAATTGTACAAGTCACGTGCTTCATTTAAAAGTCACATGACTCACTTAAGTTGTATTATTAATGGGCTAGGCGTGTGGGCTTCTTTTGGGCTTAGTTTAGTTAGTTTGGTTATTTATTTTTAGTCTTTCTTTTGGGCTTTCATTTTAGGCCTATAAGGTTTATTAATTAGTTTTGTTTTAAGTGTGTTTAAGACTTATTTGGGCTTATTTGGCTTGTAAAAGCCCAAGGAAATTCGTGTAAGGCCTTATGAGTATTTAAATTAGGGTGTTAAAGGGTGAATTAGGGTTAGCCACCTTATAAATAGGCTAACCTAGGTTGTAAACATCATCATTGAATCAAATTATAAACTTTGAGAGTTTTTCTCTTGGCTTGGCCGAATTACTTTAGAGAGATTGTGAGATTGCTTGCTTTCTTTTCTATTGCATCAAGAATTAGGATTACTTATCAATCATTTGATTGTGGCATTTTCTTATTCTTCTCATCCCGATTATTTGCGTTTCCATTCACATGTTGTTTGGGGATTCAATAGGGAGGGAGTTTCTCTTCTTTGTCTTTTGAAATCAAAGCGTATGTTTAAGGGGTTTCGGGTTCTTTAACCTTGGGGTTCCGCATCATTTGGTATCAGAGCCAAAAGTAAGGTAAATTCCTATTTATCTTAGTGTTAGTTTTGTGTTTTCTTTTCTTTGATTTCTTTATGTTTATGCCGAATTAGGTAGTGATAAGTTTTGATTTGTGTGCTTTTTGTGTGTTAAATTTAGCCTTTTCTTTTCCTTACCTTGTGTTTTGATTCATTAAAAAAAAATCGTGGTACTGTTCACGGCACCGTTCATCGCACTGTTTACGGCACCGTTCATCGCACTGTTTACGGTACTGTTCATCAAAAAAAAGAAAAAAAATCGTGAAAGAGAAGAAAAATTTTGGCTTCCATTATTTTTCTATCATTTTGCCATCACTTTGCCACCATTTTGCACACAACTTGATACACTAATCAAGCTTGTTACATCATTCGGCCTAGTGATAATTTTGGCTCTAAATTGAATTGTTTTTGCATGCAACCTACTTCATTTAGTTTAATTAAGGCCTCTTTGTTGATTTCTTGCTTTGTTGGGTAGAATATTTAGGTTCTATATTTGGTTTACTTTGTAGTGGATCAAATTCATTCATTTTTTTCATATTGTCATTTTCTTTAATTCTTGTTGCTTATTTCTTTGTTTTAAGCTAGTCTTTGTTCCATTTACATTGTTAGAGTATCTTTGCTTGTCCAATACTCTAATCTACTTATCATCAAGTGGTACACCACTCTTGTCCGTGTATCACCTCCATTGTGTCTAGAGTCTTCTTTTCTAGTTTTGAGCTATCTTTTGTTGTTATTATTATTTCCTTGCTTTCTTAAACGTGCTCAAGATTTGATTTGTGATTTAAATTCTGAAGTGCAATTTTTGAAGTTGCAAGCTTGAGAGGAAAAAGGCAAGAGAGTGAGAGGACAATAAGAGGGTAAAAGCCTTAATTGTGTGAAACACGAGAGGAGTGACATTTTTTGAGTGTTAAAAACACGTGAGGGAGTGCTTCTGAGGTTTTTTTTTATCTAACTTTTTCTTGCAGAGAATCCACCATGACTGAAGAATTTAGTGGGAAAGGAATATCCCAAGAGGATGAAGTAAATGTACCCGATAATAAGATGCTATATCAAGCGTTTATTAGGGAGATTCGACAGCTGAACCTTAGGATAGATGGACTAGAAGAGAGGCATGATGGAAGTACATCCAATGTACCTAGAAGGACAGCAAGGAGAAACCGAATTATTGAACAACAAGTAGTGCATGATTATGATGATGAAGATGGAGGGGAGGCTAGTGCAACGATAGATGGGAACTTGGGCAACATCAAACTCAAGATTCCTCCTTTCAAAGGCCAAAATAGTGCAGAAGAGTATTTGGAGTGGGAGCGAAAGGTGGAGATGATCTTTGAATGCAACAGATATTCAGAGGAAAAGAAGGTGAAGCTTGCAGCTGTGGAGTTCACTGATTATGCAGTATTTTGGTGGGAACAACTCAATTTGAGTAGAAGGAAGGTGGGAAGGCGTCCCATTAATAATTGGGAAGACATGAAGGAAGCCATGAGAAAAAGGTTTGTTCCTTCGCACTATTTTAGAGAATTACATCAAAAATTACATAGGCTTGTGCAGGGAGCAAAACCAGTGGAGGAGTACTATAAGGAAATGGAAATGTGCATGGTGAGAGTAAACATTGAGGAGGATGAGGAGGTCACCATGGCTCGGTTTCTAAGTGGGCTAAACAATGATATTGTTGATGCCCTTGAATTATACAAATATGACTCCATGGAAGAAATGTTGCACATGGCAATGAAGATTGAAAAGCAAAAGAAGAATAGAGGCTTCCATAAGGCCAACAACAACTCAAATCACTCTTGGGCGTCTAAGTGGACCAAAAAGGAGGAGAAGAAAGACTTTAGGGTATCTAAACCCTATAGGGCAGATTCGACACCCAAAGAAGAAAAGGTACCCCAACTTCCAAACAAGGTTGTTAAAGGTAACTCTAGTACTCCTACCCCTAGTAGAGAAATTAAATGTTTTAAATGTTTGGGTAAGGGGCATGTAGCACGTGAATGTCCTAATAGGAGGGTAATAATAGCTAGGGATGATGGGGAAATTACTTCTGAATCAGAAAATAGTGATAATGAAATGCCTCCTTTAGAAGATTGTAGTGATTGTGATAATGAAGGGGAGTTGTTAGTCGCTGAAACTGGGACATCTTTAGTTGCTAGGAGAGCTTTAAACTTGAATGTTAAAGAAGATAGCCTAGAGCAAAGAGAGAACATATTTCACACTAAGTGTTTAGTTAATGGAAGAGTGTGCACAATAATTATTGATGGGGGGAGTTGCACGAATGTAGCTAGTGCAAGTATGGTTGAAAAGTTGAACTTGGCATGTGAGAAGCATCCTAGACCTTATAGGTTGCAATGGTTAAATGATAGTGGAGAAGTTAAGGTGACACGCCAAGTTAGAGTGCCATTTTCAATTGGATGGTACAAGGATGAGGTTTTATGTGATGTTGTACCTATGCAGGCAGGCCATTTGCTTTTGGGGAGGCCTTGGCAGTTTGATAGACATGCTATTCATAATGGGTACACTAACCGAATTTCTTTTTCTTATGAAGGTAGAAAGATTGTTTTAGCTCCATTATCTCCTCAAGAGATTTATGAAGAACAAAAGAAAATGTTTGAGAAAGAGAAAGAGGCTTCGGCCAAAGGAGTAAAGGGGAGAGAGGTTTCAGCCCAAGGGGTGAGAGAAAGAGAAAAAGAAAAGAAAAGGGGAAAAGAGGCCAGAAAAGAAACAAAACAAATAAATGGCCCATTGGTGAGTGAAAACAAGCAAGGGGGAAGGCAAAAACAAAATTTTTATGTGAGAACAAGAGAGGTTAAGAGTGCTTTAGCTTTAGGACAACCATTGATCCTTGTCATCTACAAGGAAACTTTGTTTTCTAACACTGACATTAATCTTGATTCTTTGCCTCCTAGTTTTGTTTCTATGTTGTAGGAGTATTCTGATGTATTTCCTGAAGAGATGCCGGATGGATTGCCACCTTTGAGAGGGATAGAACATCAGATTGACTTTGTGCCAGGATCTACCATCCCCAATAGACCAGCCTATAGAAGCAATCCTATGGAAACTAAGGAGATGCAAAGGCAAGTGGAAGAACTTATGGAGAAGGGATTGGTGAGAGAAAGCATGAGTCCATGCGCAGTGCCAATTCTTTTGGTGCCTAAAAAGGATGGAACATGGAGGATGTGTGTTGATTGTCGTGCAGTCAACAAAATCACTGTAAAGTATAGACATCCCATTCCTAGGCTAGATGATATGTTGGATGAATTATGTGGTGCTGTGTATTTTACTAAAATTGATTTAATGAGTGGATATCATCAAATTAGTATGAAACCTGGTGATGAGTGGAAAACAGCCTTCAAAACTAAATATGGTTTGTATGAGTGGTTGGTTATGCCATTTGGGCTATCTAATGCCCCTAGCACTTTTATGAGGCTTATGAACCATGTATTACGTGCATATTTAGGAAAGTTTGTTGTTGTGTACTTTGATGATATACTCATTTACAGCAAGCCTTATGAAGAACATATTGAGCATGTTAGGTTAGTTTTCCAAGCTTTGAGATCTGAAAAGTTGTATGCTAAGCTTAAGAAATTCACATTTTGCATAGATAGACTTGTGTTTCTTGGTTTTGTGGTGAGTGCACAGGGAATTGAAGTGGATGAAGAAAAAGTGAAGGCAATTCAAGAATGGCCCACGCCTAAAACTACTTCTGATGTAAGGAGCTTCCATGGATTAGCAAGTTTTTATAGGCGTTTTGTGCAAGATTTTTCGTCCATTGCTGCACCACTTACAGAAATCATCAAGAAGGATGTTGGATTCAAGTGGGGAGATGCACAACAAAAGGCGTTTGATACTTTGAAAGGGAAGTTGTGTTCTGCTCCTATTTTATCTTTGCCTAATTTTGATAAGACATTTGAAATAGAATGTGATGCTTCTGGGATAGGTATTGGGGCGGTGTTGATGCAAGAGAAGAAACCAATTGCCTACTTTAGTGAGAAGCTTAATGGAGCCCAATTCAACTATTCAACCTATGACAAAGAGCTATATGCCTTAGTAAGAGCTTTGGAGGTGTGGCAACATTACCTTCTCCCTAAGGAGTTTGTCATTCATACCGATCATGAAGGGACAAGGTAAATTGAATAAAAGGCATGCTAAATGGGTTGAATTTATTGAACAGTTTCCCTATGTCATTCAATACAAGCATGGAAAAGATAATATTGTTGCTGATGCATTGTCAAGGAGATATTCTTTAATTTCTACACTTAGTTCTAAGTTTCTTGGTTTTGAGCATGTTAAGGAACTATATGTTGGAGATCTTGATTTTGGTAATGTGTATGCAGCATGTGAGCATCAAGCTTTTGATAAATTTTATAGGCATGATGGCTTTTTGTTTAAGGGCAACAAGCTTTGTTTGCCTAAATGTTCTATGCGTGATTTGCTTGTATTAGAGTCTCATTGTGGGGGATTGATGGGACGTTTTGGGGTGCATAAGACGTATGACATGTTGAATGAGCATTTTTATTGGCCTCATATGCGTAGGAATGTGGAAAAAGTATGTAATTCATGTATTGCATGTAGGCAAGCTAAGTCTAAAACTATGCCTCATGGTTTGTATATGCCTCTACCAGTGCCTAGTTCTACTTGGACTGATGTTTCTATGGATTTTGTACTTGGATTACCTAGAACTAAACGTGGTAGAGATAGCATTTTTGTTGTGGTCGATAGGTTTAGCAAGATGGCTCACTTTATTGCTTGTCATAAATGTGATGATGCTGTTAATATTGCTGACCTATTCTTTAGAGAAGTTGTGCGTTTGCATGGGGTTCCACGTACCATTGTTTCAGACAGAGATACAAAGTTCCTTTCACATTTTTGGCATGTTCTATGGGGTAAGTTGGGTACGAAATTATTGTTTTCTACTACTTGTCACCCACAAACAGATGGTCAAACAGAGGTGGTGAATAGAACTTTGGGAACTTTACTTCGTGCCATAGTTGGTAAGAATCTCAAAACATGGGAGGATTGTTTACCTTTCATTGAATTTGCTTATAATAGAAGTATTCATTCTTCTACTGGTTTTTCACCTTTTGAGCTTGTTTATGGTTTTAACCCACTGGCTGTGCTTGATCTTTGTCCGTTGCCTTTACATGAGATTTCCAGTTTGGATGGTAATAGGAAGGCAGATTTGGTGAAATCTCTACATGAACAAGCAAGAGCTAATATTGAGAAGAAGAATCAGAAGTATGCTGAAAGAGCCAATAAAGGTAGAAGACAATTGGTATTTGCTCATGGAGATTGGGTTTGGGTACATTTTCGCAAGGAACGGTTTCCAAACCAAAGGAAGAGCAAGTTGGATGCACGTGGTGATGGTCCATTTCAAGTGTTGGAGCGCATCAATGATAATGCTTACAAGATAGATTTACCAGGTGAATATGGTGTTTCTGCTACTTTTAATGTGTCTGACCTTTCTCCTTTTGATATGGATGCAGATTTGAGGTCAAATCTTTTTGAAGAGGGAGGGAATGATACGGATCCACCACCATCAATCAATGATCCTTTAAAGATGCCTAGTGGTCCAATTACAAGAGGACGTGCAAAGCAGCTAAAGATGACCATGTCATCTTATGTTCAAGGCTTTGTTACTCGAGAACTTAATGAAGATGCCTTTGAGAAGTGTTATGGAGAACTTGAAGGCAGGTATAAAGTACTTAACCTCTTGGAAGCAAGAGAAGGAATTGGGCAAGCTTAAGCTATCAAGGGTTTTTATACAACTTTGGGCTTTAATTGTACAAGTCACGTGCTTCATTTAAAAGTCACATGACTCACTTAAGTTGTATTATTAATGGGCTAGGCGTGTGGGCTTCTTTTGGGCTTAGTTTAGTTAGTTTGGTTATTTATTTTTAGTCTTTCTTTTGGGCTTTCATTTTAGGCCTATAAGGTTTATTAATTAGTTTTGTTTTAAGTGTGTTTAAGACTTATTTGGGCTTATTTGGCTTGTAAAAGCCCAAGGAAATTCGTGTAAGGCCTTATGAGTATTTAAATTAGGGTGTTAAAGGGTGAATTAGGGTTAGCCACCTTATAAATAGGCTAACCTAGGTTGTAAACATCATCATTGAATCAAATTATAAACTTTGAGAGTTTTTCTCTTGGCTTGGCCGAATTACTTTAGAGAGATTGTGAGATTGCTTGCTTTCTTTTCTATTGCATCAAGAATTAGGATTACTTATCAATCATTTGATTGTGGCATTTTCTTATTCTTCTCATCCCGATTATTTGCGTTTCCATTCACATGTTGTTTGGGGATTCAATAGGGAGGGAGTTTCTCTTCTTTGTCTTTTGAAATCAAAGCGTATGTTTAAGGGGTTTCGGGTTCTTTAACCTTGGGGTTCCGCATCATTTGGTATCAGAGCCAAAAGTAAGGTAAATTCCTATTTATCTTAGTGTTAGTTTTGTGTTTTCTTTTCTTTGATTTCTTTATGTTTATGCCGAATTAGGTAGTGATAAGTTTTGATTTGTGTGCTTTTTGTGTGTTAAATTTAGCCTTTTCTTTTCCTTACCTTGTGTTTTGATTCATTAAAAAAAATCGTGGTACTGTTCACGGCACCGTTCATCGCACTGTTTACGGTACTGTTCATCAAAAAAAGAAAAAAAAATCGTGAAAGAGAAGAAAAATTTTGGCTTCCATTATTTTTCTATCATTTTGCCATCACTTTGCCACCATTTTGCACACAACTTGATACACTAATCAAGCTTGTTACATCATTCGGCCTAGTGATAATTTTGGCTCTAAATTGAATTGTTTTTGCATGCAACCTACTTCATTTAGTTTAATTAAGGCCTCTTTGTTGATTTCTTGCTTTGTTGGGTAGAATATTTAGGTTCTATATTTGGTTTACTTTGTAGTGGATCAAATTCATTCATTTTTTTCATATTGTCATTTTCTTTAATTCTTGTTGCTTATTTCTTTGTTTTAAGCTAGTCTTTGTTCCATTTACATTGTTAGAGTATCTTTGCTTGTCCAATACTCTAATCTACTTATCATCAAGTGGTACACCACTCTTGTCCGTGTATCACCTCCATTGTGTCTAGAGTCTTCTTTTCTAGTTTTGAGCTATCTTTTGTTGTTATTATTATTTCCTTGCTTTCTTAAACGTGCTCAAGATTTGATTTGTGATTTAAATTCTGAAGTGCAATTTTTGAAGTTGCAAGCTTGAGAGGAAAAAGGCAAGAGAGTGAGAGGACAATAAGAGGGTAAAAGCCTTAATTGTGTGAAACACGAGAGGAGTGACATTTTTTGAGTGTTAAAAACACGTGAGGGAGTGCTTCTGAGGTTTTTTTTTATCTAACTTTTTCTTGCAGAGAATCCACCATGACTGAAGAATTTAGTGGGAAAGGAATATCCCAAGAGGATGAAGTAAATGTACCCGATAATAAGATGCTATATCAAGCGTTTATTAGGGAGATTCGACAGCTGAACCTTAGGATAGATGGACTAGAAGAGAGGCATGATGGAAGTACATCCAATGTACCTAGAAGGACAGCAAGGAGAAACCGAATTATTGAACAACAAGTAGTGCATGATTATGATGATGAAGATGGAGGGGAGGCTAGTGCAACGATAGATGGGAACTTGGGCAACATCAAACTCAAGATTCCTCCTTTCAAAGGCCAAAATAGTGCAGAAGAGTATTTGGAGTGGGAGCGAAAGGTGGAGATGATCTTTGAATGCAACAGATATTCAGAGGAAAAGAAGGTGAAGCTTGCAGCTGTGGAGTTCACTGATTATGCAGTATTTTGGTGGGAACAACTCAATTTGAGTAGAAGGAAGGTGGGAAGGCGTCCCATTAATAATTGGGAAGACATGAAGGAAGCCATGAGAAAAAGGTTTGTTCCTTCGCACTATTTTAGAGAATTACATCAAAAATTACATAGGCTTGTGCAGGGAGCAAAACCAGTGGAGGAGTACTATAAGGAAATGGAAATGTGCATGGTGAGAGTAAACATTGAGGAGGATGAGGAGGTCACCATGGCTCGGTTTCTAAGTGGGCTAAACAATGATATTGTTGATGCCCTTGAATTATACAAATATGACTCCATGGAAGAAATGTTGCACATGGCAATGAAGATTGAAAAGCAAAAGAAGAATAGAGGCTTCCATAAGGCCAACAACAACTCAAATCACTCTTGGGCGTCTAAGTGGACCAAAAAGGAGGAGAAGAAAGACTTTAGGGTATCTAAACCCTATAGGGCAGATTCGACACCCAAAGAAGAAAAGGTACCCCAACTTCCAAACAAGGTTGTTAAAGGTAACTCTAGTACTCCTACCCCTAGTAGAGAAATTAAATGTTTTAAATGTTTGGGTAAGGGGCATGTAGCACGTGAATGTCCTAATAGGAGGGTAATAATAGCTAGGGATGATGGGGAAATTACTTCTGAATCAGAAAATAGTGATAATGAAATGCCTCCTTTAGAAGATTGTAGTGATTGTGATAATGAAGGGGAGTTGTTAGTCGCTGAAACTGGGACATCTTTAGTTGCTAGGAGAGCTTTAAACTTGAATGTTAAAGAAGATAGCCTAGAGCAAAGAGAGAACATATTTCACACTAAGTGTTTAGTTAATGGAAGAGTGTGCACAATAATTATTGATGGGGGGAGTTGCACGAATGTAGCTAGTGCAAGTATGGTTGAAAAGTTGAACTTGGCATGTGAGAAGCATCTAGACCTTATAGGTTGCAATGGTTAAATGATAGTGGAGAAGTTAAGGTGACACGCCAAGTTAGAGTGCCATTTTCAATTGGATGGTACAAGGATGAGGTTTTATGTGATGTTGTACCTATGCAGGCAGGCCATTTGCTTTTGGGGAGGCCTTGGCAGTTTGATAGACATGCTATTCATAATGGGTACACTAACCGAATTTCTTTTTCTTATGAAGGTAGAAAGATTGTTTTAGCTCCATTATCTCCTCAAGAGATTTATGAAGAACAAAAGAAAATGTTTGAGAAAGAGAAAGAGGCTTCGGCCAAAGGAGTAAAGGGGAGAGAGGTTTCAGCCCAAGGGGTGAGAGAAAGAGAAAAAGAAAAGAAAAGGGGAAAAGAGGCCAGAAAAGAAACAAAACAAATAAATGGCCCATTGGTGAGTGAAAACAAGCAAGGGGGAAGGCAAAAACAAAATTTTTATGTGAGAACAAGAGAGGTTAAGAGTGCTTTAGCTTTAGGACAACCATTGATCCTTGTCATCTACAAGGAAACTTTGTTTTCTAACACTGACATTAATCTTGATTCTTTGCCTCCTAGTTTTGTTTCTATGTTGTAGGAGTATTCTGATGTATTTCCTGAAGAGATGCCGGATGGATTGCCACCTTTGAGAGGGATAGAACATCAGATTGACTTTGTGCCAGGATCTACCATCCCCAATAGACCAGCCTATAGAAGCAATCCTATGGAAACTAAGGAGATGCAAAGGCAAGTGGAAGAACTTATGGAGAAGGGATTGGTGAGAGAAAGCATGAGTCCATGCGCAGTGCCAATTCTTTTGGTGCCTAAAAAGGATGGAACATGGAGGATGTGTGTTGATTGTCGTGCAGTCAACAAAATCACTGTAAAGTATAGACATCCCATTCCTAGGCTAGATGATATGTTGGATGAATTATGTGGTGCTGTGTATTTTACTAAAATTGATTTAATGAGTGGATATCATCAAATTAGTATGAAACCTGGTGATGAGTGGAAAACAGCCTTCAAAACTAAATATGGTTTGTATGAGTGGTTGGTTATGCCATTTGGGCTATCTAATGCCCCTAGCACTTTTATGAGGCTTATGAACCATGTATTACGTGCATATTTAGGAAAGTTTGTTGTTGGCATATTTAGGAAAGTTTGTTGTTGTGTACTTTGATGATATACTCATTTACAGCAAGTCTTATGAAGAACATATTGAGCATGTTAGGTTAGTTTTCCAAGCTTTGAGATCTGAAAAGTTGTATGCTAAGCTTAAGAAATGCACATTTTGCATAGATAGACTTGTGTTTCTTGGTTTTGTGGTGAGTGCACAGGGAATTGAAGTGGATGAAGAAAAAGTGAAGGCAATTCAAGAATGGCCCACGCCTAAAACTACTTCTGATGTAAGGAGCTTCCATGGATTAGCAAGTTTTTATAGGCGTTTTGTGCAAGATTTTTCGTCCATTGCTGCACCACTTACAGAAATCATCAAGAAGGATGTTGGATTCAAGTGGGGAGATGCACAACAAAAGGCGTTTGATACTTTGAAAGGGAAGTTGTGTTCTGCTCCTATTTTATCTTTGCCTAATTTTGATAAGACATTTGAAATAGAATGTGATGCTTCTGGGATAGGTATTGGGGCGGTGTTGATGCAAGAGAAGAAACCAATTGCCTACTTTAGTGAGAAGCTTAATGGAGCCCAATTCAACTATTCAACCTATGACAAAGAGCTATATGCCTTAGTAAGAGCTTTGGAGGTGTGGCAACATTACCTTCTCCCTAAGGAGTTTGTCATTCATACCGATCATGAAGGGACAAGGTAAATTGAATAAAAGGCATGCTAAATGGGTTGAATTTATTGAACAGTTTCCCTATGTCATTCAATACAAGCATGGAAAAGATAATATTGTTGCTGATGCATTGTCAAGGAGATATTCTTTAATTTCTACACTTAGTTCTAAGTTTCTTGGTTTTGAGCATGTTAAGGAACTATATGTTGGAGATCTTGATTTTGGTAATGTGTATGCAGCATGTGAGCATCAAGCTTTTGATAAATTTTATAGGCATGATGGCTTTTTGTTTAAGGGCAACAAGCTTTGTTTGCCTAAATGTTCTATGCGTGATTTGCTTGTATTAGAGTCTCATTGTGGGGGATTGATGGGACGTTTTGGGGTGCATAAGACGTATGACATGTTGAATGAGCATTTTTATTGGCCTCATATGCGTAGGAATGTGGAAAAAGTATGTAATTCATGTATTGCATGTAGGCAAGCTAAGTCTAAAACTATGCCTCATGGTTTGTATATGCCTCTACCAGTGCCTAGTTCTACTTGGACTGATGTTTCTATGGATTTTGTACTTGGATTACCTAGAACTAAACGTGGTAGAGATAGCATTTTTGTTGTGGTCGATAGGTTTAGCAAGATGGCTCACTTTATTGCTTGTCATAAATGTGATGATGCTGTTAATATTGCTGACCTATTCTTTAGAGAAGTTGTGCGTTTGCATGGGGTTCCACGTACCATTGTTTCAGACAGAGATACAAAGTTCCTTTCACATTTTTGGCGTGTTCTATGGGGTAAGTTGGGTACGAAATTATTGTTTTCTACTACTTGTCACCCACAAACAGATGGTCAAACAGAGGTGGTGAATAGAACTTTGGGAACTTTACTTCGTGCCATAGTTGGTAAGAATCTCAAAACATGGGAGGATTGTTTACCTTTCATTGAATTTGCTTATAATAGAAGTATTCATTCTTCTACTGGTTTTTCACCTTTTGAGCTTGTTTATGGTTTTAACCCACTGGCTGTGCTTGATCTTTGTCCGTTGCCTTTACATGAGATTTCCAGTTTGGATGGTAATAGGAAGGCAGATTTGGTGAAATCTCTACATGAACAAGCAAGAGCTAATATTGAGAAGAAGAATCAGAAGTATGCTGAAAGAGCCAATAAAGGTAGAAGACAATTGGTATTTGCTCATGGAGATTGGGTTTGGGTACATTTTCGCAAGGAACGGTTTCCAAACCAAAGGAAGAGCAAGTTGGATGCACGTGGTGATGGTCCATTTCAAGTGTTGGAGCGCATCAATGATAATGCTTACAAGATAGATTTACCAGGTGAATATGGTGTTTCTGCTACTTTTAATGTGTCTGACCTTTCTCCTTTTGATATGGATGCAGATTTGAGGTCAAATCTTTTTGAAGAGGGAGGGAATGATACGGATCCACCACCATCAATCAATGATCCTTTAAAGATGCCTAGTGGTCCAATTACAAGAGGACGTGCAAAGCAGCTAAAGATGACCATGTCATCTTATGTTCAAGGCTTTGTTACTCGAGAACTTAATGAAGATGCCTTTGAGAAGTGTTATGGAGAACTTGAAGGCAGGTATAAAGTACTTAACCTCTTGGAAGCAAGAGAAGGAATTGGGCAAGCTTAAGCTATCAAGGGTTTTTATACAACTTTGGGCTTTAATTGTACAAGTCACGTGCTTCATTTAAAAGTCACATGACTCACTTAAGTTGTATTATTAATGGGCTAGGCGTGTGGGCTTCTTTTGGGCTTAGTTTAGTTAGTTTGGTTATTTATTTTTAGTCTTTCTTTTGGGCTTTCATTTTAGGCCTATAAGGTTTATTAATTAGTTTTGTTTTAAGTGTGTTTAAGACTTATTTGGGCTTATTTGGCTTGTAAAAGCCCAAGGAAATTCGTGTAAGGCCTTATGAGTATTTAAATTAGGGTGTTAAAGGGTGAATTAGGGTTAGCCACCTTATAAATAGGCTAACCTAGGTTGTAAACATCATCATTGAATCAAATTATAAACTTTGAGAGTTTTTCTCTTGGCTTGGCCGAATTACTTTAGAGAGATTGTGAGATTGCTTGCTTTCTTTTCTATTGCATCAAGAATTAGGATTACTTATCAATCATTTGATTGTGGCATTTTCTTATTCTTCTCATCCCGATTATTTGCGTTTCCATTCACATGTTGTTTGGGGATTCAATAGGGAGGGAGTTTCTCTTCTTTGTCTTTTGAAATCAAAGCGTATGTTTAAGGGGTTTCGGGTTCTTTAACCTTGGGGTTCCGCATCATTTGGTATCAGAGCCAAAAGTAAGGTAAATTCCTATTTATCTTAGTGTTAGTTTTGTGTTTTCTTTTCTTTGATTTCTTTATGTTTATGCCGAATTAGGTAGTGATAAGTTTTGATTTGTGTGCTTTTTGTGTGTTAAATTTAGCCTTTTCTTTTCCTTACCTTGTGTTTTGATTCATTAAAAAAAAAATCGTGGTACTGTTCACGGCACCGTTCATCGCACTGTTCACGGCACCGTTCATCGCACTGTTTACGGTACTGTTCATCAAAAAAAAGAAAAAAAAAATCGTGAAAGAGAAGAAAAATTT
This sequence comes from Excoecaria agallocha, assembly GCA_037975025.1. NCBI lineage: Eukaryota > Viridiplantae > Streptophyta > Magnoliopsida > Malpighiales > Euphorbiaceae > Excoecaria > Excoecaria agallocha. The sequence goes on along the minus strand of JBBPFJ010000019.1, from coordinate 2,056,399 downwards.
TGGCTTCCATTATTTTTCTATCATTTTGCCATCACTTTGCCACCATTTTGCACACAACTTGATACACTAATCAAGCTTGTTACATCATTCGGCCTAGTGATAATTTTGGCTCTAAATTGAATTGTTTTTGCATGCAACCTACTTCATTTAGTTTAATTAAGGCCTCTTTGTTGATTTCTTGCTTTGTTGGGTAGAATATTTAGGTTCTATATTTGGTTTACTTTGTAGTGGATCAAATTCATTCATTTTTTTCATATTGTCATTTTCTTTAATTCTTGTTGCTTATTTCTTTGTTTTAAGCTAGTCTTTGTTCCATTTACATTGTTAGAGTATCTTTGCTTGTCCAATACTCTAATCTACTTATCATCAAGTGGTACACCACTCTTGTCCGTGTATCACCTCCATTGTGTCTAGAGTCTTCTTTTCTAGTTTTGAGCTATCTTTTGTTGTTATTATTATTTCCTTGCTTTCTTAAACGTGCTCAAGATTTGATTTGTGATTTAAATTCTGAAGTGCAATTTTTGAAGTTGCAAGCTTGAGAGGAAAAAGGCAAGAGAGTGAGAGGACAATAAGAGGGTAAAAGCCTTAATTGTGTGAAACACGAGAGGAGTGACATTTTTTGAGTGTTAAAAACACGTGAGGGAGTGCTTCTGAGGTTTTTTTTTATCTAACTTTTTCTTGCAGAGAATCCACCATGACTGAAGAATTTAGTGGGAAAGGAATATCCCAAGAGGATGAAGTAAATGTACCCGATAATAAGATGCTATATCAAGCGTTTATTAGGGAGATTCGACAGCTGAACCTTAGGATAGATGGACTAGAAGAGAGGCATGATGGAAGTACATCCAATGTACCTAGAAGGACAGCAAGGAGAAACCGAATTATTGAACAACAAGTAGTGCATGATTATGATGATGAAGATGGAGGGGAGGCTAGTGCAACGATAGATGGGAACTTGGGCAACATCAAACTCAAGATTCCTCCTTTCAAAGGCCAAAATAGTGCAGAAGAGTATTTGGAGTGGGAGCGAAAGGTGGAGATGATCTTTGAATGCAACAGATATTCAGAGGAAAAGAAGGTGAAGCTTGCAGCTGTGGAGTTCACTGATTATGCAGTATTTTGGTGGGAACAACTCAATTTGAGTAGAAGGAAGGTGGGAAGGCGTCCCATTAATAATTGGGAAGACATGAAGGAAGCCATGAGAAAAAGGTTTGTTCCTTCGCACTATTTTAGAGAATTACATCAAAAATTACATAGGCTTGTGCAGGGAGCAAAACCAGTGGAGGAGTACTATAAGGAAATGGAAATGTGCATGGTGAGAGTAAACATTGAGGAGGATGAGGAGGTCACCATGGCTCGGTTTCTAAGTGGGCTAAACAATGATATTGTTGATGCCCTTGAATTATACAAATATGACTCCATGGAAGAAATGTTGCACATGGCAATGAAGATTGAAAAGCAAAAGAAGAATAGAGGCTTCCATAAGGCCAACAACAACTCAAATCACTCTTGGGCGTCTAAGTGGACCAAAAAGGAGGAGAAGAAAGACTTTAGGGTATCTAAACCCTATAGGGCAGATTCGACACCCAAAGAAGAAAAGGTACCCCAACTTCCAAACAAGGTTGTTAAAGGTAACTCTAGTACTCCTACCCCTAGTAGAGAAATTAAATGTTTTAAATGTTTGGGTAAGGGGTATGTAGCACGTGAATGTCCTAATAGGAGGGTAATAATAGCTAGGGATGATGGGGAAATTACTTCTGAATCAGAAAATAGTGACAATGAAATGCCTCCTTTAGAAGATTGTAGTGATTGTGATAATGAAGGGGAGTTGTTAGTCGCTGAAACTGGGACATCTTTAGTTGCTAGGAGAGCTTTAAACTTGAATGTTAAAGAAGATAGCCTAGAGCAAAGAGAGAACATATTTCACACTAAGTGTTTAGTTAATGGAAGAGTGTGCACAATAATTATTGATGGGGGGAGTTGCACGAATGTAGCTAGTGCAAGTATGGTTGAAAAGTTGAACTTGGCATGTGAGAAGCATCCTAGACCTTATAGGTTGCAATGGTTAAATGATAGTGGAGAAGTTAAGGTGACACGCCAAGTTAGAGTGCCATTTTCAATTGGATGGTACAAGGATGAGGTTTTATGTGATGTTGTACCTATGCAGGCAGGCCATTTGCTTTTGGGGAGGCCTTGGCAGTTTGATAGACATGCTATTCATAATGGGTACACTAACCGAATTTCTTTTTCTTATGAAGGTAGAAAGATTGTTTTAGCTCCATTATCTCCTCAAGAGATTTATGAAGAACAAAAGAAAATGTTTGAGAAAGAGAAAGAGGCTTCGGCCAAAGGAGTAAAGGGGAGAGAGGTTTCAGCCCAAGGGGTGAGAGAAAGAGAAAAAGAAAAGAAAAGGGGAAAAGAGGCCAGAAAAGAAACAAAACAAATAAATGGCCCATTGGTGAGTGAAAACAAGCAAGGGGGAAGGCAAAAACAAAATTTTTATGTGAGAACAAGAGAGGTTAAGAGTGCTTTAGCTTTAGGACAACCATTGATCCTTGTCATCTACAAGGAAACTTTGTTTTCTAACACTGACATTAATCTTGATTCTTTGCCTCCTAGTTTTGTTTCTATGTTGTAGGAGTATTCTGATGTATTTCCTGAAGAGATGCCGGATGGATTGCCACCTTTGAGAGGGATAGAACATCAGATTGACTTTGTGCCAGGATCTACCATCCCCAATAGACCAGCCTATAGAAGCAATCCTATGGAAACTAAGGAGATGCAAAGGCAAGTGGAAGAACTTATGGAGAAGGGATTGGTGAGAGAAAGCATGAGTCCATGCGCAGTGCCAATTCTTTTGGTGCCTAAAAAGGATGGAACATGGAGGATGTGTGTTGATTGTCGTGCAGTCAACAAAATCACTGTAAAGTATAGACATCCCATTCCTAGGCTAGATGATATGTTGGATGAATTATGTGGTGCTGTGTATTTTACTAAAATTGATTTAATGAGTGGATATCATCAAATTAGTATGAAACCTGGTGATGAGTGGAAAACAGCCTTCAAAACTAAATATGGTTTGTATGAGTGGTTGGTTATGCCATTTGGGCTATCTAATGCCCCTAGCACTTTTATGAGGCTTATGAACCATGTATTACGTGCATATTTAGGAAAGTTTGTTGTTGTGTACTTTGATGATATACTCATTTACAGCAAGTCTTATGAAGAACATATTGAGCATGTTAGGTTAGTTTTCCAAGCTTTGAGATCTGAAAAGTTGTATGCTAAGCTTAAGAAATGCACATTTTGCATAGATAGACTTGTGTTTCTTGGTTTTGTGGTGAGTGCACAGGGAATTGAAGTGGATGAAGAAAAAGTGAAGGCAATTCAAGAATGGCCCACGCCTAAAACTACTTCTGATGTAAGGAGCTTCCATGGATTAGCAAGTTTTTATAGGCGTTTTGTGCAAGATTTTTCGTCCATTGCTGCACCACTTACAGAAATCATCAAGAAGGATGTTGGATTCAAGTGGGGAGATGCACAACAAAAGGCGTTTGATACTTTGAAAGGGAAGTTGTGTTCTGCTCCTATTTTATCTTTGCCTAATTTTGATAAGACATTTGAAATAGAATGTGATGCTTCTGGGATAGGTATTGGGGCGGTGTTGATGCAAGAGAAGAAACCAATTGCCTACTTTAGTGAGAAGCTTAATGGAGCCCAATTCAACTATTCAACCTATGACAAAGAGCTATATGCCTTAGTAAGAGCTTTGGAGGTGTGGCAACATTACCTTCTCCCTAAGGAGTTTGTCATTCATACCGATCATGAAGGGACAAGGTAAATTGAATAAAAGGCATGCTAAATGGGTTGAATTTATTGAACAGTTTCCCTATGTCATTCAATACAAGCATGGAAAAGATAATATTGTTGCTGATGCATTGTCAAGGAGATATTCTTTAATTTCTACACTTAGTTCTAAGTTTCTTGGTTTTGAGCATGTTAAGGAACTATATGTTGGAGATCTTGATTTTGGTAATGTGTATGCAGCATGTGAGCATCAAGCTTTTGATAAATTTTATAGGCATGATGGCTTTTTGTTTAAGGGCAACAAGCTTTGTTTGCCTAAATGTTCTATGCGTGATTTGCTTGTATTAGAGTCTCATTGTGGGGGATTGATGGGACGTTTTGGGGTGCATAAGACGTATGACATGTTGAATGAGCATTTTTATTGGCCTCATATGCGTAGGAATGTGGAAAAAGTATGTAATTCATGTATTGCATGTAGGCAAGCTAAGTCTAAAACTATGCCTCATGGTTTGTATATGCCTCTACCAGTGCCTAGTTCTACTTGGACTGATGTTTCTATGGATTTTGTACTTGGATTACCTAGAACTAAACGTGGTAGAGATAGCATTTTTGTTGTGGTCGATAGGTTTAGCAAGATGGCTCACTTTATTGCTTGTCATAAATGTGATGATGCTGTTAATATTGCTGACCTATTCTTTAGAGAAGTTGTGCGTTTGCATGGGGTTCCACGTACCATTGTTTCAGACAGAGATACAAAGTTCCTTTCACATTTTTGGCGTGTTCTATGGGGTAAGTTGGGTACGAAATTATTGTTTTCTACTACTTGTCACCCACAAACAGATGGTCAAACAGAGGTGGTGAATAGAACTTTGGGAACTTTACTTCGTGCCATAGTTGGTAAGAATCTCAAAACATGGGAGGATTGTTTACCTTTCATTGAATTTGCTTATAATAGAAGTATTCATTCTTCTACTGGTTTTTCACCTTTTGAGCTTGTTTATGGTTTTAACCCACTGGCTGTGCTTGATCTTTGTCCGTTGCCTTTACATGAGATTTCCAGTTTGGATGGTAATAGGAAGGCAGATTTGGTGAAATCTCTACATGAACAAGCAAGAGCTAATATTGAGAAGAAGAATCAGAAGTATGCTGAAAGAGCCAATAAAGGTAGAAGACAATTGGTATTTGCTCATGGAGATTGGGTTTGGGTACATTTTCGCAAGGAACGGTTTCCAAACCAAAGGAAGAGCAAGTTGGATGCACGTGGTGATGGTCCATTTCAAGTGTTGGAGCGCATCAATGATAATGCTTACAAGATAGATTTACCAGGTGAATATGGTGTTTCTGCTACTTTTAATGTGTCTGACCTTTCTCCTTTTGATATGGATGCAGATTTGAGGTCAAATCTTTTTGAAGAGGGAGGGAATGATACGGATCCACCACCATCAATCAATGATCCTTTAAAGATGCCTAGTGGTCCAATTACAAGAGGACGTGCAAAGCAGCTAAAGATGACCATGTCATCTTATGTTCAAGGCTTTGTTACTCGAGAACTTAATGAAGATGCCTTTGAGAAGTGTTATGGAGAACTTGAAGGCAGGTATAAAGTACTTAACCTCTTGGAAGCAAGAGAAGGAATTGGGCAAGCTTAAGCTATCAAGGGTTTTTATACAACTTTGGGCTTTAATTGTACAAGTCACGTGCTTCATTTAAAAGTCACATGACTCACTTAAGTTGTATTATTAATGGGCTAGGCGTGTGGGCTTCTTTTGGGCTTAGTTTAGTTAGTTTGGTTATTTATTTTTAGTCTTTCTTTTGGGCTTTCATTTTAGGCCTATAAGGTTTATTAATTAGTTTTGTTTTAAGTGTGTTTAAGACTTATTTGGGCTTATTTGGCTTGTAAAAGCCCAAGGAAATTCGTGTAAGGCCTTATGAGTATTTAAATTAGGGTGTTAAAGGGTGAATTAGGGTTAGCCACCTTATAAATAGGCTAACCTAGGTTGTAAACATCATCATTGAATCAAATTATAAACTTTGAGAGTTTTTCTCTTGGCTTGGCCGAATTACTTTAGAGAGATTGTGAGATTGCTTGCTTTCTTTTCTATTGCATCAAGAATTAGGATTACTTATCAATCATTTGATTGTGGCATTTTCTTATTCTTCTCATCCCGATTATTTGCGTTTCCATTCACATGTTGTTTGGGGATTCAATAGGGAGGGAGTTTCTCTTCTTTGTCTTTTGAAATCAAAGCGTATGTTTAAGGGGTTTCGGGTTCTTTAACCTTGGGGTTCCGCATCATTTGGTATCAGAGCCAAAAGTAAGGTAAATTCCTATTTATCTTAGTGTTAGTTTTGTGTTTTCTTTTCTTTGATTTCTTTATGTTTATGCCGAATTAGGTAGTGATAAGTTTTGATTTGTGTGCTTTTTGTGTGTTAAATTTAGCCTTTTCTTTTCCTTACCTTGTGTTTTGATTCATTAAAAAAAAAATCGTGGTACTGTTCACGGCACCGTTCATCGCACTGTTCACGGCACCGTTCATCGCACTGTTTACGGTACTGTTCATCAAAAAAAAGAAAAAAAAAATCGTGAAAGAGAAGAAAAATTTTGGCTTCCATTATTTTTCTATCATTTTGCCATCACTTTGCCACCATTTTGCACACAACTTGATACACTAATCAAGCTTGTTACATCATTCGGCCTAGTGATAATTTTGGCTCTAAATTGAATTGTTTTTGCATGCAACCTACTTCATTTAGTTTAATTAAGGCCTCTTTGTTGATTTCTTGCTTTGTTGGGTAGAATATTTAGGTTCTATATTTGGTTTACTTTGTAGTGGATCAAATTCATTCATTTTTTTCATATTGTCATTTTCTTTAATTCTTGTTGCTTATTTCTTTGTTTTAAGCTAGTCTTTGTTCCATTTACATTGTTAGAGTATCTTTGCTTGTCCAATACTCTAATCTACTTATCATCAAGTGGTACACCACTCTTGTCCGTGTATCACCTCCATTGTGTCTAGAGTCTTCTTTTCTAGTTTTGAGCTATCTTTTGTTGTTATTATTATTTCCTTGCTTTCTTAAACGTGCTCAAGATTTGATTTGTGATTTAAATTCTGAAGTGCAATTTTTGAAGTTGCAAGCTTGAGAGGAAAAAGGCAAGAGAGTGAGAGGACAATAAGAGGGTAAAAGCCTTAATTGTGTGAAACACGAGAGGAGTGACATTTTTTGAGTGTTAAAAACACGTGAGGGAGTGCTTCTGAGGTTTTTTTTTATCTAACTTTTTCTTGCAGAGAATCCACCATGACTGAAGAATTTAGTGGGAAAGGAATATCCCAAGAGGATGAAGTAAATGTACCCGATAATAAGATGCTATATCAAGCGTTTATTAGGGAGATTCGACAGCTGAACCTTAGGATAGATGGACTAGAAGAGAGGCATGATGGAAGTACATCCAATGTACCTAGAAGGACAGCAAGGAGAAACCGAATTATTGAACAACAAGTAGTGCATGATTATGATGATGAAGATGGAGGGGAGGCTAGTGCAACGATAGATGGGAACTTGGGCAACATCAAACTCAAGATTCCTCCTTTCAAAGGCCAAAATAGTGCAGAAGAGTATTTGGAGTGGGAGCGAAAGGTGGAGATGATCTTTGAATGCAACAGATATTCAGAGGAAAAGAAGGTGAAGCTTGCAGCTGTGGAGTTCACTGATTATGCAGTATTTTGGTGGGAACAACTCAATTTGAGTAGAAGGAAGGTGGGAAGGCGTCCCATTAATAATTGGGAAGACATGAAGGAAGCCATGAGAAAAAGGTTTGTTCCTTCGCACTATTTTAGAGAATTACATCAAAAATTACATAGGCTTGTGCAGGGAGCAAAACCAGTGGAGGAGTACTATAAGGAAATGGAAATGTGCATGGTGAGAGTAAACATTGAGGAGGATGAGGAGGTCACCATGGCTCGGTTTCTAAGTGGGCTAAACAATGATATTGTTGATGCCCTTGAATTATACAAATATGACTCCATGGAAGAAATGTTGCACATGGCAATGAAGATTGAAAAGCAAAAGAAGAATAGAGGCTTCCATAAGGCCAACAACAACTCAAATCACTCTTGGGCGTCTAAGTGGACCAAAAAGGAGGAGAAGAAAGACTTTAGGGTATCTAAACCCTATAGGGCAGATTCGACACCCAAAGAAGAAAAGGTACCCCAACTTCCAAACAAGGTTGTTAAAGGTAACTCTAGTACTCCTACCCCTAGTAGAGAAATTAAATGTTTTAAATGTTTGGGTAAGGGGCATGTAGCACGTGAATGTCCTAATAGGAGGGTAATAATAGCTAGGGATGATGGGGAAATTACTTCTGAATCAGAAAATAGTGACAATGAAATGCCTCCTTTAGAAGATTGTAGTGATTGTGATAATGAAGGGGAGTTGTTAGTCGCTGAAACTGGGACATCTTTAGTTGCTAGGAGAGCTTTAAACTTGAATGTTAAAGAAGATAGCCTAGAGCAAAGAGAGAACATATTTCACACTAAGTGTTTAGTTAATGGAAGAGTGTGCACAATAATTATTGATGGGGGGAGTTGCACGAATGTAGCTAGTGCAAGTATGGTTGAAAAGTTGAACTTGGCATGTGAGAAGCATCCTAGACCTTATAGGTTGCAATGGTTAAATGATAGTGGAGAAGTTAAGGTGACACGCCAAGTTAGAGTGCCATTTTCAATTGGATGGTACAAGGATGAGGTTTTATGTGATGTTGTACCTATGCAGGCAGGCCATTTGCTTTTGGGGAGGCCTTGGCAGTTTGATAGACATGCTATTCATAATGGGTACACTAACCGAATTTCTTTTTCTTATGAAGGTAGAAAGATTGTTTTAGCTCCATTATCTCCTCAAGAGATTTATGAAGAACAAAAGAAAATGTTTGAGAAAGAGAAAGAGGCTTCGGCCAAAGGAGTAAAGGGGAGAGAGGTTTCAGCCCAAGGGGTGAGAGAAAGAGAAAAAGAAAAGAAAAGGGGAAAAGAGGCCAGAAAAGAAACAAAACAAATAAATGGCCCATTGGTGAGTGAAAACAAGCAAGGGGGAAGGCAAAAACAAAATTTTTATGTGAGAACAAGAGAGGTTAAGAGTGCTTTAGCTTTAGGACAACCATTGATCCTTGTCATCTACAAGGAAACTTTGTTTTCTAACACTGACATTAATCTTGATTCTTTGCCTCCTAGTTTTGTTTCTATGTTGTAGGAGTATTCTGATGTATTTCCTGAAGAGATGCCGGATGGATTGCCACCTTTGAGAGGGATAGAACATCAGATTGACTTTGTGCCAGGATCTACCATCCCCAATAGACCAGCCTATAGAAGCAATCCTATGGAAACTAAGGAGATGCAAAGGCAAGTGGAAGAACTTATGGAGAAGGGATTGGTGAGAGAAAGCATGAGTCCATGCGCAGTGCCAATTCTTTTGGTGCCTAAAAAGGATGGAACATGGAGGATGTGTGTTGATTGTCGTGCAGTCAACAAAATCACTGTAAAGTATAGACATCCCATTCCTAGGCTAGATGATATGTTGGATGAATTATGTGGTGCTGTGTATTTTACTAAAATTGATTTAATGAGTGGATATCATCAAATTAGTATGAAACCTGGTGATGAGTGGAAAACAGCCTTCAAAACTAAATATGGTTTGTATGAGTGGTTGGTTATGCCATTTGGGCTATCTAATGCCCCTAGCACTTTTATGAGGCTTATGAACCATGTATTACGTGCATATTTAGGAAAGTTTGTTGTTGTGTACTTTGATGATATACTCATTTACAGCAAGTCTTATGAAGAACATATTGAGCATGTTAGGTTAGTTTTCCAAGCTTTGAGATCTGAAAAGTTGTATGCTAAGCTTAAGAAATGCACATTTTGCATAGATAGACTTGTGTTTCTTGGTTTTGTGGTGAGTGCACAGGGAATTGAAGTGGATGAAGAAAAAGTGAAGGCAATTCAAGAATGGCCCACGCCTAAAACTACTTCTGATGTAAGGAGCTTCCATGGATTAGCAAGTTTTTATAGGCGTTTTGTGCAAGATTTTTCGTCCATTGCTGCACCACTTACAGAAATCATCAAGAAGGATGTTGGATTCAAGTGGGGAGATGCACAACAAAAGGCGTTTGATACTTTGAAAGGGAAGTTGTGTTCTGCTCCTATTTTATCTTTGCCTAATTTTGATAAGACATTTGAAATAGAATGTGATGCTTCTGGGATAGGTATTGGGGCGGTGTTGATGCAAGAGAAGAAACCAATTGCCTACTTTAGTGAGAAGCTTAATGGAGCCCAATTCAACTATTCAACCTATGACAAAGAGCTATATGCCTTAGTAAGAGCTTTGGAGGTGTGGCAACATTACCTTCTCCCTAAGGAGTTTGTCATTCATACCGATCATGAAGGGACAAGGTAAATTGAATAAAAGGCATGCTAAATGGGTTGAATTTATTGAACAGTTTCCCTATGTCATTCAATACAAGCATGGAAAAGATAATATTGTTGCTGATGCATTGTCAAGGAGATATTCTTTAATTTCTACACTTAGTTCTAAGTTTCTTGGTTTTGAGCATGTTAAGGAACTATATGTTGGAGATCTTGATTTTGGTAATGTGTATGCAGCATGTGAGCATCAAGCTTTTGATAAATTTTATAGGCATGATGGCTTTTTGTTTAAGGGCAACAAGCTTTGTTTGCCTAAATGTTCTATGCGTGATTTGCTTGTATTAGAGTCTCATTGTGGGGGATTGATGGGACGTTTTGGGGTGCATAAGACGTATGACATGTTGAATGAGCATTTTTATTGGCCTCATATGCGTAGGAATGTGGAAAAAGTATGTAATTCATGTATTGCATGTAGGCAAGCTAAGTCTAAAACTATGCCTCATGGTTTGTATATGCCTCTACCAGTGCCTAGTTCTACTTGGACTGATGTTTCTATGGATTTTGTACTTGGATTACCTAGAACTAAACGTGGTAGAGATAGCATTTTTGTTGTGGTCGATAGGTTTAGCAAGATGGCTCACTTTATTGCTTGTCATAAATGTGATGATGCTGTTAATATTGCTGACCTATTCTTTAGAGAAGTTGTGCGTTTGCATGGGGTTCCACGTACCATTGTTTCAGACAGAGATACAAAGTTCCTTTCACATTTTTGGCGTGTTCTATGGGGTAAGTTGGGTACGAAATTATTGTTTTCTACTACTTGTCACCCACAAACAGATGGTCAAACAGAGGTGGTGAATAGAACTTTGGGAACTTTACTTCGTGCCATAGTTGGTAAGAATCTCAAAACATGGGAGGATTGTTTACCTTTCATTGAATTTGCTTATAATAGAAGTATTCATTCTTCTACTGGTTTTTCACCTTTTGAGCTTGTTTATGGTTTTAACCCACTGGCTGTGCTTGATCTTTGTCCGTTGCCTTTACATGAGATTTCCAGTTTGGATGGTAATAGGAAGGCAGATTTGGTGAAATCTCTACATGAACAAGCAAGAGCTAATATTGAGAAGAAGAATCAGAAGTATGCTGAAAGAGCCAATAAAGGTAGAAGACAATTGGTATTTGCTCATGGAGATTGGGTTTGGGTACATTTTCGCAAGGAACGGTTTCCAAACCAAAGGAAGAGCAAGTTGGATGCACGTGGTGATGGTCCATTTCAAGTGTTGGAGCGCATCAATGATAATGCTTACAAGATAGATTTACCAGGTGAATATGGTGTTTCTGCTACTTTTAATGTGTCTGACCTTTCTCCTTTTGATATGGATGCAGATTTGAGGTCAAATCTTTTTGAAGAGGGAGGGAATGATACGGATCCACCACCATCAATCAATGATCCTTTAAAGATGCCTAGTGGTCCAATTACAAGAGGACGTGCAAAGCAGCTAAAGATGACCATGTCATCTTATGTTCAAGGCTTTGTTACTCGAGAACTTAATGAAGATGCCTTTGAGAAGTGTTATGGAGAACTTGAAGGCAGGTATAAAGTACTTAACCTCTTGGAAGCAAGAGAAGGAATTGGGCAAGCTTAAGCTATCAAGGGTTTTTATACAACTTTGGGCTTTAATTGTACAAGTCATGTGCTTCATTTAAAAGTCACATGACTCACTTAAGTTGTATTATTAATGGGCTAGGCGTGTGGGCTTCTTTTGGGCTTAGTTTAGTTAGTTTGGTTATTTATTTTTAGTCTTTCTTTTGGGCTTTCATTTTAGGCCTATAAGGTTTATTAATTAGTTTTGTTTTAAGTGTGTTTAAGACTTATTTGGGCTTATTTGGCTTGTAAAAGCCCAAGGAAATTCGTGTAAGGCCTTATGAGTATTTAAATTAGGGTGTTAAAGGGTGAATTAGGGTTAGCCACCTTATAAATAGGCTAACCTAGGTTGTAAACATCATCATTGAATCAAATTATAAACTTTGAGAGTTTTTCTCTTGGCTTGGCCGAATTACTTTAGAGAGATTGTGAGATTGCTTGCTTTCTTTTCTATTGCATCAAGAATTAGGATTACTTATCAATCATTTGATTGTGGCATTTTCTTATTCTTCTCATCCCGATTATTTGCGTTTCCATTCACATGTTGTTTGGGGATTCAATAGGGAGGGAGTTTCTCTTCTTTGTCTTTTGAAATCAAAGCGTATGTTTAAGGGGTTTCGGGTTCTTTAACCTTGGGGTTCCGCATCATTTGGTATCAGAGCCAAAAGTAAGGTAAATTCCTATTTATCTTAGTGTTAGTTTTGTGTTTTCTTTTCTTTGATTTCTTTATGTTTATGCCGAATTAGGTAGTGATAAGTTTTGATTTGTGTGCTTTTTGTGTGTTAAATTTAGCCTTTTCTTTTCCTTACCTTGTGTTTTGATTCATTAAAAAAAAATCGTGGCACTGTTCACGGCACCGTTCATCGCACTGTTTACGGTACTGTTCATCAAAAAAAAGAAAAAAAAATCGTGAAAGAGAAGAAAAATTTTGGCTTCCATTATTTTTCTATCATTTTGCCATCACTTTGCCACCATTTTGCACACAACTTGATACACTAATCAAGCTTGTTACATCATTCGGCCTAGTGATAATTTTGGCTCTAAATTGAATTGTTTTTGCATGCAACCTACTTCATTTAGTTTAATTAAGGCCTCTTTGTTGATTTCTTGCTTTGTTGGATAGAATATTTAGGTTCTATATTTGGTTTACTTTGTAGTGGATCAAATTCATTCATTTTTTTCATATTGTCATTTTCTTTAATTCTTGTTGCTTATTTCTTTGTTTTAAGCTAGTCTTTGTTCCATTTACATTGTTAGAGTATCTTTGCTTGTCCAATACTCTAATCTACTTATCATCAAGTGGTACACCACTCTTGTCCGTGTATCACCTCCATTGTGTCTAGAGTCTTCTTTTCTAGTTTTGAGCTATCTTTTGTTGTTATTATTATTTCCTTGCTTTCTTAAACGTGCTCAAGATTTGATTTGTGATTTAAATTCTGAAGTGCAATTTTTGAAGTTGCAAGCTTGAGAGGAAAAAGGCAAGAGAGTGAGAGGACAATAAGAGGGTAAAAGCCTTAATTGTGTGAAACACGAGAGGAGTGACATTTTTTGAGTGTTAAAAACACGTGAGGGAGTGCTTCTGAGGTTTTTTTTTTATCTAACTTTTTCTTGCAGAGAATCCACCATGACTGAAGAATTTAGTGGGAAAGGAATATCCCAAGAGGATGAAGTAAATGTACCCGATAATAAGATGCTATATCAAGCGTTTATTAGGGAGATTCGACAGCTGAACCTTAGGATAGATGGACTAGAAGAGAGGCATGATGGAAGTACATCCAATGTACCTAGAAGGACAGCAAGGAGAAACCGAATTATTGAACAACAAGTAGTGCATGATTATGATGATGAAGATGGAGGGGAGGCTAGTGCAACGATAGATGGGAACTTGGGCAACATCAAACTCAAGATTCCTCCTTTCAAAGGCCAAAATAGTGCAGAAGAGTATTTGGAGTGGGAGCGAAAGGTGGAGATGATCTTTGAATGCAACAGATATTCAGAGGAAAAGAAGGTGAAGCTTGCAGCTGTGGAGTTCACTGATTATGCAGTATTTTGGTGGGAACAACTCAATTTGAGTAGAAGGAAGGTGGGAAGGCGTCCCATTAATAATTGGGAAGACATGAAGGAAGCCATGAGAAAAAGGTTTGTTCCTTCGCACTATTTTAGAGAATTACATCAAAAATTACATAGGCTTGTGCAGGGAGCAAAACCAGTGGAGGAGTACTATAAGGAAATGGAAATGTGCATGGTGAGAGTAAACATTGAGGAGGATGAGGAGGTCACCATGGCTCGGTTTCTAAGTGGGCTAAACAATGATATTGTTGATGCCCTTGAATTATACAAATATGACTCCATGGAAGAAATGTTGCACATGGCAATGAAGATTGAAAAGCAAAAGAAGAATAGAGGCTTCCATAAGGCCAACAACAACTCAAATCACTCTTGGGCGTCTAAGTGGACCAAAAAGGAGGAGAAGAAAGACTTTAGGGTATCTAAACCCTATAGGGCAGATTCGACACCCAAAGAAGAAAAGGTACCCCAACTTCCAAACAAGGTTGTTAAAGGTAACTCTAGTACTCCTACCCCTAGTAGAGAAATTAAATGTTTTAAATGTTTGGGTAAGGGGCATGTAGCACGTGAATGTCCTAATAGGAGGGTAATAATAGCTAGGGATGATGGGGAAATTACTTCTGAATCAGAAAATAGTGACAATGAAATGCCTCCTTTAGAAGATTGTAGTGATTGTGATAATGAAGGGGAGTTGTTAGTCGCTGAAACTGGGACATCTTTAGTTGCTAGGAGAGCTTTAAACTTGAATGTTAAAGAAGATAGCCTAGAGCAAAGAGAGAACATATTTCACACTAAGTGTTTAGTTAATGGAAGAGTGTGCACAATAATTATTGATGGGGGGAGTTGCACGAATGTAGCTAGTGCAAGTATGGTTGAAAAGTTGAACTTGGCATGTGAGAAGCATCCTAGACCTTATAGGTTGCAATGGTTAAATGATAGTGGAGAAGTTAAGGTGACACGCCAAGTTAGAGTGCCATTTTCAATTGGATGGTACAAGGATGAGGTTTTATGTGATGTTGTACCTATGCAGGCAGGCCATTTGCTTTTGGGGAGGCCTTGGCAGTTTGATAGACATGCTATTCATAATGGGTACACTAACCGAATTTCTTTTTCTTATGAAGGTAGAAAGATTGTTTTAGCTCCATTATCTCCTCAAGAGATTTATGAAGAACAAAAGAAAATGTTTGAGAAAGAGAAAGAGGCTTCGGCCAAAGGAGTAAAGGGGAGAGAGGTTTCAGCCCAAGGGGTGAGAGAAAGAGAAAAAGAAAAGAAAAGGGGAAAAGAGGCCAGAAAAGAAACAAAACAAATAAATGGCCCATTGGTGAGTGAAAACAAGCAAGGGGGAAGGCAAAAACAAAATTTTTATGTGAGAACAAGAGAGGTTAAGAGTGCTTTAGCTTTAGGACAACCATTGATCCTTGTCATCTACAAGGAAACTTTGTTTTCTAACACTGACATTAATCTTGATTCTTTGCCTCCTAGTTTTGTTTCTATGTTGTAGGAGTATTCTGATGTATTTCCTGAAGAGATGCCGGATGGATTGCCACCTTTGAGAGGGATAGAACATCAGATTGACTTTGTGCCAGGATCTACCATCCCCAATAGACCAGCCTATAGAAGCAATCCTATGGAAACTAAGGAGATGCAAAGGCAAGTGGAAGAACTTATGGAGAAGGGATTGGTGAGAGAAAGCATGAGTCCATGCGCAGTGCCAATTCTTTTGGTGCCTAAAAAGGATGGAACATGGAGGATGTGTGTTGATTGTCGTGCAGTCAACAAAATCACTGTAAAGTATAGACATCCCATTCCTAGGCTAGATGATATGTTGGATGAATTATGTGGTGCTGTGTATTTTACTAAAATTGATTTAATGAGTGGATATCATCAAATTAGTATGAAACCTGGTGATGAGTGGAAAACAGCCTTCAAAACTAAATATGGTTTGTATGAGTGGTTGGTTATGCCATTTGGGCTATCTAATGCCCCTAGCACTTTTATGAGGCTTATGAACCATGTATTACGTGCATATTTAGGAAAGTTTGTTGTTGTGTACTTTGATGATATACTCATTTACAGCAAGTCTTATGAAGAACATATTGAGCATGTTAGGTTAGTTTTCCAAGCTTTGAGATCTGAAAAGTTGTATGCTAAGCTTAAGAAATGCACATTTTGCATAGATAGACTTGTGTTTCTTGGTTTTGTGGTGAGTGCACAGGGAATTGAAGTGGATGAAGAAAAAGTGAAGGCAATTCAAGAATGGCCCACGCCTAAAACTACTTCTGATGTAAGGAGCTTCCATGGATTAGCAAGTTTTTATAGGCGTTTTGTGCAAGATTTTTCGTCCATTGCTGCACCACTTACAGAAATCATCAAGAAGGATGTTGGATTCAAGTGGGGAGATGCACAACAAAAGGCGTTTGATACTTTGAAAGGGAAGTTGTGTTCTGCTCCTATTTTATCTTTGCCTAATTTTGATAAGACATTTGAAATAGAATGTGATGCTTCTGGGATAGGTATTGGGGCGGTGTTGATGCAAGAGAAGAAACCAATTGCCTACTTTAGTGAGAAGCTTAATGGAGCCCAATTCAACTATTCAACCTATGACAAAGAGCTATATGCCTTAGTAAGAGCTTTGGAGGTGTGGCAACATTACCTTCTCCCTAAGGAGTTTGTCATTCATACCGATCATGAAGGGACAAGGTAAATTGAATAAAAGGCATGCTAAATGGGTTGAATTTATTGAACAGTTTCCCTATGTCATTCAATACAAGCATGGAAAAGATAATATTGTTGCTGATGCATTGTCAAGGAGATATTCTTTAATTTCTACACTTAGTTCTAAGTTTCTTGGTTTTGAGCATGTTAAGGAACTATATGTTGGAGATCTTGATTTTGGTAATGTGTATGCAGCATGTGAGCATCAAGCTTTTGATAAATTTTATAGGCATGATGGCTTTTTGTTTAAGGGCAACAAGCTTTGTTTGCCTAAATGTTCTATGCGTGATTTGCTTGTATTAGAGTCTCATTGTGGGGGATTGATGGGACGTTTTGGGGTGCATAAGACGTATGACATGTTGAATGAGCATTTTTATTGGCCTCATATGCGTAGGAATGTGGAAAAAGTATGTAATTCATGTATTGCATGTAGGCAAGCTAAGTCTAAAACTATGCCTCATGGTTTGTATATGCCTCTACCAGTGCCTAGTTCTACTTGGACTGATGTTTCTATGGATTTTGTACTTGGATTACCTAGAACTAAACGTGGTAGAGATAGCATTTTTGTTGTGGTCGATAGGTTTAGCAAGATGGCTCACTTTATTGCTTGTCATAAATGTGATGATGCTGTTAATATTGCTGACCTATTCTTTAGAGAAGTTGTGCGTTTGCATGGGGTTCCACGTACCATTGTTTCAGACAGAGATACAAAGTTCCTTTCACATTTTTGGCGTGTTCTATGGGGTAAGTTGGGTACGAAATTATTGTTTTCTACTACTTGTCACCCACAAACAGATGGTCAAACAGAGGTGGTGAATAGAACTTTGGGAACTTTACTTCGTGCCATAGTTGGTAAGAATCTCAAAACATGGGAGGATTGTTTACCTTTCATTGAATTTGCTTATAATAGAAGTATTCATTCTTCTACTGGTTTTTCACCTTTTGAGCTTGTTTATGGTTTTAACCCACTGGCTGTGCTTGATCTTTGTCCGTTGCCTTTACATGAGATTTCCAGTTTGGATGGTAATAGGAAGGCAGATTTGGTGAAATCTCTACATGAACAAGCAAGAGCTAATATTGAGAAGAAGAATCAGAAGTATGCTGAAAGAGCCAATAAAGGTAGAAGACAATTGGTATTTGCTCATGGAGATTGGGTTTGGGTACATTTTCGCAAGGAACGGTTTCCAAACCAAAGGAAGAGCAAGTTGGATGCACGTGGTGATGGTCCATTTCAAGTGTTGGAGCGCATCAATGATAATGCTTACAAGATAGATTTACCAGGTGAATATGGTGTTTCTGCTACTTTTAATGTGTCTGACCTTTCTCCTTTTGATATGGATGCAGATTTGAGGTCAAATCTTTTTGAAGAGGGAGGGAATGATACGGATCCACCACCATCAATCAATGATCCTTTAAAGATGCCTAGTGGTCCAATTACAAGAGGACGTGCAAAGCAGCTAAAGATGACCATGTCATCTTATGTTCAAGGCTTTGTTACTCGAGAACTTAATGAAGATGCCTTTGAGAAGTGTTATGGAGAACTTGAAGGCAGGTATAAAGTACTTAACCTCTTGGAAGCAAGAGAAGGAATTGGGCAAGCTTAAGCTATCAAGGGTTTTTATACAACTTTGGGCTTTAATTGTACAAGTCATGTGCTTCATTTAAAAGTCACATGACTCACTTAAGTTGTATTATTAATGGGCTAGGCGTGTGGGCTTCTTTTGGGCTTAGTTTAGTTAGTTTGGTTATTTATTTTTAGTCTTTCTTTTGGGCTTTCATTTTAGGCCTATAAGGTTTATTAATTAGTTTTGTTTTAAGTGTGTTTAAGACTTATTTGGGCTTATTTGGCTTGTAAAAGCCCAAGGAAATTCGTGTAAGGCCTTATGAGTATTTAAATTAGGGTGTTAAAGGGTGAATTAGGGTTAGCCACCTTATAAATAGGCTAACCTAGGTTGTAAACATCATCATTGAATCAAATTATAAACTTTGAGAGTTTTTCTCTTGGCTTGGCCGAATTACTTTAGAGAGATTGTGAGATTGCTTGCTTTCTTTTCTATTGCATCAAGAATTAGGATTACTTATCAATCATTTGATTGTGGCATTTTCTTATTCTTCTCATCCCGATTATTTGCGTTTCCATTCACATGTTGTTTGGGGATTCAATAGGGAGGGAGTTTCTCTTCTTTGTCTTTTGAAATCAAAGCGTATGTTTAAGGGGTTTCGGGTTCTTTAACCTTGGGGTTCCGCATCATTTGGTATCAGAGCCAAAAGTAAGGTAAATTCCTATTTATCTTAGTGTTAGTTTTGTGTTTTCTTTTCTTTGATTTCTTTATGTTTATGCCGAATTAGGTAGTGATAAGTTTTGATTTGTGTGCTTTTTGTGTGTTAAATTTAGCCTTTTCTTTTCCTTACCTTGTGTTTTGATTCATTAAAAAAAAATCGTGGCACTGTTCACGGCACCGTTCATCGCACTGTTTACGGTACTGTTCATCAAAAAAAAGAAAAAAAAATCGTGAAAGAGAAGAAAAATTTTGGCTTCCATTATTTTTCTATCATTTTGCCATCACTTTGCCACCATTTTGCACACAACTTGATACACTAATCAAGCTTGTTACATCATTCGGCCTAGTGATAATTTTGGCTCTAAATTGAATTGTTTTTGCATGCAACCTACTTCATTTAGTTTAATTAAGGCCTCTTTGTTGATTTCTTGCTTTGTTGGGTAGAATATTTAGGTTCTATATTTGGTTTACTTTGTAGTGGATCAAATTCATTCATTTTTTTCATATTGTCATTTTCTTTAATTCTTGTTGCTTATTTCTTTGTTTTAAGCTAGTCTTTGTTCCATTTACATTGTTAGAGTATCTTTGCTTGTCCAATACTCTAATCTACTTATCATCAAGTGGTACACCACTCTTGTCCGTGTATCACCTCCATTGTGTCTAGAGTCTTCTTTTCTAGTTTTGAGCTATCTTTTGTTGTTATTATTATTTCCTTGCTTTCTTAAACGTGCTCAAGATTTGATTTGTGATTTAAATTCTGAAGTGCAATTTTTGAAGTTGCAAGCTTGAGAGGAAAAAGGCAAGAGAGTGAGAGGACAATAAGAGGGTAAAAGCCTTAATTGTGTGAAACACGAGAGGAGTGACATTTTTTGAGTGTTAAAAACACGTGAGGGAGTGCTTCTGAGGTTTTTTTTTATCTAACTTTTTCTTGCAGAGAATCCACCATGACTGAAGAATTTAGTGGGAAAGGAATATCCCAAGAGGATGAAGTAAATGTACCCGATAATAAGATGCTATATCAAGCGTTTATTAGGGAGATTCGACAGCTGAACCTTAGGATAGATGGACTAGAAGAGAGGCATGATGGAAGTACATCCAATGTACCTAGAAGGACAGCAAGGAGAAACCGAATTATTGAACAACAAGTAGTGCATGATTATGATGATGAAGATGGAGGGGAGGCTAGTGCAACGATAGATGGGAACTTGGGCAACATCAAACTCAAGATTCCTCCTTTCAAAGGCCAAAATAGTGCAGAAGAGTATTTGGAGTGGGAGCGAAAGGTGGAGATGATCTTTGAATGCAACAGATATTCAGAGGAAAAGAAGGTGAAGCTTGCAGCTGTGGAGTTCACTGATTATGCAGTATTTTGGTGGGAACAACTCAATTTGAGTAGAAGGAAGGTGGGAAGGCGTCCCATTAATAATTGGGAAGACATGAAGGAAGCCATGAGAAAAAGGTTTGTTCCTTCGCACTATTTTAGAGAATTACATCAAAAATTACATAGGCTTGTGCAGGGAGCAAAACCAGTGGAGGAGTACTATAAGGAAATGGAAATGTGCATGGTGAGAGTAAACATTGAGGAGGATGAGGAGGTCACCATGGCTCGGTTTCTAAGTGGGCTAAACAATGATATTGTTGATGCCCTTGAATTATACAAATATGACTCCATGGAAGAAATGTTGCACATGGCAATGAAGATTGAAAAGCAAAAGAAGAATAGAGGCTTCCATAAGGCCAACAACAACTCAAATCACTCTTGGGCGTCTAAGTGGACCAAAAAGGAGGAGAAGAAAGACTTTAGGGTATCTAAACCCTATAGGGCAGATTCGACACCCAAAGAAGAAAAGGTACCCCAACTTCCAAACAAGGTTGTTAAAGGTAACTCTAGTACTCCTACCCCTAGTAGAGAAATTAAATGTTTTAAATGTTTGGGTAAGGGGCATGTAGCACGTGAATGTCCTAATAGGAGGGTAATAATAGCTAGGGATGATGGGGAAATTACTTCTGAATCAGAAAATAGTGACAATGAAATGCCTCCTTTAGAAGATTGTAGTGATTGTGATAATGAAGGGGAGTTGTTAGTCGCTGAAACTGGGACATCTTTAGTTGCTAGGAGAGCTTTAAACTTGAATGTTAAAGAAGATAGCCTAGAGCAAAGAGAGAACATATTTCACACTAAGTGTTTAGTTAATGGAAGAGTGTGCACAATAATTATTGATGGGGGGAGTTGCACGAATGTAGCTAGTGCAAGTATGGTTGAAAAGTTGAACTTGGCATGTGAGAAGCATCCTAGACCTTATAGGTTGCAATGGTTAAATGATAGTGGAGAAGTTAAGGTGACACGCCAAGTTAGAGTGCCATTTTCAATTGGATGGTACAAGGATGAGGTTTTATGTGATGTTGTACCTATGCAGGCAGGCCATTTGCTTTTGGGGAGGCCTTGGCAGTTTGATAGACATGCTATTCATAATGGGTACACTAACCGAATTTCTTTTTCTTATGAAGGTAGAAAGTTTGAGTAATTTATTAATCAATTACACTTTGATTAATCAGAATGTAAAGAATATAAATGGTTCAGAGAGTAAAAATCAAAATAAAAAAAATCCTGAACTACATCTGCGCGGATGTAACTATTTCTGCGCAGAAGTAGTCTTCTGGTACTAACAAATAAGGCAACCCAAATAGAGAGTTAAAGCAATATCCTGTGAATATATTTGTAATAATAAAGATCCATTAAAATCAAAATGATTTTCAAAATTTTTCATTTAAAAGAAAATATTAGCACAACCTGAATTATTTTATGAATCAAATATATAAATATATCCTAGAAAAGGGAACGTAATTTGTTTTTAGTTAAGTAGAGAAATTTATTTGAATCAAGAAAATACTCGGACTGGAAGATTATTGAACCATTATATACCTGGTTGGATGCATGAGGGCGAAAACGTATACATGTTGGAACTTAAAATGACATTCAACAAAAATGTTATCATGATTTAATCAATTACACTTTGATTAATTATAATACAAATATCCAATATTCGAGTAATTTATTAATCAATTACACTTTGATTAATCAGAATGTAAAGAATATAAACAGTTCCGAGAGTGAAAATCAAAATAAAAAAAATCCTGCACTACATCTGCGCGGATGTAACTATTTCTGCGCAGAAGTAGTCTTCTGGTACTAACAAATAAGGCAACTCAATAGAGAGTTAAAGCAATATCCTGTGAATATATTTGTAATAATAAAAGATCCATTAAAATCAAAATGATGTTCAAATTTTTTAATTTAAAAGAAAATATTAGCACAACCTGAATTATTTTATGAATTAAATATATAAATATATCCTAGAAAATTGAACGTAATTTGTTTTTTGTTAAGTAGAGAAATTTATTTATTGAATATATAGCTTCTCTGGTATTCTTATATATATCTACTTATACATAAATGAAAAGGTTTTTTAAAATAAAAAGGAAGGAAAGAAAGAAAACATCATTTTTGAATCAAGAAAATATTCGGACTGGAAGATTATTGAACCATTATATACCTGGTTGGATGCAAGAGGGTGAAAATGTATACATGTTGGAACTTGAAATGTCATTCAACAAAATTGTAATCATGATTTAATCAATTACACTTTTATTAATTATAATACAAATATCCAAGATTTGAGTAATTTATTAATCAATTACACTTTGATTAATCAGAATGTAAAGAATATAAATGGTTCAGAGAGTAAAAATCAAAATAAAAAAAATCCTGAACTACATCTGCGCGGATGTAACTATTTCTGCGCAGAAGTAGTCTTCTGGTACTAACAAATAAGGCAACCCAAATAGAGAGTTAAAGCAATATCCTGTGAATATATTTGTAATAATAAAGATCCATTAAAATCAAAATGATTTTCAAATTTTTTCATTTAAAAGAAAATATTAGCACAACCTGAATTATTTTATGAATCAAATATATAAATATATCCTAGAAAAGGGAACGTAATTTGTTTTTAGTTAAGTAGAGAAATTTATTTGAATCAAGAAAATACTCGGACTGGAAGATTATTGAACCATTATATACCTGGTTGGATGCATGAGGGCGAAAACGTATACATGTTGGAACTTAAAATGACATTCAACAAAAATGTTATCATGATTTAATCAATTACACTTTGATTAATTATAATACAAATATCCAATATTCGAGTAATTTATTAATCAATTACACTTTGATTAATCAGAATGTAAAGAATATAAACAGTTCAGAGAGTAAAAATAAAAATAAAAAAAATCTTAAACTACATCTGTGCGGATGTAACTATTTCGGCGTAGAAGTAGTCTTCTGGGACTACCAAATAAGGTAATCCAATAACGAGTTAAAGCAATATCCGGTGAATATATTTATAATAATAAAAGATCCATTGAAATCAAAATGATGTTCAAATTTTTTAATTTAAAAGAAAATATTAGCACAACCTGAATTATTTTATGAATCAAATATATAAATATATCCTAGAAAAGGGAACGTAATTTGTTTTTTGTTAAGTAGAGAAATTTATTTTTTGAATATATAGCTTCTCTGGTATTCTTATATATATCTACTTATAACATAAATGAAAAGGTTTTTTTTTAAAAAAGGAAAGAAATAAAGAAAACATCATTTTTGAATCAAGAAAATACTCGGACTGGAAGATTATTGAACCATTATATACCTAGTTGGATGCATGAGGGTGAAAATGTATACATGTTGGAACTTGAAATGACATTCAACAAAATTGTTATCATGATTTAATCAATTACACTTTGATTAATTATAATACAAATATCTAAGTTTCGAGTAATTTATTAATCAATTACACTTTGATTAATCAGAATGTAAAGAATATAAACAGTTCCGAGAGTGAAAATCAAAGTAAAAAAAATCCTGCAATACATCTGCGCGGATGTAACTATTTCTGCGCAGAAGTAGTCTTCTGGTACTAACAAATAAGGCAACTCAATAGAGAGTTAAAGCAATATCCTGTGAATATATTTATAATAATAAAAGATCAATTGAAATCAAAATGATGTTCAAATTTTTTAATTTAAAAGAAAATATTAGCACAACCTGAATTATTTTATGAATCAAATATATAAATATATCCTAGAAAAGGGAACGTAATTTGTTTTTTGTTAAGTAGAGAAATTTATTTATTGAATATATAGCTTCTCTGGTATTCTTATATATATCTACTTATAACATAAATGAAAAGGTTTTTAAAAAAAGGAAAGAAAGAAAGAAAACATAATTTTTGAATCAAGAAAATACTCGGACTTGAAGATTATTGAACCATTATATACCTGGTTGGATGCATGATGGTGAAAATGTATACATGTTGGAACTTGAAATGACATTCAACAAAATTGTTATCATGATTTAATCAATTACACTTTGATTAATTATAATACAAATATCTATGTTTCGTGTAATTTATTAATCAATTACACTTTGATTAATCAGAATGTAAAGAATATAAACAGTTCCGAGAGTGAAAATCAAAATAAAAAAAATCCTGCACTACATCTGCGCGGATGTAACTATTTCTGCGCAGAAGTAGTCTTCTGGTACTAACAAATAAGGCAACTCAATAGAGAGTTAAAGCAATATCCTGTGAATATATTTGTAATAATAAAAGATCCATTAAAATCAAAATGATGTTCAAATTTTTTAATTTAAAAGAAAATATTAGCACAACCTGAATTATTTTATGAATTAAATATATAAATATATCCTAGAAAATTGAACGTAATTTGTTTTTTGTTAAGTAGAGAAATTTATTTATTGAATATATAGCTTCTCTGGTATTCTTATATATATCTACTTATACATAAATGAAAAGGTTTTTTAAAATAAAAAGGAAAGAAAGAAAGAAAACATCATTTTTGAATCAAGAAAATATTCGGACTGGAAGATTATTGAACCATTATATACCTGGTTGGATGCAAGAGGGTGAAAATGTATACATGTTGGAACTTGAAATGTCATTCAACAAAATTGTAATCATGATTTAATCAATTACACTTTTATTAATTATAATACAAATATCCAAGATTTGAGTAATTTATTAATCAATTACACTTTGATTAATCAGAATGTAAAGAATATAAATGGTTCAGAGAGTAAAAATCAAAATAAAAAAAATCCTGAACTACATCTGCGCGGATGTAACTATTTCTGCGCAGAAGTAGTCTTCTGGTACTAACAAATAAGGCAACCCAAATAGAGAGTTAAAGCAATATCCTGTGAATATATTTGTAATAATAAAGATCCATTAAAATCAAAATGATTTTCAAATTTTTTCATTTAAAAGAAAATATTAGCACAACCTGAATTATTTTATGAATCAAATATATAAATATATCCTAGAAAAGGGAACGTAATTTGTTTTTAGTTAAGTAGAGAAATTTATTTGAATCAAGAAAATACTCGGACTGGAAGATTATTGAACCATTATATACCTGGTTGGATGCATGAGGGCGAAAACGTATACATGTTGGAACTTAAAATGACATTCAACAAAAATGTTATCATGATTTAATCAATTACACTTTGATTAATTATAATACAAATATCCAATATTCGAGTAATTTATTAATCAATTACACTTTGATTAATCAGAATGTAAAGAATATAAACAGTTCAGAGAGTAAAAATAAAAATAAAAAAAATCTTAAACTACATCTGTGCGGATGTAACTATTTCGGCGTAGAAGTAGTCTTCTGGGACTACCAAATAAGGTAATCCAATAACGAGTTAAAGCAATATCCGGTGAATATATTTATAATAATAAAAGATCCATTGAAATCAAAATGATGTTCAAATTTTTTAATTTAAAAGAAAATATTAGCACAACCTGAATTATTTTATGAATCAAATATATAAATATATCCTAGAAAAGGGAACGTAATTTGTTTTTTGTTAAGTAGAGAAATTTATTTTTTGAATATATAGCTTCTCTGGTATTCTTATATATATCTACTTATAACATAAATGAAAAGGTTTTTTTTTTAAAAAGGAAAGAAATAAAGAAAACATCATTTTTGAATCAAGAAAATACTCGGACTGGAAGATTATTGAACCATTATATACCTAGTTGGATGCATGAGGGTGAAAATGTATACATGTTGGAACTTGAAATGACATTCAACAAAATTGTTATCATGATTTAATCAATTACACTTTGATTAATTATAATACAAATATCTAAGTTTCGAGTAATTTATTAATCAATTACACTTTGATTAATCAGAATGTAAAGAATATAAACAGTTCCGAGAGTGAAAATCAAAGTAAAAAAAATCCTGCATTACATCTGCGCGGATGTAACTATTTCTGCGCAGAAGTAGTCTTCTGGTACTAACAAATAAGGCAACTCAATAGAGAGTTAAAGCAATATCCTGTGAATATATTTATAATAATAAAAGATCAATTGAAATCAAAATGATGTTCAAATTTTTTAATTTAAAAGAAAATATTAGCACAACCTGAATTATTTTATGAATCAAATATATAAATATATCCTAGAAAAGGGAACGTAATTTGTTTTTTGTTAAGTAGAGAAATTTATTTATTGAATATATAGCTTCTCTGGTATTCTTATATATATCTACTTATAACATAAATGAAAAGGTTTTTAAAAAAAGGAAAGAAAGAAAGAAAACATAATTTTTGAATCAAGAAAATACTCGGACTTGAAGATTATTGAACCATTATATACCTGGTTGGATGCATGATGGTGAAAATGTATACATGTTGGAACTTGAAATGACATTCAACAAAATTGTTATCATGATTTAATCAATTACACTTTGATTAATTATAATACAAATATCTATGTTTCGTGTAATTTATTAATCAATTACACTTTGATTAATCAGAATGTAAAGAATATAAACAGTTCCGAGAGTGAAAATCAAAATAAAAAAAATCCTGCACTACATCTGCGCGGATGTAACTATATCTGCGCAGAAGTAGTCTTCTGGTACTAACAAATAAGGCAACTCAATAGAGAGTTAAAGCAATATCCTGTGAATATATTTGTAATAATAAAAGATCCATTAAAATCAAAATGATGTTCAAATTTTTTAATTTAAAAGAAAATATTAGCACAACCTGAATTATTTTATGAATCAAATATATAAATATATCCTAGAAAAGGGAACGTAATTTGTTTTTTGTTAAGTAGAGAAATTTATTTGAATCAAGAAAATACTCGGTACGGAAGATTATTGAACCATTATATACCTGGTTGGATGCATGAGGGTGAAAATGTATACATGTTGGAACTTGAAATGATATTCAACAAAATTGTTATCATGATTTAATCAATTGCACTTTGATTTATTATAATACAAATATCCAAGATTCAAGTAATTTATTAATCAATTACACTTTGATTAATCAGAATGTAAAGAATATAAACAATTCAGAGAGTAAAAATCAAAATAAAAAAAACTAAACAACATCTGCGCGGATGTAACTATTTCTACGCAGAAGTAGTCTTCTGGTACTAAAGCAATATCCTGTGAATATATTTGTAATAATAAAAGATCCATTAAAATCAAAATGATGTTCAAATTTTTTAATTTAAAAGAAAATATTAGCACAACCTGAATTATTTTTTGAATCAAATATATAAATATATCCTAGAAAAGGGAAAGTAATTTTTTTTAGTAGAGAAATTTATTTATTGAATAAATAGCTTCTCTGGTATTCTTATATATATCTACTTATAACATAAATGAAAATGTTTTTAAAAAAAGGAAAAAAAAGAAAGAAAACATCATTTTTGAATCAAAAAAATACTCGGACTGGAAGATTATTGAACCATTATATACCTGGTTGGATGCATGAGGGTGAAAATGTATACATGTTGGAACTTGAAATGATATTCAACAAAATTATTATCATGATTTAATCAATTACAATTTGATTAATTATAATACAAATATCCATGATTTGAGTAATTATTAATCAATTACACTTTGATTAATCAGAATGTAAAGAATATAAATAGTTAAGAGAGTAAAAATCAAAATAAAAAAAATCCTGAACTACATCTGCGCGGATGTAACTATTTCTGCGCAGAAGCAGTCTCTGGTACTAACAAATAAGGCAACCTAAATAGAGAGTTAAAGCAATATCCTTTGAATATATTTGTAATAATAAAGATCCATTAAAATCAAAATGACGTTCAAATTTTTTAATTTAAAAGAAAATATTAGCACAACCTAAATTATTTTATGAATCAAATATATAAATATATCCTAGAAAAGGGAACGTAATTTGTTTTTTTTTATGTAGATAAATTTATTTTAATCAAGAAAATACTCGGACTGGAAGATTATTGAACCATTTTATACCTGGTTGGATGCATGAGGGTGAAAACGTATACATGTTGGAACTTGAAATGATATTCAACAAAATTGTTATCATGATTTAATCAATTACGCTTTGATTAATTATAATATAAATATCCAATATTCGAGTAATTTATTAATCAATTACACTTTGATTAATCAGAATGTAAAGAATATAAACAGTTTAGAGAGTAAAAATAAAAATAAAAAAAATCCTGAACTACATCTGCGCTGATGTGACTATTTCTGCGCAGAAGTAGTCTTCTTATACTAACAAATAAGGTAACCCAATAGCGAGTTAAAGCAATATCCTGTGAATATATTTATAATAATAAAATATTCATTGAAATCAAAATAATGGTCAAATTTTTTAATTTAAAAGAAATTATTAGCACAACCTGAATTATTTTATGAATCAAATATATAAATATATACTAGAAAAGAGAACGTAATTTATTTTTTGTTAAGTAGAGAAATTTATTTATTGAATATATAGCTTCTCTGGTATTCTTATATATATCTACTTATAACATAAATGAAAAAGTTTTTAAAAAAAAAGGAAAGAAAGAAAGAAAACATCATTTTTGAATGAAGAAAATATTCGGACTGGAAGATTATTGAACCATTATATACCTGGTTGGATGCATGAGGGCGAAAATGTATACATGTTCGAACTTGAAATGACATTCAACAAAATTGTTATCATGATTTAATCAATTACACTTTGATTAATTATAAAATAAATATCCAATATTCGAGTAATTTATTAATCAATTACACTTTGATTAATCAGAATGTAAAGAATATAAATAGTTCAGAGAGTAAAAATCAAAATAAAAAAAATCCTGAACTACATCTGCGCGGATGTAACTATTTCGGCGCAGAAGTAGTCTTCTATGACTACCAAATAAGGTAATCCAATAGCGAGTTAAAGCAATATCCGGTGAATATATTTATAATCATAAAAGATCCATTGAAATCAAAATGATGTTCAAATTTTTTAATTTAAAACAAAATATTAGCACAGCCTGAATTATTTTATGAATCAAATATATAAATATATCCTGGAAAAAGGAACGTAATTTTTTTTTGTTAAGTCGAGAAATTTATTTATTGAATATATAGCTTCTCTGGTATTCTTATATATATCTACTTATAACATAAATTAAAAGGTTTTTTTTTAAAAAAAAGGAAAGAAAGAAAGAAAACATAATTTTTGAATCAAGAAAATACTCGGACTGGAAGATTATTGAACAATTATATACCTAGTTGGATGCATGAGGGTGAAAATGTATACATGTTGGAACTTGAAATGACATTCAATAAAATTGTTATCATGATTTAATCAATTACACTTTGATTAATTACAATACAAATATCCAAGATTCAAATAATTTATTAATCAATTATACTTTGACTAATCAGAATGTAAATAATATAAACAGTTCAGAGAGTAAAAATCAAAATAAAAAAAAATTTTAAACTACATCTGCGCGGATGTAACTATTTCCGCGCAGAAGCAGTCTTCTGGTACTAACAAATAAGGCAGCCCAATAGAGAGTTAAAGAAATATCCTGTGAATATATTTGTAATAATAAAAGATCCATTAAAATCAAAATGATGTTCAAATTTTTTAATTTAAAAGAAAATATTAGCACAACCTGAATTATTTTTTGAATCAAATATATAAATATATCCTAGAAAAGGGAAAGTAATTTTTTTAGTAGAGAAATTTATTTATTGAATATATAGCTTCTCTGGTATTCTTATATATATCTACTTATAACATAAATGAAAATGTTTTTTAAAAAAAGGAAAAAAAGAAAGAAAACATAATTTTTGAATCAAAAAAATACTCGGAATGGAAGATTATTGAACCATTATATACCTGGTTGGATGCATGAGGGTGAAAATGTATACATGTTGGAACTTGAAATGATATTCAACAAAATTGTTATCATGATTTAATCAATTACAATTTGATTAATTATAATACAAATATACATGATTTGAGTAATTTATTAATCATTTACGCTTTGATTAATCAGAATGTAAAGAATATAAACAGTTCAGAGAGTAAAAATCAAAATAAAAAAAATCCTGAACTACATCTGCGCAGATGTAACTATTTCTTCGTAGAAGTAGTCTTCTGGGACTACCAAATAAGGTAACCCAATAGAGAGTTAAAGCAATATCTTGTAAATATTTTTATAATAATAAAAGATCCATTGAAATCAAAATGATGTTCAAATTTTTTAATTTAAAAGAAAATATTAGCACAACCTGAATAATTTTATGAATCAAATATATAAATATATCCTAGAAAAGAGAACGTAATTTGTTTTTTGTTAAGTAGAGAAATTTATTTATTGAATATATAGCTTCTCTGGTATTCTTATATATATCTACCTATAACATAAATGACAAAGTTTTTTAAAAAAAAGAAAAGGAAGAAAGAAAACATCATTTTTGAATCAAGAAAATACTCGGACTGGAAGATTATTGAACAATTATATACCTCGTTGGATGCATGAGGGTGAAAATGTATACATGTTGGAACTTGAATGACATTCAATAAAATTTTTATCATGATTTAATCAATTACACTTTGATTAATTATAATACAAATATCAGAGATTCGAGTAATTTATTAATCAATTACACTTTGATTAATCAGAATGTAAAGAATATAAAAAGTTCAGAGAGTAAAAATTAAAATAAAAAAATACTGAACTACATCTGTTTGGATGTAACTATTTCTGCGTAGAAGTAGTCTTCCGGTACTAACAAATAAGGTAACTCAATAGAGAGTTAAAGCAATATCCTTTGAATATATTTGTAATAATAAAGATCCATTAAAATCAAAATGACGTTCAAATTTTTTAATTTAAAAGAAAATATTAGCACAACCTAAATTATTTTATGAATCAAATATATAAATATATCCTAGAAAAGGGAACGTAATTTGTTTTTTTTTATGTAGATAAATTTATTTTAATCAAGAAAATACTCGGACTGGAAGATTATTGAACCATTTTATACCTGGTTGGATGCATGAGGGTGAAAACGTATACATGTTGGAACTTGAAATGATATTCAACAAAATTGTTATCATGATTTAATCAATTACGCTTTGATTAATTATAATATAAATATCCAATATTCGAGTAATTTATTAATCAATTACACTTTGATTAATCAGAATGTAAAGAATATAAACAGTTTAGAGAGTAAAAATAAAAATAAAAAAAATCCTGAACTACATCTGCGCTGATGTGACTATTTCTGCGCAGAAGTAGTCTTCTTATACTAACAAATAAGGTAACCCAATAGCGAGTTAAAGCAATATCCTGTGAATATATTTATAATAATAAAATATTCATTGAAATCAAAATAATGGTCAAATTTTTTAATTTAAAAGAAATTATTAGCACAACCTGAATTATTTTATGAATCAAATATATAAATATATACTAGAAAAGAGAACGTAATTTATTTTTTGTTAAGTAGAGAAATTTATTTATTGAATATATAGCTTCTCTGGTATTCTTATATATATCTACTTATAACATAAATGAAAAAGTTTTTAAAAAAAAAGGAAAGAAAGAAAGAAAACATCATTTTTGAATGAAGAAAATATTCGGACTGGAAGATTATTGAACCATTATATACCTGGTTGGATGCATGAGGGCGAAAATGTATACATGTTCGAACTTGAAATGACATTCAACAAAATTGTTATCATGATTTAA
This sequence comes from Excoecaria agallocha, assembly GCA_037975025.1. Lineage (NCBI taxonomy): Eukaryota > Viridiplantae > Streptophyta > Magnoliopsida > Malpighiales > Euphorbiaceae > Excoecaria > Excoecaria agallocha. The sequence goes on along the minus strand of JBBPFJ010000019.1, from coordinate 2,024,319 downwards.
TCAATTACACTTTGATTAATTATAAAATAAATATCCAATATTCGAGTAATTTATTAATCAATTACACTTTGATTAATCAGAATGTAAAGAATATAAATAGTTCAGAGAGTAAAAATCAAAATAAAAAAAATCCTGAACTACATCTGCGCGGATGTAACTATTTCGGCGCAGAAGTAGTCTTCTATGACTACCAAATAAGGTAATCCAATAGCGAGTTAAAGCAATATCCGGTGAATATATTTATAATCATAAAAGATCCATTGAAATCAAAATGATGTTCAAATTTTTTAATTTAAAACAAAATATTAGCACAGCCTGAATTATTTTATGAATCAAATATATAAATATATCCTGGAAAAAGGAACGTAATTTTTTTTTGTTAAGTCGAGAAATTTATTTATTGAATATATAGCTTCTCTGGTATTCTTATATATATCTACTTATAACATAAATTAAAAGGTTTTTTTTTAAAAAAAAGGAAAGAAAGAAAGAAAACATAATTTTTGAATCAAGAAAATACTCGGACTGGAAGATTATTGAACAATTATATACCTAGTTGGATGCATGAGGGTGAAAATGTATACATGTTGGAACTTGAAATGACATTCAATAAAATTGTTATCATGATTTAATCAATTACACTTTGATTAATTACAATACAAATATCCAAGATTCAAATAATTTATTAATCAATTATACTTTGACTAATCAGAATGTAAATAATATAAACAGTTCAGAGAGTAAAAATCAAAATAAAAAAAAATTTTAAACTACATCTGCGCGGATGTAACTATTTCCGCGCAGAAGCAGTCTTCTGGTACTAACAAATAAGGCAGCCCAATAGAGAGTTAAAGAAATATCCTGTGAATATATTTGTAATAATAAAAGATCCATTAAAATCAAAATGATGTTCAAATTTTTTAATTTAAAAGAAAATATTAGCACAACCTGAATTATTTTTTGAATCAAATATATAAATATATCCTAGAAAAGGGAAAGTAATTTTTTTAGTAGAGAAATTTATTTATTGAATATATAGCTTCTCTGGTATTCTTATATATATCTACTTATAACATAAATGAAAATGTTTTTTAAAAAAAGGAAAAAAAGAAAGAAAACATAATTTTTGAATCAAAAAAATACTCGGAATGGAAGATTATTGAACCATTATATACCTGGTTGGATGCATGAGGGTGAAAATGTATACATGTTGGAACTTGAAATGATATTCAACAAAATTGTTATCATGATTTAATCAATTACAATTTGATTAATTATAATACAAATATACATGATTTGAGTAATTTATTAATCATTTACGCTTTGATTAATCAGAATGTAAAGAATATAAACAGTTCAGAGAGTAAAAATCAAAATAAAAAAAATCCTGAACTACATCTGCGCAGATGTAACTATTTCTTCGTAGAAGTAGTCTTCTGGGACTACCAAATAAGGTAACCCAATAGAGAGTTAAAGCAATATCTTGTAAATATTTTTATAATAATAAAAGATCCATTGAAATCAAAATGATGTTCAAATTTTTTAATTTAAAAGAAAATATTAGCACAACCTGAATAATTTTATGAATCAAATATATAAATATATCCTAGAAAAGAGAACGTAATTTGTTTTTTGTTAAGTAGAGAAATTTATTTATTGAATATATAGCTTCTCTGGTATTCTTATATATATCTACCTATAACATAAATGACAAAGTTTTTTAAAAAAAAGAAAAGGAAGAAAGAAAACATCATTTTTGAATCAAGAAAATACTCGGACTGGAAGATTATTGAACAATTATATACCTCGTTGGATGCATGAGGGTGAAAATGTATACATGTTGGAACTTGAATGACATTCAATAAAATTTTTATCATGATTTAATCAATTACACTTTGATTAATTATAATACAAATATCAGAGATTCGAGTAATTTATTAATCAATTACACTTTGATTAATCAGAATGTAAAGAATATAAAAAGTTCAGAGAGTAAAAATTAAAATAAAAAAATACTGAACTACATCTGTTTGGATGTAACTATTTCTGCGTAGAAGTAGTCTTCCGGTACTAACAAATAAGGTAACTCAATAGCGAGTTAAAGCAATATCCTGTAAATATATTTATAATAATAAAAGATCCATTGAAATCAAAATGATGTTCAAAGTTTTTAATTTAAAAGAAAATATTAGCACAACCTGAATTATTTTATGAATATATCCTAGAAAAGGGAACGTAATTTGTTTTTTGTTAAGTAGAAAATTTTATTTATTGAATATATAGCTTCTCTGGTATTCTTATATATATCTACCTATAACATAAATGACAAGGTTTTTTTAAAAAAAAAAGGAAAGAAAGAAAGAAAACATCATTTTTGAATTAAGAAAACACTTGGACTGGTAGCTTATTGAACCATTATATACTTTGTTCGATGCATGAGGGTGAAAATGTATAAATGTTGGAACTTGAGACTACATTCAACAAAATTGTTGTCATGATTTAATCAATTGCACTTTGATTAATTATAATACAAATATCCAAGATTTGAGTAATTTATTAATCATTTACACTTTGATTAATCAGAATGTAAATAATATAAACAGTTCAGAGAGTAACAATCAAAATAAAAAAAATCCTGAACTACATCTGCGCGGATGTAACTATTTCCGCGCAGAAGTAGTCTTTTGGTAATACCAAATAAGGTAACCCAGTAGTGAGTTGAAGCAATATCCGGTGAATATATTTATAATAATAAAAGATCCATTGAAATCAAAATGATGTTCAAATTTTTTAATTTAAAAGAAAATATTAGCACAACCTGAATTATTTTATGAATCAAATATATAAATATATCATAGAAAAGGGAACGTAATTTCTTTTTTATTAAGTAGAGAAATTTATTTATTGAATATATAGCTTCTCTGGTATTCTTATATATATATCTATCTATAACATAAATGACAAGGTTTTTTTAAAAAAAAAGGAAAGAAAGAAAGAAAACATCATTTTTGAATCAAGAAAACACTCGGACTGGAAGATTATTGAACCCTTATATACTTTGTTGGATGCATGAGGGTGAAAATGTATAAATGTTGGAACTTGAGTTGACATTCAACAAAATTGTTGTCATGATTTAATCAATTGCACTTTGATTAATTATAATACAAATATCCAAGATTCGAGTAATTTATTAATCATTTACACTTTGATTAATCAGAATGTAAATAATATAAACAGTTCAGAGAGTAACAATCAAAATAAAAAAAATCCTGAACTACATCTCCGCGGATGTAACTATTTCTGCGCAGAAGTAGTCTTTTGGTAATACCAAATAAGGTAACCCAGTAGCGAGTTAAAGTAATATCCGGTGAATATATTTATAATAATAAAAGATCCATTGAAATAAAAATGATGTTCAAATTTTTTAATTTAAAAGAAAATATTAGCACAACCTGAATTATTTTATGAATCAAATATATAAATATATCATAGAAAAGGGAACGTAATTTGTTTTTTGTTAAGTAGAAAAATTTATTTACTGAATATATAGCTTCTCTGGTATTCTTATATATATCTACCGATAACATAAATGACAAGGTTTTTTTTAAGAAAAAAGGAAAGAAAGAAAGAAAACATCATTTTTGAATCAAGAAAACACACGGACTGGAAGATTATTGAACCATTATATACTTTGTTGGATGCATGAGGGTGAAAATGTATAAATGTTGGAACTTGAAATGGCATTCAACAAAATTGCTATCATGATTTAATCAATTACACTTTGATTAATTATAATACAAATATCCAAGATTCGAGTAATTTATTAATCCATTAAACTTTGATTAATCAGAATGTAAAGAATATAAACAGTTTAGAGAGTAAAAATCAAAATAAAAAAAATCCTGAACTACATCTGCGCGGATGTAACTATTTCTGCGCAGAAGTAGTCTTTTGGTAATACCAAATAAGGTAACCCAGTAGCGAGTTAAAGCAATATCCGGTGAATATATTTATAATAATAAAAGATCCATTGAAATCAAAATGATGTTCAAATTTTTTAATTTAAAAGAAAATATTAACACAACCTGAATTATTTTATGAATCAAATATATAAATATATCATAGAAAAGGGAACGTAATTTGTTTTTTGTTAAGTAGAAAAATTTATTTATTGAATATATAGCTTCTCTGGTATTCTTATATATATCTACCGATAACATAAATGACAAGGTTTTTTTTAAGAAAAAAGGAAAGAAAGAAAGAAAACATCATTTTTGAATCAAGAAAACACACGGACTGGAAGATTATTGAACCATTATATACTTTGTTGGATGCATGAGGGTGAAAATGTATAAATGTTGGAACTTGAGTTGACATTCAACAAAATTGTTGTCATGATTTAATCAATTGCACTTTGATTAATTATAATACAAATATCCAAGATTCGAGTAATTTATTAATCATTTACACTTTGATTAATCAGAATGTAAATAATATAAACAGTTCAGAGAGTAACAATCAAAATAAAAAAAATCCTGAACTACATCTCCGCGGTGTAACTATTTCTGCGCAGAAGTAGTCTTTTGGTAATACCAAATAAGGTAACCCAGTAGCGAGTTAAAGTAATATCCGGTGAATATATTTATAATAATAAAAGATCCATTGAAATAAAAATGATGTTCAAATTTTTTAATTTAAAAGAAAATATTAGCACAACCTGAATTATTTTATGAATCAAATATATAAATATATCATAGAAAAGGGAACGTAATTTGTTTTTTGTTAAGTAGAAAAATTTATTTACTGAATATATAGCTTCTCTGGTATTCTTATATATATCTACCGATAACATAAATGACAAGGTTTTTTTTAAGAAAAAAGGAAAGAAAGAAAGAAAACATCATTTTTGAATCAAGAAAACACACGGACTGGAAGATTATTGAACCATTATATACTTTGTTGGATGCATGAGGGTGAAAATGTATAAATGTTGGAACTTGAAATGGCATTCAACAAAATTGCTATCATGATTTAATCAATTACACTTTGATTAATTATAATACAAATATCCAAGATTCGAGTAATTTATTAATCCATTAAACTTTGATTAATCAGAATGTAAAGAATATAAACAGTTTAGAGAGTAAAAATCAAAATAAAAAAAATCCTGAACTACATCTGCGCGGATGTAACTATTTCTGCGCAGAAGTAGTCTTTTGGTAATACCAAATAAGGTAACCCAGTAGCGAGTTAAAGCAATATCCGGTGAATATATTTATAATAATAAAAGATCCATTGAAATCAAAATGATGTTCAAATTTTTTAATTTAAAAGAAAATATTAACACAACCTGAATTATTTTATGAATCAAATATATAAATATATCATAGAAAAGGGAACGTAATTTGTTTTTTGTTAAGTAGAAAAATTTATTTATTGAATATATAGCTTCTCTGGTATTCTTATATATATCTACCGATAACATAAATGACAAGGTTTTTTTTAAGAAAAAAGGAAAGAAAGAAAGAAAACATCATTTTTGAATCAAGAAAACACACGGACTGGAAGATTATTGAACCATTATATACTTTGTTGGATGCATGAGGGTGAAAATGTATAAATGTTGGAACTTGAGTTGACATTCAACAAAATTGTTGTCATGATTTAATCAATTGCACTTTGATTAATTATAATACAAATATCCAAGATTCGAGTAATTTATTAATCATTTACACTTTGATTAATCAGAATGTAAATAATATAAACAGTTCAGAGAGTAACAATCAAAATAAAAAAAATCCTGAACTACATCTGCGCGGATGTAACTATTTCTGCGCAGAAGTAGTCTTTTGGTAATACCAAATAAGGTAACCCAGTAGCGAGTTAAAGCAATATCCGGTGAATATATTTATAATAATAAAAGATCCATTGAAATCAAAATGATGTTCAAATTTTTTAATTTAAAAGAAAATATTAGCACAACCTGAATTATTTTATGAATCAAATATATAAATATATCCAAGAAAAGGGAACGTAATTTGTTTTTTGTTAAGTAAAGAAATTTATTTATTGAATATATAGCTTTTCTGGTATTCTTATATATATATCTACTTATAACATAAATGAAAAGGTTTTTTTTAAAAAAAAAGGAAAGAAAGAAAGTAAACATAATTTTTGAATCAAGAAAATACTCGGATTGGAAGATTATTGAGCCATTATATACCTGGTTCGATGTATGAGGGTGAAAATGTATACATGTTGGAACTTGAAATGGCATTCAACAAAATTGCTATCATGATTTAATCAATTACACTTTGATTAATTATAATACAAATATCCAAGATTCGAGTAATTTATTAATCAATTACACTTTGATTAATCAGAATGTAAAGAATATAAACAGTTCAAAGAGTAAAAATCAAAATAAAAAAAATCCTGAACTACATCTGCGCGGATGTAACTATTTCCACGCAGAAGTAGTCTTCTGGTACTACCAAACAAGGTAACCCAATAGGGAGTTAAAGCAATATCCGGTGAATATATTTATAATAAAAAAAGATCCATTGAAATCAAAATGATGTTTAAATTTTTTAATTTAAAAGAAAATATTAGCACAACCTGAATTATTTTATGAATCAAATATATAAATATATCCTAGAAAAGGGAACGTAATTTGTTTTTTGTTAAGTAGAAAATTTTATTTATTGAATATATAGCTTCTCTGGTATTCTTATATATATCTACCTATAACATAAATGACAAGGTTTTTTTAAAAAAAAAAGGAAAGAAAGAAAGAAAACATCATTTTTGAATTAAGAAAACACTTGGACTGGTAGCTTATTGAACCATTATATACTTTGTTCGATGCATGAGGGTGAAAATGTATAAATGTTGGAACTTGAGACTACATTCAACAAAATTGTTGTCATGATTTAATCAATTGCACTTTGATTAATTATAATACAAATATCCAAGATTTGAGTAATTTATTAATCATTTACACTTTGATTAATCAGAATGTAAATAATATAAACAGTTCAGAGAGTAACAATCAAAATAAAAAAAATCCTGAACTACATCTGCGCGGATGTAACTATTTCCGCGCAGAAGTAGTCTTTTGGTAATACCAAATAAGGTAACCCAGTAGTGAGTTGAAGCAATATCCGGTGAATATATTTATAATAATAAAAGATCCATTGAAATCAAAATGATGTTCAAATTTTTTAATTTAAAAGAAAATATTAGCACAACCTGAATTATTTTATGAATCAAATATATAAATATATCATAGAAAAGGGAACGTAATTTCTTTTTTATTAAGTAGAGAAATTTATTTATTGAATATATAGCTTCTCTGGTATTCTTATATATATATCTATCTATAACATAAATGACAAGGTTTTTTTAAAAAAAAAGGAAAGAAAGAAAGAAAACATCATTTTTGAATCAAGAAAACACTCGGACTGGAAGATTATTGAACCCTTATATACTTTGTTGGATGCATGAGGGTGAAAATGTATAAATGTTGGAACTTGAGTTGACATTCAACAAAATTGTTGTCATGATTTAATCAATTGCACTTTGATTAATTATAATACAAATATCCAAGATTCGAGTAATTTATTAATCATTTACACTTTGATTAATCAGAATGTAAATAATATAAACAGTTCAGAGAGTAACAATCAAAATAAAAAAAATCCTGAACTACATCTCCGCGGATGTAACTATTTCTGCGCAGAAGTAGTCTTTTGGTAATACCAAATAAGGTAACCCAGTAGCGAGTTAAAGTAATATCCGGTGAATATATTTATAATAATAAAAGATCCATTGAAATAAAAATGATGTTCAAATTTTTTAATTTAAAAGAAAATATTAGCACAACCTGAATTATTTTATGAATCAAATATATAAATATATCATAGAAAAGGGAACGTAATTTGTTTTTTGTTAAGTAGAAAAATTTATTTACTGAATATATAGCTTCTCTGGTATTCTTATATATATCTACCGATAACATAAATGACAAGGTTTTTTTTAAGAAAAAAGGAAAGAAAGAAAGAAAACATCATTTTTGAATCAAGAAAACACACGGACTGGAAGATTATTGAACCATTATATACTTTGTTGGATGCATGAGGGTGAAAATGTATAAATGTTGGAACTTGAAATGGCATTCAACAAAATTGCTATCATGATTTAATCAATTACACTTTGATTAATTATAATACAAATATCCAAGATTCGAGTAATTTATTAATCCATTAAACTTTGATTAATCAGAATGTAAAGAATATAAACAGTTTAGAGAGTAAAAATCAAAATAAAAAAAATCCTGAACTACATCTGCGCGGATGTAACTATTTCTGCGCAGAAGTAGTCTTTTGGTAATACCAAATAAGGTAACCCAGTAGCGAGTTAAAGCAATATCCGGTGAATATATTTATAATAATAAAAGATCCATTGAAATCAAAATGATGTTCAAATTTTTTAATTTAAAAGAAAATATTAACACAACCTGAATTATTTTATGAATCAAATATATAAATATATCATAGAAAAGGGAACGTAATTTGTTTTTTGTTAAGTAGAAAAATTTATTTATTGAATATATAGCTTCTCTGGTATTCTTATATATATCTACCGATAACATAAATGACAAGGTTTTTTTTAAGAAAAAAGGAAAGAAAGAAAGAAAACATCATTTTTGAATCAAGAAAACACACGGACTGGAAGATTATTGAACCATTATATACTTTGTTGGATGCATGAGGGTGAAAATGTATAAATGTTGGAACTTGAGTTGACATTCAACAAAATTGTTGTCATGATTTAATCAATTGCACTTTGATTAATTATAATACAAATATCCAAGATTCGAGTAATTTATTAATCATTTACACTTTGATTAATCAGAATGTAAATAATATAAACAGTTCAGAGAGTAACAATCAAAATAAAAAAAATCCTGAACTACATCTCCGCGGTGTAACTATTTCTGCGCAGAAGTAGTCTTTTGGTAATACCAAATAAGGTAACCCAGTAGCGAGTTAAAGTAATATCCGGTGAATATATTTATAATAATAAAAGATCCATTGAAATAAAAATGATGTTCAAATTTTTTAATTTAAAAGAAAATATTAGCACAACCTGAATTATTTTATGAATCAAATATATAAATATATCATAGAAAAGGGAACGTAATTTGTTTTTTGTTAAGTAGAAAAATTTATTTACTGAATATATAGCTTCTCTGGTATTCTTATATATATCTACCGATAACATAAATGACAAGGTTTTTTTTAAGAAAAAAGGAAAGAAAGAAAGAAAACATCATTTTTGAATCAAGAAAACACACGGACTGGAAGATTATTGAACCATTATATACTTTGTTGGATGCATGAGGGTGAAAATGTATAAATGTTGGAACTTGAAATGGCATTCAACAAAATTGCTATCATGATTTAATCAATTACACTTTGATTAATTATAATACAAATATCCAAGATTCGAGTAATTTATTAATCCATTAAACTTTGATTAATCAGAATGTAAAGAATATAAACAGTTTAGAGAGTAAAAATCAAAATAAAAAAAATCCTGAACTACATCTGCGCGGATGTAACTATTTCTGCGCAGAAGTAGTCTTTTGGTAATACCAAATAAGGTAACCCAGTAGCGAGTTAAAGCAATATCCGGTGAATATATTTATAATAATAAAAGATCCATTGAAATCAAAATGATGTTCAAATTTTTTAATTTAAAAGAAAATATTAACACAACCTGAATTATTTTATGAATCAAATATATAAATATATCATAGAAAAGGGAACGTAATTTGTTTTTTGTTAAGTAGAAAAATTTATTTATTGAATATATAGCTTCTCTGGTATTCTTATATATATCTACCGATAACATAAATGACAAGGTTTTTTTTAAGAAAAAAGGAAAGAAAGAAAGAAAACATCATTTTTGAATCAAGAAAACACACGGACTGGAAGATTATTGAACCATTATATACTTTGTTGGATGCATGAGGGTGAAAATGTATAAATGTTGGAACTTGAGTTGACATTCAACAAAATTGTTGTCATGATTTAATCAATTGCACTTTGATTAATTATAATACAAATATCCAAGATTCGAGTAATTTATTAATCATTTACACTTTGATTAATCAGAATGTAAATAATATAAACAGTTCAGAGAGTAACAATCAAAATAAAAAAAATCCTGAACTACATCTGCGCGGATGTAACTATTTCTGCGCAGAAGTAGTCTTTTGGTAATACCAAATAAGGTAACCCAGTAGCGAGTTAAAGCAATATCCGGTGAATATATTTATAATAATAAAAGATCCATTGAAATCAAAATGATGTTCAAATTTTTTAATTTAAAAGAAAATATTAGCACAACCTGAATTATTTTATGAATCAAATATATAAATATATCCAAGAAAAGGGAACGTAATTTGTTTTTTGTTAAGTAAAGAAATTTATTTATTGAATATATAGCTTTTCTGGTATTCTTATATATATATCTACTTATAACATAAATGAAAAGGTTTTTTTTAAAAAAAAAGGAAAGAAAGAAAGTAAACATAATTTTTGAATCAAGAAAATACTCGGATTGGAAGATTATTGAGCCATTATATACCTGGTTGGATGTATGAGGGTGAAAATGTATACATGTTGGAACTTGAAATGGCATTCAACAAAATTGCTATCATGATTTAATCAATTACACTTTGATTAATTATAATACAAATATCCAAGATTCGAGTAATTTATTAATCCATTAAACTTTGATTAATCAGAATGTAAAGAATATAAACAGTTTAGAGAGTAAAAATCAAAATAAAAAAAATCCTGAACTACATCTGCGCGGATGTAACTATTTCTGCGCAGAAGTTGTCTGGTAATACCAAATAAGGTAACCCAATACTGATTTAAAGCAATATCCGATGAATATATTTGTAATAATAAAAGATCCAGTGAAATCAAAATGATGTTCAAATTTTTTAATTTAAAAGAAAATATTAGCACAACCTGAATTATTTTATGAATCAAATATATAAATATATCGAAGAAAAGGGAACGTAATTAATTTTTTGTTAAGTAGAGAAATTTATTTATTGAATATATAGCTTCTCTGGTATTCTTATATATATATCTATCTAAAACATAAATGACAAGGTTTTTTAAAAAAAAAGGAAAGAAAGAAAACATCATTTTTGAATCAAGAAAATACTCGGACTGGAAGATTATTGAACCATTATATACCTGGTTGGATGTATGAGGGTGAAAATGTATACATGTTGGAACTTGAAATGGCATTCAACAAAATTGTTATCATGATTTAATCAATTACACTTTGATTAATTATAATACAAATATCCAAGATTCGAGTAATTTATTGATCAATTACACTTTGATTAATCAGAATGTAAAGAATATAAACAGTTTAGAGAGTAAAAATCAAAATAAAAAAAATCCTGAACTACATCTGCGCGGATGTAACTATTTCTGCACAGAAGTTGTCTGGTAATACCAAATAAGGTAACCCAATACTGAGTTAAAGCAATATCCGATGAATATATTTATAATAATAAAAGATCCATTGAAATCAAAATGATGTTCAAATTTTTTAATTTAAAAGAAAATATTAGCACAACCTGAATTATTTTATGAATCAAATATATAAATATATCGAAGAAAAGGGAACGTAATTTGTTTTTTGTTAAGTAGAGAAATTTATTTATTGAATATATAGCTTCTCTGGTATTCTTATATATATATCTATCTATAACATAAATGACAAGGTTTTTTAAAAAAAAAGGAAAGAAAGAAAGAAAACATCATTTTTGAATCAAGAAAACACTCGGACTGGAAGATTATTGAACCCTTATATACTTTGTTGGATGCATGAGGGTGAAAATGTATAAATGTTGGAACTTAAGTTGACATTCAACAAAATTATTGTCATGATTTAATCAATTGCACTTTGATTAATTATAATACAAATATCCAAGATTCGAGTAATTTATTAATCATTTACACTTTGATTAATCAGAATGTAAATAATATAAACAGTTCAGAGAGTAACAATCAAAATAAAAAAAATCCTGAACTACATCTCCGCGGTGTAACTATTTCTGCGCAGAAGTAGTCTTTTGGTAATACCAAATAAGGTAACCCAGTAGCGAGTTAAAGTAATATCCGGTGAATATATTTATAATAATAAAAGATCCATTGAAATAAAAATGATGTTCAAATTTTTTAATTTAAAAGAAAATATTAGCACAACCTGAATTATTTTATGAATCAAATATATAAATATATCATAGAAAAGGGAACGTAATTTGTTTTTTGTTAAGTAGAAAAATTTATTTACTGAATATATAGCTTCTCTGGTATTCTTATATATATCTACCGATAACATAAATGACAAGGTTTTTTTTAAGAAAAAAGGAAAGAAAGAAAGAAAACATCATTTTTGAATCAAGAAAACACACGGACTGGAAGATTATTGAACCATTATATACTTTGTTGGATGCATGAGGGTGAAAATGTATAAATGTTGGAACTTGAAATGGCATTCAACAAAATTGCTATCATCATTTAATCAATTACACTTTGATTAATTATAATACAAATATCCAAGATTCGAGTAATTTATTAATCCATTAAACTTTGATTAATCAGAATGTAAAGAATATAAATAGTTTAGAGAGTAAAAATCAAAATAAAAAAAATCCTGAACTACATCTGCGCGGATGTAACTATTTCTGCGCAGAAGTAGTCTTTTGGTAATACCAAATAAGGTAACCCAGTAGCGAGTTAAAGCAATATCCGGTGAATATATTTATAATAATAAAAGATCCATTGAAATCAAAATGATGTTCAAATTTTTTAATTTAAAAGAAAATATTAACACAACCTGAATTATTTTATGAATCAAATATATAAATATATCATAGAAAAGGGAACGTAATTTGTTTTTTGTTAAGTAGAAAAATTTATTTATTGAATATATAGCTTCTCTGGTATTCTTATATATATCTACCGATAACATAAATGACAAGGTTTTTTTTAAGAAAAAAGGAAAGAAAGAAAGAAAACATCATTTTTGAATCAAGAAAACACACGGACTGGAAGATTATTGAACCATTATATACTTTGTTGGATGCATGAGGGTGAAAATGTATAAATGTTGGAACTTGAGTTGACATTCAACAAAATTGTTGTCATGATTTAATCAATTGCACTTTGATTAATTATAATACAAATATCCAAGATTCGAGTAATTTATTAATCATTTACACTTTGATTAATCAGAATGTAAATAATATAAACAGTTCAGAGAGTAACAATCAAAATAAAAAAAATCCTGAACTACATCTGCGCGGATGTAACTATTTCTGCGCAGAAGTAGTCTTTTGGTAATACCAAATAAGGTAACCCAGTAGCGAGTTAAAGCAATATCCGGTGAATATATTTATAATAATAAAAGATCCATTGAAATCAAAATGATGTTCAAATTTTTTAATTTAAAAGAAAATATTAGCACAACCTGAATTATTTTATGAATCAAATATATAAATATATCCAAGAAAAGGGAACGTAATTTGTTTTTTGTTAAGTAAAGAAATTTATTTATTGAATATATAGCTTTTCTGGTATTCTTATATATATATCTACTTATAACATAAATGAAAAGGTTTTTTTTAAAAAAAAAGGAAAGAAAGAAAGTAAACATAATTTTTGAATCAAGAAAATACTCGGATTGGAAGATTATTGAGCCATTATATACCTGGTTCGATGTATGAGGGTGAAAATGTATACATGTTGGAACTTGAAATGGCATTCAACAAAATTGCTATCATGATTTAATCAATTACACTTTGATTAATTATAATACAAATATCCAAGATTCGAGTAATTTATTAATCAATTACACTTTGATTAATCAGAATGTAAAGAATATAAACAGTTCAAAGAGTAAAAATCAAAATAAAAAAAATCCTGAACTACATCTGCGCGGATGTAACTATTTCCACGCAGAAGTAGTCTTCTGGTACTACCAAACAAGGTAACCCAATAGGGAGTTAAAGCAATATCCGGTGAATATATTTATAATAAAAAAAGATCCATTGAAATCAAAATGATGTTTAAATTTTTTAATTTAAAAGAAAATATTAGCACAACCTGAATTATTTTATGAATCAAATATATAAATATATCCTAGAAAAGGGAACGTAATTTGTTTTTTGTTAAGTAGAAAATTTTATTTATTGAATATATAGCTTCTCTGGTATTCTTATATATATCTACCTATAACATAAATGACAAGGTTTTTTAAAAAAAAAAAGGAAAGAAAGAAAGAAAACATCATTTTTGAATTAAGAAAACACTTGGACTGGTAGCTTATTGAACCATTATATACCTGGTTGGATGTATGAGGGTGAAAATGTATACATGTTGGAACTTGAAATGGCATTCAACAAAATTGCTATCATGATTTAATCAATTACACTTTGATTAATTATAATACAAATATCCAAGATTCGAGTAAATTATTAATCCATTAAACTTTGATTAATCAGAATGTAAAGAATATAAACAGTTTAGAGAGTAAAAATCAAAATAAAAAAAATCCTGAACTACATCTGCGCGGATGTAACTATTTCTGCGCAGAAGTAGTCTTCGGGTACTACCAAATAAGGTAACCCAATAGCGAGTTAAAGCAATATCCGGTAAATATATTTATAATAATAAAAGATCCATTGAAATCAAAATGATGTTCAAATTTTTTAATTTAAAAGAAAATATGAGCACAACCTGAATTATTTTATGAATCAAATATATAAATATATCCTAGAAAAGGGAACGTAATTTGTTTTTTGTTAAGAAGAAAAATTTATTTATTGAATATATAGCTTCTCTGGTATTCTTATATATATCTACCTATAACATAAATGACAAGGTTTTTTTTTAAAAAAAAGGAAAGAAAGAAAGAAAACATCATTTTTGAATCAAGAAAATACTCGGATTGGAATATTATTGAACCATTATATACCTGGTTGGATGTATGAGGGTGAAAATGTATACATGTTGGAACTTGAAATGGCATTCAACAAAATTGCTATCATGATTTAATCAATTGCACTTTGATTAATTATAATACAAATATCCAAGATTCGAGTAATTTATTAATCCATTAAACTTTGATTAATCAGAATGTAAAGAATATAAACAGTTTAGAGAGTAAAAATCAAAATAAAAAAAATCCTGAACTACATCTGCGCGGATGTAACTATTTCTGCGCAGAAGTAGTCTGGTAATACCAAATAAGGTAACCCAATACTGAGTTAAAGCAATATCCGATGAATATATTTATAATAATAAAAGATCCATTGAAATAAAAATGATGTTCAAATTTTTTAATTTAAAAGAAAATATTAGCACAACCTGAATTATTTTATGAATCAAATATATAAATATATCGAAGAAAAGGGAACGTAATTTGTTTTTTGTTAAGTAGAGAAATTTATTTATTGAATATATAGCTTCTCTGGTATTCTTATATATATATATATATATCTATCTATAACATAAATGACAAGGTTTTTTAAAAAAAAAGGAAAGAAAGAAAGAAAACATCATTTTTGAATCAAGAAAATACTCGGACTGGAAGATTATTTAACCATTATATACCTTGTTGGATGCATGAGGGTGAAAATGTATACATGTTGGAACTTGAAATGACATTCAACAAAATTTTTATCATGATTTAATCTATTGTTCTTTGATTAATTATAATACAAATATCCAAGATTCGAGTAATTTATTAATCAATTACACTTTGATTAATCAGAATGTAAATAATATAAATAGTTCAGAGAGTAACAATCAAAATAAAAAAAATCTTGAACTACATATGCGCGGATGTAACTATTTCTGCGCAGAAGTAGTCTTCTGGTAATACCAAATAAGGTAACCCAGTAGCGAGTTGAAGCAATATCCGGTGAATATATTTATAATAATAAAAGATCCATTGAAATCAAAATGATGTTCAAATTTTTTAATTTAAAAGAAAATATTAGCACAACCTGAATTATTTTATGAATCAAATATATAAATATATCCTAGAAAAGGGAACGTAATTTGTTTTTTGTTAAGTAGAAAATTTTATTTATTGAATATATAGCTTCTCTGGTATTCTTATATATATCTACCTATAACATAAATGACAAGGTTTTTAAAAAAAAAAAAAGGAAAGAAAGAAAGAAAACATCATTTTTGAATTAAGAAAACACTTGGACTGGTAGCTTATTGAACCATTATATACTTTGTTCGATGCATGAGGGTGAAAATGTATAAATGTTGGAACTTGAGACTACATTCAACAAAATTGTTGTCATGATTTAATCAATTGCACTTTGATTAATTATAATACAAATATCCAAGATTTGAGTAATTTATTAATCATTTACACTTTGATTAATCAGAATGTAAATAATATAAACAGTTCAGAGAGTAACAATCAAAATAAAAAAAATCCTGAACTACATCTGCGCGGATGTAACTATTTCCGCGCAGAAGTAGTCTTTTGGTAATACCAAATAAGGTAACCCAGTAGTGAGTTGAAGCAATATCCGGTGAATATATTTATAATAATAAAAGATCCATTGAAATCAAAATGATGTTCAAATTTTTTAATTTAAAAGAAAATATTAGCACAACCTGAATTATTTTATGAATCAAATATATAAATATATCATAGAAAAGGGAACGTAATTTCTTTTTTATTAAGTAGAGAAATTTATTTATTGAATATATAGCTTCTCTGGTATTCTTATATATATATCTATCTATAACATAAATGACAAGGTTTTTTTAAAAAAAAAGGAAAGAAAGAAAGAAAACATCATTTTTGAATCAAGAAAACACTCGGACTGGAAGATTATTGAACCCTTATATACTTTGTTGGATGCATGAGGGTGAAAATGTATAAATGTTGGAACTTGAGTTGACATTCAACAAAATTGTTGTCATGATTTAATCAATTGCACTTTGATTAATTATAATACAAATATCCAAGATTCGAGTAATTTATTAATCATTTACACTTTGATTAATCAGAATGTAAATAATATAAACAGTTCAGAGAGTAACAATCAAAATAAAAAAAATCCTGAACTACATCTCCGCGGATGTAACTATTTCTGCGCAGAAGTAGTCTTTTGGTAATACCAAATAAGGTAACCCAGTAGCGAGTTAAAGTAATATCCGGTGAATATATTTATAATAATAAAAGATCCATTGAAATAAAAATGATGTTCAAATTTTTTAATTTAAAAGAAAATATTAGCACAACCTGAATTATTTTATGAATCAAATATATAAATATATCATAGAAAAGGGAACGTAATTTGTTTTTTGTTAAGTAGAAAAATTTATTTACTGAATATATAGCTTCTCTGGTATTCTTATATATATCTACCGATAACATAAATGACAAGGTTTTTTTTAAGAAAAAAGGAAAGAAAGAAAGAAAACATCATTTTTGAATCAAGAAAACACACGGACTGGAAGATTATTGAACCATTATATACTTTGTTGGATGCATGAGGGTGAAAATGTATAAATGTTGGAACTTGAGTTGACATTCAACAAAATTGTTGTCATGATTTAATCAATTGCACTTTGATTAATTATAATACAAATATCCAAGATTCGAGTAATTTATTAATCATTTACACTTTGATTAATCAGAATGTAAATAATATAAACAGTTCAGAGAGTAACAATCAAAATAAAAAAAATCCTGAACTACATCTCCGCGGATGTAACTATTTCTGCGCAGAAGTAGTCTTTTGGTAATACCAAATAAGGTAACCCAGTAGCGAGTTAAAGTAATATCCGGTGAATATATTTATAATAATAAAAGATCCATTGAAATAAAAATGATGTTCAAATTTTTTAATTTAAAAGAAAATATTAGCACAACCTGAATTATTTTATGAATCAAATATATAAATATATCATAGAAAAGGGAACGTAATTTGTTTTTTGTTAAGTAGAAAAATTTATTTACTGAATATATAGCTTCTCTGGTATTCTTATATATATCTACCGATAACATAAATGACAAGGTTTTTTTTAAGAAAAAAGGAAAGAAAGAAAGAAAACATCATTTTTGAATCAAGAAAACACACGGACTGGAAGATTATTGAACCATTATATACTTTGTTGGATGCATGAGGGTGAAAATGTATAAATGTTGGAACTTGAGTTGACATTCAACAAAATTGTTGTCATGATTTAATCAATTGCACTTTGATTAATTATAATACAAATATCCAAGATTCGAGTAATTTATTAATCATTTACACTTTGATTAATCAGAATGTAAATAATATAAACAGTTCAGAGAGTAAAAATCAAAATAAAAAAAATCCTGAACTACATCTGCGCGGATGTAACTATTTCTGCGCAGAAGTAGTCTTTTGGTAATACCAAATAAGGTAACCCAGTAGCGAGTTAAAGCAATATCCGGTGAATATATTTATAATAATAAAAGATCCATTGAAATCAAAATGATGTTCAAATTTTTTAATTTAAAAGAAAATATTAACACAACCTGAATTATTTTATGAATCAAATATATAAATATATCATAGAAAAGGGAACGTAATTTGTTTTTTGTTAAGTAGAAAAATTTATTTATTGAATATATAGCTTCTCTGGTATTCTTATATATATCTACCGATAACATAAATGACAAGGTTTTTTTTAAGAAAAAAGGAAAGAAAGAAAGAAAACATCATTTTTGAATCAAGAAAACACACGGACTGGAAGATTATTGAACCATTATATACTTTGTTGGATGCATGAGGGTGAAAATGTATAAATGTTGGAACTTGAGTTGACATTCAACAAAATTGTTGTCATGATTTAATCAATTGCACTTTGATTAATTATAATACAAATATCCAAGATTCGAGTAATTTATTAATCATTTACACTTTGATTAATCAGAATGTAAATAATATAAACAGTTCAGAGAGTAACAATCAAAATAAAAAAAATCCTGAACTACATCTGCGCGGATGTAACTATTTCTGCGCAGAAGTAGTCTTTTGGTAATACCAAATAAGGTAACCCAGTAGCGAGTTAAAGCAATATCCGGTGAATATATTTATAATAATAAAAGATCCATTGAAATCAAAATGATGTTCAAATTTTTTAATTTAAAAGAAAATATTAGCACAACCTGAATTATTTTATGAATCAAATATATAAATATATCCAAGAAAAGGGAACGTAATTTGTTTTTTGTTAAGTAAAGAAATTTATTTATTGAATATATAGCTTTTCTGGTATTCTTATATATATATCTACTTATAACATAAATGAAAAGGTTTTTTTAAAAAAAAAGGAAAGAAAGAAAGTAAACATAATTTTTGAATCAAGAAAATACTCGGATTGGAAGATTATTGAGCCATTATATACCTGGTTCGATGTATGAGGGTGAAAATGTATACATGTTGGAACTTGAAATGGCATTCAACAAAATTGCTATCATGATTTAATCAATTACACTTTGATTAATTATAATACAAATATCCAAGATTCGAGTAATTTATTAATCCATTAAACTTTGATTAATCAGAATGTAAAGAATATAAACAGTTTAGAGAGTAAAAATCAAAATAAAAAAAATCCTGAACTACATCTGCGCGGATGTAACTATTTCTGCGCAGAAGTTGTCTGGTAATACCAAATAAGGTAACCCAATACTGATTTAAAGCAATATCCGATGAATATATTTGTAATAATAAAAGATCCAGTGAAATCAAAATGATGTTCAAATTTTTTAATTTAAAAGAAAATATTAGCAAAACCTGAATTATTTTATGAATCAAATATATAAATATATCGAAGAAAAGGGAACGTAATTAATTTTTTGTTAAGTAGAGAAATTTATTTATTGAATATATAGCTTCTCTGGTATTCTTATATATATATCTATCTAAAACATAAATGACAAGGTTTTTAAAAAAAAAGGAAAGAAAGAAAACATCATTTTTGAATCAAGAAAATACTCGGACTGGAAGATTATTGAACCATTATATACCTGGTTGGATGTATGAGGGTGAAAATGTATACATGTTGGAACTTGAAATGGCATTCAACAAAATTGCTATCATGATTTAATCAATTACACTTTGATTAATTATAATACAAATATCCAAGATTCGAGTAAATTATTAATCCATTAAACTTTGATTAATCAGAATGTAAAGAATATAAACAGTTTAGAGAGTAAAAATCAAAATAAAAAAAATCCTGAACTACATCTGCGCGGATGTAACTATTTCTGCGCAGAAGTAGTCTGGTAATACCAAATAAGGTAACCCAATACTGAGTTAAAGCAATATCCGATGAATATATTTATAATAATAAAAGATCCATTGAAATAAAAATGATGTTCAAATTTTTTAATTTAAAAGAAAATATTAGCACAACCTGAATTATTTTATGAATCAAATATATAAATATATCGAAGAAAAGGGAACGTAATTTGTTTTTTGTTAAGTAGAGAAATTTATTTATTGAATATATAGCTTCTCTGGTATTCTTATATATATATATATATCTATCTATAACATAAATGACAAGGTTTTTTTAAAAAAAAAGGAAAGAAAGAAAGAAAACATCATTTTTGAATCAAGAAAATACTCGGACTGGAAGATTATTTAACCATTATATACCTTGTTGGATGCATGAGGGTGAAAATGTATACATGTTGGAACTTGAAATGACATTCAACAAAATTTTTATCATGATTTAATCTATTGTTCTTTGATTAATTATAATACAAATATCCAAGATTCGAGTAATTTATTAATCAATTACACTTTGATTAATCAGAATGTAAATAATATAAATAGTTCAGAGAGTAACAATCAAAATAAAAAAAATCCTGAACTACATATGCGCGGATGTAACTATTTCTGCGCAGAAGTAGTCTTCTGGTAATACCAAATAAGGTAACCCAGTAGCGAGTTGAAGCAATATCCGGTGAATATATTTATAATAATAAAAGATCCATTGAAATCAAAATGATGTTCAAATTTTTTAATTTAAAAGAAAATATTAGCACAACCTGAATTATTTTATGAATCAAATATATAAATATATCCTAGAAAAGGGAACGTAATTTGTTTTTTGTTAAGTAGAAAATTTTATTTATTGAATATATAGCTTCTCTGGTATTCTTATATATATCTACCTATAACATAAATGACAAGGTTTTTTAAAAAAAAAGGAAAGAAAGAAAGAAAACATCATTTTTGAATTAAGAAAACACTTGGACTGGTAGCTTATTGAACCATTATATACTTTGTTCGATGCATGAGGGTGAAAATGTATAAATGTTGGAACTTGAGACTACATTCAACAAAATTGTTGTCATGATTTAATCAATTGCACTTTGATTAATTATAATACAAATATCCAAGATTTGAGTAATTTATTAATCATTTACACTTTGATTAATCAGAATGTAAATAATATAAACAGTTCAGAGAGTAACAATCAAAATAAAAAAAATCCTGAACTACATCTGCGCGGATGTAACTATTTCCGCGCAGAAGTAGTCTTTTGGTAATACCAAATAAGGTAACCCAGTAGTGAGTTGAAGCAATATCCGGTGAATATATTTATAATAATAAAAGATCCATTGAAATCAAAATGATGTTCAAATTTTTTAATTTAAAAGAAAATATTAGCACAACCTGAATTATTTTATGAATCAAATATATAAATATATCATAGAAAAGGGAACGTAATTTCTTTTTTATTAAGTAGAGAAATTTATTTATTGAATATATAGCTTCTCTGGTATTCTTATATATATATCTATCTATAACATAAATGACAAGGTTTTTTAAAAAAAAAAGGAAAGAAAGAAAGAAAACATCATTTTTGAATCAAGAAAACACTCGGACTGGAAGATTATTGAACCATTATATACTTTGTTGGATGCATGAGGGTGAAAATGTATAAATGTTGGAACTTGAGTTGACATTCAACAAAAGTGTTGTCATGATTTAATCAATTGCACTTTGATTAATTATAATACAAATATCCAAGATTCGAGTAATTTATTAATCATTTACACTTTGATTAATCATAATGTAAATAATATAAACAGTTCAGAGAGTAACAATCAAAATAAAAAAAATCCTGAACTACATCTCCGCGGATGTAACTATTTCTGTGCAGAAGTAGTCTTTTGGTAATACCAAATAAGGTAACCCAGTAGCGAGTTAAAGCAATATCCGGTGAATATATTTATAATAATAAAAGATCCATTGAAATCAAAATGATGTTCAAATTTTTTAATTTAAAAGAAAATATTAGCACAACCTGAATTATTTTATGAATCAAATATATAAATATATCCAAGAAAAGGGAACGTAATTTGTTTTTTGTTAAGTAAAGAAATTTATTTATTGAATATATAGCTTTTCTGGTATTCTTATATATATATCTACTTATAACATAAATGAAAAGGTTTTTTTTTTAAAAAAAAGGAAAGAAAGAAAGAAAACATCATTTTTGAATCAAGAAAATACTCGGATTGGAAGATTATTGAACCATTATATACCTGGTTGGATGTATGAGGGTGAAAATGTATACATGTTGGAACTTGAAATGGCATTCAACAAAATTGCTACCATGATTTAATCAATTACACTTTGATTAATTATAATACAAATATCCAAGATTCGAGTAATTTATTAATCCATTAAACTTTGATTAATCAGAATGTAAAGAATATAAACAGTTTAGAGAGTAAAAATCAAAATAAAAAAAATCCTGAACTACATCTGCGCGGATGTAACTATTTCTGCGCAGAAGTAGTCTGGTAATACCAAATAAGGTAACCCAATACTGAGTTAAAGCAATATCCGATGAATATATTTATAATAATAAAAGATCCATTGAAATAAAAATGATGTTCAAATTTTTTAATTTAAAAGAAAATATTAGCACAACCTGAATTATTTTATGAATCAAATATATAAATATATCGAAGAAAAGGGAACGTAATTTGTTTTTTGTTAAGTAGAGAAATTTATTTATTGAATATATAGCTTCTCTGGTATTCTTATATATATATATCTATCTATAACATAAATGACAAGGTTTTTTAAAAAAAAAAGGAAAGAAAGAAAGAAAACATCATTTTTGAATCAAGAAAATACTCGGACTGGAAGATTATTGAACCATTATATACCTGGTTGGATGTATGAGGGTGAAAATGTATACATGTTGGAACTTGAAATGGCATTCAACAAAATTGCTATCATGATTTAATCAATTACACTTTGATTAATTATAATACAAATATCCAAGATTCGAGTAATTTATTAATCCATTAAACTTTGGTTAATCAGAATGTAAAGAATATAAACAGTTTAGAGAGTAAAAATCAAAATAAAAAAAATCCTGAACTACATCTGCACGGATGTAACTATTTTTGCGCAGAAGTAGTCTTCTGGTACTACCAAATAAGGTAACCCAATAGCGAGTTAAAGCAATATCCGGTAAATATATTTATAATAATAAAAGATCCATTGAAATCAAAATGATGTTCAAATTTTTTAATTTAAAAGAAAATATGAGCACAACCTGAATTATTTTATGAATCAAATATATAAATATATCCTAGAAAAGGGAACGAAATTTGTTTTTTGTTAAGTAGAAAAATTTATTTATTGAATATATAGCTTCGCTGGTATTCTTATATATATCTACCTATAACATAAATGACAAGGTTTTTTAAAAAAAAAGGAAAGAAAGAAAGAAAACGTCATTTTTTCATCAAGAAAATACTCGGACTGGAAGATTATTGAACCATTATATACTTTGTTGGATGCATGAGGGTGAAAATGTATAAATGTTGGAACTTGAAATGACATTCAACAAAATTGTTGTCATGATTTAATCAATTACACTTTGATTAATTACAATACAAATATCCAAGATTCGAGTAATTTATTAATCAATTACACTTTGATTAATCAGAATGTAAATAATATAAATAGTTCAGAGAGTAACAATCAAAATAAAAAATATCCTGAACTACATCTGCGTGGATGTAACTATTTCTGCGCAGAAGTAGTCTTCTGGTAATACCAAATAAGGTAACCCAGTAGCGAGTTGAAGCAATATCCGGTGAATATATTTATAATAATAAAAGATCCATTGAAATCAAAATGATGTTCAAATTTTTAATTTAAAAGAAAATATTAGCACAACCTGAATTATTTTATGAATCAAATATATAAATATATCCTAGAAAAGGGAACGTAATTTGTTTTTTGTTAAGTAGCAAAATTTATTTATTGAATATATAGCTTCTCTGGTATTCTTATATATATCTACCGATAACATAAATGACAAGGTTTTTTTTTAAAAAAAAAGGAAAGAAAGAAAGAAAACATCATTTTTGAATCAAGAAAACACTCGGACTGGAAGATTATTGAACTATTATATACTTTGTTGGATGCATGAGGGTGAAAATGTATAGATGTTGGAACTTGAGACTACATTCAACAAAATTGTAGTCATGATTTAATCAATTGCACTTTGATTAATTATAATACAAATATCCAAGATTCGAGTAATTTATTAATCATTTACACTTTGATTAATCAGAATGTAAATAATATAAACAGTTCAGAGAGTAACAATCAAAATAAAAAAAATCCTGAACTACATCTGCGCGAATGTAACTATTTCTGCGCAGAAGTAGTCTTTTGGTAATACCAAATAAGGTAACCCAGTAGCGAGTTAAAGCAATATCCGGTGAATATATTTATAATAATAAAAGATCCTTTGAAATAAAAATGATGTTCAAATTTTTTAATTTAAAAGAAAATATTAGCACAACCTGAATTATTTTATGAATCAAATATATAAATATATCCAAGAAAAAGGATATTGAATATATAGCTTCTCTGGTATTCTTATATATTTATCTATCTATAACATAAATGACAAGGTTTTTTAAAAAAAAAGGAAAGAAAGAAAGAAAACATCATTTTTGAATCAAGAAAATACTCGGACTGGAATATTATTTAACCATTATATACCTTGTTGGATGCATTAGGGTGAAAATGTATACATGTTGGAACTTGAAATGACATTCAACAAAATTTTTATCATGATTTAATCAATTACACTTTGATTAATTATAATACAAATATCCAAGATCCGAGTAATTTATTAATCAATTAAACTTTGATTAATCAGAATGTAAATAATATAAATAGTTCAGAGAGTAACAATCAAAATAAAAAAAATCCTGAACTACATCTGCGTGGATGAAACTATTTCCGTGCAGAAGTAGTCTTCTGGTTATACCAAATAAGGTAACCCAGTAGCGAGTTGAAGCAATATCCGGTGAATATATTTATAATAATAAAAGATCCATTGAAATCAAAATGATGTTCAAATTTTTTAATTTAAAAGAAAATATTAACACAACCTGAATTATTTTATGAATCAAATATATAAATATATCCTAGAAAAGGGAACATAATTTGTTTTTTGTTAAGTAGAAAAATTTATTTATTGAATATATAGCTTCTCTGGTATTCTTATATATATCTACCGATAACATAAATGACAAGGTATTTTTTAAGAAAAAAGGAAAGAAAGAAAGAAAACATCATTTTTGAATCAAGAAAACACTCGGACTGGAAGATTATTGAACAATTATATACTTTGTTGGATGCATGAGGGTGAAAATGTATAAATGTTGGAACTTGAGTTGACATTCAACAAAATTCTTGTCATGATTTAATCAATTGCACTTTGATTAATTATAATACAAATATCCAAGATTCGAGTAATTTATTAATCATTTACACTTTGATTAATCAGAATGTAAATAATATAAATAGTTCAGAGAGTAACAATCAAAATAAAAAAAAAAATCTTGAACTACATCTGCGCGGATGTAACTATTTCTGCGCAGAAGTAGTCTTCTGGTAATACCAAATAAGGTAACCCAGTAGCGAGTTGAAGCAATATCCGGTGAATATATTTATAATAATAAAAGATCCATTGAAATCAAAATGATGTTCAAATTTTTTAATTTAAAAGAAAATATTAGCACAACCTGAATTATTTTATGAATCAAATATATAAATATATCCTAGAAAAGGGAACGTAATTTGTTTTTTGTTAAGTAGAAAATTTTATTTATTGAATATATAGCTTCTATGGTATTCTTATATATATCTACCTATAACATAAATGACAAGGTTTTTTTAAAAAAAAAAGGAAAGAAAGAAAGAAAACATCATTTTTGAATCAAGAAAACACTCGGACTGGAAGCTTATTGAACCATTATATACTTTGTTGGATGCATGAGGGTGAAAATGTATAAATGTTGGAACTTGAGACTACATTCAACAAAATTGTTGTCATGATTTAATCAATTGCACTTTGATTAATTATAATACAAATATCCAAGATTCGAGTAATTTATTAATCATTTACACTTTGATTAATCAGAATGTAAATAATATAAACAGTTCAGAGAGTAACAATCAAAATAAAAAAAATCCTGAACTACATCTGCGCGGATGTAACTATTTCTGCGCAGAAGTAGTCTTTTGGTAATACCAAATAAGGTAACCCAGTAGCGAGTTAAAACAATATCCGGTCAATATATTTATAATAGTAAAAGATCCATTGAAATAAAAATGATGTTCAAATTTTTTAATTTAAAAGAAAATATTAGTACAACCTGAATTAATTTATGAATCAAATATATAAATATATCCAAGAAAAGGGAACGTAATTTGTTTTTTGTTAAGTAGAGAAATTTATTTATTGAATATATAGCTTTTATGGTATTCTTATATATATATCTACTCATAACATAAATGAAAAGGTTTTTTTTTAAAAAAAAGGAAAGAAAGAAAGAAAACATCATTTTTGAATCAAGAAAATACTCGGACTGGAAGATTATTGAACCATTATATACCTGGTTGGATGCATGAGGGTGAAAATGTATACATGTTGGAACATGAAATGGCATTCAACAAAATTGTTATCATGATTTAATCTATTACACTTTGATTAATTATAATACAAATATCCAAGATTCGAGTAATTTATTAATCATTTACACTTTGATTAATCAGAATGTAAATAATATAAACAGTTCAGATAGTAACAATCAAAATAAAAAAAATCCTAAACTACATCTGCGCAAATGTAACTATTTCTGCGCAGACGTAGTCTTTTGGTAATACCAAATAAGGTAACCCAGTAGCGAGTTAAAGCAATATCCGGTGAATATATTTATAATAATAAAAGATCCATTGAAATAAAAATGATGTTCAAATTTTTTAATTTAAAAGAAAATATTAGCACAACCTGAATTATTTTATGAATCAAATATATAAATATATCAAAGAAAAGGGAACGTAATTTATTTTTTGTTAAGTAGAGAAATTTATTTATTGAATATATAGCTTTTATGGTATTCTTATATATATATCTACTTATAACATAAATGAAAAGTATAACATAAATGAAAAGGTTTTTTTTTAAAAAAAGGAAAGAAAGAAAGAAAACATCATTTTTGATCAAGAAAATACTCGGACTGGAAGATTATTGAACCATTATATACTTGGTTGGATGTGTGAGGGTGAAAATGTATACATGTTGGTACTTGAAATGGCATTCAACAAAATTGCTATCATGATTTAATCAATTACACTTTGATTAATTATAATACAAATATCCAAGATTCGAGTAATTTATTAATCAATTACACTTTGATTAATCGGAATTTAATAATATAAACAGTTCAGAGAGTAACAATCAAAATAAAAAAAATCCTGAACTACATTTGCGCGAATGTAACTATTGCTGCGCAGAAGTAGTCTTCTGGTAATACCAAATAAGGTAACCCAGTAGCGAGTTAAAGCAATATCCGGTGAATATATTTATAATCATAAAAGATCCATTGAAATAAAAACAATTTTCAAATTTTTTAATTTAAAAGAAAATATTAGCACAACCTGAATTATTTTATGAATCACATATATAAATATATCGAAGAAAAGGGAACGTAATTTATTTTTTGTTAAGTAGAGAAATTTATTAATTGAATATATAGCTTTTATGGTATTCCTATATATATATATCTACTTATAACATAAATGAAAAGGTTTTTTTTTAAAAAAAAAGGAAAGAAAGAAAGAAAACATCATTTTTGAATCAAGAAAACACTCGGACTGGAAGATTATTGAACCATTATATACTTTGTTGGATGCATGAGGGTGAAAATGTATAAATGTTGGAACTAGAGATGACATTCAACAAAATTGTTGTCATGATTTAATCAATTGCACTTTTATTAATTATAATACAAATATCCAAGATTCGAGTAATTTATTAATCATTTACACTTTGATTAATCAGAATGTAAATAATATAAACAGTTCAGAGAGTAACAAGCAAAATAAATCAGGAATAGGTGAAAGTTAATTCTCTTGAAAAAGGTTTTAATAGACATCTAGGAGACTTAATTCAGTTCTTTATGCTAAGTGTTGAATTGTTTTGAATAAAGGAGTTTAATACTTGGAATAATAATCTTGAACAAAGTTATTTGGGTTTATTAAACTAAATTTTCCATGATCACTTGTATGTTCTAGGGATATTTGTTCTTTATCGTCACTTTATTCAGCTGTCTATAATCAATACACAATCGAAGAGTTCCATCCTTTTTCTTTACAAATAGGATAGGTGCTCCCCAAGGAGAAGTGTTGGGTCTAATAAACCCCTTGTAGAGCAATTCTTGAAGCTGAACCTTTAACTCTTTCAATTCTGCAAGTGCCATTCTATATGGAGCAATAAAAATAGGAGTAGTACCAGGAGTGACCTTAATGGAAAATTTCACCTCTCTGTCAGGTGGTAAGCCTGAAAGCTCATCGAAATATAAATCCTGGAACTCCCTAACAGTAGGCACATCTGACACCTGTAAGCTGTCTTTCTTGGCTTCAACTACATAACACATAAACACTTTACAACCTTTTTTAATCAATCTTTTTGCTGCAGTAACTGATATCATATCAGATAGAAAATCAGATCTCACACCCATAACAGTGATGTTGTCACCATTCTGAAGCTGTAAGGTGACCCTCTTCTTTCTGCAATCAATAGTTGCTTGATGGACGGATAACCAATCCACCCCCAGAATCAAGTCAAACTCACGGAAAGCCAATTCAATAAGATTTGCCAGGAATATATATCCCTGGACACTGATAGGATACTGTCTGTAAATCTTGTTTACTATCACACTATGTCCCAGATAATTACTCACAAAGATATCCCGATCCAAGCATGTCTCTTTCATCCCTTTATCCCGTGCCAATTCAGTGCTAATGTAGAAGTGTGTGGAGCCAGGATCAATCAATGCATATATAGAATCAGATAACACAATAAACTTACCCACTATCATATCAGGAGCATCCTCCTCCTCTCGGGCTCTGACATCATAAGCCTGTCCCACTGATCGTCTCTGTCCCTGTGATGACTAACCAACTAGTCTGGAGGCTGAAGGATTAGGGGTAGCTCCCCTACCACGTCCTCGTGGTGCAGATGATCCGGTACCAGAAGCTGGTGGGACGGCTGGAGTGGCTTCTAATTTGAGAACCGCATCAATCATGGACCGTAGATTAGGATAATGCTGGGCCCAAATAATCTGTCTCAGCTCAGTATGTAATCCTCTCTCAAACCGCTGACATAATCTTTCTTCTGTGGCCTTGCCCTCATCTAGGTAGGCGTTCAGGCTCTCAAACTCTCTGTCGTACTCTGCCATAGTGCGGTTCCCCTACCTTAATCTCCAAAAGGCATCATGCATGGCAATCTTATACTCAGACCCGATATATTTCTTCTCAAACTGCTCAATAAAGAACTCCCAGTTCAAACGGTCTGCTGGTGTATGCCTCCTGACTGAGTTCCACCAAATAAATGCTGGACCCTGCAATAAAGCAATTATACCCTCTAATTTCTCCACCAAAGGACTGTAGGTAATCTCAAATAACCTCTTTATTTTAAATAACCACTCCTCTGCAGCTGCTGGAGTCAAGGGATCATGGTCTGAAAAATCTTCAGCCCCAAGTCTTTTCAGCTGCTCCAAAATAGGCTTTCTTCTGGAAGGAGCAGGTGGCTATACCTGTATTACTGGCGGCTGAGCCTGGGCCTGAGCAGCCGAAGTCGCTGTTGTATGTAGTCTGACATCAGATTAAGAAAATCTAGCTGAGGAGGAGGAGATGGAGGAGGCGCTACTGGTGGAGGTGTCTGCTGTTGTGGGACCTCCTATTGCCCCATATTATTGGAGGCCTCACTCCTGTTGTCTCCAACCTCGTGGCTCTGTTTTCCAGACATCTTTTCACTATAAAATAGAAAGGAGCAAGAATACATTAATTCCAAAATAACTTCTTAAAATAACAATTGGCATGTTTATAAGTATTTAACAATAATACCCACTTCGATCTTAGAACCGTCTAAACCACTGCTCTGATACCACAAAATATAACACCCTTATCACTTCTAACACTGTTCTAGTACGTCATAAGCCGGAAATTTTTTTTTCTTATTCCTTATATCACAATATCATACTTTAAATATTTGATAATGATTCGACGATGACCTATAACTGTCTAAGTTACTATGCATTTAATAAAATTTTTGCAATATAATGGCTATACATAGTACTAGCCCCCTAAAAAGCACATAATTTCACACATCCTCTCAGAGGCACAACAATCAATAAAACAACAACATACATTCATTTCCATCTCATACATAAGTCCAAAATATAATCCTACAAATATAAATTCTGTTAAACATTTACATAACTAAAAGTAACTTTATATACATGTCAAATCTTTATAACAAAAATTTCTAAAAGAAGTCTTGCAACTTGTATTCCTGCTCCTGCTTCTAATTACCTGCATGTAGTAACAACTACGTGTTGGGCACTCAACATGCTCAGTGGTGACTAGCAATCGCTATATTTCCTAATCTTATTATCATTATATTTAAACAATATCTTATACAAAGAAAACACTTATAAAATCATTAAATTATTCATTAAAACATCAATTTAACTTATTCTATAATATTATTCAATTTAATCGTGTAATTACAAATTTGCCCTTATTAAGCTTATTTTTTATCTTTGAACTAATAATTGAGGTATTTTACATTCTTATATACTTATTTTGACATTTATATGTGAAAATTAAGTTTTAGTCCTTGTTGACTATAAAATTCACTTTTTAGATAATTTAACTATTATCTGACTATTTTATCCTTATTTAAGCAATTCTTATTTAATTTACTTACTTTCTACACTTTTAGAAAAAATTGTCATTTTGCCCCTAAACTTTCTTTTTCTTTCATTTTAGTCCTTCCTCACTCTTTCTTCTCACTTTTCATTGTCTTTTCATATTTTTATTAATTTACTTTCATTATGCCCCTAGTACAAACTCGACAGAAAATCTCAGACCGGATACACGAAATATAGATCCCATAGGCCCCACTAAAAGAGAAATGATTTCCAAGGAACCATTCCTATAACACTGCACTTTTCACTTTCACTTTACACTTAAGCTATGGAGATCAAAGATCCTATCCATAGCAAAGCAAGTCACCATGACTTGCACTGCGGTAAAGGGTGTTCCTATGGTTAGCCAACTATATCCAGAACTAGTTTTTACTGCCAGACTAATTTTAAGGGCATAGTAATAATTACTTTATTAACCTTTTTAGTTCCGAAAAATTCAACGGTTGACTTTTTATTTCTTTCTCATTAATTATAATTTAATTTCATATCAATTCACTTTTTTAGTCATTTTTATGCAATTATTCATTAATAATTCAATTATTCCATTACACATATTCACATTAAATTCTCAATGAAATCCTAATAATTTCAATAAATTCCAATAAAATTTATTTATGCATTATTTACTATTTACCATTACTTTCTACTTAAATCATCAATTATTTCATAATAGTTCACAACTTTTACTATATACATACGCAATACATAATCTTAAAAATTCCAAAATAAATTTTAAATATTTCTTAAAAATTCATAGAAACTATTTATTATTTATATAATTAATTTAGGCTAATATATATTATTTTCATGCAAAATTCTATCATTTTACCCTAGAAGAAAATTTGGCCACCTAAAGAACATCACCCTAAAATTTTTCTTTCTTCCTTTTTAGCTTTCATTTCATCTCCTTTAAGGTTCAATTTCATTTACCCTAAGCAAACTTCATCAATTAATAACTTTTAAAAATTTTACCCTAATTATATAATAGAATTAAATTCATAAACTTAGAAAATGTAAAGATTTACTAGCCACTTATAATTTTTACTTGATTTAGGAAGCCTAAGCCTCCTTTTCTTTGCCTTTGTCCCTTGAAAAATCTTCTCCTTCTTCACCACCTACCATGGCCGGCCAATAAACCTTATTTTTCTTTATTTTTTTGTTCTCAAATGAAAAATACAAGCTCATAATCATATTCTACACCCAAAAATCTATGAAAAAATACTAAAGAATAAATTTAAATCACTAAAATTCTCAAGTTCAATCTTACCCCTTTTTCTTTCTCTACTTGATTTCTCCACTTACTTTGCCCAAATCAATCAATAGGAGCTATTTTGGTGATCTATAGAGGTGGAACTACAACTCTTAAGTTGGAATTTTGGAAGATTTTGAGTGATTAGGAAGCAAAAGAGAGAGAAGTGTGAAGAAGAATTGGTTCGGCCATGGTGAGGAAAGGAGAGAGCTGCTGTAATTTTCTGAAAAATTCTACAGATTTTAGCTCCTTAAATACTCCTCATTGGGTCCAAAATTGGGCTTGATCCATGGGCTTAGCCCAATTAATTCTTAAGGCCTAATTTAGGCCTTTTAAAGTCCAATAAAATTTCTCTCTCTTCTAGCCTTCAAATCACTTCAAAAATAATTTTATCACTCTTATCACATCAAAAATAGTTAGTACATAAATTTTTGGCTCAATTGAAGTCAGTTATCGATTTGATTCAAACTTATCGGTCCGATTTGACAACTGTCGGTGTCACCAAAAAATTTAATTCTCATCACTAAAATATTCTACATAAAAATTCATGTAGACATGCAAAATTTAAAAATTTTCGGAGTTCGTTTACTATTTTTAATAATTTATGCAAAATCAAGTCGCCTTTCCTATCAGAGAAATTGACTCGCTACCTTTTTCGTATTTTTGACCTTTTGAGGTCCATTTGACCTCAATTTCACTTCAAATTTCGACCCCGGACTCACCATAACCAATACTTTCCAATGGTCCAATAAAATATTTTTGGCTTCCGGGTATCCTTTCGGGTCCGGAAAATACTATTTACCATTAAAAAATACTGTTCATGGCTAACTCGGTGTTAAGGCCATTACAGAAGCTAAATAGCCTAATTGTTCATAAACATCTTCCTAAACTAATAGAACCAGCAAAATCAATAACATTTAGGTTCAACAACACTACTGTGTATTAGGATGTATGCTCGATGTTGAAGCATTGGATTGACTTAGTTGTGTGCTGATATTAACCGGAACCCTTGTAGTAGCATTAGTAATAGGCACATTCTTTTGATTTATTGTATTTATCCTTTGTTGTTGTAATTGAGTGGAAGTTATTGCTGGTCTGCCTCTCCATCTTGGACCACTGTGAGGCTTAAATCCAAGATCGGTGTTAGTTTCAACAACACTTTTCATTTATATCCCATGCCTGATCACTTTTTTAGAGTGCCTACCAGGCTGCAATTTACATAATACATATGAGATAGACATTAATAACCATTATCACTTAAAATATAAAAATAGGTTGATGTTTAAGAATATTACATTACAAATAGTTTGGCCAGTGCATTCATCAATGAAATAACCATGACCGACCTCTTTCCTTTTCTGGCTAATGATCCCTCCACCTCTTTCTGTAGCTTGATTAGTAGATTGCCTTGTAGCTACCCCTCTTCCTCTCCCTCTTCCTCTTCCTCTTGCTGTATCGGTGACATTATCACTGCCTCTCCCTTTTACTCTTGTACCATTGTTGTTAACTGTATTGATAGCACTTGTATCATTACATACTGATGAGGGAGAGTGAATGTTTAAGGTAGGTTGTGAATGAGACATTGATGTTGATCCATGGTCATATGACTGACTTGGCTGTGATGGTGGAACCTGTAAACAATAATATTGGTGTGTTGCATCAGCAAATCAAAGGCAAAATAAATAATTAAATAATGCATTACCTATGTCCTGCATCCAGCCCTGTTGTGTCCAGTTTGATGACACTTAGAACATGTCATCCTTGTCCTTCTCCTGGAAGCTTTACCATATTTTGCCTTAGGTTCGGATTGTTCATTTCTTCTGCATCTCTTGGGCCTGCTTGACATAGGCTTAACCTCTGGAAGTTCAATTACCAGATTGTTTGAATCAGGCCCCATCTTCATATTGAGTATTAGTTGAATGAAGTATTGGCAAGCCTTAAGAAAACTCGACTTTCTACACCAATGTTCAAAGTAGTTTTCTGATTCCTGTCCTAATGATACATTGAACATATTGCATGTGCACATGGAATTCCCTTAATCATCTATGATCTATATGTACATGTTTCTTCCTCAAGTCAATTATATGTACATAATCACCTTCAATAACTTCAAACCCACTATCACCATTCCAAGTAACTTTACATCTCCTAGAATATGTAATGTTGTCCTCTAGTGACAATCTTGCCATTGATGAAATGTCAGAAATCTATGTTTCAGCAAATCTTCGCATTGCAACATGCTTATTAGTTTATGCCTAATCTCCTCTAACACACTAACAATACACCTATGCCTAGTAGCAATTATCCATGAATTGAATGTCTCACACATATTATTCTCAATAACATCACATTTAATAGAATCTATAAAAAATGACCTACACCAAGTTTCTTTAGGATAAGCTAATAAATCCTTAACTATGCCATTACCAAGCTTACTTAAATTTTGAAGTTTATCTTTTAATTTTACTTCAAAACTTGACTTGGCACATCTCCAAAATTGTTTCCTCCTCTCTTCACCTCTCCATGTATGTGCCCATCTAGACCAAATATGCCTTGCACACATCCTATGTTTAAAGGCTGGTAAAAGCTCTTGAATTGCTGGTACAAGTCCCTGTTACAGCATATTTAAATTTACATATTTTTGCATTTTGGTAAAACAATGTATCATATAAATAAGCATGAAAAAAATGATTAGTAATATCTTCTACATGTCAGACATAAACAGTCAATCCTTCTCCATTTCCAAGCTCAAGATCTTTAATAAGATAATTGATAAACCAACTCCAAGAATGCTTTGTTTCTTAATCAACTACTGCCTAGGCTAAAGGGTATATTTGTTGGTTACCATTCTTGCCAACAGCAACTAAAAGTTTACCCCTACGTACACCTTTTAAAAAACATCCATCAAATCCTATAATTCTCCTGCACCCTTCTTTCCAACCTCTCTTTAAAGCATTGAAACACACATAAAAATAAATAAACTGCTTCTTTGGTTCAGTGTCTTTATCAATTCGAATCCAATATGATGAACCGGGGCTAGTCTGTCTTATCATATATGTATAATCAACAAGCTTTGAAAACTTCATCTTCCAATCCCTTATAAACTGCCCTATAACCATCATCTTTGCCCTTTGCCCTACAACACAAACTCCTACATACATACAGCCTATACTTCTCCCTTATCAACTCGTACAATTTTCAAATTTTAATATCTAGTTGCGACAGTATCCTCTCCTCAAATTTCCTTGCAATCCACTTCGAATTACACACCTTGTTCTTGTTCTTTTTACTACACTTATGCATTGATTGATATTTTTTAACCTTGAAATCTCCAGAATTTCCTTCAAAACTAGCATAAAGCTCCCACTTACAATTCTCTCCATTACATTTCACTCTAACTATATGTCTCTCATTTGATCTTAATTTAAGTTGGACTCCATTTTCACATGCATAATCAGCCACAACTTTTCTAAATTGTACAACATTTTTAAATATCATATGAAGTTCAAAAATAGGTACCTAACAGTTTGGATCAAATCTAACCTTGTTACTCTTTCTTTTTATGGCTTCTCCATCTTGTTCAACCCCAATGTCTTCACTTTCAGGACCAGAGCTATCCAAATAAACTTTATCACCTTTTAGTCTACCAGTATATCCTTTCCTATTTTTAAGGTCTTCAAAACCCCTATCTATACCAGCCTCTTCTAGAGGAACTTCTTGAGCAGAATTACCTTATACCATTTTTGCCTTTTCTCTCCTCTCTGCCCTAATAACATCTCTAAATGCCCTTAATTTCAAATATACATCACTGTCATCTTTTTCTGGAATAGCCTCTACATTCGATTCTACTTCATCAACCTCATCTCCAATCTCTTCTTCATCATTACCATCATCTCCTTCTGCCTCTGCTTCTTCGACCTCAAGAGAACCAACTTCTACAAATTTAAACTCTGGTGGTTCTTCCTCTGCTACTGAAGAAGCTTGTTCTATATTGTTTACGACCATACTAAGCTCCTCATGCACACTAGTTATATTATCAGCAACAAAAGCAAAAACCTTAAAACCAACCCCACTTTCTTTATTATACTCAATGGGTATAGAAATTGCATAATTTATTATTGGGTCTTGGACCACATGTTGGATATAAATGTCCAACTTATCTCCATGTTTTAGGTCTTTAACTAAGTCCAAAAGTTTAAAATTATTTTTAATAAGTTTAAACTTTTTCGTAACTGGATCTTGGTAACAGAATCCAATAACTTCCAAATACCTAATTTCCCTAGAATGCCATGCTAGCTCAACTAAGGAAAAATGGTCTTTGTTTATAAACCATTGTTCCTCTTTATCTTTACCTACATACCTAGGTACCCCTTCATTTACAAATCTCTCCCCATGGTGAAAAACAATACGTATTACACAATCATCCATTTACTGCCAAAAAAAAGAGTACTATAAATCAAAACATTCTCCAATTTTGTAATCCTAAGTTATTCCCAATTCATGTTACTATCAAATTTTAAAAAAAAAGTAAAGTGTAACTATTTACAGAAGATTCTTTTACACTATAAAAATGCCCTAATTTTCACATTGAAATCTCAAAAATACCACTACAAAAGACAACTTAGTGGGAGCAAAAATACTTACCTTTCTCTTCTCTGTTGACTCCTCGAAATGGGTATATGTATCCTCCAATTTGAAAAACCACACCAATATAGAAAAGAGGAATTGCAGATTGTGCAATCCCTAGCCTCCTTTGAATGCTTCGGTCTCTACTTCGAGAAGATGTGCTCTCCACTTCGCCTATAATCTCTCGTTCTAATTTTCAAGAAAAAGAACCAATTCAAGGTTAATCGCAAACCCCTTTTATCTGTAATAGCTTAATCAAAAATCTTAGGGTTCTTTTGCCATTTTAGTTCCAAAATCCCCAATTTTTTCCTCATGTAACCGATTCTCTCTTACTTCTTTCCAATTCAGCTATTATTCACACTTGGACTGTTATAATTTGACATAATGCCACATCAGAACAATTAGAAGACACGCACAACCTCATACATATTATTTGTGAAATAAGGGTTTAAAAATCTGCCTCGGTGAGCTTTCAAGTGTTTAATTGTTCAAAGTTCAAGTTCAGGTGACAGAATGAAATATGGTTCCAAGTTCAGGTGCCAAATTATGTAGTTGGCCAATTCAAAACTTTCAAGGACATCTATGACGTCAGCAGTGATCTCATTAGACCTGTTTTTAGCATATCAATTTTGGCTTTTAAGAAAGTTCAAAGTGAATTATTTGTTTCTGACCAAAGAAAAAGCTTATTATTTGCTAGGATATGCATCATCCTTTTAATAAAGTACTTAATAAAGTGAATTAAGATAATAATTTTAAAGAAATCAACATTTTAATATTAATTTATTCTTATTTTAAATCTAAATCTCTAATTTTTAAAAGAATTATTAAATTAAATATTTGAAATTTGATTTATGAGAAAATTATATAAAAATTCAAATATCTAGACACTGGACGAACTTATAGAATGTCATGTCCTTTCTACGTTGTAGCTAAAAATCCTTCAATAAATCAAGACAACCGGAATTGGAAATCCTGAAAAAGAACACAATCATGGGTTCCAAAACAGTTTCAAGAATTCCTCTTGTTGATTTATCAGGTGAAAACCTGAAGCCTGGTTCAAGTTCCTGGAATTCAGCTTGCCAGGATATTAGAAAAGCACTAGAGGAATATGGGTGTTTGGAAGTAGTGTACATTAATCTTAGTCTTGAATTTCACGAAAAACTTCTTCATGCACTTGAAGAATTATTCCAGCTTCCTCAAGAAACCAAAATGAAAAATGTAAACCCTAAGCCTGCTCATGGCTACATGGGCAAAATACCCACTTTTCCTATCCATAAAGGCTTGTGGATTGAGTATGCTACTAATAAAGATGAATTCCAAAACTTCACCAACCTCATGTGGCCCCAAGGAAACCAAAATTTCTGGTACTAGTTATTCGAAATAAATGTGATTTCTTTAGAGAATGGTTTCGATTTTTACTAAAAAATGAACTGAAATAACACACCGCACATATTAGATTGGTTTTGTTTTCTCTAATGCAAACATTGGTTTGTTCGATTTGATTGGTTTCTGACTGATATCATTATACTATTAAGCTAATATTTTATAGACTAACAAATGTTTATTTATTTATTTCTTTTTCTAGTGAGAGTGTGAGACTGTGTACTCTTATACAAAAATGGTAGCTGGATTGCAGGAGGTGTTGGTGAGAATGATATGTGAAAGCTATGGCATAGAGAAAGAGTACAGTGAGTGTCACATAAAATCGACCACATATCTTCTACGTTTGTTGAGATATAGAAGATCACCGGCAGAGACTAATCTCGGATTCAAGGGTCACACAGATAAGAGCCTCCTGTCCATTCTTCATCAGAATCACGTTAAGGGTTTGGAAATAAGAGCAAGAAATGGAGAGTGGATTTCTTATCATCCATCCTCCCACTCCTCTTTTGCAGTCATAGTCGGCGATGCATGCATGGTCAGTTACAACAGAATTTGTTGTTACCAGTAGATTATTTTAGTATAAGAATGATATCCATGGGTGAAATTAACCTGCCAATCATATCAAACTTATCTGTAATGCTTAATTGAAGAGTTTTTGGATGTAGGCATGGAGCAATGATAGAATAAAATCCTGCTACCATAGGGTGATGGTGGGAGGCGAAGAGATTCGATAAGCAGTTGGATTGTTTTCATTCCTGAAAGGATTGATTAAGGCACCGGAGGAGCTAGTTGATGAAGAGCATCCAAGTATAGGCCATTTGAACATCACGGTCTCCTCGATTTCTATCAATCCAGCAATGATCTGAATAAAGGTGATAGCAACTTGGTTAAAGCCTATTGCAGATTTTAATTTAATTTACCGTAATTCATCAGGTGTTAAGTTTATTGGATTTCTTGATCTGTGTGTCCATCTTTTCCTTAGGCTCTTTATCGGCTTCATGTATTATAATATCAATTTCATCTAAAGTTGTCATGCCTTCTTAAATAAATAAAAAAAATTGTGAAAATTTTCTCCAATTTCATATTTCCTTAGTTTGGAATTGAATACATATTTCTCATCATTGGAAGAAAACAGTGATATAGAGATAGAAATTAGAGAGAGCATCACTTTTTCGGGAAATTTAGTGATGGAATAATGATAGAAAATGCACTGTGTCGCTATACATGGCTCCAAGAACCCCACCCCCCCCAAATACACAGTGGCGACAAAAAAGAAGAAAAACGCGTCAACCTTTTAGCGACAAACAAACGGCGGTCAAAAAAGAAGCGGAAGGAAATGAGACGGAAGTCCCCTCGCAATACGAATATACGAAGTATAAGCTGATGATCGGAGGTGTGATATTGACACGTAGAGAAAACTACAAAAATGGCTATTATGCATTTGTAGTCTTATTTTACAATTTATTTTTTCTACATATCAATTAGGGATAGATTCAAAATGAAAGGATGGGGAAGCCAAAAATTATATATGAAAGATTTAAAAAATTTGGGAGGACAAGTTATTGAAAAAAAAATTCAAACATTAAAATGTAAATGTAACAATCTAAGATAAAAATAGTAAATGGTAATGATAAATAGAGAATAATGGGGTAATTCGAAAAAAAATAATAAATTAAATTAAGCAAGAAAATGGGTATAAATGAGAAATTATATATGAGACACTGTATATATGTTAGAACACTATAAATAAATAAGATTTGAAATATTGTAATAATAGGAAGTAATTTAAGGAAACATAATAGTAGATAAGTAGTAAGTGGAATAACAAGGGTACGTTGGTAGTTTCAGAGATAAATAGAAAATTAAGACTTGAAATTGTAAATACGGTGAAAGGTGTGAGAAAATGGAAGAAAAATAATGAAAATAGGAAATAAGAAGAAAACACGGAATTAAAGTTGTATTTAAGATAAAATTTGAGAACATGTATATATGTGAATAAAAAAATGAAAAATATGAGAAATTGTGTCTATATATTAAGTATAAAGAGAATTCAGGAAATTTAACAAACAAAATTAAGAACACATATATAATAAGAGAAATGTTTTAAATTATGATTCATTAATATAGCATTGCGTGTTTAAAAAATATTAATTAGATATCCAACAGTAGATATGAAAATATTTAGTACGTAGTATTTACTACGCGTAAGCACATAAAGTAATCGAGTTGAGATTGTGTAAAAAGGGAAAGATGAATGAAGCAAAAAAAGAGTTCATGCATGGAAGCGAATAGTTTTATTTTCTTATGAATTTATGGCATGTTTATCGAGACATTTGTTTTTAGTAAGATAAATTAAGGCAATCCATGTAAATATTAGTAATATTTATATATGTAAAAATAGGAAATGTGGATGATAACATTTGATGTATCATGTATGTGGAGAATTGGATTGATTGTGTTGATATTGGAGTTTGAGTGGATGATTAATGCATTTGTAAATGTAATTTTGAAAATTTACAAGAGGTTAGTTGGAATTGCAACCGTTATGTTGCTAAAACTTTTAACAAGTGAATAGGAATCATTGATCAAATGAATAGTTATTTCGCGACTAATGAAATAAATGATACATGAAAGGTAAATAATGAAAGATAAAATTTAATAGCCAATTTTATAAGATAATTAAAGGACGGTACAATTAATAATGTCAGTGCGTGTGACATACTGGTATTCGACCCAATGTTTGGATATTGGATGTTATAATAAATTTACATAGAAAATTAAAAAAAAAAAATTGGAAGGCTAAAGTCCTGATTGACCTATTATGGGGTTAAAACTCTTCCAATATTAATTTTTGTCATTCACAAGATCCGATACCTTATTTAAGGGGAATAAATGTTAAATCACTTGAATCAACTAATATTGGTGGAGTAATATCTTTTTTAATGTAAATATACTATTATATTACATTTAGTGTAGAAAAACACAATGATTTCAAAAAATAATAATAAAAAAATTGTTCTTAATACTGGACAACATCAAACTTATTAATTTTAATACTCCAAATTTTATTTCATTATAAATATTAAGAATATAACAATCACAAACAGGTAGAGCACACCATTATTTATTAATACACACTTAGCTGAAAAGATAAATTATGGGCAAAGCATCATATGACAAATAGAAACTGCAGGTAGAGCACACTTAGCAGAAAAGGTTGATTATGGGGAAAGCATAATCAAACATCAATACCAAAATAAGTACTCAAAGGAACATATGTCAAATTAGCTGCCGCATCTCTTTTTTCCAATTCAAGAACTTCACCAAAATCAAAAGGCTTATATAGCAAAGGATGCTCTTCATCCACCAGCTCCTCTGGAGCCTTTATCAAATATCCCTTCTTAAAGGCTGTGAACAATCCAATTGAGTACCTTAATTTATTTTCTTTTATTGTTACTCGATGATTTGGGGCGTATACTCGACCATTTGTCCATGCCTACAAGAAAAAAAGACATGTGAGTTATATTCTGGTTATAAGTGGGTAGTAAAAATTTAATGACTGTGTAATTAACCAAATTTGCATGACATGAGAAGTAAAAAGAGAAAGCAAGTCAAATGAATCCGAGGCTGCTCTCAGGCGCCTGAGAGGAAATAATGCTGATATATTAGAAGAAGCAACTGACATTAATGTAAATTCATATCCTGATGATTGTGGTCGAGAAACTGGATAAACAATGAAGAACGGAACAGGAACCATAAAAATAGACTTTTTGATTACACAATATTAGGCACATCGAGCTTGTCAACTTGTGCCTTAAATCTCTCAAGAATGGGACGTTTCCATTCATGGTTCAGTAGAGTAAGGATCCGAGTGACCCTTACCCAAAAATGGAGATGATGAAATATATTTAATTATTTATTATTTAATGTGGTGTTATTATTATTTCATCTGCACGGTTCTTAATTTGCTGCGTGAAGTATAGTTGCTATTGCCATGTCGCCAATCTCAAGCCATGTCTTCTACTCAGTGTTTATAATGTAAGTTTTTGTTGAGTTAAGGGTGTTACAGTTGGGACAACGTTGAGTTGAAGGGGAGGGATGACAGATGTGTGCAACTATGGGTAGCTATTTATATATTAAGTTTATTAAAAAATAGCAAATTACAGAGATAATTAATATTGCTAATCGTAATTAAGAATGCATAATGAGAAGACTAATACAAATAGAAAATGATGTTATCATTTCCATAGAAGGTTAGGACGTCCAAGGAGGGGGACTCCCTGCATAGGCACTTA
The DNA here is from genome assembly GCA_037975025.1 of Excoecaria agallocha. Taxonomy (NCBI): domain Eukaryota; kingdom Viridiplantae; phylum Streptophyta; class Magnoliopsida; order Malpighiales; family Euphorbiaceae; genus Excoecaria; species Excoecaria agallocha. Next base: position 1,981,308 of record JBBPFJ010000019.1, on the reverse strand, counting down.
GCTCCCTATGGAAGGTTACAGCTCCCTGGATAAAGTCTGGTTATGCCCAGCAGAACACTGCCAAGCCTGGCCCTTGAACAAGTCTATTTCTTTCTATACAAATTAAATTTTATCAATAAAATAAAAAAATACATCAAATCATAAAATTTTAAAATTCATAAAACTGATGTAATTATTAGAATTTATTTTTATTTTTTTTCGGCGAAAACATAACATCCTGCGGGTAATTTGGTTTTTAACCGAAATTCAATTCATCTATTTTTTATAGAAAAATGGTCAGAACATATTTCACACGAAAATAACACATTCCATTCAAAACAGATAATAATTTCCATTCAACAATACAACAATCTCCAAATCGAGAGAATAATTAAATTACATAATAAAAAGTTAAACTGCATTTAATTTCTAATAATATGAACGAATTAGTTCTACAAAAATATAAAGAAAATTTAGATAAATACGAAAATCAAATTTGAGATAAAAAGTTTCATATATCAATTTAATAATCCAATATGAATTAGTGGGTGCAAAGTTTTTAAAAGTGTAAGCGCATTTACAATAAACTATTACTACATTTTATATAAAGTGCCACATTTGCCTACTCGCTTGTATTTAGCTCTGTCTGCCCATGGTGGAGGTTGAGGCCCTCCCATGTCTTCCAAAGTGCTTCCCTTCACACAGTAAATGTATTCAAATAAAAATATCTGTGAAAAAATTTAGTATAAAATTTAATTAAACTAATTTATATTTTTTAATGTGTTTTTTACACAGGAATGGAGGATGGTGGGAATTTAAGCTGGGTGACTCAGGAAATAAATACCCCATTATTTCAATTGTTTAGCCATCCATTTGTTTTTAGAATATTATTACTATCACGTGCACGATTTAGGTTGTTTGTTAAGTATTGTGCTGAATTGAATTAAATCTTTATTATATTTCATTGTTTATATACCAATTCTATACAATTCACACAAGTGCCATTTCAAGTTATTACAATAATCTTGAGGTTGAAAGTTGTAACTACGTTTCAAAGTTACCCAAGTTACCGAATTACCTTTTTTATAATTTTGTTTTTTTATAGAATTAGGAATATATTTTTTTTTTCTGAGATCTAACCATAATTATTAGGTATCACGGAAAATTTTCAGCTAATTACTGTAATTAAACCTATTTTCAACAATAAAAAGAACAAAAATAAATAATTTTTGAAGGTAAATTAGGACTTCTATTATTTTGATAAGACTATTTATTTATTTATTTTGAAAAATAGATAAGCTTCATTCAATAAAATAAATCGATTTCAAGAGCTGCGAATAATGGAAATAGCTCTAACCACTAAGTGAGCAACTGTGAATAATAAACTATTCATTTTTTTAGCTAATGTTAAATAATTATTTTCACAACGTTTTGGATTTGTTAATAATTTGATGGATTCAAATAATTTTCTGAAATTTTTAGATTTGTCTCATCTCTTCCAATTCTGTTAAAGAGTTATATTGGAAGTTACGAGAACAAGCCATTACCATTGAACTATGAAATAGCATTCCAGCACATATTCTATACAGCAAACCTGTAAATGGGTGTCCTATTGCTAAATGATGAAAAGCGGGAAGCAATCTAGCACAGGGAGCACCAGAACTTAAATCAAGACATCAAACTTAATTATAAAAAAATTTCTCCCAATTCTATTGTAGAGAATGGTTTTGTCTTAGGAAGCCATTTAGCTACCCCCAGCTGCGAACATACTTGTCTCATTGTTGGCCGAAATTGAGGATTTTCACTCACACATACAAATGCAAGTTTCATAGCCTTCATCACTCCTTGAGCAGTTTTACCATAAGGAAGCAAGAGCACATCCTTCAGCAGTGTTTGTTGGCTGGTTGGTGGACACAATGAAGATGAAGATGATGGAAAAGACGAAATGAGATCTCCGGGATGTTTTCCATTATTCAGAAACATGGGCCTCATATTCTGAATCCAACAACACATTGTTACTAGTAATGTCTCAATGAATAATTGGAGGAAAGCAATCATGGTGCATATATGATAATGCATTAGCTATTCCTTCTATTATATTTAGCCTTTTGATCCAATCCAACTCCATTGCTTCCACTCTATCACTTAAAGCCTTTCTCAAACTTCCTCTTTCAATGAAGTCATAAATCAAAAATGTGTATTTGGGATGTGAACAAAATCCGTGTAATTTCACAATATTTCGATGACGGATGTTTGTCAATGCTGCAATCTCACTTGTAAATGCTTTGGGGTCAGTACAAGATTGGTGAAGCTTCTTCACGGCAATCGCTCGACCTGGTGATACCATAGCTTTGTATACAATCCCATACCCTCCTTACACAATGCAGTACTTGGAGTCGAATTCTTCAGTAACCTCAATGATGTTTTCATATTACAAATCAAGATCATGACCCCAAATCATATTATTTGCGCCCCTGCCTACCTCTCCTGTCTTCGCTTTGCTGGCTCTTATTCTCCAATAGAGAATGAAAAAACCTCCAATTAAAACAAACAATAGCAACAAACCACCCAACAGAGGAAGAAGAATTATGATGCTTACTTTGTTTGCCGTTCTATGGAAAATACATACCTTAAGCATTATATTATTCCCACATAGGTCCTTATTGTTTCTAAGTGCTTCAAATGGAGCCTCATAGAAAGCTTTAATGTTGGAAATTCGGCCTTCCAATTCATTGCATGACATGTCCACTTTTGTCAAGGTTAATAAATTATCGAAACTTGCTGGAATTAAGCCTGACAGTTGGTTGGGGGAAAGGTTCAATCTCTCTAGTCTTTGCAACTCTCCAAACTATTGTGGAATTGCAACCGACAAATTTTGGCTGAGATCCAGATCTTCTAAAGAGTGTAGGTTGCATAATTATAATGGAATGCTCTTTGCCAACTTGTTCCTACTGAGATTCAAAAACAATAGTCCCAAGCACTCCCCAATCTGCTTTGGAATCACTCCACTTAGACTATTTGTTGCGAGGCTAAGACATTGAAGAGTAGATAGTATTACTATTTTGTTAGGAATGCCACCTGAGAGCTTGTTACCATCAAGGTGAAGTTCAACCAATCTTAGTTGCCCTAATTCCTCTGGAATGACCCCTAAAAGCTTATTGGATGAGAGATCTATCGATTGCAATTTTTTTGCCTTTTTTATTTCAATCGGTATTATGCCGGAGATATTATTATTGAAGATTCGAATTGTAGACAAATTGCCAAAATTTTCCCATTTTAATGAAAGCTCACCATAAAATTTGTTGCCACTTAAATCCATGAAATCTAAGTGTGGATGCGCACCAAATGCTCCAAATATATTTCCCATGAGTTAGTTGTTCCCAAGATGAAGTCTTAGCAAGCTACTACAGTTAGTAAGGCTTTTTGGCAAGGGACCACTAAAATAATTATCATCAGCAGAACAATACTGAAGTTCTCCACCAAGGCATGTCTTGTGGCAAGTGGCCATGAAACTTATTTGAGTAAATTTTCAAACATTTCATTTGTGTAAGGTAAGCCAATTCAAAATGAGGAGTTCCGAAGAATTCTTTCTCTGAAAGGCCTAAACCATACAAGTTTGTCAAGTTTCCAATAGAAGTCGGAACTCCACCAGTGAAATTATTGGTGTCGAGTTGAAGAGCACTAATTGATGACAACATTGAAATTTCATTGGGCATTGAACGAGAAAGTTGGTTGTTTAGAAGATAAAGAACGGATAGGTTAGTCAAGTTGCCTACAAAAGTTGGAATTGCACCGCTAATATTATTACATGACAAGATAATTTTTGTGACAAATCTCAACATTCCTATTTCCTTGGTATTGAACCAGAAAGTTTGTTGTAATGAAGATAAATAATGGATAAGTTTGTCAAGTTGCCCAAAGAGCTTGGAATTGCACCAATGAGATAATTATTTGACAACTCAAGATCTATGATAGATCTCATCCTTCCAATTTCTGGAGGTATTGAACCAGAAAGTTGGTTGTTTTCAAGACAAAGAATGGAAAGGTTAGTCAAGTTGCCTAGAGAACTTGGAATTGCACCAATGAGATAGTTATTTGACAATTTAAGCTTTGTGATAGATCTCAGCATGCCAATTTCGTGAGGTATTGAACTAGAGAGTTGATTGTCATAAACATAAAAATGGGATAAGTTTGTCAAGTTACCTAGAGAACTTGGAATGGCACCATTGAGATTATTATTTGACAAGCTAAGGTCTGTGACAGATCTCAACCTTCCAATTTCTTGAGATATTGAACCAGAGAGTTTATTGTGATCAAGGTAAAAAATGGATAAGTTTGTCACGTTGCGAACATGGAATGACACCACTGAGGCTATTATTTGACAAGTTAAGCTCTATAATAGATCTCATCATGCCAATTTCGTGAGATATTGAACCAGAGAGTTTGTTCTGATGAAGATCAAGAAAGGATAGGTTTGTCAAGTTTACCATAGAACACGGAATGGCACCACTGAAATTGTTATTTGACAAGACAAGACTTTCAAGTTTTGGAAGTTCAGAAATATGTGATGGAAGATTATTGAACCATTATATACCTGGTTGGATGTATGAGGGTGAAAATGTATACATGTTGGAACTTGAAATGGCATTCAACAAAATTGCTATCATGATTTAATCAATTACACTTTGATTAATTATAATACAAATATCCAAGATTCGAGTAATTTATTAATCCATTAAACTTTGATTAATCAGAATGTAAAGAATATAAACAGTTTAGAGAGTAAAAATCAAAATAAAAAAAATCCTGAACTACATCTGCGCGGATGTAACTATTTCTGCGCAGATGTAGTCTGGTAATAGCAAATAAGGTAACCCAATAATGAGTTAAAGCAATATCCGATGAATATATTTATAATAATAAAAGATCCATTGAAATCAAAATGATGTTCAAATTTTTTAATTTAAAATAAAATATTAGCACAACCTGAATTATTTTATGAATCAAATATATAAATATATCGAAGAAAAGGGAACGTAATTTGTTTTTTGTTAAGTAGAGAAATTTATTTATTGAATATATAGCTTCTCTGGTATTCTTATATATATATCTATCTATAACATAAATGACAAGGTTTTTTAAAAAAAAGGAAAGAAAGAAAGAAAACATCATTTTTGAATCAAGAAAATACTCGGACTGGAAGATTATTGAACCATTATATACCTGGTTGGATGTATAAGGGTGAAAATGTATACATGTTGGAACTTGAAATGGCATTCAACAAAATTGCTATCATGATTTAATCAATTACACTTTGATTAATTATAATACAAATATCCAAGATTCGAGTAATTTATTAATCCATTAAACTTTGATTAATCAGAATGTAAAGAATATAAACAGTTTAGAGAGTACAAATAAAAACAAAAAAAATCCTGAACTACATCTGCGCGGATGTAACTATTTCTGCGCAGAAGTAGTCTTCTGGTACTACCAAATAAGGTAACCCAATAGCGAGTTAAAGCAATATCCGGTAAATATATTTATAATAATAAAAGATCCATTGAAATCAAAATGATGTTCAAATTTTTTAATTTAAAAGAAAATATGAGCACAACCTGAATTATTTTATGAATCAAATATATAAATATATCCTAGAAAAGGGAACGTAATTTTTTTTTTTGTTAAGTAGAAAATTTTATTTATTGAATATATAGCTTCTCTGGTATTCTTATATATATCTACCTATAACATAAATGACAAGGTTTTTTTAAAAAAAAAGGAAAGAAAGAAAGAAAACGACATTTTTTAATCAAGAAAATACTCGAACTGGAAGATTATTGAACCATTATATACCTTGTTGGATGCATGAGGGTGAAAATGTATAAATGTTGGAACTTGAAATGACATTCAACAAAATTGTTGTCATGATTTAATCAATTACACTTTGATTAATTACAATACAAATATCCATGATTCGAGTAATTTATTAATCAATTACACTTTGATTAATCAGAATGTAAATAATATAAATAGTTCAGAGAGTAACAAATAAAATAAAAAAAATCCTGAACTACATCTGCGCGGATGTAACTATTTCTGCGCAGAAGTAGTCTTCTGGTAATACCAAATAAGGTAACCCAGTAGCGAGTTGAAGCAATATCCGGTGAATATATTTATAATAATAAAAGATCCATTGAAATCAAAATGATGTTAAAATTTTTTAATTTAAAAGAAAATATTAGCACAACCTGAATTATTTTATGAATCAAATATATAAATATATCCTAGAAAAGGGAACGTAATTTGTTTTTTGTTAAGTAGCAAAATTTATTTATTGAATATATAGCTTCTCTGGTATTCTTATATATATCTACCGATAACATAAATGACAAGGTTTTTTTGTAAAAAAAAAGGAAAGAAAGAAAGAAAACATCATTTTTGAATCAAGAAAACACTCGGACTGGAAGATTATTGAACCATTATATACTTTGTTGGATGCATGAGGGTGAAAATGTATAAATGTTGGAACTTGAGACTACATTCAACAAAATTGTTGTCATGATTTAATCAATTGCACTTTGATTAATTATAATACAAATATCCAAGATTCGAGTAATTTATTAATCATTTACACTTTGATTAATCAGAATGTAAATAATATAAACAGTTCAGAGAGTAACAATCAAAATAAAAAAAATCCTGAACTACATCTGCGCGAATGTAACTATTTCTGCGCAGAAGTAGTCTTTTGGTAATACCAAATAAGGTAACCCAGTAGGGAGTTAAAGCAATATCCGGTGAATATATTTATAATAATAAAAGATCCATTGAAATCAAAATGATGTTCAAATTTTTTAATTTAAAAGAAAATATTAGCATAACCTGAATTATTTTATGAATCAAATATATAAATATATCCAAGAAAAGGGAACGTAATTTATTTTTTGTTAAGTAAAGAAATTTATTTATTGAATATATAGCTTTTCTGGTATTCTTATATATATATATCTACTTATAACATAAATGAAAAGGTTTTTTTTAAAAAAAAAGGAAAGAAAGAAAGAAAACATCATTTTTGAATCAAGAAAATACTCGGATTGGAAGATTGTTGAACCTTTATATACCTGGTTGGATGTATGAGGGTGAAAATGTATACATGTTGGAACTTGAAATGGCATTCAACAAAATTGCTATCATGATTTAATCAATTACACTTTGATTAATTATAATACAAATATCCAAGATTCGAGTAATTTATTAATCCATTAAACATTGATTAATCAGAATGTAAAGAATATAAACAGTTTAGAGAGTAAAAATCAAAATAAAAAAAATCCTGAACTACATCTGCGCGGATGTAACTATTTCTGCGCAGAAATAGTCTGGTACTACCAAATAAGGTAACCCAATACTGAGTTAAAGCAATATCCGGTGAATATATTTATAATAATAAAAGATCCATTGAAATCAAAATGATGTTCAAAATTTTTAATTTAAAAGAAAATATTAGCACAACCTGAATTATTTTTTGAATCAAATATATAAATATATCATAGAAAAGGGAACGTAATTTGTTTCTTGTTAAGTAGAGAAATTTATTTATTGAATATATAGCTTCTCTGGTATTCTTATATATATATCTATCTATAACATAAATGACAAGGTTTTTAAAAAAAAAAAGGAAAGAAAGAAAGAAAACATCATTTTTGAATCAAGAAAACACTCGGACTAGAAGATTATTGAACCATTATATACTTTGTTGGATGCATGAGGGTGAAAATGTATAAATGTTGGAACTTGAGACTACATTCAACAAAATTGTTGTCATGATTTAATCAATTGCACTTTGATTAATTATAATACAAATATCCAAGATTCGAGTAATTTATTAATCATTTACACTTTGATTAATCAGAATGTAAATAATATAAACAGTTCAGAGAGTAACAATCAAAATAAAAAAAATCCTGAACTACATCTGCGCGGATGTAACTATTTCTGCGCAGAAGTAGTCTTTTGGTAATACCAAATAAGGTAACCCATTAGCGAGTTAAAACAATATCCGGTGAATATATTTATAATAGTAAAAGATCCATTGAAATAAAAATGATGTTCAAATTTTTTAATTTAAAAGAAAATATTAGCATAACCTGAATTATTTTATGAATCAAATATATAAATATATCCAAGAAAAGGGAACGTAATTTGTTTTTTGTTAAGTAAAGAAATTTTTTTATTGAATATATAGCTTTTCTGGTATTCTTATATATATATCTACTTATAACATAAATGAAAAGGTTTTTTTTAAAAAAAAAGGAAAGAAAGAAAGAAAACATCATTTTTGAATCAAGAAAATACTCGGATAGGAAGATTATTGAACGATTATATACCTGGTTGGATGTATGAGGGTGAAAATGTATACATGTTGGAACTTGAAATGGCATTCAACAAAATTGCTATCATGATTTAATCAATTACACTTTGATTAATTATAATACAAATATCCAAGATTCGAGTAATTTATTAATCCATTAAACTTTGACTAATCAGAATGTAAAGAATATAAACAGTTTAGAGAGTAAAAATCAAAATAAAAAAAATCCTGAACTACATCTGCGCGGATGTAACTATTTCTGCGCAGAAGTAGTCTGGTACTACCAAATAAGGTAACCCAATACTGAGTTAAAGCAATATCCGGTGAATATATTTATAATAATAAAAGATCCATTGAAATCAAAATGATGTTCAAAATTTTTAATTTAAAAGAAAATCTTAGCACAACCTGAATTATTTTTTGAATCAAATATATAAATATATCCTAGAAAAGGGAACGTAATTTGTTTTTTGTTAAGTAGAAAATTTTATTTATTGAATATATAGCTTCTCTGGTATTCTTATATATATCTACCTATAACATAAATGACAAGGTTTTTTAAAAAAAAAGGAAAGAAAGAAAGAAAACATCATTTTTGAATCAAGAAAACACTCGGACTGGAAGCTTATTGAACCATTATATACTTTGTTGGATGCATGAGGGTGAAAATGTATAAATGTTGGAACCTGAGACTACATTCAACAAAATTGTTGTCATGATTTAATCAATTGCACTTTGATTAATTATAATACAAATATCCAAGATTTGAATAATTTATTAATCATTTACACTTTGATTAATCAGAATGTAAATAATATAAACAGTTCAGAGAGTAACAATCAAAATAAAAAAAATCCTGAACTACATCTGCGCGGATGTAACTATTTCCGCGCAGAAGTAGTCTTTTGGTAATACCAAATAAGGTAACCCAGTAGCGAGTTGAAGCAATATCCGGTGAATATATTTATAATAATAAAAGATCCATTGAAATCAAAATGATGTTCAAATTTTTTAATTTAAAAGAAAATATTAGCACAACCTGAATTATTTTATGAATCAAATATATAAATATATCGAAGAAAAGGGAACGTAATTTGTTTTTTGTTAAGTAGAGAAATTTATTTATTGAATATATAGCTTCTCTGGTATTCTTATATATATATATCTATCTATAACATAAATGACAAGGTTTTTTAAAAAAAAAAAGGAAAGAAAGAAAGAAAACATCATTTTTGAATCAAGAAAATACTCGGACTGGAAGATTATTTAACCATTATATACCTTGTTGGATGTATGAGGGTGAAAATGTATACATGTTGGAACTTGAAATGACATTCAACAAAATTGTTATCATGATTTAATCTATTGCACTTTGATTAATTATAATACAAATATCCAAGATTCGAGTAATTTATTAATCAATTACACTTTGATTAATCAGAATGTAAATAATATAAATAGTTCAGAGAGTAACAATCAAAATAAAAAAAATCCTGAACTACATCTGCGCGGATGTAACTATTTCTGCGCATAAGTAGTCTTCTGGTAATACCAAATAAGGTAACCCAGTAGCGAGTTGAAGCAATATCCGGTGAATATATTTATAATAATAAAAGATCCATTGAAATCAAAATGATGTTCAAATTTTTTAATTTAAAAGAAAATATTAGCACAACCTGAATTATTTTATGAATCAAATATATAAATATATCCTAGAAAAGGGAACGTAATTTATTTTTTGTTAAGTAGAAAATTTTATTTATTGAATATATAGCTTCTCTGGTATTCTTATATATATCTACCTATAACATATATGACAAGGTTTTTTTAAAAAAAAAGGAAAGAAAGAAAGAAAACATCATTTTTGAATCAAGAAAACACTCGGACTGGAAGCTTATTGAACCATTATATACTTTGTTGGATGCATGAGGGTGAAAATGTATAAATGTTGGAACTTGAGACTATAATCAACAAAATTGTTGTCATGATTTAATCAATTGCACTTTGATTAATTATAATACAAATATCCAAGATTTGAGAAATTTATTAATCATTTACACTTTGATTAATCAGAATGTAAATAATATAAACAGTTCAGAGAGTAACAATCAAAATAAAAAAAATCCTGAACTACATCTGCACGGATGTAACTATTTCCGCGCAGAAGTAGTCTTTTGGTAATACCAAATAAGGTAACCCAGTAGCGAGTTGAAGCAATATCCGGTGAATATATTTATAATAATAAAAGATCCATTGAAATCAAAATGATGTTCAAATTTTTTAATTTAAAAGAAAATATTAGCACAACCTGAATTATTTTATGAATCAAATATATAAATATATCCTAGAAAAGGGAACGTAATTTGTTTTTTGTTAAGTAGAAAATTTTATTTATTGAATATATAGCTTCTCTGGTATTCTTATATATATATATCTATCTATAACATAAATGACAAGGTTTTTTAAAAAAAAGGAAAGAAAGAAAGAAAACATCATTTTTGAATCAAGAAAACACTCGGACTGGAAGATTATTGAACCATTATATACTTTGTTGGATGCATGAGGGTGAAAATTTATAAATGTTGGAACTTGAGTTGACATTCAACAAAATTGTTGTCATGATTTAATCAATTGCACTTTGATTATTTATAATACAAATATCCAAGATTCGAGTAATTATTTAATCATTTACACTTTGATTAATCAGAATGTAAATAATATAAACAGTTCAGAGAGTAACAATCAAAATAAAAAAAATCCTGAACTACATCTGCGCGAATGTAACTATTTCTGCGCAGAAGTAGTCTGGTACTACCAAATAAGGTAACCCAATACTGAGTTAAAGCAATATCCGGTGAATATATTTATAATAATAAAAGATCCATTGAAATCAAAATGATGTTCAAAATTTTTAATTTAAAAGAAAATCTTAGCACAACCTGAATTATTTTTTGAATCAAATATATAAATATATCCTAGAAAAGGGAACGTAATTTGTTTTTTGTTAAGTAGAAAATTTTATTTATTGAATATATAGCTTCTCTGGTATTCTTATATATATCTACCTATAACATAAATGACAAGGTTTTTTAAAAAAAAAGGAAAGAAAGAAAGAAAACATCATTTTTGAATCAAGAAAACACTCGGACTGGAAGCTTATTGAACCATTATATACTTTGTTGGATGCATGAGGGTGAAAATGTATAAATGTTGGAACCTGAGACTACATTCAACAAAATTGTTGTCATGATTTAATCAATTGCACTTTGATTAATTATAATACAAATATCCAAGATTTGAGTAATTTATTAATCATTTACACTTTGATTAATCAGAATGTAAATAATATAAACAGTTCAGAGAGTAACAATCAAAATAAAAAAAATCCTGAACTACATCTGCGCGGATGTAACTATTTCCGCGCAGAAGTAGTCTTTTGGTAATACCAAATAAGGTAACCCAGTAGCGAGTTGAAGCAATATCCGGTGAATATATTTATAATAATAAAAGATCCATTGAAATCAAAATGATGTTCAAATTTTTTAATTTAAAAGAAAATATTAGCACAACCTGAATTATTTTATGAATCAAATATATAAATATATCGAAGAAAAGGGAACGTAATTTGTTTTTTGTTAAGTAGAGAAATTTATTTATTGAATATATAGCTTCTCTGGTATTCTTATATATATATATCTATCTATAACATAAATGACAAGGTTTTTTAAAAAAAAAAGGAAAGAAAGAAAGAAAACATCATTTTTGAATCAAGAAAATACTCGGACTGGAAGATTATTTAACCATTATATACCTTGTTGGATGTATGAGGGTGAAAATGTATACATGTTGGAACTTGAAATGACATTCAACAAAATTGTTATCATGATTTAATCTATTGCACTTTGATTAATTATAATACAAATATCCAAGATTCGAGTAATTTATTAATCAATTACACTTTGATTAATCAGAATGTAAATAATATAAATAGTTCAGAGAGTAACAATCAAAATAAAAAAAATCCTGAACTACATCTGCGCGGATGTAACTATTTCTGCGCATAAGTAGTCTTCTGGTAATACCAAATAAGGTAACCCAGTAGCGAGTTGAAGCAATATCCGGTGAATATATTTATAATAATAAAAGATCCATTGAAATCAAAATGATGTTCAAATTTTTTAATTTAAAAGAAAATATTAGCACAACCTGAATTATTTTATGAATCAAATATATAAATATATCCTAGAAAAGGGAACGTAATTTATTTTTTGTTAAGTAGAAAATTTTATTTATTGAATATATAGCTTCTCTGGTATTCTTATATATATCTACCTATAACATAAATGACAAGGTTTTTTTAAAAAAAAAGGAAAGAAAGAAAGAAAACATCATTTTTGAATCAAGAAAACACTCGGACTGGAAGCTTATTGAACCATTATATACTTTGTTGGATGCATGAGGGTGAAAATGTATAAATGTTGGAACTTGAGACTATAATCAACAAAATTGTTGTCATGATTTAATCAATTGCACTTTGATTAATTATAATACAAATATCCAAGATTTGAGAAATTTATTAATCATTTACACTTTGATTAATCAGAATGTAAATAATATAAACAGTTCAGAGAGTAACAATCAAAATAAAAAAAATCCTGAACTACATCTGCACGGATGTAACTATTTCCGCGCAGAAGTAGTCTTTTGGTAATACCAAATAAGGTAACCCAGTAGCGAGTTGAAGCAATATCCGGTGAATATATTTATAATAATAAAAGATCCATTGAAATCAAAATGATGTTCAAATTTTTTAATTTAAAAGAAAATATTAGCACAACCTGAATTATTTTATGAATCAAATATATAAATATATCCTAGAAAAGGGAACGTAATTTGTTTTTTGTTAAGTAGAAAATTTTATTTATTGAATATATAGCTTCTCTGGTATTCTTATATATATATATCTATCTATAACATAAATGACAAGGTTTTTTAAAAAAAAGGAAAGAAAGAAAGAAAACATCATTTTTGAATCAAGAAAACACTCGGACTGGAAGATTATTGAACCATTATATACTTTGTTGGATGCATGAGGGTGAAAATTTATAAATGTTGGAACTTGAGTTGACATTCAACAAAATTGTTGTCATGATTTAATCAATTGCACTTTGATTATTTATAATACAAATATCCAAGATTCGAGTAATTATTTAATCATTTACACTTTGATTAATCAGAATGTAAATAATATAAACAGTTCAGAGAGTAACAATCAAAATAAAAAAAATCCTGAACTACATCTGCGCGGATGTAACTATTTCTGCGCAGAAGTAGTCTTTTGGTAATACCAAATAAGGTAACCCAGTAGCGAGTTAAAGCAATATCCGGTGAATATATTTATAATAATAAAAGATCTATTGAAATCAAAATGATGTTCAAATTTTTTAATTTAAAAGAAAATATTAGCACAACCTGAATTATTTTATGAATCAAATATATAAATATATCCAAGAAAAGGGAACGTAATTTATTTTTTGTTAAGTAAAGAAATTTATTTATTGAATATATAGCTTTTCTGGTATTCTTATATATATATCTACTTATAACATAAATGAAAAGGTTTTTTTTTTAAAAAAAGGAAAGAAAGAAAGAAAACATCATTTTTGAATCAAGAAAATACCCGGATTGGAAGATTATTGAACCATTATATACCTTGTTGGATGCATGAGGGTGAAAATGTATAAATGTTGGAACTTGAAATGACATTCAACAAAATTATTGTCATGATTTAATCAATTACACTTTGATTAATTATAATACAAATATCCAAGATTCGAGTAATTTATTAATCAATTAAACTTTGATTAATCAGAATGTAAAGAATATAAACAGTTTAGAGAGTAAAAATCAAAATAAAAAAAATCCTGAACTACATCTGCGCGGATGTAACTATTTCTGCGCAGAAGTAGTCTGGTAATACCAAATAAGGTAACCCAATACTGAGTTAAAGCAATATCCGATGAATATATTTATAATAATAAAAGATCCATTGAAATCAAAATGATGTTCAAATTTTTTAATTTAAAAGAAAATATTAGCACAACCTGAATTATTTTATGAATCAAATATATAAATATATCGAAGAAAAGGGAACGTAATTTGTTTTTTGTTAAGTAGAGAAATTTATTTATTGAATATATAGCTTCTCTGGTATTCTTATATATATATATCTATCTATAACATAAATGACAAGGTTTTTTTAAAAAAAAGGAAAGAAAGAAAGAAAATATCATTTTTGAATCAAGAAAATACTCGGACTGGAAGATTATTTAACCATTATATACCTTGTTGGATGCATGAGGGTGAAAATCTATACATGTTGGAACTTGAAATGACATTCAACAAAATTGTTATCATGATTGAATCTATTGCACTTTGATTAATTATAATACAAATATCCAAGATTCGAGTAATTTATTAATCAATTACACTTTGATTAATCAGAATGTAAATAATATAAATAGTTCAGAGAGTAACAATCAAAATAAAAAAAATCATGAACTACATCTGCGCGGATGTAACTATTTCTGCGCATAAGTAGTCTTCTGGTAATACCAAATAAGGTAACCCAGTAGCGAGTTGAAGCAATATCCGGTGAATATATTTATAATAATAAAAGATCCATTGAAATCAAAATGATGTTCAAATTTTTTAATTTAAAAGAAAATATTAGCACAACCTGAGTTATTTTATGAATCAAATATATAAATATATCCTAGAAAAGGGAACGTAATTTGTTTTTTGTTAAGTAGAAAATTTTATTTATTGAATATATAGCTTCTCTGGTATTCTTATATATATATCTATCTATAACATAAATGACAAGGTTTTTTAAAAAAAAGGAAAGAAAGAAAGAAAACATCATTTTTGAATCAAGAAAACACTCGGACTGGAAGATTATTGAACCATTATATACTTTGTTGGAGGCATGAGGGTGAAAATGTATAAATGTTGGAACTTGAGTTGACATTCAACAAAATTGTTGTCATGATTTAATCAATTGCACTTTGATTAATTATAATACAAATATCCAAGATTCGAGTAATTTATTAATCATTTACACTTTGATTAATCAGAATGTAAATAATATAAACAGTTCAGAGAGTAACAATCAAAATAAAAAAAATCCTGAACTACATCTGCGCGGATGTAACTATTTCTGCGCAGAAGTAGTCTTTTGGTAATACAAAATAAGGTAACCCAGTAGCGAGTTAAAGCAATATCCGGTGAATATATTTATAATAATAAAAGATCCATTGAAATCAAAATGATGTTCAAATTTTTTAATTTATAAGAAAATATTAGCACAACCTGAATTATTTTATGAATCAAATATATAAATATATCCAAGAAAAGGGAACGTAATTTGTTTTTTGTTAAGTAAAGAAATTTATTTATTGAATATATAGCTTTTCTGGTATTCTTATATATATATCTACTTATAACATAAATGAAAAGGTTTTTTTTTAAAAAAAAAGGAAAGAAAGAAAGAAAACATCATTTTTGAATCAAGAAAATACTCGGATTGGAAGATTATTGAACCATTATATACCTGGTGGGATGTATGAGGGTGAAAATATATACATGTTGGAACTTGAAATGGCATTCAACAAAATTGCTATCATGATTTAATCAATTACACTTTGATTAATTATAATACAAATATCCAAGATTCGAGTAATTTATTAATCCATTAAACTTTGATTAATCAGAATGTAAAGAATATAAACAGTTTAGAGAGTAAAAATCAAAATAAAAAAAATCCTGAACTACATCTGCGCGGATGTAACTATTTCTGCGCAGAAGTAGTCTGGTAATACCAAATAAGGTAACCCAATACTGAGTTAAAGCAATATCCGATGAATATATTTATAATAATAAAAGATCCATTGAAATCAAAATGATGTTCAAATTTTTTAATTTAAAAGAAAATATTAGCACAACCTGAATTATTTTATGAATCAAATATATAAATATATCGAAGAAAAGGGAACGTAATTTGTTTTTTGTTAAGTAGAGAAATTTATTTATTGAATATATAGCTTCTCTGGTATTCTTATATATATATATCTATCTATAACATAAATGACAAGGTTTTTTTAAAAAAAAAGGAAAGAAAGAAAGAAAATATCATTTTTGAATCAAGAAAATACTCGGACTGGAAGATTATTTAACCATTATATACCTTGTTGGATGCATGAGGGTGAAAATCTATACATGTTGGAACTTGAAATGACATTCAACAAAATTGTTATCATGATTGAATCTATTGCACTTTGATTAATTATAATACAAATATCCAAGATTCGAGTAATTTATTAATCAATTACACTTTGATTAATCAGAATGTAAATAATATAAATAGTTCAGAGAGTAACAATCAAAATAAAAAAAATCATGAACTACATCTGCGCGGATGTAACTATTTCTGCGCATAAGTAGTCTTCTGGTAATACCAAATAAGGTAACCCAGTAGCGAGTTGAAGCAATATCCGGTGAATATATTTATAATAATAAAAGATCCATTGAAATCAAAATGATGTTCAAATTTTTTAATTTAAAAGAAAATATTAGCACAACCTGAGTTATTTTATGAATCAAATATATAAATATATCCTAGAAAAGGGAACGTAATTTGTTTTTTGTTAAGTAGAAAATTTTATTTATTGAATATATAGCTTCTCTGGTATTCTTATATATATATCTATCTATAACATAAATGACAAGGTTTTTTAAAAAAAAGGAAAGAAAGAAAGAAAACATCATTTTTGAATCAAGAAAACACTCGGACTGGAAGATTATTGAACCATTATATACTTTGTTGGAGGCATGAGGGTGAAAATGTATAAATGTTGGAACTTGAGTTGACATTCAACAAAATTGTTGTCATGATTTAATCAATTGCACTTTGATTAATTATAATACAAATATCCAAGATTCGAGTAATTTATTAATCATTTACACTTTGATTAATCAGAATGTAAATAATATAAACAGTTCAGAGAGTAACAATCAAAATAAAAAAAATCCTGAACTACATCTGCGCGGATGTAACTATTTCTGCGCAGAAGTAGTCTTTTGGTAATACAAAATAAGGTAACCCAGTAGCGAGTTAAAGCAATATCCGGTGAATATATTTATAATAATAAAAGATCCATTGAAATCAAAATGATGTTCAAATTTTTTAATTTATAAGAAAATATTAGCACAACCTGAATTATTTTATGAATCAAATATATAAATATATCCAAGAAAAGGGAACGTAATTTGTTTTTTGTTAAGTAAAGAAATTTATTTATTGAATATATAGCTTTTCTGGTATTCTTATATATATATCTACTTATAACATAAATGAAAAGGTTTTTTTTTAAAAAAAAAGGAAAGAAAGAAAGAAAACATCATTTTTGAATCAAGAAAATACTCGGATTGGAAGATTATTGAACCATTATATACCTGGTGGGATGTATGAGGGTGAAAATATATACATGTTGGAACTTGAAATGGCATTCAACAAAATTGCTATCATGATTTAATCAATTACACTTTGATTAATTATAATACAAATATCCAAGATTCGAGTAATTTATTAATCCATTAAACTTTGATTAATCAGAATGTAAAGAATATAAACAGTTTAGAGAGTAAAAATCAAAATAAAAAAAATCCTGAACTACATCTGCGCGGATGTAACTATTTCTGCGCAGAAGTAGTCTGGTAATACCAAATAAGGTAACCCAATACTTAGTTAAAGCAATATCCGATGAATATATTTATAATAATAAAAGATCCATTGAAATCAAAATGATGTTCAAATTTTTTAGTTTAAAAGAAAATATTAGCACAACCTGAATTATTTTATGAATCAAATATATAAATATATCGAAGAAAAGGGAACGTAATTTGTTTTTTGTTAAGTAGAGAAATTTATTTATTGAATATATAGCTTCTCTGGTATTCTTATATATATATATCTATCTATAACATAAATGACAAGGTTTTTTAAAAAAAAAAGGAAAGAAAGAAAGAAAATATCATTTTTGAATCAAGAAAATACTCGGACTGGAAGATTATTTAACCATTATATACCTTGTTGGATGCATGAGGGTGAAAATGTATACATGTTGGAACTTGAAATGACATTCAACAAAATTGTTATCATGATTTAATCTATTGCACTTTGATTAATTATAAAACAAATATCCAAGATTCGAGTAATTTATTAATCAATTACACTTTGATTAATCAGAATGTAAATAATATAAATAGTTCAGAGAGTAACAATCAAAATAAAAAAAATCCTGAACTACATATGCGCGGATGTAACTATTTCTGCGCAGAAGTAGTCTTCTGGTAATACCAAATAAGGTAACCCAGTAGCGAGTTGAAGCAATATCCGGTGAATATATTTATAATAATAAAAGATCCATTGAAATCAAAATGATGTTCAAATTTTTTAATTTAAAAGAAAATATTAGCACAAACTGAATTATTTTATGAATCAAATATATAAATATATCCTAGAAAAGGGAACGTAATTTGTTTTTTGTTAAGTAGAAAATTTTATTTATTGAATATATAGCTTCTCTGGTATTCTTATATATATCTACCTATAACATAAATGACAAGGTTTTTTAAAAAAAAAGGAAAGAAGAAAGAAAACATCATTTTTGAATCAAGAAAACACTCGGACTGGAAGCTTATTGAACCATTATATACTTTGTTGGATGCATGAGGGTGAAAATGTATAAATGTTGGAACTTGAGACTACATTCAACAAAATTGTTGTCATGATATAATCAATTGCACTTTGATTAATTATAATACAAATATCCAAGATTCGAGTAATTTATTAATCATTTACACTTTGATTAATCAGAATGTAAATAATATAAATAGTTCAGAGAGTAACAATCAAAATAAAAAAAATCCTGAACTGCATCTGTGCTGATGTAACTATTTCTGCGCAGAAGTAGTCTTCTGGTAATACCAAATAAGGTAACCCAGTAGCGAGTTGAAGATATATCCGGTGAATATATTTATAATAATAAAAGATCCATTGAAATCAAAATGATGTTCAAATTTTTTAATTTAAAAGAAAATATTAACACAACCTGAATTATTTTATGAATCAAATATATAAATATATCCTAGAAAAGGGAACGTAATTTGTTTTTTGTTAAGTAGAAAAATTTATTTATTGAATATATAGCTTCTCTTGTATTCTTATATATATATCTACCTATAACATAAATGACAAGGTTTTTTAAAAAAAAGGAAAGAAAGAAAGAAAACATCATTTTTGAATCAAGAAAACACTCGGACTGGAAGCTTATTGAACCATTATATACTTTGTTGGATGCATGAGGGTGAAAATGTATAAATGTTGGAACTTGAGACTACATTCAACAAAATTGTTGTCATGATTTAATCAATTGCACTTTGATTAATTATAATACAAATATCCAAGATTTGAGTAATTTATTAATCATTTACACTTTGATTAATCAGAATGTAAATAATATAAACAGTTCAGAGAGTAACAATCAAAATAAAAAAAATCCTGAACTACATCTGCGCGGATGTAACTATTTTCGCGCAGAAGTAGTCTTTTGGTAATTCCAAATAAGGTAACCCAGTAGCGAGTTGAAGCAATATCCGGTGAATATATTTATAATAATAAAAGATCCATTGAAATCAAAATGATGTTCAAATTTTTTAATTTAAAAGAAAATATTAGCACAACCTGAATTATTTTATGAATCAAATATATAAATATATCATAGAAAAGGGAACGTAATTTGTTTTTTGTTAAGTAGAGAAATTTATTTATTGAATATATAGCTTCTCTGGTATTCTAATATATATATCTATCTATAACATAAATGACAAGGTTTTTTAAAAAAAAAAGGAAAGAAAGAAAGAAAACATCATTTTTGAATCAAGAAAACACTCGGACTGGAAGATTATTGAACCATTATATACTTTGTTGGATGCATGAGGGTGAAAATGTATAAATGTTGGAACTTGAGTTGACATTCAACAAAATTGTTGTCATGATTTAATCAATTGCACTTTGATTAATTATAATACAAATATCCAAGATTCGAGTAATTTATTAATCATTTACACTTTGATTAATCAGAATGTAAATAATATAAACAGTTCAGAGAGTAACAATCAAAATAAAAAAAATCATGAACTACATCTGCGCGGATGTAACTATTTCTGCGCAGAAGTAGTCTTTTGGTAATACCAAATAAGGTAACCCAGTAGCGAGTTAAAGCAATATCCGGTGAATATATTTATAATAATAAAAGATCCATTGAAATCAAAATGATGTTCAAATTTTTTAATTTAAAAGAAAATATTAGCACAACCTGAATTATTTTATGAATCAAATATATAAATATATCCAAGAAAAGGGAACGTAATTTGTTTTTTGTTAAGTAAAGAAATTTATTTATTGAATATATAGCTTTTCTGGTATTCTTATATATATATCTACTTATAACATAAATGAAAAGGTTTTTTTTTTAAAAAAAGGAAAGAAAGAAAGAAAACATCATTTTTGAATCAAGAAAATACTCGGATTGGAAGATTATTGAACCATTATATACCTGGTTGGATGTATGAAGGTGAAAATGTATACATGTTGGAACTTGAAATGGCATTCAACAAAATTGCTATCATGATTTAATCAATTACACTTTGATTAATTATAATACAAATATCCAAGATTCGAGTAATTTATTAATCCATTAAACTTTGATTAATCAGAATGTAAAGAATATAAACAGTTTAGAGAGTAAAAATCAAAATAAAACAAATCCTGAACTACATCTGCGCGGATGTAACTATTTCTGCGCAGAAGTAGTCTTCTGGTAATACCAAATAAGGTAACCCAGTAGCGAGTTGAAGCAATATCCGGTGAATATATTTATAATAATAAAAGATCCATTGAAATCAAAATGATGTTCAAATTTTTTAATTTAAAAGAAAATATTAGCATAACCTGAATTATTTTATGAATCAAATATATAAATATATCCTAGAAAAGGGAACGTAATTTGTTTTTTGTTAAGTAGAAAATTTTATTTATTGAATATATAGCTTCTCTGGTATTCTTATATATATCTACCTATAACATAAATGACAAGGTTTTTTTAAAAAAAAAGGAAAGAAGGAAAGAAAACATCATTTTTGAATCAAGAAAACACTCGGACTGGAAGCTTATTGAACCATTATATACTTTGTTGGATGCATGAGGGTGAAAATGTATAAATGTTGGAACTTGAGACTACATTCAACAAAATTGTTGTCATGATATAATCAATTGCACTTTGATTAATTATAATACAAATATCCAAGATTCGAGTAATTTATTAATCATTTACACTTTGATTAATCAGAATGTAAATAATATAAACAGTTCAGAGAGTAACAATCAAAATAAAAAAAATCCTGAACTACATCTGCGCGGATGCAACTATTTCTGCGCAGAAGTAGTCTTTTGGTAATACCAAATAAGGTAACCCAGTAGCGAGTTAAAGCAATATCCGGTGAATATATTTATAATAATAAAAGATCCATTGAAATCAAAATAATGTTCAAATTTTTTAATTTAAAAGAAAATATTAGCACAACCTGAATTATTTTTTGAATCAAATATATAAATATATCAAAGAAAAGGGAACGTAATTTGTTTTTTGTTAAGTAGAGAAATTTATTTATTGAATATATAGCTTCTCTGGTATTCTTATATATATATCTATCTATAACATAAATGACAAGGTTTTTTAAAAAAAAAAGGAAAGAAAGAAAGAAAACATCATTTTTGAATCAAGAAAATACTCGGACTGGAAGATTATTTAACCATTATATACCTTCTTGGAAGCATGAGGGTGAAAATGTATACATGTTGGAACTTGAAATGACATTCAACAAAATTGTTATCATGATTTAATCAATTACACTTTGATTAATTATAATACAAATATCCAAGATCCGAGTAATTTATTAATCAATTACACTTTGATTAATTAGAATGTAAATAATATAAATAGTTCAGAGAGTAACAATCAAAATAAAAAAAATCCTGAACTACATCTGCGTGGATGTAACTATTTCCGCGCAGAAGTAGTCTTCTGGTAATACCAAATAAGGTAACCTAGTAGCGAGTTGAAGCAATATCCGGTGAATATATTTATAATAATAAAAGATCCATTGAAATCAAAATGATGTTCAAATTTTTTAATTTAAAAGAAAATATTAACACAACCTGAATTATTTTATGAATCAAATATATAAATATATCCTAGAAAAGGGAACGTAATTTGTTTTTTGTTAAGTAGAAAAATTTATTTATTGAATATGTAGCTTCTCTGGTATTCTTATATATATCTACCGATAACATAAATGACAAGGTATTTTTTAAGAAAAAAGGAAAGAAAGAAAGAAAACATCATTTTTGAATCAAGAAAACACTCGGACTGGAAGATTATTGAACCATTATATACTTTGTTGGATGCATGAGGGTGAAAATGTATAAATGTTGGAACTTGAGTTGACATTCAACAAAATTGTTGTCATGATTTAATCAATTGCACTTTGATTAATTATAATACAAATATCCAAGATTCGAGTAATTTATTAATCATTTACACTTTGATTAATCAGAATGTAAATAATATAAATAGTTCAGAGAGTAACAATCAAAATAAAAAAAATCCTGAACTACATCTGCGCGGATGTAACTATTTCTGCGCAGAAGTAGTCTTCTGGTAATACCAAATAAGGTAACCCAGTAGCGAGTTGAAGCAATATCCGGTGAATATATTTATAATAATAAAAGATACATTGAAATCAAAATGATGTTCAAATTTTTTAATTTAAAAGAAAATATTAGCACAACCTGAATTATTTTATGAATCAAATATATAAATATATCCTAGAAAAGGAAACGTAATTTGTTTTTTGTTAAGTAGAAAATTTTATTTATTGAATATATAGCTTCTCTGGTATTCTTATATATATCTACCTATAACATAAATGACAATGTTTTGAAAAAAAAAGGAAAGAAAGAAAGAAAACATCATTTTTGAATCAAGAAAATACTCGGACTGGAAGCTTATTGAACCATTATATACTTTGTTGGATGCATGAGGGTGAAAATGTATAAATGTTGGAACTTGAGACTACATTCAACAAAATTGTTGTCATGATTTAATCAATTGCACTTTGATTAATTATAATACAAATATCCAAGATTCGAGTAATTTATTAATCATTTACACTTTGATTAATCAGAATGTAAATAATATAAACAGTTCAGAGAGTAACAATCAAAATAAAAAAAATCCTGAACTACATCTGCGCGGATGCACCTATTTCTGCGCAGAAGTAGTCTTTTGGTAATACCAAATAAGGTAACCCAGTAGTGAGTTAAAGCAATATCCGGTGAATATATTTATAATAATAAAAGATCCATTGAAATCAAAATGATGTTCAAATTTTTTAATTTAAAAGAAAATATTAGCACAACCTGAATTATTTTTTGAATCAAATATATAAATATATCAAAGAAAAGGGAACGTAATTTGTTTTTTGTTAAGTAGAGAAATTTATTTATTGAATATATAGCTTCTCTGGTATTGTTATATATATATCTATCTATAACATAAATGACAAGGTTTTTTTAAAAAAAAAGGAAAGAAAGAAAGAAAACATCATTTTTGAATCAAGAAAATACTCGGATTGGAAGATTATTGAACCATTATATACCTGGTTGGATGTATGAAGGTGAAAATGTATACATGTTGGAACTTGAAATGGCATTCAACAAAATTGCTATCATGATTTAATCAATTACACTTTGATTAATTATAATACAAATATCCAAGATTCGAGTAATTTATTAATCCATTAAACTTTGATTAATCAGAATGTAAAGAATATAAACAGTTTAGAGAGTAAAAATCAAAATAAAACAAATCCTGAACTACATCTGCGCGGATGTAACTATTTCTGCGCAGAAGTAGTCTTCTGGTAATACCAAATAAGGTAACCCAGTAGCGAGTTGAAGCAATATCCGGTGAATATATTTATAATAATAAAAGATCCATTGAAATCAAAATGATGTTCAAATTTTTTAATTTAAAAGAAAATATTAGCACAACCTGAATTATTTTATGAATCAAATATATAAATATATCCTAGAAAAGGGAACGTAATTTGTTTTTTGTTAAGTAGAAAATTTTATTTATTGAATATATAGCTTCTCTGGTATTCTTATATATATCTACCTATAACATAAATGACAAGGTTTTTTTAAAAAAAAAGGAAAGAAGGAAAGAAAACATCATTTTTGAATCAAGAAAACACTCGGACTGGAAGCTTATTGAACCATTATATACTTTGTTGGATGCATGAGGGTGAAAATGTATAAATGTTGGAACTTGAGACTACATTCAACAAAATTGTTGTCATGATATAATCAATTGCACTTTGATTAATTATAATACAAATATCCAAGATTTGAGTAATTTATTAATCATTTACACTTTGATTAATCAGAATGTAAATAATATAAACAGTTCAGAGAGTAACAATCAAAATAAAAAAAATCCTGAACTACATCTGCACGGATGTAACTATTTCCGCGCAGAAGTAGTCTTTTGGTAATACCAAATAAGGTAACCCAGTAGCGAGTTGAAGCAATATCCGGTGAATATATTTATAATAATAAAAGATCCATTGAAATCAAAATGATGTTCAAATTTTTTAATTTAAAAGAAAATATTAGCACAACCTGAATTATTTTTTGAATCAAATATATAAATATATCAAAGAAAAGGGAACGTAATTTGTTTTTTGTTAAGTAGAGAAATTTATTTATTGAATATATAGCTTCTCTGGTATTCTTATATATATATCTATCTATAACATAAATGACAAGGTTTTTAAAAAAAAAGGAAAGAAAGAAAGAAAACATCATTTTTGAATCAAGAAAATACTCGGACTGGAAGATTATTTAACCATTATATACCTTCTTGGAAGCATGAGGGTGAAAATGTATACATGTTGGAACTTGAAATGACATTCAACAAAATTGTTATCATGATTTAATCAATTACACTTTGATTAATTATAATACAAATATCCAAGATCCGAGTAATTTATTAATCAATTACACTTTGATTAATTAGAATGTAAATAATATAAATAGTTCAGAGAGTAACAATCAAAATAAAAAAAATCCTGAACTACATCTGCGTGGATGTAACTATTTCCGCGCAGAAGTAGTCTTCTGGTAATACCAAATAAGGTAACCCAGTAGCGAGTTGAAGCAATATCCGGTGAATATATTTATAATAATAAAAGATCCATTGAAATCAAAATGATGTTCAAATTTTTTAATTTAAAAGAAAATATTAACACAACCTGAATTATTTTATGAATCAAATATATAAATATATCCTAGAAAAGGGAACGTAATTTGTTTTTTGTTAAGTAGAAAAATTTATTTATTGAATATGTAGCTTCTCTGGTATTCTTATATATATCTACCGATAACATAAATGACAAGGTATTTTTTAAGAAAAAAGGAAAGAAAGAACGAAAACATCATTTTTGAATCAAGAAAACACTCGGACTGGAAGATTATTGAACCATTATATACTTTGTTGGATGCATGAGGGTGAAAATGTATAAATGTTGGAACTTGAGTTGACATTCAACAAAATTGTTGTCATGATTTAATCAATTGCACTTTGATTAATTATAATACAAATATCCAAGATTCGAGTAATTTATTAATCATTTACACTTTGATTAATCAGAATGTAAATAATATAAATAGTTCAGAGAGTAACAATCAAAATAAAAAAAATCCTGAACTACATCTGCGCGGATGTAACTATTTCTGCGCAGAAGTAGTCTTCTGGTAATACCAAATAAGGTAACCCAGTAGCGAGTTGAAGCAATATCCGGTGAATATATTTATAATAATAAAAGATACATTGAAATCAAAATGATGTTCAAATTTTTTAATTTAAAAGAAAATATTAGCACAACCTGAATTATTTTATGAATCAAATATATAAATATATCCTAGAAAAGGAAACGTAATTTGTTTTTTGTTAAGTAGAAAATTTTATTTATTGAATATATAGCTTCTCTGGTATTCTTATATATATCTACCTATAACATAAATGACAATGTTTTTTAAAAAAAAAGGAAAGAAAGAAAGAAAACATCATTTTTGAATCAAGAAAATACTCGGACTGGAAGCTTATTGAACCATTATATACTTTGTTGGATGCATGAGGGTGAAAATGTATAAATGTTGGAACTTGAGACTACATTCAACAAAATTGTTGTCATGATTTAATCAATTGCACTTTGATTAATTATAATACAAATATCCAAGATTCGAGTAATTTATTAATCATTTACACTTTGATTAATCAGAATGTAAATAATATAAACAGTTCAGAGAGTAACAATCAAAATAAAAAAAATCCTGAACTACATCTGCGCGGATGTAACTATTTCTGCGCAGAAGTAGTCTTTTGGTAATACCAAATAAGGTAACCCATTAGCGAGTTAAAACAATATCCGGTGAATATATTTATAATAGTAAAAGATCCATTGAAATAAAAATGATGTTCAAATTTTTTAATTTAAAAGAAAATATTAGCACAACCTGAATTATTTTATGAATCAAATATATAAATATATCCAAGAAAAGGGAACGTAATTTGTTTTTTGTTAAGTAGAGAAATTTATTTATTGAATATATAGCTTTTATGGTATTCTTATATATATATCTACTCATAACATAAATGAAAAGGTTTTTTTTAAAAAAAAGGAAAGAAAGAAAGAAAACATCATTTTTGAATCAAGAAAATACTCGGACTGGAAGATTATTGAACCATTATATACCTGGTTGGATGTATGAGGGTGAAAATGTATACATGTTGGAACATGAAATGGCATTCAACAAAATTGTTATCATGATTTAATCTATTGCACTTTGATTAATTATAATACAAATATCCAAGATTCGAGTAATTTATTAATCATTTACACTTTGATTAATCAGAATGTAAATAATATAAACAGTTCAGATAGTAACAATCAAAATAAAAAAAACCTAAACTACATCTGCGCAAATGTAACTATTTCTGCGCAGACGTAGTCTTTTGGTAATACCAAATAAGGTAACCCAGTAGCGAGTTAAAGCAATATCCGGTGAATATATTTATAATAATAAAAGATCCATTGAAATAAAAATGATGTTCAAATTTTTTAATTTAAAAGAAAATATTAGCACAACCTGAATTATTTTATGAATCAAATATATAAATATATCAAAGAAAAGGGAACGTAATTTATTTTTTGTTAAGTAGAGAAATTTATTTATTGAATATATAGCTTTTATGGTATTCTTATATATATATCTACTTATAACATAAATGAAAAGTATAACATAAATGAAAAGGTTTTTTTTTAAAAAAAAGGAAAGAAAGAAAGAAAACATCATTTTTGAATCTTGAAAATACTCGGACTGGAAGATTATTGAACCATTATATACCTGATTGGATGTATGAGGGTGAAAATGTATACATGTTGGTACTTGAAATGGCACTCAACAAAATTGCTATCATGATTTAATCAATTACACTTTGATTAATTATAATACAAATATCCAAGATTCGAGTAATTTATTAATCAATTACACTTTGATTAATCGGAATTTAATAATATAAACAGTTCAGAGAGTAACAATCAAAATAAAAAAAATCCTGAACTACATCTGCGCGAAGGTAACTATTGCTGCGCAGAAGTAGTCTTCGTGTAATACCAAATAAGGTAACCCAGTAGCGAGTTAAAGCAATATCCGGTGAATATATTTATAATCATAAAAGATCCATTGAAATAAAAACAATGTTCAAATTTTTTAATTTAAAAGAAAATATTAGCACAACCTGAATTATTTTATGAATCACATATATAAATATATCGAAGAAAAGGGAACGTAATTTATTTTTTGTTAAGTAGAGAAATTTATTTATTGAATATATAGCTTTTATGGTATTCTTATATATATATATCTACTTATAACATAAATGAAAAGGTTTTTTTTTTAAAAAAAAGGAAAGAAAGAAAGAAAACATCATTTTTGAATCAAGAAAACACTCGGACTGGAAGATTATTGAACTATTATATACTTTGTTGGATGCATGAGGGTGAAAATGTATAAATGTTGGAACTAGAGATGACATTCAACAAAATTGTTGTCATGATTTAATCAATTGCACTTTGATTAATTATAATACAAATATCCAAGATTCGAGTAATTTATTAATCATTTACACTTTGATTAATCAGAATGTAAATAATATAAATAGTTCAGAGAGTAACAATCAAAATAAAAAAAATCCTAAACTACATCTGTGCAAATGTAACTATTTCTGCGCAGACGTAGTCTTTTGGTATTACCAAATAAGGTAACCCAGTAGCGAGTTAAAGCAATATCCGGTGAATATATTTATAATAATAAAAGATCTATTGAAATCAAAATGATGTTCAAATTTTTTAATTTAAAAGAAAATATTAGCACAACCTGAATTATTTTATGAATAAAATATATAAATATATCCAAGAAAAGGGAACGTAATTTATTTTTTGTTAAGTAGAGAAATTTATTTATTGAATATATAGCTTTTATGGTATTCTTATATATATATCTACTTATAACATAAATGAAAAGTATAACATAAATTAAAAGGTTTTTTTTTAAAAAAAGGAAAGAAAAAAAGAAAACATCATTTTTGAATCAAGAAAATACTCAGACTGGAAGATTATTGAACCATTATATACCTGGTTGGATGTATGAGGGTGAAAATGTATACATGTTGGAACTTGAAATGGCATTCAACAAAATTGCTATCATGATTTAATCAATTACACTTTGATTAATTATAATACAAATATCCAAGATTCGAGTAATTTATTAATCAATTACACTTTGATTAATCGGAATTTAATAATATAAATAGTTCAGAGAGTAACAATCAAAATAAAAAAAATCCTGAACTACATCTGCAAGGATGTAACTATTTCTGCGCAGAAGTAGTCTTCTGGTAATACCAAATAAGGTAACCCAGTAGCGAGTTAAAGCATTATCCGGTGAATATATTTATAATAATAAAAGATCCATTGAAATCAAAATGATGTTCAAATTTTTAAATTTAAAAAAAAATATTAGCACAACCTGAATTATTTTATGAATCAAATATATAAATATATCCAAGAAAAGGGAACATAATTTGTTTTTTGTTAAGTAGAGAAATTTATTTATTGAATATATAGCTTTTCTGGTATTCTTTTATATATATCTACTTATAACATAAAAGAAAAGGTTTTTTAAAAAAAAGGAAAGAAAGAAAGAAAACATCATTTTTGAATAAAGAAAATACTCGGATTGGAAGATTATTGAACCATTATATACCTGGTTGGATGTATGAGGGTGAAAATGTATGCATGTTGGAACTTGAAATGGCATTCAACAAAATTGTTATCATGATTTAATCAATTACACTTTGATTAATTATAATATATATATCCAATATTCGAGTAATTTATTAATCCATTAAACTTTAATTAATCAGAATATAAAGAATATAAACAGTTTAGAGAGTAAAAATCAAAATAAAAAAAATCCTGAACTACCTCTGCGCGGATGTAACTATTTCTGCGCCGAAGTAGTCTTCCGGTACTACCAAATAAGGTAACCCAATAGCGAGTTAAAGCAATATTCGCTGAATATAATTATAATAATAAAAGATCCATTGAAATCAAAATGATGTTCAAATTTTTTAATTTAAAAGAAAATATTAGCACAACCTGAATTATTTTATGAATCAAATATATAAATATATCCTAGAAAATGGAACGTATTTTGTTTTTTGTTAAGTAGAAAAATTTATTTATAGAATATATAGCTTCTCTGGTATTCTTATATATATCTACCTATAACATAAATGACAAGGTTTTTTTTAAAAAAAAAGGAAAGAAAGAAAGAAAACATCTTTTTTGCATCAAGAAAATACTCGGACTGGAAGATTATTGAACCATTATATTCCTTGTTGGATGCATGAGGGTGAAAATGTATAAATGTTGGAACTTGAAATGACATTCAACAAAATTGTTGTCATGATTTAATCAATTACACTTTGATTAATTATAATACAAATATCCAAGATTTGAGTAATTTATTAATCAATTACACTTTGATTAATCGGAATGTAAATAATATAAATAGTTCAGAGAGTAACAATCAAAATAAAAAAAATCCTGAACTACATCTGCGTGAATGTAACTATTTCTGCGCAGAAGTAGTCTTCTGGTAATACCAAATAAGGTAACCCAGTAGCGAGTTAAAGCAATATCCGGTGAATATATTTATAATAATAAAAGATCCATTGAAATCAAAATGATGTTCAAATTTTTTAATTTAAAAGAAAATATTAGCACAACCTGAATTATTTTATGAATCAAATATATAAATATATCCAAGAAAAGGGAACGTAATTTGTTTTTTGTTAAGTAGAGAAATTTATTTATTGAATATATAGCTTCTCTGGTATTTTTATATATATATCTACCTATAACATAAATGACAAGGTTTGTTTAAAAAAAAAGGAAAGAAAGAAAGAAAACATCATTTTTAAATCAAGAAAACACTCGGACTGGAAGATTATTGAACCATTATATACTTTGTTGGATGCATGAGGGTGAAAATGTATAAATGTTGGAACTTGAGATGACATTCAACAAAATTGTTGTCATGATTTAATCAATTACACTTTGATTAATTATAATACAAATATCCAAGATTCGAGTAATTTATTAATCAATTACACTTTGATTAATCGGAATGTAAATAATATAAATAGTTCAGAGAGTAACAATCAAAATAAAAAAAATCCTGAACTACATCTGCGCGGATGTAACTATTTCTGAGCAGAAGTAGTCTTCTGGTAATACCAAATAAGGTAACCCAGTAGCGAGTTAAAGCAATATCCGGTGAATATATTTATAATAATAAAAGATCCATTGAAATCAAAATGATGTTCAAATTTTTTAATTTAAAAGAAAATATTAACACAACCTGAATTATTTTATGAATAAAATATATAAATATATCATAGAAAAGGGAACGTAATTTTTTTTTGTTAAGTAGAGAAATTTATTTATTGAATATATAGCTTCTCTGGTATTCTTATATATATATCTATCTATAACATAAATGACAAGGTTTTTTTAAAAAAAAAGGAAAGAAAGAAAGAAAACATCATTTTTGAATCAAGAAAATACTCGGACTGGAAGATTATTTAACCATTATATACCTTCTTGGAAGCATGAGGGTGAAAATGTATACATGTTGGAACTTGAAATGACATTCAACAAAATTGTTATCATGATTTAATCAATTACACTTTGATTAATTATAATACAAATATCCAAGATCCGAGTAATTTATTAATCAATTACACTTTGATTAATTAGAATGTAAATAATATAAATAGTTCAGAGAGTAACAATCAAAATAAAAAAAATCCTGAACTACATCTGCATGGATGTAACTATTTCCGCGCAGAAGTAGTCTTCTGGTAATACCAAATAAGGTAACCCAGTAGCGAGTTGAAGCAATATCCGGTGAATATATTTATAATAATAAAAGATCCATTGAAATCAAAATGATGTTCAAATTTTTTAATTTAAAAGAAAATATTAACACAACCTGAATTATTTTATGAATCAAATATATAAATATATCCTAGAAAAGGGAACGTAATTTGTTTTTTGTTAAGTAGAAAAATTTATTTATTGAATATGTAGCTTCTCTGGTATTCTTATATATATCTACCGATAACATAAATGACAAGGTATTTTTTAAGAAAAAAGGAAAGAAAGAAAGAAAACATCATTTTTGGATCAAGAAAACACTCGGACTGGAAGATTATTGAACCATTATATACTTTGTTGGATGCATGAGGGTGAAAATGTATAAATGTTGGAACTTGAGTTGACATTCGACAAAATTGTTGTCATGATTTAATCAATTGCACTTTGATTAATTATAATACAAATATCCAAGATTCGAGTAATTTATTAATCATTTACACTTTGATTAATCAGAATGTAAATAATATAAATAGTTCAGAGAGTAACAATCAAAATAAAAAAAATCCTGAACTACATCTGCGCGGATGTAACTATTTCTGCACAGAAGTAGTCTTCTGGTAATACCAAATAAGGTAACCCAGTAGCGAGTTGAAGCAATATCCGGTGAATATATTTATAATAATAAAAGATACATTGAAATCAAAATGATGTTCAAATTTTTTAATTTAAAAGAAAATATTAGCACAACCTGAATTATTTTATGAATCAAATATATAAATATATCCTAGAAAAGGAAACGTAATTTGTTTTTTGTTAAGTAGAAAATTTTATTTATTGAATATATAGCTTCTCTGGTATTCTTATATATATCTACCTATAACATAAATGACAATGTTTTTTAAAAAAAAAGGAAAGAAAGAAAGAAAACATCATTTTTGAATCAAGAAAATACTCGGACTGGAAGCTTATTGAACCATTATATACTTTGTTGGATGCATGAGGGTGAAAATGTATAAATGTTGGAACTTGAGACTACATTCAACAAAATTGTTGTCATGATTTAATCAATTGCACTTTGATTAATTATAATACAAATATCCAAGATTCGAGTAATTTATTAATCATTTACACTTTGATTAATCAGAATGTAAATAATATAAACAGTTCAGAGAGTAACAATCAAAATAAAAAAAAATCCTGAACTACATCTGCACGGATGTAACTATTTCTGCGCAGAAGTAGTCTTTTGGTAATACCAAATAAGGTAACCCATTAGCGAGTTAAAACAATATCCGGTGAATATATTTATAATAGTAAAAGATCCATTGAAATAAAAATGATGTTCAAATTTTTTAATTTAAAAGAAAATATTAGCACAACCTGAATTATTTTATGAATCAAATATATAAATATATCCAAGAAAAGGGAACGTAATTTGTTTTTTGTTAAGTAGAGAAATTTATTTATTGAATATATAGCTTTTATGGTATTCTTATATATATATCTACTCATAACATAAATGAAAAGGTTTTTTTTAAAAAAAAGGAAAGAAAGAAAGAAAACATCATTTTTGAATCAAGAAAATACTCGGACTGGAAGATTATTGAACCATTATATACCTGGTTGGATGTATGAGGGTGAAAATGTATACATGTTGGAACATGAAATGGCATTCAACAAAATTGTTATCATGATTTAATCTATTGCACTTTGATTAATTATAATACAAATATCCAAGATTCGAGTAATTTATTAATCATTTACACTTTGATTAATCAGAATGTAAATAATATAAACAGTTCAGATAGTAACAATCAAAATAAAAAAAACCTAAACTACATCTGCGCAAATGTAACTATTTCTACGCAGACGTAGTCTTTTGGTAATACCAAATAAGGTAACCCAGTAGCGAGTTAAAGCAATATCCGGTGAATATATTTATAATAATAAAAGATCCATTGAAATAAAAATGATGTTCAAATTTTTTAATTTAAAAGAAAATATTAGCACAACCTGAATTATTTTATGAATCAAATATATAAATATATCAAAGAAAAGGGAACGTAATTTATTTTTTGTTAAGTAGAGAAATTTATTTATTGAATATATAGCTTTTATGGTATTCTTATATATATATCTACTTATAACATAAATGAAAAGTATAACATAAATGAAAAGGTTTTTTTTAAAAAAAGGAAAGAAAGAAAGAAAACATCATTTTTGAATCAAAAAAATACTCGGACTGGAAGATTATTGAACCATTATATACCTGGTTGGATGTATGAGGGTGAAAATGTATACATGTTGGTACTTGAAATGGCACTCAACAAAATTGCTATCATGATTTAATCAATTACACTTTAATTAATTATAATACAAATATCCAAGATTCGAGTAATTTATTAATCAATTACACTTTGATTAATCGGAATTTAATAATATAAACAGTTCAGAGAGTAACAATCAAAATAAAAAAAATCCTGAACTACATCTGC
The DNA here is from genome assembly GCA_037975025.1 of Excoecaria agallocha. Taxonomy (NCBI): domain Eukaryota; kingdom Viridiplantae; phylum Streptophyta; class Magnoliopsida; order Malpighiales; family Euphorbiaceae; genus Excoecaria; species Excoecaria agallocha. Next base: position 1,946,703 of record JBBPFJ010000019.1, on the reverse strand, counting down.
GCGAATGTAACTATTGCTGCGCAGAAGTAGTCTTCGTGTAATACCAAATAAGGTAACCCAGTAGCGAGTTAAAGCAATATCCGGTGAATATATTTATAATCATAAAAGATCCATTGAAATAAAAACAATGTTCAAATTTTTTAATTTAAAAGAAAATATTAGCACAACCTGAATTATTTTATGAATCACATATATAAATATATCGAAGAAAAGGGAACGTAATTTATTTTTTGTTAAGTAGAGAAATTTATTTATTGAATATATAGCTTTTATGGTATTCTTATATATATATATCTATCTATAACATAAATGAAAAGGTTTTTTTTTAAAAAAAAGGAAAGAAAGAAAGAAAACATCATTTTTGAATCAAGAAAATACTCGGACTGGAAGATTATTTAACTATTATATACCTTGTTGGATGTATGAGGATGAAAATGTATACATATTGGAACTTGAAATGGCATTCAATAAAATTGTTATCATTATTTAATCAATTAAACTTTGATTAATTATAATACAAATATCCAAGATTCGAGTAATTTATTAATCAATTACACTTTGATTAATCAGAATGTAAAAAATTTAAATAGTTCAGAGAGTAACAATCAAAATAAAAAAAAATCCTGAACTACATCTACGCGGATGTAACTATTTATGCGCAGAAGTTGTCTTCTGGTAATACCAAATAAGGTAACCCAGTAGCGAGTTAAAGCAATATCCGGTGAATATATTTATAATAATAAAAGATCCATTGAAATCAAAATGATGTTCAAATTTTTTAATTTAAAAGAAAATATTAACACAACCTGAATTATTTTATGAATCAAATATATAAATATATCCTAGAAAAGGGAACGTAATTTGTTTTTTGTTAAGTAGAAAAATTTATTTATTGAATATATAGCTTCTCTGGTATTCTTATATATATCTACCTATAACATAAATGACAAGGTTATTTTAAAAAAAAGGAAAGAAAGAAAGAAAACATCATTTTTGAATCAAGAAAACACACGGACTGGAAGATTATTGAACCATTATATACTTTGTTGGATGTATGAGGGTGAAAATGTATAAATGTTGGAACTAGAGATGACATTCAACAAAATTGTTGTCATGATTTAATTAATTGCACTTTGATTAATTATAATACAAATATCCAAGATTCGAGTAATTTATTAATCATTTACACTTTGATTAATCAGAATGTAAATAATATAAACAGTTCAGAGAGTAACAATCAAAATAAAAAAAATCCTGAAGTACATCTACGCGGATGTAACTATTTCTGCGCAGAAGTTGTCTTCTGGTAATACCAAATAAGGTAACCCAGTAGCGAGTTAAAGCAATATCCGGTGAATATATTTATAATAATAAAAGATCCATTGAAATCAAAATGATGTTCAAATTTTTTAATTTAAAAGAAAATATTAACACAACCTGAATTATTTTATGAATCAAATATATAAATATATCCTAGAAAAGGGAACGTAATTTTTTTTTGTTAAGTAGAAAAATTTATTTATTGAATATATAGCTTCTCTTGTATTCTTATATATATCTACCTATAACATAAATGACAAGGTTTTTTTAAAAAAAAAAGGAAAGAAAGAAAGAAAACATCATTTTTGAATCAAGAAAACACTCGGACTGGAAGATTATTGAACCATTATATACTTTGTTGGATGCATGAGGGTGAAAATGTATAAATGATGGAACTTGAGATGACATTCAACAAAATTGTTGTCATGATTTAATCAATTGCACTTTGATTAATTATAATACAAATATCCAAGATTCGAGTAATTTATTAATCATTTACACTTTGATTAATCAGAATGTAAATAATATAAACAGTTCAGAGAGTAACAATCAAAATAAAAAAAATCCTGAACTACATCTGCGCGGATGTAACTATTTCTGCGCAGAAGTAGTCTTTTGGTAATACCAAATAAGGTAACCCAGTAGCGAGTTAAAGCAATATCCGGTTAATATATTTATAATAATAAAAGATCCATTGAAATCAAAATGATGTTCAAATTTTTTAATTTAAAAGAAAATATTAGCACAACCTGAATTATTTTATGAATCAATTATATAAATATATCCAAGAAAAGGGAACGTAATTTGTTTTTTGTTAAGTAAAGAAATTTATTTATTGAATATATAGCTTTTCTGGTATTCTTATATATATATCTACTTATAACATAAATGAAAAGGTTTTTTTTTAAAAAAAGGAAAGAAAGATAGAAAACATTATTTTTGAATCAAGAAAATACTCGGACTGGAAGATTATTGAGCCATTATATACCTGGTTGGATGTATGAGGATGAAAATGTATACATATTGGAACTTGAAATGGCATTCAATAAAATTGTTATCATTATTTAATCAATTAAACTTTGATTAATTATAATACAAATATCCAAGATTCGAGTAATTTATTAATCCATTAAACTTTGATTAATCAGAATGTAAAGAATATAAACAGTTTAGAGAGTAAAAATCAAAATAAAAAAAATCCTGAACTACATCTGCGCGGATGTAACTATTTCTGCACAGAAGTAGTCTTCTGGTAATACCAAATAAGGTAACCCAGTAGCGAGTTAAAGCAATATCCGGTGAATATATTTATAATAATAAAAGATCCATTGAAATCAAAATGATGTTCAAATTTTTTAATTTAAAAGAAAATATTAACACAACCTGAATTATTTTATGAATCAAATATATAAATATATCCTAGAAAAGGGAACGTAATTTGTTTTTTGTTAAGTAGAAAAATTTATTTAATGAATATATAGCTTCTCTGGTATTCTTATATATATATGCTTATAACATAAATGACAAGGTTTTTTTAAAAAAAAGGAAAGAAAGAAAGAAAACATCATTTTTGAATCAAGAAAATACTCGGACTGGAAGATTATTGAACCATTATATTCCTTGTTGGATGCATGAGGGTGAAAATGTATAAATGTTGGAACTAGAGATGACATTCAACAAAATTGTTGTCATGATTTAATCAATTGCACTTTGATTAATTATAATACAAATATCCAAGATTCGAGTAATTTATTAATCATTTACACTTTGATTAATCGGAATGTAAATAATATAAACAGTTCAGAGAGTAAAAATCAAAATAAAAAAATCCTGAACTACATCTACGCGGATGTAACTATTTCTGCGCAGAAGTTGTCTTCTGGTAATACCAAATAAGGTAACCCAGTAGCGAGTTAAAGCAATATCCGGTGAATATATTTATAATAATAAAAGATCCATTGAAATCAAAATGATGTTCAAATTTTTTAATTTAAAAGAAAATATTAACACAACCTGAATTATTTTATGAATCAAATATATAAATATATCCTAAAAAAGGGAACGTAATTTGTTTTTTGTTAAGTAGAAAAATTTATTTATTGAATATATAGCTTCTCTTGTATTCTTATATATATCTACCTATAACATAAATGACAAGGTTTTTTTAAAAAAAAAGGAAAGAAAGAAAGAAAACATCATTTTTGAATCAAGAAAACACTCGGACTGGAAGATTATTGAACCATTATATACTTTGTTGGATGCATGAGGGTGAAAATGTATAAATGTTGGAACTTGAGATGACATTCAACAAAATTGCTGTCATGATTTAATCAATTACACTTTGATTAAATATAATACAAATATCCAAGATTCGAGTAATTTATTAATCAATTACACTTTGATTAATCGGAATGTAAATAATATAAATAGTTCAAAGAGTAACAATCAAAATAAAAAAAAATCCTGAACTATATCTGCGCGGATGTAACTAGTTCTGCGCAGAAGTAGTCTTCTGGTAATACCAAATAAGGTAACCCAGTAGCGAGGTAAAGCAATATCCGGTGAATATATTTATAATAATAAAAGATCCATTGAAATCGAAATGATGTTCAAATTTTTAAATTTAAAAAAAATATTACCACAACCTGAATTATTTTATGAATCAAATATATAAATATATCCAAGAAAAGGGAACATAATTTGTTTTTTGTTAAATAGAGAAATTTATTTATTGAATATATAGCTTTTCTGGTATTCTTTTATATATATCTACTTATAACATAAAAGAAAAGGTTTTTTAAAAAAAAAGGAAAGAAAGAAAGAAAACATCATTTTTGAATCAAGAAAATACTCGGATTGGAAGATTATTGAACCATTATATACCTGGTTGGATGTATGAGGGTGAAAATGTATACATGTTGGAACTTGAAATGGCATTCAACAAAATTGTTATCATGATTTAATCAATTACACTTTGATTAATTATAATACAAATTCTACGCAGAAGTAGTCTTCTGGTACTACCAAATAAGGTAACCCAATAGCGAGTTAAAGCAATATCCGGTGAATATATTTATAATAATAAAAAATCCATTGAAATCAAAATGATGGTAAAATTTTTTAATTTAAAATAAAATATTAGCACAACCTGAATTATTTTATGAATCAAATATATAAATATATCATAGAAAAGGGAACGTAATTTGTTTTTTGTTAAGTAGAAAAATTTATTTATTTAATATATAGCTTCTCTGGTATTCTTATATATATATATCTATCTATAACATAAATGACAAGGGTTTTTTAAAAAAAGGAAAGAAAGAAAGAAAACATCATTTTTGAATCAAGAAAATACTCGGACCGAAAGATTATTGAACCATTATATACCTTGTTGGATGATTTGTATTATAATTAATCAAAGTGTAATTGATTAAATCATGATAACAATTTTGTTGAATGTCATTTCAAGTTCCAACATGTATACATTTTCACCCTCATGCATCCAACAAGGTATATAATGGTTAAATAATCTTCCAGTCCGAGTATTTTCTTGATTCAAAAATGATGTTTTCTTTCTTTCTTTCCTTTTTTTAAAAAAAGCCTTGTCAATTATGGTATAGGTAGATATATATATATAAGAATACCAGAGAAGCTATATATTCAATAAATAAATTTCTCTACTTAACAAAAAACAAATTACGTTCCCTTTTCTATGATATATTTATATATTTGATTCATAAAATAATTCATGTTGTGCTAATATTTTCTTTTAAATTAAAAAATTTGAACATCATTTTGATTTCAATGTATCTTTTATTATTATAAAAATATTCACCGGATATTGCTTTAACTCGCTATTGGGTTACCTTATTTGGTAGTACCAGAAGACTACTTCTGCGCAGAAATAGTTACATCCACGCAGATGTAGTTCAGGATTTTTTTTATTTTGATTTTTACTCTCTAAACTGTTTATATTCTTTACATTCTGATTAATTAAAGTTTAATGGATTAATAAATTACTCGAATCTTGGATATTTGTATTATAATTAATCAAACTGTAATTGATTAAATCATGATAACAATTTTGTTGAAAGTCATTCCAAGTTCCAACATGTATACATTTTCACCATTATACATCCAACCAGGTATATAATGGTTCAATAATTTTCCAGTCCGAGTATTTTCTTGATTCAAAAATGATGTTTTCTTTCTTTCTTTCCTTTTTTTTTAAAAAACCTTGTCATTTATGTTATAGATTGATATATATATAAGAATACCAGAGAAGCTATATATTCAATAAATAAATTTCTCTACTTAACAAAAATACAAATTACGTTCGCTTTTCTATGATATATTTATATATTTGATTCATAAAATAATTCAGGTTGTGCTAATATTTTCTTTAATTTAAAAAATTTGAACATCATTTTGATTTCAATGGATCTTTTATTATTATAAATATATTCACCGGATATTGCTTTAACTCGGTATTGGGTTACCTTATTTGGTAGTACCAGAAGACTACTTCTGCGTAGAAATTGTTACATCCACGCAGATGTAGCTCAGGATTTTTTTTATTTTGATTGTTACTCTCTGAACTGTTTATATTATTTACATTCTAATTAATCAATGTGTAATTGATTAATAAATTACTCGAATCTTGGATATTTGTATTATAATTAATCAAAGTGTAATTGATTAAATCATGATAACAATTTTGTTGAATGTCATTTCAAGTTCCAACATGTATACATTTTCACCCTCATGCATCCAACAAGGTATATAATGGTTAAATAATCTTCCAGTCCGAGTATTTTCTTGATTCAAAAATGATGTTTTCTTTCTTTCCTTTTTTTTTAAAAAACCTTGTAATTTATGTTATAGATAGATATATATATATAAGAATACCAGAGAAGCTATATATTCAATAAATAAATTTCTCTACTTAACAAAAAACAAATTACGTTCCCTTTTCTATGATATATTTATCTATTTGATTCATAAAATAATTCTGGTTGTGCTAATATTTTCTTTTAAATTAAAAAATTTGAACATCATTTTGATTTCAATGGATCTTTTATTATTATAAATATATTAACCGGATATTGCTTTAACTCGGTATTGGGTTACCTTATTTGGTAGTACCAGAAGACTACTTCTGCATAGAAATAATTACATCAGCGCAGATGTAGCTCAGGATTTTTTTTATTTTGATTGTTACTCTCTGAACTGTTTATATTATTTACATTCTGATTAATCAAAGTGTAATTGATTAATAAATTACTCGAATCTTGGATATTTATATTATAATTAATCAAAGTGTAATTGATTAAATCATGATAACAATTTTGTTGAATGTCATTTCAAGTTCCAACATGTATACATTTTCACCCTCATGCATCCAACAAGGTATATAATGGTTAAATAATCTTCCAGTCCGAGTATTTTCTTGATTCAAAAATGATGTTTTCTTTCTTTCTTTCCTTTTTTTTAAAAAACCTTGTCATTTATGTTATAGATAGATATATATATATATAAGAATACCAGAGAAGCTATATATTCAATAAATAAATTTCTCTACTTAACAAAAAAAAAATTACGTTCCCTTTTCTATGATATATTTCTATATTTGATTCATAAAATAATTCATGTTGTGCTAATATTTTCTTTTAAATTAAAAAATTTGATCATTTTGATTTCAATGGATCTTTTATTATTATAAATATATTCACCGGATATTGCTTTAACTCGCTATTGGGTTACCTTATTTGGTAGTACCAGAAGACTACTTCTGCGCAGAAATAGTTACATCCGCGCAGATGTAGTTCAGGATTTTTTTTATTTTAATTTTTATTCTCTAAACTGTTTATATTCTTTACATTCTGATTAATTAAAGTTTAATGGATTAATAAATTACTCGAATCTTGGATATTTGTATTATAATTAATCAAAGTGTAATTGATTAAATCATGATAACAATTTTGTTGAATGTCATTTCAAGTTCCAACATGCATACATTTTCACCCTCATGCATCCAAAAAGGTATATAATGGTTAAATAATTTCTACCAAATAAGGTAACCGAATAGCGAGTTAAAGCAATATCCGGTGAATATATTTATAATAATAAAAGATCAATGGAAATCAAAATGATGTTCAAATTTTTTAATTTAAAAGAAAATATTAGCACAACCTGAATTATTTTATGAATCAAATATATAAATATATCCTAGAAAAGGGAACGTAATTTTTTTTTTGTTAAGTAGAGAAATTTATTTATTGAATATATAGCTTCTCTGGTATTCTTATATATATCTACTTATAACATAAATGAAAAGGTTTTTAAAAAAAGGAAAGAAAGAAAGAAAACATAATTTTTGAATCAAGAAAATACTCGGACTGGAAGATTATTGAACCATTATATACCTGGTTGGATGCATGAGGGTGAAAATGTATACATGTTGGAACTTGAAATGACATTCAACAAAATTGTTATCATGATTTAATCAATTACACTTTGACTAATTATAATACAAATATCCAAGATTCGAATAATTTATTAATCAATTACACTTTGATTAATCAGAATGTAAAGAATAAAAAGAGTTTAGAGAGTAAAAATAAAAATAAAAAATCATGAACTACATCTGCGCGGATGTAACTATTTCTGCGCAGAAGTAGTCTTCTGGTACTACCAAATAAGGTAACCCAATAGCGAGTTAAAGCAATATCCGATGAATATATTTATAATAATAAAAGATCAATTGAAATCAAAATGATGTTCAAATTTTTTAATTTAAAAGAAAATATTAGCACAACCTGAATTATTTTATGAATCAAATATATAAATATATCCTAGAAAAGGGAACGTAATTTGTTTTTTGTTAAGTAGAGAAATTTATTTACTGAATATATAGCTTCTCTGGTATTCTTATATATATCTACTTATAACATAAATGAAAAGGTTTTTAAAAAAAGGAAAGAAAGAAAGAAAACATAATTTTTGAATTAAGAAAATACTCGGACTGGAAGATTATTGAACCATTATATACCTGGTTGGATACATGATGGTGAAAATGTATACATGTTGGAACTTGAAAAGACATTCAATAAAATTGTTATCATTATTTAATCAATTACACTTTGATTAATTATAATACAAATATCCAAGATTCGAGTAATTTATTAATCAATTACACTTTGATTAATCAGAATGTAAAGAATATAAACAGTTCCGAGAGTAAAAATCAAAATAAAAAAAAATCCTGAACTACATCTGCGCGAATGTAACTATTTCTTCGCAGAAGTAGTCTTCTGGTACTAACAAATAAGGCAACCCAATAGAGAGTTAAAGCAATATCCTGTGAATATATTTGTAATAATAAAGATCCATTAAAATCAAAATGATGTTTAAATTTTTTAATTTAAAAGAAAATATTAGCACAACCTGTATTATTTTATGAATCAAATATATAAATATATCTTAGAAAAGGGAACGTAATTTTTTTTAGTAGAGAAATTTATTTATTGAATATATAGCTTCTCTGGTATTCTTATATATATCTACTTATAACATAAATGAAAAGGTATTTAAAAAAAAGAAAAGAAAGAATGAAAACATAATTTTTGAATCAAGAAAATACTCGGACTGGAAGATTATTAAACCATTATATACCTGGTTGGATGCATTAGGGTGAAAATGTATACATGTTGGAACTTGAAATGACATTCAACAAAATTGTAATCATGATTTAATCAATTACACTTTTATTAATTATAATACAAATATCAAAGATTCGAGTAATTTATTAATCAATTACACTTTGATTAATCAGAATGTAAAGAATATAAACAGTTCAGAGAGTAAAAATCAAAATAAAAAAAATCCTGAACTACATCTGCGCGGATGTAACTATTTCTTCGCAGACGTAGTCTTCTGGTACTAACAAATAAGGCAACCCAATAGAGAGTTAAAGCAATATCCTGTGAATATATTTGTAATAATAAAGATCCATTAAAATCAAAATGATGTTTAAATTTTTTAATTTAAAAGAAAATATTAGCACAACCTGAATTATTTTATGAATCAAATATATAAATATATCCTAGAAAAGGGAAAGTAATTAGTTTTTAGTTAAGTGGAGAAATTTATTTGAATCAAGAAAATACTCGGACTGGAAGATTATTGAACCATTATATACCTGGTTGGATGCATGAGGGTGAAAATGTATACATGTTGGAACTTGAAATGATATTCAACAAAATTGTTATCATGATTTAATCAATTACACTTTGATAAATTATAATACAAATATCCAAGATTCGAGTAATTTATTAATCAATTACACTTTGATTAATAAAAATGTAAAGAATATAAATAGTTCAGAGAGTAAAAATAAAAATAAAAAAAATCCTGAAGTACATCTGCGCTGATGTAACTATTGCTGCGCAAAAGTAGTCTTCTTGTACTAACAAATAAGGTAACCCAATAGCGAGTTAAAGCAATATCCTGTGAATATATTTATAATAATAAAATATCCATTGAAGTCAAAATAATGTTCAAATTTTTTAATTTAAAAGAAATTATTAGGACAACCTGAATTATTTTATGAATCAAATATATAAATATATACTAGAAAAGGGAACGTAATTTATTTTTTGTTAAGTAGAGAAATTTATTTATCGAATATATAGCTTCTCTGGTATTCTTATATATATCTACTTATAACATAAATGAAAAGGTTTTTTAAAAAAAAAGGAAAGAAAGAAAGAAAACATCATTTTTGAATCAAGAAAATATTCGAACTGGAAGATTATTGAACAATTATATACCTGATTGGATGCATGAGGGCGAAAACGTATACATGTTGGAACTTAAAATGACATTCAACAAAATTGTTATTATGATTTAATCGATTACACTTTGATTAATTATAATACAAATATCCAATATTCGAGTAATTTATTAATTAATTACACTTTGATTAATTAGAATGTAAAGAATATAAACAGTTCAGAGAGTAAAAATAAAAATAAAAAAAATCCTGAAATACATCTGCGCGGATGTAACTATTTCTGCGCAGAAGTAGTCTTCTGGGACTACCAAATAAGGTAATCCAATAACGAGTTAAAGCAATATCCGATGAATATATTTATAATAATAAAAGATCCATTGAAATCAAAATGATGTTCAAATTATTTAATTTAAAAGAAAATATTAGCACAACCTGAATTATTTTATGAATCAAATATATAAATATATCCTAGAAAAGGGAACGTAATTTGTTTTTTGTTAAGTAGAGAAATTTATTTATTGAATAAATAGCTTTTCTGGTATTCTTATATATATCTACTTATACCATAAATGAAAAGGTTTTTTTTAAAAAAGGAAAGAAATAAATAAAACATCATTTTTGAATCAAGAAAATACTCGGACTGGAAGATTATTGAACCATTATATACCTAGTTGGATGCATGAGGGTGAAAATGTATACATGTTGGAACTTTAAATGACATTGAACAAAATTGTTATCATGATTTAATCAATTACACTTTGATTAATTATAATACAAATATCCAAGATTCGAGTAATTTATTGATCAATTACACTTTGATTAATAAGAACTTAAAGAATATAAAAAGTTCATATAGTAAAAATCAAAATAAAAAAAAAATCCTGAACTACATCTGCGCGGATGTAACTATTTCTGCGCAGAAGTAGTCATCTGGTACTAACAAATAAGGCAACCCAGTAGAGAGTTAAAGCAATATCCTGTGAATATATTTGTAATAAAAAAAAGATCCATTAAAATCAAAATGATTTTCAAATTTTTTAATTAAATAGAAAATATTAGCACAGCCTGAATTATTTTATGAATCAAATATATAAATATATCCTAGAAAAAGGAATGTAATTTGTTTTTTGTTAAGTAGAGAAATTTATTTGAATCAAGAAAATACTCGGACTGGAAGATTATTGAACCATTATATACCTGGTTGGATGCATAAGGGTGAAAATGTATACATGTTGGAACTTGAAATGATATTCAACCAAATTGTTATCATGATTTAAATCAATTACACTTTGATTAATTATAATATAAATATTCAAGATTCGAGTAATTTATTAATCAATTACACTTTGATTAATCAGTATGTAAAGAATATAAACAGTTCAGAGATTAAAAATCAAAATAAAAAAAATCTTGAATTATATCTGTGCGGATGTAACTATTTCTGTGCAGAAGTAGTTTCTGGTACTAAAAATTAAGGTAACCCAATAGCGAGTTAAAGCAATATCCTGTGACTATATTTATAATAATAAAAGATCCATCGAAATCAAAATGATGTTCAAATTTTTTAATTTAAAAGAAAATATTAGCACAACCTGAATTATTTTATGAATTAAATATATAAATATATCCTAGAAAATGGAACGTAATTTGTTTTTTGTTAAGTAGAGAAATTTATTTATTGAATATATAGCTTCTCTGGTATTTTTATATATATCTACTTATACATAAATGAAAAGGTTTTTTAAAAATAAGGAAAGAAAGAAAGAAAACATCATTTTTGAATCAAGAAAATACTCGGACTGGAAGATTATTGAACCATTATATACCTGGTTGGATGCATGAGGGTGAAAATGTATACATAATGGAACTTGAAATGACATTCAACAAAATTGTTATCATGATTTAATCAATTACACTTTGATTAATTATAAAACAAATATCCAAGATTCGAGTAATTTATTAATCAATTATACTTTGACTAATCAGAATGTAAATAATATAAACAGTTCAGAGAGTAAAAATCAAAATAAAAAAAAATTCTAAACTACATTTGCGCTGATGTCACTATTTCCGCGCAGAAGTAGTCTTCTGGTACTAACACATAAGGTAACCCAATAGAGAGTTAAAGCAATATCCTGTGAATATATTTTTTAAAATAAAAGATCCATTAAAATCAAAATGATGTTAAAATTTTTTAATTTAAAAGAAAATATTAGCACAACCTGAATTATTTTATGAATCAAATATATAAATATATCCTAGAAAAGGAAACGTAATTTTTTTTAGAAGAGAAATTTATTTATTGAATATATAGCTTCTCTGGTATTCTTATATATATCTACTTATAACATAAAAGAAAAGGTTTTTTAAAAAAAGGAAAGAAAGAAAACATCATTTTTGAATCAAGAAAATACTCGGACTGGAAGATTAATGAACCACTATATACCCGGTTGGATGCATGAGGGTGAAAATGTATACATGTTGGAACTAGAAATGACATTCAACAAAATTGTAATCATGATTTAATCAATACACTTTTATTAATTATAATACAAATATCCATGATTCGAGTAATTTATTAATCAATTACACTTTGATTAATCAGAATGTAAAGAATATAAACAGTTCAGAGAGTAAAAATCAAAATAAAAAAAAATCCTGAACTACATCTGCGCTGATGTAATTATTTCTGCGCAGAAGTAGTCATCTGGTACTAACAAATAAGGTAACCCAATAGAGAGTTAAAGCAATATCCTGTGAATATATTTGTAATAATAAAGATCCATTAAAATCAAAATGATGTTGAAATATTTTAATTTAAAAGAAAATATTAGCACAACCTGAATTATTTTATGAATCAAATATAAAAATATATCCTAGAAAAGGGAATGTAATTTGTTTTTTGTTATGTAGAGAAATTTATTTGAATCAAGAAAATACTCGGACTGGAAGATTATTGAACCATTATATACCTGGTTGGATGCATGAGGGTGAAAATGTATACATGTTGGAACTTGAAATGATATTCAACAAAATTGTTATCATGATTTAATCAATTACACTTTGATTAATTATAATACAAATATCCAAGATTCGAGTAATTTATTAATCAATTACACTTTGATTAATCAGAATGTAAAGAATATAAACAGTTCAGAGAGTAAAAATCAAAATAAAAAAAAATCCTGAACTACATCTGCGCAGACGTAACTATTTCTGCGCAGAAGTAGTCTTCTGGTACTAACAAATAAGGTAACCCAATAGATAGTTAAAGCAATATCCTGTGAATATATTTGTAATAATAAAGATCCATTAAAATCAAAATGATGTTGAAATTTTTTAATTTATAAGAAAATATTAGCATAACCTGAATTATTTTATGAATCAAATATATAAATATATCCTAGAAAAGGGAACGTAATTTGTTTTTTGTTATGTAGAGAAATTTATTTGAATCAAGAAAATACTCGGACTGGAAGATTATTGAACCATTATATAACTGGTTGGATGCAAGAGGGTGAAAATGTATACATGTTGGAACTTGAAATGATATTCAACAAAATTGTTATCATGATTTAATCAATTACACTTTGATTAATTATAATACAAATATCCATGATTCGAGTAATTTATTAATCAATTACACTTTGATTAATGAGAATGTAAAGAATATAAACAGTTCAGAGAGTAAAAATCAAAATAAAAAAATCCTGAACTACATCTGCGCTGATGTAACTATTTCTGCGCAGAAGTAGTCATCTGGTACTAACAAATAAGGTAACCAAATAGAGAGTTAAAGCAATATCCTGTGAATATATTTGTAATAATAAAGATCCATTAAAATCAAAATGATGTTGAAATTTTTTAATTTAAAAGAAAATATTAGCACAACCTGAATTATTTTATGAATCAAATATATAAATATATCCTAGAAAAGGGAACGTAATTTGTTTTTTGTTATGTAGAGAAATTTATTTGAATCAAGAAAATACTCTGACTGGAAGATTATTGAACCATTATATACCTGGTTGGATGCATGAGGGTGAAAATGTATACATGTTGGAACTTGAAATGATATTCAACAAAATTGTTATCATGATTTAATCAATTACACTTTGATTAATTATAATACAAATATCCAAGATTCGACAATAGAGAGTTAAAGCAATATCCTGTGAATATATTTGTAATAATAAAAGATCCATTAAAATCAAAATGATGTTCAAATTTTTTAATTTAAAAGAAAATATTAGCACAACCTGAATTATTTTTTGAATCAAATATATAAATATATCCTAGAAAAGGGAAAGTAATTTTTTTAGTAGAGAAATTTATTTATTGAATATATAGCTTCTCTGGTATTCTTATATATATCTACTTATAACATATATGAAAAGGTTTTTTTAAAAAAAAGGAAAGAAAGAAAGAAAACATAATTTTTGAATCAAGAAAATACTCGAACTGGATGATTATTGAACCATTATATACCTGGTTGGATGCATGAGGGCGAAATTGTAAACATGTTGGAACTTGAAATGACATTCAACAAAATTGTTATCATTATTTAATCAATTACACTTTGATTAATTATAATACAAATATCCAATATTCGAGTAATTTATTAATCAATTACACTTTGATTAATCAGAATGTAAATAATATAAACAGTTCAGAGAGTAAAAATCAAAATAGAAAAAATCCTGCACTACATCTGCGCGGATGTAACTATTTCTGCGCAGAAGTAGTCTTCTGGGACTAACAAATAAGGCAATCCAATAGCGAGTTAAAGCAATATCCTGTGAATATATTTGTAATAATAAAAGATCCATTAAAATCAAAATGATGTTCAAATTTTTTAATTTAAAAAAAAATACTAGCACAACCTGAATTATTTTTTGAATCAAATATATAAATATATCCTAGAAAAGGGAAAGTAATTTTTTTTAGTAGAGAAATTTATTTATTGAATATATAGCTTCTCTGGTATTCTTATATATATCTACTTATAACATAAATGAAAATGTTTTTTAAAAAAAGGAAAGAAAGAAAGAAAACATAATTTTTGTATCAAGAAAATACTCGGACTGGAAGATTATTGAACAATTATATACATGGTTGGATGCATGAGGGTGAAAATGTATGCATGTTGGAACTTGAAATTACATTCAACAAAATTGTAATCATGATTTAATCAATTACACTTTGATAAATTATAATACAAATATCCAAGATTCGAGTAATTTATTAATCAATTACGCTTTGATTAATCAAAATGTAAAGAATATTAAAAGTTCATAGAGTAAAAATAAAAATAAAAAAATACTGAACTACATCTGCGCGGATGTAACTATTTCTGTGCAGAAGTAGTCTTCTGGTACTAACAAATAAGGCAACCCAATAGAGAGTTAAAGCAATATCCTGTGAATATATTTGTAATAATAAAAGATCCATTAAAATCAAAATGATGTTCAAATTTTTTAATTTAAAAGAAAATATTAGCACAACCTGAATTATTTTTTGAATCAAATATATAAATATATCCTAGAAAAGGGAAAGTAATTTTTTTTAGTAGAGAAATTTATTTATTGAATATATAGTTTCTCTGGTATTCTTATATATATCTACTTATAACATAAATTAAAAGGTTTTTTTTTAAAAAAAGGAAAGAAAGAAAGAAAACATAATTTTTGAATCAAGAAAATACTCGGACTGGAAGATTATTGAACCATTATATACCTAGTTGGATGCATGAGGGTGAAAATGTATACATGTTGGAACTTGAAATGACATTCAACAAATTTGTTATCATGATTTAATCAATTACACTTTGATTAATTACAATACAAATATCCAAGATTCGAGTAATTTATTAATCAATTATACTTTGACTAATCAGAATGTAAATAATATAAACAGTTCAGAGAGTAAAAATCAAAATAAAAAAAATTCTAAACTACATCTGCGCGGATGTAACTATTTCCGCGCCGAAGTAGTCTTCATGTACTAACAAATAAGGCAACCCAATAGAGAGTTAAAGCAATATCCTGTGAATATATTTGTAATAATAAAAGATCCATTAAAATCAAAATGATGTTCAAATTTTTTAATTTAAAAGAAAATATTAGCACATCCCGAATTATTTTTTGAATCAAATATATAAATTTATCCTAGAAAAGGGAAAGTAATTTTTTTAGTAGAGAAATTTATTTATTGAATATATAGCTTCTCTGGTATGCTTATATATATCTACTTATAACATAAATTAAAAGGTTTTTTTTTAAAAAGGAAAGAAAGAAAGAAAACATAATTTTTGAATCAAGAAAATACTCGGACTGGAAGATTATTGAACCATTATATACCTAGTTGGATGCATGAGGGTGAAAATGTATACATGTTGGAACTTGAAATGACATTCAACAAATTTGTTATCATGATTTAATCAATTACACTTTGATTAATTACAATACAAATATCCAAGATTCGAGTAATTTATTAATCAATTATACTTTGACTAATCAGAATGTAAATAATATAAACAGTTCAGAGAGTAAAAATCAAAATAAAAAAAATTCTAAACTATATCTGCGCGGATGTAACTATTTTCGCGCAGAAGTAGTCTTCATGTACTAACAAATAAGGCAACCCAATAGAGAGTTAAAGCAATATCCTGTGAATATATTTGTAATAATAAAAGATCCATTAAAATCAAAATGATGTTCAAATTTTTTAATTTAAAAGAAAATATTAGCACATCCTGAATTATTTTTTGAATCAAATATATAAATATATCCTAGAAAAGGGAAAGTAATTTTTTTTAGTAGAGAAATTTATTTATTGAATATATAGCTTCTCTGGTATTCTTATATATATCTACTTATAACATAAATGAAAATGTTTTTTAAAAAAAGGAAAGAAAGAAAGAAAACATAATTTTTGAATCAAGAAAATACTCGGACTGGAAGATTATTGAACAATTATATACCTGGTTGGATGCATGAGGGTGAAAATATATGCATGTTGGAACTTGAAATTACATTCAACAAAATTGTAATCATGATTTAATCAATTACACTTTGATAAATCATAATACAAATATCCAAGATTCGAGTAATTTATTAATCAATTACACTTTGATTAATCAGAATGTAAAGAATATAAACAGTTCAGAGAATAAAAATCAAAATAAAAAAAATACTGAACTACATCTGCGCGGATGTAACTATTTCTGCGCAGAAGTAGTCTTCTGGTACTAACAAATAAGGCAACACAATAGAGAGTTAAAGCAATATCCTGTGAATATATTTGTAATAATAAAAGATCCATTAAAATCAAAATGATGTTCAAATTTTTTAATTTAAAAGAAAATATTAGCACAACCTGAATTATTTTTTGAATCAAATATATAAATATATCCTAGAAAAGGGAAAGTAATTTTTTTAGTAGAGAAATTTATTTATTGAATATATAGCTTCTCTGGTATTCTTATATATATCTACTTATAACATAAATTAAAAGGTTTTTTTTAAAAAAAAGGAAAGAAAGAAAGAAAACATAATTTTTGAATCAAGAAAATACTCGGACTGGAAGATTATTGAACCGTTATATACCTTGTTGGATGCATGAGGGTGAAAATGTATACATGTTGGAACTTGAAATGACATTCAACAAATTTGTTATCATGATTTAATCAATTACACTTTGATTAATTACAATACAAATATCCAAGATTCGAGTAATTTATTAATCAATTATACTTTGACTAATCAGAATGTAAATAATATAAACAGTTCAGAGAGTAAAAATCAAAATAAAAAAAAATTCTAAACTACATCTGCGCGGATGTAACTATTTCCGCGCAGAAGTAGTCTTCATGTACTAACAAATAAGGAAACATAATAACAATTATTTAATTCCAGTACTAATCCACTAGGAAGAGGGAAATAGCAAGTCCGCACAACTGTTGTAGAGATATTCTATCCAGTAGCTGACTGCAAACATATCTCTGCCTTTCCAACTCTTCTAAAGCTTCTAAGTCCCTGTAGATCATTACATAAGTGAGATCCACATCTGGTATCTAATACCCAAGATTGTTTTGAAGCAATAGAATAAGTATTAATTTCAATCATATGAATAACTAAAGTAGAAGCATCAGCTTGCTTCTTCTCCTTGAGAGAATCTTGATAGGCCTTGCAGTTACTCTTCCAATGACCATCCTTTCCACACATGTTAGCTTTGATTATCTTCCATAATCACAGTTATGAGAACCACTGCTTGAACCATTCAAGAAGCATAACATGTGCTAGTCTGTCCGAATTAATAATGTCCTATCTTGTTAATTCTATGACTAGGGATATTTAGATATTAACACATTTGCATGCAATAGATATCTCACATCATGAACACCTTCATGATTGCCTTTGCACTGTGTTTATAATATCTAGGACTTCATTTATTAATTTAAGATTTACAAACTCATGTATTTAAACATAGCATTAATAAATGAATAATGCCTTTTATTAAGAATATAAATTTTATACATATGAGAAACATCCCTATTACATGGGCTCTAGGGCATACTCTCTAACAATTGGATGATCATGATACTTCCCAAAAATCAAAATTTTTGATTAATGGAGGAACAATATCACCATTTTTGTTCAATAAGATACCAAAGTGGATGATTGACTCATTCCACACTAGAACTGTAACACCCATATCCTATACTTAGCTATTACCACAATATCTTATACCATAAGACATGTATTACAACGTTCTCAAGCTGAAAACATTTCTTATTAGATAACTTATAGAAGAAATTAAAACCATATCATGTGAACTTAAGAGTAATACCTTAATTATATAAAAGTCCTTAATACATTACAATGTTTTCTCAAACATAACATTTGTACTTATACAGAATTTGCAATATAATTAAAGTTTCCATAACTACAAAATAAAAGGACAAAGAGAAGACTCTACTATCAATCTTCTAAGACTTGTGTTGGCCAACCTGCTGCAGATCTTAATCTTGAGAGAAAGTCTTATCCTTGCAACCTACACGGATAAACGAAAATCCGTGCTAAGCTATAAAGCTTAGTAGGGAACACAAAATATGATAAATGACCACTCACAGTGGTCGCCAACAAGCATACATCATGAACTACTAACATACCTTCTGCTTAAATGTAAAATATACTAGTTCAATAAAAGAAATGAACAAGAGTCCTCATACCACACACCTTGACATATTCTAGGAATAAACATATTCAAATTTAAGCATATGTTCAACAAGAATATATATGTATCTTCATGAGAAAGACAAAGCATTAGTACTAAACAAGTTCTTCATTTATTGATCCAAAATGTAATTATGACATTTAATGTACGAATGCATACATTGAATTACTAACTTACTTCCATCTCAAATACCAATATCATATTGAGTTTATCACTCATAGATCCGTAAATATTTTATATTTGCATACAAGACATTGTACATCATTTCCCAATAGAAAACAAGAACGAGTAGTTATAAGAAAAACACGCAACCCAATGTATTAATTGAAAGGCTGTCACCAACATGAATACCTAAACATAATTCTTATATTCCATTGTAAAGAAAACATTTATATTGGCAATACATTTTCATAGCTTACATATATGATGTATCATACAAATCATTTAGCTAGATATTAGTAATGCACTAGTTTATTCATATAACTCTGTACATACAATTTTTATATGCAATAATTATGCATAAGTGTATATTGCAAACTCTTTTAATATCATAATTTCCATATGGGATGAAAAGGAATTTCATACGTGATATATATTATGAAGTCAATTTAGGAATTGTCATGCTTTATAAAACTTTAAATCAATTTTTCTTAACGTTGGTATAAAGCCTGCACTACTCTAAAGAGGTGGATAACGGGTTATACGTTGGTACCCGAAGGTACTAAGTCACCCGAAGGCACCAAAGAGATAATAGGTCACCCAAAGGCATCAAAGAGATAATAGGTCACCCGAAGGCACCATTGATCCAAACTGGACCAAGTCTGTTTAGTCACCCAAATGGGGTTGACTACAACCCAAACAGGGTTGAAACTATCACAGCTGTAAGGTACCCTTATAGGCATGCCTATCTATCCACTTCCTAGACTCAACGCAGGCAGTAAAATCTCTTTACGTTATCTTTTCTTTATTCATACATATACATGTATACTCTTATATAACTTTATGTTATCTTTTCTTTATTCATACATATACATGTATACTCTTATATAACTATGTACAAGGTAATCATATACATGCTCACATATAACTTTCTATAAATATGTGATCATATGCACTATTCGGTATTGCTATTATGTACTTTGCTCTTTTCTCATCATATACATATTGATGTTCATACATATATATTCATGTATATATACGAGCATGGTGTCATACGTATAAATTTTCTATAAACATGTTATCTTGAGCACAATTAAATATTACTATTTTGTACTTGTAATCCCTTCAAATCAAGTAGCTATTTTACATATGTAATATGATGATACATAACATCATGCTATATTGGGTTCCTTTAATCAATGATGTGTATGATCATGTTCACAACAGGTTAACCTATATGCGTACATACATGTATGACTATACACACACACACACACACACACACACACACACAATCACACTCAGGTATCAAATCAAGCAACTGTAATTATATAATACGGTAATCATTTACCTTAACATGTTATTCAGGATACATAAGCATATAGGCATAATCATATTCATTAAAATAAGTAATTATCCATATGCTTGTTCATGGTCTTGTTGCATACTATATTTCCTAAACTTTTATGCACTTATAGCTTTAGTTTATAATATTATCGTACCTTTTTGTCGTATACATATATCATCTAACACCATAGTCATGTATAAATTTACAATACCACTATTATTACCTATAATTATACAACTAGCAATGTCATCATTTTATGATCAAATTACTGTAAAAATATCATATTATTATTATTACATGTAGTACATTTATACATCAAAGAATTAGGTTATAGTGAATAAGATAGACATAATTTCAGTTCTATTTAACATTTTAATTTTGCCATGCTAAATGGCTGAATTAACCAAATTGGACTTTTAAATAATGATCTTTTATATCACTAGTTTATCATGCTTTAAATACCAGTCAAATAGGACTATTAAATTAGGAGTTATAACCCAAACATTACAGACTGTCCAAGAGTGCATTTTTTTTAATACAGTTTGTGTGACCATATTGAAAAATTCGTGGAACAAAATAAGTACAGAATTGAACTAACATTTATTCATAAGAGTTGTACTCCTGTAAGTCTATTTTAATTGAAATTTTGTTCCATAGAATTTTGAGTTTTCTATCATGAGTTATAAGAAAAATACTACAAGCTGTTCGTTAACACTAGACAGCAGTTCACAATAACAAAATTCAGTTTTAGTTACTAATTAGAAAATTCATAGAAGAAAATTTGTACAGATTTAAGCCAACCTTCCTCCATGAAAATTGTTCTCCTATAAGTCTATTTTATCTAGGATTTTTCCTCATAGGATTTAGACTTCTCTATCAAACATTATTTCAAAAATACTGGAACCTGCTCTCTACATCTAGACAGCATCTCACTACGAATTTCAAGTAAAAAAAATACTTAGGGACAGAATCACATTTAGGTTTCTTCTACAAAACTATGAATCCATGTCTTAAGTTTAATTAGCAATTGGAATTTCCCAAATTGGAGCTATAAAACTCGAGATATCCACAAAATTTCGAAACTGGTTCATAGAAACTTAACCCAGAATTTCAATTTCATTAACTTTTCTTCTTTCAACTTTGATTTGCATGCTTTCGATTCATCTCTTTCATAAACCAAATATTATAGTAACAAAATCAATATCATCATTTTCATGCCAAATACAACACATGCAAAACTGATTTTACACTTTAATTCCTCACCTTGGCCGAATTCCACAACAAGCTCCAATGACCCACCAAATGCAAAAAGGCTACTGTTTTGGACATTTTTGAGGACCTTAGAGGCAAAATTTCATTATTGTTATTTCTATATTATTTTTAGGCACAGATGTACCGGTTCTATCCCAACCAGAATCATCAAATTCAGAGTTCTAAAACTCAACTTATGATCAAATTAGTCATTGGAGGTCAATCCAAATTTCTGGACAGCACTTTCACATTAATGCCTAATATCTTAAATCAAGTCAATATACTTATAAAATCTAACTCAACACAAGTATTAATGCATGCAAGAAATAATAGTTCCCAAACCTGGACATGCAACTCAAATCTTCTTCAAAATCCTCCTATTTCTTCCTCTTCCTTTATCTTCCAATCTTTTAGTTCTCTTATACTCTTGTAAGCCTCTTTAATCTAGCCTTCCATCTATGCATTCAGATTGAATTAAGGAGGTTTTACTTAAGATGAGTGACCGAATTTACAAGAGGGAAATGATGAATATTTTTACCAATTTTATTAGCAAAGAGAGAAGTTAAATTTCAGATTTTTGGTTGAGAGATAGAAGATAAATGTTTTCTTTTCTTTTTCTTGATAGTATGGCCGGCTGCACTTCTTTAAATACAAGGCTTGTATGGAGACTAAAGTGGAAGGTGACATCATCAAGGACCCACCAAAATCCACTTTAAATCCTCACACAATTTGCATGTCATAAATTGACCCCTATTTAAACTTTCTCTTCAACATTGGGCCCAACCTTTATATCTTCTTTTAATTACATCCCAAAATATTTGTTATATTATTACAATTGGCCCAATATTTAATTGTATCAAAAATTGACCCCTTTAACTATATTTTCTTTTCAATAACACCCCTATAATCACAATATTAAATGACTCTCTTAACCTTTTCATAATAAACCATTAGTCTACTTGATATTATCTTATTTTTAATTCCTCTATCTAGACTTAATAAATTATTAATAACATGCTAATACCCTTAAATTCTACTAGGGCCTATTTAGGGTCCTTACAAGAACTAATCGCAGGAAATCTTTTGATAACACGAATTCCTATTTCTCAATGATATCCCATGATCAAGACAATTGGCTGAATCCCGTGAAACCATTTCATAAAAGTTCATTGATATCTTCTTTTTATAAAGCAAATCGACTTCGATTCTTGAATAATCTACATCACTTCTACTTCTATTGTAACAAAAGATTCCTTTTTTATATGGAAAAGGCCCGTATCAAGAATTCTAATTTTACGTATGGACAATTCATCAATATCTTGTTCATTCACAACAAAATATTTTCTTTGTGCAGCGGTAAAAAAACATGCTTTTTTAGAGAGAGATACTATTTCACAAATCGAGTCACAAGTATCTAACATATTCATACCGAATGATTTTCCACAAAGTGGTAATGAAAGGTATAACTTGTACAAATCTTTCCATTTTCTAATTTGATATGATCCATTCATTCGTAGAGTTATTTATTCGATTGCAGACATTTCTAGAACACCTCTAACAGAGGGATAAATAGTCAATTTTGAAAGAACTTATTGTCAACCTCTTTTGGATATGAATCTATCTAATTCAGAAGGGAAGAACTTGCATCAGTATCTCAATTTCAATTCAAACGTGGGTTTGATTCACACTCCAGGTTCTGAGAAATATTTACCATCCGAAAAGAGGAAAAAGCGAAGTCTTTGTCTAAAGAAATGTGTTGAAAAAGGACAGATGTATAGAACCTTTCAACGACATAATGCTTTTTCAACTCTCTCAAAATGGAATCTATTCCAAACATATATGCCATGGTTCCTTACTTCGATAGGGTACAAATATCTAAATTTGATATTTTTAGATACCCTTTCAAACCTATTACCGATACTAAGTAGCAATCAAAATTTTGTATCCATTTTTCATGATATTATGTATGGATCAGATATATCATGGCAAATTCTTCAGAAAAAATTGTGTCTTCCACAGTGGAATCTGATAAGTGAGATTTTGAGTAAGTGTTTACATAATCTTCTTCTGTTCGAAGAAATGATTCATCGAAATAATGAGCCACCATTGATATCGACACATCTGAGATCGGCAAATATTCGGGAGTTCCTTTATTCAATCCTTTTCCTTCTTCTTGTTGTTGGATATCTCATTCGGACACATCTTCTCTTTGTTTCCTGAACCTATAGTGAGTTACAGACAGAGTTCAAAAAGGTCAAATCTTTGATGATTCCATCATACATGATTGAGTTGCGAAAACTTCTGGATAGGTATCCTACATCTGAACTAAATTCTTTCTGGTTAAAGAGTCTTTTTCTAGTTGCTCTGGAACAATTAGGAGATTTTCTAGAAGAAATGTGGGGTTTTGCTTCTAGCGGCAACATGTTATGGGGTGGTGGTCCCGCTTATGGGGTTAAATCAATACATTATAAGAAGAAATTTTTTAATATAAATCTCATCGATCTCATAAGTATCATACCAAATCACATCAATTGAATCACTTTTTTGAGAAAAACGAGACATCTAAGTCATACAAGTAAAGAGATTTATTCATTGATAAGAAAAAGAAAAAAATGTGAACGGTGATTGGATTGATGATAAAATAGAATCCTTGGTCGCAAACAGTGATTCAATTGATGATAAAGAAAGAGAATTCTTGGTTCAGTTCTCCACCTTAATGACAGAAAAAAGGATTGATCAAATTCTATTTATTCTAACTCATAGTGATCATTTATCAAAGAATGACTTTGGTTATCAAATGATTGAAGAGCCGGGAGCAATTTATTTATGATACTTAGTTGACATTCATAAAAGGTATCTAATGAATTATGAGTTTAATACACCCTGTTTAGCAGAACGGCGAATATTCCTTGCTTATTATCAGACAACCACTTATTCACAAACCTCATGCGGGGTGAATAGTTTTCATTTCCCATCTCATGGAAAACCCTTTTTCACTCTGCTTAGCCCTACCCCCCTCTAGGGGTATTTTAGTGATAGGTTCTATAGGAACTGGACGATCCTATTTGGTCAAATACCTAGCAACAAACTCCTATCTTCCTTTCATTACAGTATTTCTGAACAAGTTCTTGGATAACAAGCCTATGGGTTTTCTTATTGATGATAGTGATGATATTGATGCTAGTGACAATATTGATGATAGTGACGATATTGATGTGAGTGACGATATCGACCGTGACTTTATATCACCCTTCAATTCAAATTAGCAAAAGCAATGTCTCCTTGCATAATATGGATTCCAAACATTCATGATATGGAAGTAAATGAGTCAAATTATTTATACCTCGGTCTATTAGTGAACTATCTCTCTAGGGATTGTGAAAGATGTTCCATTCGAAATATTCTTGTTATTTCTTCAACTCATATTCCCCAAAAAATGGATCCCACTATAATAGCTTCGAATAAATTAAATACATGCATTAAGATACAAAGGCTTCTTATTCCACAACAACGAAAGAACTTTTTTACTCTTTCATATACTAGGGGATTTCACTTGGAAAAGAAAATGTTCTATACTAATGGATTCGGGTCCATAACCATGGGTTCCAATGTACGAGATCTTGTAGCACTTAACAATGAGGCCCTATCGATTAGTATTACATAGAAGAAATCAATTATAGACACTAATATAATTAGATATGCTCTTCATAGACAAACTTGGGATTTGCGATCCTAGGTAAGATCGATTCAGGATCATGGGATCCTTTTCTATTAGATAGGAAGGGTTGTTGCACAAAATGTATTTCTAAGTAATTGCCCCATAGATCCTATATCTATCTATATGAAGAAGAAATCATGTAACGAAGGGGATTCTTACACTATAAAAAAATACAGAATAGCGATGAAAATTAGCGAGGACAATAAAATTTGTTGCTAAATGCACCATTTAGCAACAACATTGCGACAAAAAATAATTTTTGTCGCAAATTTTGTTAGGGGCTAGGGGAAAATAGATTTTGTGACAATTTAGCGATAAATAATTTATGTTGTAGCAAATTTTTCGCACCAAAATTTTGGCTCAAAAAATAGAGATGACTTTCCGAGCACAAAACCCTCACTAAATCTTAATTCATGGCTAAAATAATTTATGAACCATTTAACGAGGACTTAGTGAGGACTTAATCCTCGCTAATTTTGCGAGAAACAAATCCTCGCTAAGTTAGCGAGGACAAATCCCTCGCTAACGGTCAAATGGTTTTGCATTTGGTTTATGAAGGATTAATGTCCTCGCTAATTTTGCTAGGACTAAAATCCTCGCTAAATTGGCGAGGACAATTCCCTTGCCAAATCGTGAATCACATGCCATTTGGTTTATGAAGGATTTGGCGAGGATATTGTCCTCGCTAATTTTGCTAGGACTAAAATCCTTGCTAAATTGGCGAGGACAATTCCCTCGCCAAATCATGAATCACATGCCATTTGGTTTATGAAGGATATGGAGTCCTCGCTAATTTTGCTAGGACTAAAATCCTCGCTAAATTGGCGAGGACAATTCCCTCGCCAAACCGTGAATCACATGCCATTTGGTTTATGAAGGATTTGGCGAGGACATTGTCCTCGCTACTTTTGCTAGGACTAAAATCCTCACTAAATTGGGGAGGACAATTCCCTCGCCAAACCATGAATCACATGCCATTTGGTTTATGAAGGATTTTGTGAGGACATTTTCCTCTCTAATTTTGCTAGGACTAAAATCCTTGCCAAATCCTCTCTAATTAATAATAATTAATATTATTAATTATATAATAAAAACTTAGATGAACTAAATTATTGTTATTGAAATTAAATAAATTAAATTAAATTATTATATTTATATTCATTTATTAATATTAATTCTTATTAATTATATAATAAAAGAAATAAATTCCGAGAATATAATTTAGCTTGGATTACTGTCCTCGCTAATTTAGCTTGGATTCTGGTCCTCGCTAATGGTTTGTAAAGTGGTGTGAGTTTTAACCATTTAGCGAGCACATATCCCTCGCTAATTTAGCTTGGAATGTAGTCCTCGCCAATTTAGCAAGGACATATCCCTCGCTGATACTTAATTCATGATGCATTAGCTTGGACTATTCTCCTCACCAATTTAGCTAGGAAATATCCCTCGCTATTCCCTCGCTGAAATTTAGCGACAAATGAAGTCCTTGCTAATTTAATGAAGCATCTAGCGAGGAAAAATTCCATGCTAATTTTAGCTAGGTAATTAACCCTAGCTAATAATCTGAAATGCTATTTTCTATTTTAGTGGGATTAGTAGACACCAATGAAATGAAAAATTAAAGGGGTGTGAATTTCAAATTAACCATTCTCCTCCAAAATGCCCAATCAAAACCAAAAACCCGAAATCTCTTGAAAGGAATTTATTACCTCCTAGGCATGATGACTCTTATATTTTACGATTTTGGTGGGTATTTATGACTCTTATATTTTACGATTTTGGTGGGTATTTGAACTTTCATTAATAATGCTTGAGGAGCTTTTTCTTTTACGATTTTGGTGGGTATTGGATAATCAAGTTTTATATTTTTGTTTCTTCACTTGTGTTTGTCATAGTTTAAAGTTCATGAAAACCGGTTAGCTGAGTTTACACAGCAAGTCATTATTTTTTTCATGGTTGGTTTTAGTAATAGATCTAAATCTTAAATCTCTGTACTTTCAATTATCCTTTTCTTTTTTATCTGAAAATTTAAATGATTCAGATCCTTCACTGTTCAACATATACGATTTGTTTTTTAAATTTTTTTGGCTATTTTGATTTTTAAAGTTTGCTTAAAGAAAGAAGGGTGCTTTGAGCAGAGCTGTATAGTTTATCATTTTTCTTAATTGTTAAAGGTTGGGTTAAAAAATGGGCAATTGCGCGAGGTTATATATGGAGGAAGTTGATAATTTTTGAGTAGGAGCTCGATTGCGCAGTGGTTTTGTTTCAGTTTCTATATTTTGGGGAAATTAAGTTTATTGCATTATTTTAAACAGTTATCTATTGAATCTTCTTTGTATATTTGCAGTGTATTCATTGTTGTTCTATGTCTTTTTTTGTCTCTGACAGTCTAGAGGAGCTGCACATATGCCTGTGAGGTGGCTATGAATTTTCTCTCGGCACCCAAAAATCAGGGTTTATTTTCACGTATTGCAAAAATGTCAGGTATGTTCAGCTGGTCTTAGATTCATAGTTGGAAAGTATTTCTAACACAATGCCTTAGAAAGCTGCTTGATGATTTAGCTAAGCTCAAAACTATTAACTCTTGGTGTTCAATTGCTTATTATTTTATTGAAGGCTCAAAGGAATTGGGGTCAAAATTGGTCTCTATTTTGGAGGAAATTTCAGTAATCGATTATGGTAACTCTTATATCCTCTGTTTCAATTCCTTAAAATTCATTCATTCATCCTCTGTTTCAATGTTGAATTTATTTAAAAGTAAATAACACATTGAAATATTTTTTAAGAGTTTAATAAACATAGTTATTACGTAGTGCCTTTTAGGTATTGTTCATTTAATAAATCGCCATTTGTTATAGTTTTCAATTGAAAATTTTAATCTGTAACTGCAGTTTTGTAAATGCAGATTTATTTCCTGTCTTTTTATGCATTGTCGTTCCAGTTATTAACAGCAGTTGCTAACTTAAATTCCTTTACAATTCCAGCAGTTGGGGATTTTGTTCTTTTCATTGTGGAATCAATAATGAAGCGTGTTCTCCTTGTTGTGATGGTTGTTTTTTTCTTTTATTTGTCAGCTTGCTGTTTGGTTGCCTCGGCGAGTGTGGTTTTGATTGGCAGCAATGTTACTTTATCTTTCAATGATGTTGAAGCTAATTTCGGTGAGTTTCTTTTTTTTAATTAAAAATTTTAATTTTTTGTTTTCAATAATGCTGTAGCTCAGAGAAAGTTAGCTGTTTATCCAATTAAGCTTAATATATACATAATTCAACAAGTTGAGAGTTTGGATTTTGATTTTTATATGAAATGCGTATATTACCTTTCTTTTGTTTGTTGTTGATAGTTTAAGAGTTGAGAATATTCTATTAAAAAAGATTAGGAGTTGAAAATAACAATTAACAACTTGATATTCTGTGGATTTACCTGTAAGTTAGGAAGTGAGATGCATAAATCTGTCATTTTTATGCATATTTATTGCCTGTAATGTCAATGTTGATTCTGGGTTTTGCTGATGATTTTCAGCTCTGGTAATTAAGAGCGCCGGTGAATGTGGGTTGCTGTATTTGGCAGAGCCTATTGATGCGTGTTCGGATATGAAAAATTTTGTTGAAAAAGATGCTAATATTACTTCCCCATATGTGTTAATTATAAGAGGAGGATGTAGCTTTGAGGATAAAGTTAGAAGAGCACAAATGGATGGGTATAAGGCTGCAATTATCTAGGACGATGAAGATGATGGTGTCTTGGTGTCAAGTAATGTACCTTTTTCCCATTTGAGTAGTACTAGTTATCATAATGATTAATCATCTGTGGTGAAGAACATAGAATTTTAATTGGAATTGGCCTCCAGTTATTATTTGACTATTGTATTTTTGCAGTATGCAATTTGTTTTCATTTCCTACTTTTATGTGTGCACTGAGACACTTGAATACGTCAGCAAATTACCACCGAACTCTTTGGTTTGCTGTTATTGTTGAAAAAATTAACTTTGAATTGCACATATGATATTCATTCTTCTTGTATAGTGTGCTAAGCTCTTCTTCTTTTTCTTTTTTCTTTTTCCCTAACAGGTGTACAAACGCAGTTATGATATTTGTATGCAGCTATATGAGAAGGAGCTTTTAACAGAAAGTTTATATCTGCACATATATGGGTATGTTTGCCTTTGTCTCTCAAAACATTACTCTTTGCATGAATTTTTGAATAAAATAACATTAGGTCCTACAAAAAGTTAAAAGTCAGGGATCGATATGTTTTTATGTCATTTAAAATACGATCTACTTAAAAGTCAGGGATCAATATTATATTGATGATAGGTTGGCATCATCAAGTGGAAAAGAGACTGCTTCGTCTATCATTTCTGGGCCTCTGTTCTAAAGATGATTTTCTATTCTTGCTTGTGAGGAAATCTAATTGTTCAAGTTTAATTAGATTAAATTTATCTTGTTTACTAATGTATTGTCAAGCACGATTTGATAATTTGGAAACTCCTGATTATAACATAGATAATGACTACAAGTCAAGGGCTAGAATTACATTCAGTATTGGGTACATATCTCGTTCTTAATACCTATTTTGAAAAGATGATGAGCCAAATGCTTTTTGCTGCAAAGATTCTGTGTATTTTCCTGAGTTATATAATTTGGATTTTAAAGTTGGCAAATTTGAAGCATTTGCACTAACTAATGCTGTGGAGTCAAATGCAGTCACTGAAATCCAGCAACAACCTTTTTTGTCACCCAACATGTGACGTTGTCTCTACAGCTACAACTGCAGCAGCTGATGGATATACTAAATTCAACGGAGCCCCACTACATTATATGTGTATTATGATTTTATTTTATTAGCTTTTTAAATTCTTAATTTTTTGGCCATTTGATTTCTGTTAGATTCTTAATTTGATGAGGTTGAAAATAGTTGTCTTAATGAAAATTTTTGTTAGAATTGGACTTGATTTTAATTTTTTATCATTTTCTTTACTGAGCTTAGCTAACCAAAAAAAGCTAAAGTTTAAAAGTCAAAATGTTCGTTAATCTTGAATTATCAAAGTAAATCTATTTAAATTACATGGGTGATTTTGTGACTTAGTTGTATGTTGATTTGATTGTAATTACTTTGCAAATTAGATGTATAGTTAATTAACCAAAGGAATATGATCACTAAGGAGACAGTCCAATTAGGAAAGGGTATGTGTGAGATTTGGATAAGTCTTCAGTTGGAGATATGTCGTTAATCCTCTCTACTCCATTTTGGATGCATACATGTATTGTTAATAATAATAATAATAATAATAATAATAATAATAATAATAATAATAATAATAATAATAATAATAATAATAATAATAATAATAATAATAAGTAGAGGAATAATTGGGTTGGGCAAGCTGTTAAAGAAGACAAATAGGGTATGGGTCAAGCTAATTCATGGATTATGGATATGGTGGCTTTGGAAAGTTTCTTCAATTGTGTTTTATTTAATCATTATATCTTTGAACTCTCAATTGGATTATATCATTGCCATTAATAATAATAATAATAATAATAATAATAATAATAATAATAATAATAATAATAATAATAATAATAATTGGGTTGGGCAAGCTGTTAAAGAAGACAAATAGGGTATGGGTCAAGCTAATTCATGGATTATGGATATGGTGGCTTTGGAATGTTTCTTCAATTGTGTTTTATTTAATCATTATATCTTTGAACTCTCAATTGGATTATATCATTGCCATTAATAATAATAATAATAATAATAATAATAATAATAATAATAATAATAATAATAATAATAAGTAGAGGAATAATTGGGTTGGGCAAGCTGTTAAAGAAGACAAATAGGGTATGGGTCAAGCTAATTCATGGATTATGGATATGGTGGCTTTGGAAGGTTTCTTCAATTGTGTTTTATTTAATCATTATATCTTTGAACTCTCAATTGGATTATATCATTGCCATTATCATCGAATTAATTTAATTTAATATTTATTTTTAATCTTTGTTTAAAACCTAGTTCTTATTTTTCTAGTCTTGCATCAATTTATAACTAAATATTACTAATTATAATATGTATGATAACCTTTGTTCGCCCTTGCTTTTAATAGTGTTGGAAGCAATCATGCACCCATTTATAACTAATTTAGGTTTTATGCAGGTACCTTTGAGAGTTTGAGGTGTTGTTTATTCAGTTGGCAATAAAGATCCAAAGTTTTCTTTGCCTACATGAGGCTGTGAGTATCTAAACAGACCTGGCGCCATTTTAGAACTACAAAGGTATGCATCACTCTCCCCTTTTTTCAAATTCCTTTTAGAATCTAAGCTTGCAATCTGCTAGCAGACAAGTAGAGTAAATTGGCTATATTCATGCTTTTACTCAGTTTTCATTGTGAATGTTGATGTTGTTGTGAGGTTTATTTCCTCCTAAGAAATTCAGAAATTTTTGCTGCTCAAATTTAGGTGTTTTAACAAATTGGCC
The DNA here is from genome assembly GCA_037975025.1 of Excoecaria agallocha. Classification (NCBI taxonomy): domain Eukaryota; kingdom Viridiplantae; phylum Streptophyta; class Magnoliopsida; order Malpighiales; family Euphorbiaceae; genus Excoecaria; species Excoecaria agallocha. Next base: position 1,914,398 of record JBBPFJ010000019.1, on the reverse strand, counting down.
CCTACAATATTAAACTGACTTGATAATGAAGCAGTTGAGAGTTGAGACATGGCATGCAGTGGAACTTGGACATTCAAGGGAGAACTTATGCGCAACTTTTCCTAATTGTTAGTTGGAATCCCCACGGAGTCATAGTGTTATTGTATTAAACATCATTGAATCTTTCTACTGCTCATTTCTTAAATTTTGTTACTTTGTACAGGCCTTGATTAGTGCTATAATAAAGCGCATATGAGGATTTTTCAAATTAAGAATAACTTTAGGTTATAATAAACATTTTATGAACTGTTTATGACTTTTTGTTGTTACTGTTATACATGCATGTATCATTTTAGATATATTATTAGCAATGTTATACACTTGTAAATAACAATTTATTCATTAATATATATATTTTTATATTAAATATTGAGTAAATATAAATTTGTTATTTTTTAGTTTATTATTTAAATAATGAAATTTTCATATTAAATTAATAAAATTAAGTTTATATCAACATTTAGCGAAGATAAATCTCATATTTGTAACAAAAGTCATCATAGCTGAATTTAGCGAGGATATCAGTCCTCGCTAATTTTTGCGAGGACTAAGTCCTCGCTAATTTTGCGAGGATTTAATCCTCGCTAAATTTTGCGAGGACTTAGTCCTCACAAAAGTTAGCGAGGGCTAATTCCTCGCAAAATTAGTCTTTGCAAAATTAGCGAGGACAAAAATTAGCGAGGACTTCAGCTAGAATGAATTTTGTTACAAAATTTTTGTCCTCGCTAAACTAATTTAGCAATGAAAGCTCATCATTTAGTGAGGACTTTTGTCCTTGCTAATTTACGTTTTTCTTGTAGTGTTATTTGTACAAATGGTACTTCGAACTTGGAACGAGCATGAAGAAATTAATGATAATTCTTTATCTTTTGAGTTGTTCTGCCGGATCGGCTGCTCAAGACCTTTGGTCTCTATAAGGACCCGATGAAAAAAATGGGATCACTTATTATGGACTCGTTGAGAATGATTTTGATCTAGTTCATGGCCTATTAGAAGTAAAAGGCGCTCTGGTGGGATCCTCACGGATAGAAAAAGATTGCAGTCAGTTTGATAATGATCGAGTGACATTGCTTCTTTAGTCCGAACCAAGGAGTCCCTTAGATATGATGCAAAATGGATCTTGTTCTATCTTTGATAAGAGATTTCTCTATGAAAAATACGAATAGGAGTTTGAAGAGAGGGAAGGAGAAGAAGTCCTCAACCCGTAATAGATAGAGGAGGATTTATTCAATCACATAGTTTGGGCTCCTAGAATATGGCGCCCTTGGGATTTTCTATTTGATTGTACGGAAGGCCTAATGAATTGGGATTTCCCTATTGGGCCGGGGTCATTTCAGGGCAAGCGGATCATTTATCATAAAGAGGATGAGCTTTAAGAGAATGATTCGGAGTTCTTGTAGAGTGAAACCATGCAGTACCAGATACGAGATAGATTTTCCAAAGAACAAGGCTTTTTTCGAATAAGCCAATTCATTTGGGACCCTGTAGATCCATTCTTTTTCCTATTCAAAGATCAGTCCTTTGTCTCTGTGTTTTCACATCGAGAATTCTTTGTAGATGAAGAGATGTCAAAGGGGCTTCTTACTCCCAAATAGATCATCCTACATCTATATATAAATGCTGGTTTATCAAGAATACACAAGAAAAGCACTTCGAATTGTTGATTCATCGCCAGAGATGGCTTAGAACCAATAGTTCATTATCTAATGGATTTTTTCGTTCTAATACTCTATCCGAGAGTTATCAGTATTTATCAAATTTGTTCCTATCTAACAGAACGCTATTGGATCAAATGACAAAGGCATTGTTGAGAAAAAGATGGCTTTTCCCGGATGAAATGAAAATTGGATTTATGTAAT